>OZ023263.1:160456055-161656055 GCA_964006375.1 Tillus elongatus
TTAAGGGAAACTGTATTAATCTATGAACCAGAAAATTTAAACTATGTAGCTGTTTTTTTGTGGAAAACAATGGTGCGAGTCAATCGAAATGTAACTCACATTCTGTGGATCTCAAATTCTAAAGTGTCTCTATTTTTGATGACTAATACATCAAGAAAATGTAATTTGTTATTAATTTCTATTTCATGCGTGAATTCAATGGAGGCAAATTTACTGTTTAATTTGGCAATAAAATCATCTACTTTGCATACATTTGTATTAAATACTGTAAAAACATCGTCCACATAACGAAACCATACTCTAGGAAAATAGTCATTTTCATTTGCTAGGACTGTTTTAAATCTACTCATGCAAAGGTCAGGGGTGATGAATGGCAAAAGGAGGTTGCCCATTGCTGTGACATGCGTTTGTTCATAGAATTCATTATTAAATTGAAAACTATTCTGATTCATGCAAAAATTTGTTTAATTTATATATTCCTTGCAGACCTCTTCATCTATCTTGTGCGTTTTTAACAAATGGTCTATTTACGTTAGCGAGGCCATGTCAAACGATATTATAACCTCGCCTTCAACCAATTTAATATTTAACTTTATGAAACACTTCAAGTGAATTTGTACCTGAAAAACTTTTTAGTGAATTTTCTTTAAAAAAATTAACTAATGAGAATTTTGGAAAAATTTCTTCAAATGAGCGCTAATTAGGACCCCTGGAACCCAAATCTGAGGTCGGTTTCAGACTTTATATATATATATATATATATATATATATATATATATATATATATATATATATATATATATATTTGTGTGTGTGTGTGTGTGTCACATCTATAACTTAAAAAATAATGAACCGATTTTGATAAAACTTGGTAAGTACGTTCCTTTCGCAAGTGGCTATAAGTTCGTTAGCCAGGTTTTCCCGGAAAATTTTGTGTTTTCTTTCGAAAAAAATCGAAAAAAATTATATCTCCAAAATTAACAAAGTACGGCCACCAAATTTCATACGCGGGTTTATATCATTATAGGTAAGTTACCTACCAAAATTTAGCTCTGTAGGTTAAAGGACAAAAAAGTTACAGGCATTTAAAAAAAAGGTTTTCCTCAAAACGTCGAAGTTGCGATTTTAAACGTCAAAATTGGTAATATTTAAGCAATAAACCTGAAACTAATATGAGCTATGGAAGGAAAATGTCTCAAGAAGAATGTTTTACAAAGCCTGGAGTCTTAGCTTCAATCGTCATTGTCCTTCATTTTACTAAAATATTCCCAGAAAATTCATTTCAAATATACCCTTTCTCTGATGCGCTTTGGCAGTAGTGTTGGCTATAGAGTTTACCGGTTAATGGTATATCATTTTTGTCGAATTTTCGTAAAAAATCTTCAAAGTTCAATATATCCGTTATTATGCACGATACGAAAAAAATTGTGTACATTAATTATAGGGTGTCTTGAGCTGCACCTTAAAAAATATTTCTACATAAGTCGTTCGTTGGTGATTCAAGTTTTCTTTTTTAGTGAATTTTCTTAAAAAAATTCACTAATGGGGAGTTCCGTGTTTATATATATATATATATATATATATATATATATATATATATATATATATATATATATATATATATATATATATATATATATATATATATATATATATATATAATAACATATATTTAAATCTAATATTCTATAAGATTCAACCATTCTTTGCTACATCTGGTAACCGTATTCTCATACTACAGTATTAATGTGTGATTATCGTATTTAATAGTTCCATAATTATATGCTAAACGGCGTTTAGATAATTTTCTAAAGAATTAACACAGGTATATCTAATTAGCGTTTGCATGATTTCCGCTTACGGCAGTTCAGCTACACATTACGCATGTTCTGATGCAAGTAGTATGTCTTTTTGCTTTCCAAACAGAAGTTTCTATAATATTGACACTTACTTAATCTTTGTCTTGAGGTGGTTATGCTGGCTGTCACTTATTGGCGATTTCCATAATAAGTACAATTTCGAGAGCCCAGTTCACCACAATACATTTTTGAGACCTGACGATCGTTTCGCTAACAAAGTTACTGTTTAGGAACTTTAGGAAATCCATAAACCCGGCAAATCAGTGAGACCTATTGTTTCAGCTAAAGATTCCCCGATATACAATATAGCGAAATGGTTAACAAACGAGTTTAAAGGCTTGCCTATCAAACAAAACTCTAGACGTAGCAAGTGCGTTAAGGAAGTGAATTTTTATAAAAATCAATTTGGTTACCGGTATAACCTATATAGTAAGAACAATGTACCATATTTTATCAAAATAATTATTTGAAAATGTACAAAAATGTTCCGAAGATAAACTTCAAATGTTTCTGAGAAAACTAGTCTCCTAGACAATGAACCTTAGGTTAATAGCAAATTGAGTTATTGAAATTTGAAACATTTAATGAAAATTCGCTACCAAAACGACCTTGCCGCGTTTATACAAAAATTTTCCGAAAATAAAGTTAAATGTTGGTTCCCTAACCAACAAACCTTACGTTAATAGCAAATTGAGTTATTGAAATTTGAAGGATTTAATGAAAATTCGATACCAAAACGCACTTGCTGCGTCTAGATTTATTTCTTTCAAACATGCATCATATTTCGATTAAAAAATGCTAAAATGCAGTTGTTCTACAGAAATTAGCTAAAAATTATAGACTGCATAATCTTCACTAAACCTACAGTGAAAGCATCAATTTAACTAAACCGACAACCAAAGCATCAGAGAAAGGGTCTATTTGAAATGAATTTTTTGTAAATATTTTAGTAAAATGAAGGTCAGTGACGGTTGAATCTGAAACTTAAGGGTTCGCAGAACACTCTTCTTGCAACATTTTCTTTTCACAATCTGTATTTGTTTCACTTTCTTTGCCTAAACATTGCCAATTTTGACGTTTTAAATTGCGAGTTTGACGTTTTGAGGAAAACTCCAAAATTTGTTTCTTTAGCTGCCCGTAACTTTTTGTCCTTAAACTTAGAGACCTAAATTTTGGTACATGGTTCACTCTTTATAATACAAATACGCGTACCAAATTTGGTTGCCCTCAGTTTGTTATTTCCGGAGATATAATTTTTTTTTAGAAAGAAAACACAACATTTTCCGTGAAAACCTGGTCCGATTTTCCTGGCCAACGAACTTATCCAAGGCACTTGCAAAAGGAAGGTACTTACCAAATTTAATCAAGATCGGTCCATTATTTTTTGAGTTATCGGTACGATATATATATATATATATATATATATATATATATATATATATATATATATATATATATATATATATGTATATGTATATATATATATATATATATATATATATATATATATATATATATATATATATATATATATATATATATATATATATATATATATATATATATATATATATATATATATATATATATATATATATATATATATATATATATATATATATACGATATATATATATATATATATATATATATATATATATATATATATATATATCGTACCGATAACTCAAAAAATAATGGACCGATCTTGATTAAATTTGGTAAGTACCTTCCTTTTGCAAGTGCCTTGGATAAGTTCGTTGGCCAGGAAAATCGGACCTGGTTTTTACGGAAAATGTTGTGTTTTCTTTCTAAAAAAATTTATATCTCCGGAAATAACAAACTGAGGGCAACCAAATTTGGTACGCGTATTTGTATTATAAAGAGTGAACCATGTACCAAAATTTAGGTCTCTAAGTTTAAGGACAAAAAGTTACGGGCAGCTAAAGAAACAAATTTTGGAGTTTTCCTCAAAACGTCAAACTCGCAATTTAAAACGTCAAAATTGGCAATGTTTAGGCAAAGAAAGTGAAACAAATACAGATTGTGAAAAGAAAATGTTGCAAGAAGAGTGTTCTGCGAACCCTTAAGTTTCAGATTCAACCGTCACTGACCTTCATTTTACTAAAATATTTACAAAAAATTCATTTCAAATAGACCCTTTCTCTGATGCTTTGGTTGTCGGTTTAGTTAAATTGATGCTTTCACTGTAGGTTTAGTGAAGATTATGCAGTCTATAATTTTTAGCTAATTTCTGTAGAACAACTGCATTTTAGCATTTTTTAATCGAAATATGATGCATGTTTGAAAGAAATAAATCTAGACGCAGCAAGTGCGTTTTGGTATCGAATTTTCATTAAATCCTTCAAATTTCAATAACTCAATTTGCTATTAACGTAAGGTTTGTTGGTTAGGGAACCAACATTTAACTTTATTTTCGGAAAATTTTTGTATAAACGCGGCAAGGTCGTTTTGGTAGCGAATTTTCATTAAATGTTTCAAATTTCAATAACTCAATTTGCTATTAACCTAAGGTTCATTGTCTAGGAGACTAGTTTTCTCAGAAACATTTGAAGTTTATCTTCGGAACATTTTTGTACATTTTCAAATAATTATTTTGATAAAATATGGTACATTGTTCTTACTATATAGGTTATACCGGTAACCAAATTGATTTTTATAAAAATTCACTTCCTTAACGCACTTGCTACGTCTAGAGTTTTGTTTGATAGGCAAGCCTTTAAACTCGTTTGTTAACCATTTCGCTATATTGTATATCGGGGAATCTTTAGCTGAAACAATAGGTCTCACTGATTTGCCGGGTTTATGGATTTCCTAAAGTTCCTAAACAGTAACTTTGTTAGCGAAACGATCGTCAGGTCTCAAAAATGTATTGTGGTGAACTGGGCTCTCGAAATTGTACTTATTATGGAAATCGCCAATAAGTGACAGCCAGCATAACCACCTCAAGACAAAGATTAAGTAAGTGTCAATATTATAGAAACTTCTGTTTGGAAAGCAAAAAGACACACTACTTGCATCAGAACATGCGTAATGTGTAGCTGAACCGCCGTAAGCGGAAATCATGCAAACGCTAATTAGATATACCCGTGTTAATTCTTTAGAAAATTATCTAAACGCCGTTTAGCATATAATTATGGAACTATTAAATACGATAATCACACATTAATACTGTAGTATGAGAATACGGTTACCAGATGTAGCAAAGAATGGTTGAATCTTATAGAATATTAGATTTAAATATATGTTATTTGCAATGTAAAATGAATGTTCTGCTAGTACTAGGAACTAGTACATGGCTACCGATTTGCCCTTTTTCATGTGAGAGGAAAGCTATATTTCCCTGTATCTACAATTGGTTTCACTTAATTATAGTTTAGCAAACAATTAGAGTGTGCGTGAGTTTCATTAATGCTTGAATGTTCAGAAGAGCTAAGCCGTTTTTGAATCGGACCCGCCCAGAGACGCCGCTCTCCCTTCTCTTCGCATTACTCCAAAACTATCTAATCAATTTCAGTTATTCTCTTTTACTGCATTAACAGCTTCCATTAGCTAGCAATTTTATTAAAAGGGTATAATTCTGGTGCTGAAGCCGATGTTAAAAAAATGCGGAACGCAGCAAGTGCGTTATGGGAGTGATTTTTTATTAAATACTTCAAATTTGAATAACGAAATTTTCAATAAGCAACATATCCACCCAATTTCATTAAAATAGTTTTCTAATTTTCGGAGAAAAATTTTTGTTCGAAAAAATCAAAATTTTCCCGGAAAACCTTGGCCAATTTTTCTGGTTAACGAACTCATCGAAGCCATTAATAAAAGAAAGGTACTTGCCGGGTTTCATCCGAATCGGTTAATTATTTTTTGAGTTATTGGTTGGATATATATATATATATATATATATATATATATATATATATATATATATATATATATATATATATATATATATATATATATATATATATATATTAATAACAGTATTTTTAACACGGCATTTCTGTATACTATACAAGGAGAAAGGTTAAGGGCAAGGTCGCAAGGAGACAACCGCATACACGTGTTTCAAGCTTATTAGCTATCATCAGTACGGTATAGCCAGGTGATGATGGGAACACACTGGATGAAGAAGCAAAAATACACGGAGTCACAACAGGCAGCCAGTGCACATTTGCAGCATCATTCGGAAGACCCTCAATTCGAGGGCAACAACCAAAATTCCCACGGAGGCAAAGAAATCACCTGCGTGAGTATCCGGAGCCCACGAGACATACTATTTATAACAGGATTTTTAACTCGGCATTTTTGTATACTATACAAGGAGAAAGGTTAAATCCTGTTATAAATAGTATGACTTCTGGGCTCCGGATACTCAGGCAGGTGATTTCCTTGCCTCCGTGGCAATTTTGGTTGTTGCCCTCGAATTGAGGGTCTTCCGAATGATGCTGAAAATGTGCACTGGTTGCCTGTTGCGACGCCGTGTATTTATGCTTCTTCATCCAGAGTGTTCCCATCATCACTTGGCTATACCGTACTGATGATAGCTAATAAGCTTGAAACACGTGTATGCGGTTGTCTCCTTGCGGCCTTGCCCTTAACCTTTCTCCTTATATATATATATATATATATATATATATATATATATATATATATATATATATATATATATATATATATATAAACATAAAAATTGAAACTGACCCCGGATATGGGATCTAGGGTCCTAGTTCGCGATCATTTGAAAAAAGTTTTGCAAGGTCTCACCATCGATACCTCTCTATTAGTGACTTTTTAAAATAAAAATTCCCAATAAAGGGGAAATTTCCAGTTTTTTGACATAAATGTTCTTTATTGGCAACACTGCTGCTCATGTCTCGAGTTTGTTTATTTACTTTTGTGCACAGATAATACAAGATCAATCTGAGCACGACATATTTTTGAAGTATTAGATTGTTAAATAACAGCATAGAAAAAAACAAAGTTTCGAAATACAAACAATTTTTGATTAAAACTGTTTTTTTTTGTATGTATTGTATTAGTTTGTTATTGCACTCAATATGTTCAGAGATCTTGTTTGTATTACCCATTTCATGGCGATATTTCACAACGTTTTTAAGGAAATGGACATTATGTCATAAAAAAACCTTATAGTATAGCGTCTTTTCTCTTTACGCCGTGCTAAATTCAAAGTTCTTATGTCCGCCCCTTGCAGTTTAAATTTTATTCAGAGTATTTAGTCTATGGAAAGTCTGCCTCCATACTCAGTTTTTAGCTGCACGTTCCACTATCCAATCTAAACCTCCGAAAGCAAGTGAACATTTTTACCTGTTCAAGTTGTTGGCAGTTTATTTTTGCATTCATTTCATAGTCATATCCTTGCTTATCTTCATTACTTTCGTTTTTGTCAACTAGTGGTTCTTCTGAAAACACCATTTAGCATCTAAGTGTATTTTGTAATTCTCTTTTTTACCTCCTATCAACGCCATGTCATCAGCGTAACTACTGCAATGAAAATTGCAAATAAAAAAGAGACCATGCAATGCAAAATTATTTAAGACCTTTGGAAAAAAATTCAAATGAGCGCGAATTAGGGCCCCTAGAACCCATATTCAAAGTTTTATATGTTATATATATATATATATATATATATATATATATATATATATATATATATATATATATATATATATATATATATATCCCGAACACTCGAACACCTGCCCCCCCCTACCCGGCACGTGTAGAGTGACGTCATAAAAGTCCAACTACACACTTAAAACAAAGTTATTCGCATCCAAAAAAATTCTAGACGTCAATTTTATGCGGTTGAAGTTACATTCCACTTCGTCGCCTATATTGTCTTTTCAGATAATATAGAATCCACCACTAAATTTAATATTTTTTATTTTTATATCACACATATATATATATATATATATATATATATATATATATATATATAAATGCACAAGACAAGTGTAATAACGAGGAGCCCTGAATTAACATTTTGGGATGCACAAACTTAAAAAGTAGAGAAGACGTTCGCAGACATTAAGTGGGCGTTAACATTCATAAACTTTATTTGATCATTATGTCACATAATCACAGTAGTATTCTGATCATAAAAAATTACTTCCAACTGTATGCACACAGATATTAGTAAAATACGTAAGTTGTTAAGAGTTTATAAGATGTGACGAAACGTCAAACTCCACTGTACAACAGCATATTATTGTTGCACTGGACTCTTCTCATGACGTCATGTACGTGACAGAATCAAAAGTTTGTAGCCGCATTATCATATCTCTTGTTATTTGTATCATGTCATGCCACAGCCGTCGGCATACTTATGGCGAGACTATGCCATTACGCGAAAGCACAGTTAACATGACATTAAAAATTATGTGATTGTAATACGTAATGCTTTTTAAGTGGGAGATTTAATACATTTTTAAAATACACCATATTTGTAACTTGATGTACGGTTCCAATTAAAGTTTTAGACTGAAAATATAGCATGGAAAGACAAAGGTCTAAGCACGCGAATAATACCGTGCCAATAAGCAGCTCTATTAGCCGAGTGGTAACCGTCTTCGACTCATAACTAAATTTGACGCTCGGTACGTGGTCTATTCCGGCACGATCCACCTTAACGTTTTGTTTTATTTCACTAACTTTAATATTTGGCAAAAACAATATTGTCCAAGTTTCATACGTTTGGACCAATATATCATTTTTCTCTGAAACGCCTGGATAACTTTGTCACCTTTAAGCCTATAATTATAAATTTTAGCAGATATTTTTAATTGTTGATAAAAAAGAAGATACTTTGTTTTCAAAAAACTTTTTTTATTGCTGGAAAAATACTGCCACATTTATAATTTGACAGATACTTTCTCTTTATAAATATGGATTGAGCTTTCTTTTAGAAAGCTTCTGTAGCTTTAATAAACTTTGTAATACAAGTTTCTTTTAAAGATACTATTAATGTATCTAGATAGGTAGGTATATCAAATTTTCAATTTCTAGCTTCATAGAAAATTCAATTTTGGGCATTTGTCTCAAAAGAAGCTAGAACACAAGATTAAAATGCTTTTTTTATGATAGAGAGATATCGATTGTAACCCTTTCAAAAAAAATTTCATCGGTCCCGTGTACCATGCGATGTTGGACACGTTAAATATGTATATCCTTGTCTACCAAGAGGAATGCGTTCGTCAAAATTTTTAGGATGGTGAGGTGAAACTGCTCTGTGGCGTCAGTGATTGGCCATAGTAGCGCAAGTAGAGCGACGTTAAAGAAACGAGGTACAGTATAACTGCACCTGTAGCTGTATATAAATCAAGAGTCATAAAGGTAGTGACGGCAAGGCAGCATAATGAAATCAATATTAACAAGTTATGTAATTAACAGTTCATCGTCTTACAGGTAGAATCAGATCACATAAATTATGATTTCCAAAATAAGACACCACAGTTACATATATGATTAATTGATGAATTATTATTGATTGTTGTGTCAACAATTGGAGGAGTGTCCTAGTTTTTGGATAATTAGTCTTACCGGTGCAGTGTTTCTAAATGGCAAGGCATATGAATTAGAGATAAAAAGTGATTACAGTGGCAACAATGAAACCTGCAATTAGTATACAATTTATCAGTTTTCGTTTGACAACAAAAAATATAAAAAAATAATTAAATACAGATAGGTTGCATATATGTCAGATTGACGTTTACCAACTTTAATTATAATTTAGCATAAAATTTTTCTAAATGTTTGTTCTTTAATTTTTCCAAGTTAAATTTTAAAATTCGCTTTGTATCTAAATATTTAAAACATTTTTATTTATCCCATGTAAATTGTGATGTTTTCCTTCTATGGTGTAGCCTCGATAAAGGAATAAATAATTCCGAAAGCTCGGCAGTATAATATAGTTTTTATCTTGCAATTGAGTATATATATATATATATATATATATATATATATATATATATATATATATATATATATATATATATATATATATATATATATATATATTTATTTATTAGAAATGTTTTGTAGAATTTCATGCTCGTTCTAAATATGACTTGTATTTTGCCCTGCCTCTTTTCGTTTTCGAGTTAATTTGAAAAAACAAAATTTGTCGATTTCTTTTTTCTGCAATATCTAAGTAGGCGTTGATCTGACATGTCTAAGACTTGCACATTACCAGGACACTTATTACAGAGTAATCTTTTTGTGCCATTCTCAACTTTGGATTGTTATTTGTTTTTGAGGTACAGGTATCAACCTTTGTTTTTATTATGGTAGCCATATTGGATTTTTTGCTCATGTGATGTCATTTGTTTTCTGGTATTGGATTTTATAGCCTACTATCTTCAAAACCGTTTTTCTCACAATTGTCAGTGCAATTACAAGAGTTCTCAAGCATGTTGTAAATCATTGGAAAGCTCTTTTCATAGGCTATCACATGAGCAAAAATCCAAAATACTGTAAAACTTTAAAATCGTCACCCTGTATATAAAAGTGTTATAAGCTACTTTAAATCAAATATATATTGTATTTAACTATCTCCTCTATGTCGCGGTGTTCCAGAAAAGGTATTAGGGTAACGTTAAACGCCCTGTACATTTATTTAGAGCTTAAAAGTAGAATATTTAGATTGTCTCAAATTATTGAAGGATTCTTGGAGAACCCAAATCACCACAACACATCTTTTTAAAGACCTAACGATAATTTCATTAACAAAGTTAGCATCATTAGAGGATGAAAACGGCAATGGGCAACCCACTCTTTTCATTCATTGCAGACCTTTTCATGAGTAGATTTGAGACGGATTTAGAAAATAAAAAGTCTGGACGCAGCAAGTGCGTTATGGTAGTGAATTTTCATAGAAATGATCTGGCACTAAATATTTTATTATAACTTTTTTCCTGTAACATAGAAATCTTAATTTTGGTGTATAGTTTACTTTTTATATCGTAAACCTACCTACCAAATTTGGTTATCATAGATTTTTTATTTTTTAAGATAAAAAATTTTTTCAAATGAAAACTCAAAATTTTTCCAGAAAACCTCGTCCGATTTTTTTGATTAACGAACTTGTCAAAGCCATTTACAAAAGGAAGGTACATGCCAAATTTTATCAAAATCGGCCTATTATTCTTTGAGATAAAAATTTTTTTCGAATGAAAACTCAAAATTTTCCCGGAAAACCTAGTCAGATTTTCCTGACTAACAAACCTGTCAAAGCCATTTACAAAGGGAAGGCACATGCCAAATTTTATTAAAAACCGCTTATTACTTTTTGAGATAAGAATTTTTGTCGAATGAAAACTCAAAATTTTTCCGGAAAACCTCGTCCGATTTTCCTGACTAACGAACTTATCCAAGCCATTTACAAAAGAAACGTACATGCCAAATTTTATCAAAATCGGCCCATTATTTTTTGAGTTATCGGTGTGATACATATATATATATATATATATATATATATATATATATATATATATATATATATATATATATATATATATATATATATATATATATAAACATATAAAAATTGAAACTGACCCCGGATATGGGTTCTAGGGGTCCTAGATCGCGCTCATTTGAAGAAATTTTTTCAAAATTCAAAATTCAGATGACTCTTGAATTCGGTGTCTACAGGAAGGCAACAACCACTCTGACTTACATTCCAAATGACTCACATCATACGTTTGCACAAAAAACGGCCGGTTTAAATTTCTTAATGAATAGATTTTAAATTTCCCTTAAGTAAGAGTAGATATAGTATTGAATTAGAGTACATCAAAAAACGTGGCTAAATTTAACGAATATTCGGATTTCTTATTGGAAACATTAATTAATAGGCACAGAACAAAGAAAATCTTATATCTATGAGATAGTTTGTAAAGATTGTAATCTTAAACACGTTGGGCAGACTAAGAGAACCATAGGGACTAGATTTCGTGAACATCTGGCACATTTGAGATACGGTAGTGTAGACAAGTCATGCGTGGCACACCATATTTGGGATAATAACCACCACATTGATAAGGAAAATCTGAAACTTATCAAAAATGTTAAAGCGATGCTTGATGCGTATGAAAGTATTTAAATTTCTGGAGCATTCAAAAACAAAATTTCCTTAAATCGAGTCGCGCCACTGATCTCCAGTCCTCTGTTTACCCTCTGTTTTTGAATCAGATAAACCTTCCGAAACCTGTCATGTAAAGTAATGAAGGAAGTTCAATAACCTTGTCCGGCAATAAAGATACAATACACAGAAAATATGCCTTCGATTTAAATCTCCCTCTCGGTGTCGTTATTTACCTAAGAAGCAATATAAATAGATGGTGTTGTAACAGAAAAAATTAGAATTTTTTTATCCGCTGATGACGCTAACGTTGTTAGTGAAACGATTGTCAGGTCTTTAAAAAGATGTGTTGTAGTAATTTGGGCGCTCCAAGTGTACTTATCAGTGCTCATCACAGGTCCAATCTTCACTTAGTTATTAAAGGATTGCTATTTGTCAATGACTTTGTTATCTAGATTACCATTATCGGTATCATTATTGATATAATGGTAATAATAGTTATTATAATGGCGGTTAAAAAGTATGGCATGACCTGCTGGCCGAAATAACCAAATTACAGGTGAATCACAATCAGCTGAATGAAATCTATAAAATATTTCAGTCAATAATACATTAAATCAAGTGTTTATTTATTTATAGCTGGCACAAATAAATCTAATAATGAAAAGCAAATAGTCCTTCAAACTTCAAAACAAAATATAATATAATGGCCGCTTTATACGTCAAAACTAAATTTACGACCCTCCAATAAAACCGGCGATTCTCAGTGGCAAACATTGCCTACATAATTGCATGAGGTGTATTAAACTGCGTATGCAAGCTGAAGATTTATAAAATCACTGAACTCTAAACACAAACATGATTGTACCTTGAGGCGCCTAAACATTAAAATCATAAAACGATTGCTAGACTGGGGCAGTAAAATAATCTTGTACATTATATTACCTAATAAACAAGCAAATAAATACCTGTTATACGCAAGAACGTCTCTCACTAGATAGCCCATGTTGCAGGAAATTTTTGCTCCACAACTATTCCAATGTAAGCCGCAAGGATCACAGAAAATCTCGAATTGAATATCGTATTTAATTATTTTGATTAGTCTCACACACACAAACTATTCATTCTCCGACGACACTCATACAGCAAAGATTAGTAGGCTATGATTTCAGAAATGTGATATAAATAAAATGCGGGACAGAAAACAGTGAAACCAGGTTTGAGGAACACAAGCCAACTTGTTGTGAAATAGATGACAGGTATTTTTGGCAGGCTATTTTGTAATAATTCGCGAATTTTGAATGTTTTTCCTGAAATTATATTATTGTAAACTGTCATAATTAAAGCAAATGTAAGAGAAGGGGTCAAAGTTGAATTATGATATTTTCTTCAGTAAGACAAACTGTTAACTGAAGTCTAGTCAAAACTAATCCACAGTGGTGCCTGTAGCTAATATCTAGATTTCAGATTATTAAAATGTGTTTTAGAAGTTATTAAACATAATATGAATATTATGTAATTTTCTTTCTATACAAATGTCAAATTTTTTTAAAATCAGTCTTAACACAGCATACAATTTTTCTTTAAATAGTGTTACTTTGTAGAAATGTAAAATCAAAAAAAATATCTTGTGAAACCAGGGACGTATGTTCTACAGCTATATTTACTATGCAATGGTTCCACCAGGAGCAGGCAACAATAATTTATGAATAGATTATCTTGTTCACTACCTTCCTTAAAAATTGTCGGTAATATTTAATAACATAGCTAGTTCCCATAAAAAATTAGTAGCAGGTTTAAATTTAACTGCAATGAAACGGTTTATCAAAACCAAAAATAGTAATTACTTATTTAAAATGTAAAATTTGTCATTCTAAATACATACGAATCATGCCAAAAACAGTAATAATTTAAAACAAAAATGACTAACTGACTGTTTGCTTTTCAACTAGGCATGTTTTGATATAAGTGACCCACATGTAAGAAATTATGCTATATTCCACGTTAAAAAAAATGTAAATTCCTGTACGTGAATTAGATTTAAGTAGTGATCAATCGTGTTATTTACAAGTAGAAAATACAATATATTTCAGCCGCCTAGATTCAAAAACCGACAAGTCCATGATTACAGAATTTGGGAAAACGGTGAAAACCTACAACTTTTTAATTAAAATAATTGCGTTTTGAAATTTGTACAGCGGGCTTTCCAATCAGAATAGAATAAATTGAAGTACTTCATTAAAATCCAGATTCCACGGCAGGTCAGAAAAATTGACTTATTAAATTAACATGTCAGGTTCTGCACCTTAATAATAACAATAAATCTATGCATAAAAAAGTCTGGACGCAACAACTGCGTTATGGTAGTGAATTTTCATTAAAATGTTTTTACTAGTAAATATGTATTTTTTTGATGACGGTGGGCATCAAATTTGGTTAACACTATAACCTATATAGTAGAAACAATGTTGAAACAATGGGCCCTTTTTTCCAGCCTCAGCAACCCAGCGACCAAGCTCTACTCTTCCTCGGTTCCGTCGCCAAACCGCCTGGACCTCGAAATGAAGGCCGTGACGGTCTTCAATTGGACGGTACTTACCTGATTCCTCTGCAGAGTTCTCGATCCGAACAATTCTGCTCGAAGACTCCCAAAAGCATCGCATTCACACAGGTACTGGTAGGCCGTTTCTCCATCCTCGCCGCATTCCTGGCAAATGGGATCCCTCTCTACGCCCATCAATGTGAGGTTTCTTCTAAGGGCGCAGTGGCCTGTCAGCACCCCAAGGATGCGGCGAAGCGTAGGACTCCTTCCGAGTAGCCAGACGGCTTTATCTCTGTCCGGCCCCTCCACGAAGTCCCTCGCCTGCCTGCAACCACCAACCGACCCCCAGTGCCTCTCCATTGCTTCCTCGGTCCACCTGTCTATAGCGACAGAGATCGTCTTCCTACATATGCCTATCGCAGGCTCCGGGTCACAGAACGGCCGCCGGGAACCGAGTCCTGCGAGATTATTCGCCACCTCATTCCTCGCTACGTCACAGTGTCCCGGAACCCACATCAGTTGCACCTCCTTCGTCCTGGCTAGTCCTGTGAGGGCGTCAGCGCACTCCTGAACCAGTGTTGACCTGATTCTGGCCGCGCAGACTGCCCGGAGGATCGCCTGGCTATCCGAGCAGATGTACACACATTTCTCGGGACTCCTCTTCACATCCTGTCTATTGGACACAGGCAGGATAGCATACACCTCTGTTTCGAATGCCGTGGTATATGCGTCAATAGCATAGCTCTCGCGCACCCTCAGGCCCTCGATGTGTATTCCTGCCCCGGAGGATTGTTGGTCCTCCAGCCGCGATCCGTCGGTGAAACAGACCAGGCTTGCGGGCTGGAATGCAACCTCATTTTCCCTCAACTGATCCCTACTGGGGATCCTGAGGGTGTATGGCCTAGTCAAGCTAATATCGTCCTCGGCAACCCGCACCTTTATGGCGGAAATCGGAATTTCCTTTTCCACCTCCTATTACTGCTCCCTCTCCGCACCAGTTTCCTGAGTCTTGCATTCTAAGATGCGACGCCATAGCCTCCCTTCTGATACAGATGGGAAGCGGAGGCAGCATCAACAGGGTCTCTAGCGCGGCTTAGGGTGTCGTCCTCATAGCGCCTGTGATACCCAGGATTGCCAGCCTTTGGAGTTTGGCCAGCTTCCTTCTGGTAGTTTGGTTCACACCACACCACCAGACCAACGCCCCATAGAGGATTCTCGGCCTGACGATCGCAGTGTAGATCCAATGAAGGATCCGAGGATTAAGTCCCCAGGTCCTCTCTATCACACGACGCAGCTGCCAGAGGGTCGCTACTCCCTTCCTCACTACTCGTTCTATTTGCGACCCCCATGTTAGTTTGGGGTCCAGGATCACCCCCAGATATTTAACCTCCCGCACTATACCTAAAGGTTTTTCAAACATCACGGGACCCTGAACCCCTCTACCTTCCTCTTCTTGGTAAATAGGATCATCTCCGTCTTCGCCGGGTTTACGGAGAGTCCCTGCTGTTTTATCAGAATAACTTTACTATTTGCAAAAGTACAAAAAAAACTTTTGGTAAGATATTTGTTGGCATTCCTCTTTATCTATCATATTAAATTGTATTTGAAGAAAACAAAACCATGCTAAATTACATCTAATAATCATCTAATAACAGAAATGAGATGTACTTAGACTTTTTCTTCGGATTTGCGACTTGCAATATTTTCTGACATTGATACCGATAATGAACTTTCGTTGTAATGTTGTGTATTAACGCAAAAAATCAGTTTCATCCACATTGAAATACACCTAGTTCAAGTTTGCTTAAAGTCGTTGCTGTCTTTGAATTGGAATATACTAAATCTATTAAATATATCAAGAAAGTATTGTGTTTTCTTCCTGTAACCGTCTATTGATAATTAATTGTTTCTAGAACTTTTTTAGCTCATGATTAATGCGTTTCGCCCTGCGGAATCGGGTTAGTAACAACACCACAGTAGCCAAACTTCTCACCCTTAGACGTGTGCGGGGAAGTTTACACACACTTTAAGATCGTGAACTGTCTGAATACGGAACTCGAACCTGCGACTTCATCGCCAGAACTCTTCAGGTTACTTGCCCGGCCAACTCGGCTATTCGGCCTGACATAGTATCATAGTGTCAACCATTCGCAGTAGTTTCGAAGGTGCATAAGCTATGTTACTATTTAAGATTACGAACCCGTAAAACAGAACGCGTTATGAAAAAAATATAAGTCTGCGGAACACAGCATAAAAACACAAAATTGCAAAATTAAACAGAAACCTCTACCCGTATCCGAATTAATCTAAATCATTGAATCGAAACTGAAACTTTTAATGCTTCTCTGAGGCCCTCGGTGGTCCAGTAGTAAGAACGTGTGCCTCTGGACCCAAGGGTACTTGGTTAGATTCCCAAGGTTCCCCTTTCACTTTTTCAGTACATACTGTAAGATTAACGTCCACCGAGGTTGTGGCACTATGTTTGAGCAAGTGGTATGTCTGCACGTTCCGCTCTTCGAAGGGGGCGTAAAGCTGACGGTCCTGTGTACCATGCAATGTTGGACACCTTAAAGAGCCCTACCCTCCTTACAGAAAGGCAGGGGTTCTGAAACATTTCCAGGATAGTGAGGTGAAACTCTACCTGGCGTCGATGATTCACCATAGTCGGGGGAAAATGTTGGTGCTTCTATCAAAATATAATTCAAGTTTATGTATATTATTTGTCTGTACAAAAGGAAGTATGCAGTAGAAGTGTAGATTGATGGTCAGATCTGTTATAGAAGCATCAGTGAGGATAGAAATTTAGAAGATATTGGAAGATTGAACAAAATTCTTTGAGTGACAGACAGACACTTTATATAAAATGTAATTACTTATCAAAATTATGTAATTTTCAAGCACAAGCTTTGGCTTATTTGAGAGACCTATTGTAAAATTAAAACTGGCAGACCAAATAAATAGATCGACGTTAAAGAGAAAAAAAACTTCTCTGTGAGATAGTTAAAAAACCTAATTTTTCTGCAACAATTATTTTGCTTATCTGGCTTCAAAAGGTTTTTTTTAATCAAAATTATGCCGATTGGAAAAACAGATATACGAGGAGTAATTGAAAAGTACTCAGCCTACAATAGGAAACTAAATAATTTTTTAAAGAAAAATACACCTATGCAATATAAACTTATCTAAAACATACACTTTTAACGGGTAGTTCGTCAACAAATTGTAAACCATTTAAAAAATTCATTATCTTACACTTTAAACCACTCCAAAGCGGCACATACGACTTAGTTGTTTGTTGAAAATCGTTCATCTTTTAAATGTTTTTGAGCTTTGAGAATAATAGTCAGACGATGCTAAATCCTGAGAATAAAAGCGGCTGGTCAACCAATTCAAAATAAATTTGTCAATGATTTGCAGTGCTACCAACGATTGAGTGAGCAGTGGGCATTTTCCTGGAAGCTGACAACCCGTTTGGCCAGTTTTCAACGGCACTGTTCCACTAACTTAGTCCATAATAGAGACCTAATCTCCTCTAAAACTGACCAGATTTATTCACTATACTACATAATTACATGGAGAACCCAAATCACCACAACACCTTTTAAAACACCTGACGATCGTTTCACTAACCAAGTTAGCGTCATCAGAGGCAGAAAAATTAATTTTCTGACGCTAACTGGTTAGTAAAACGTCAGCTTTCTAAATGTGTTGCGGTGATTTGGATTTGTACTCATCAGTGCTCAGTACAGGTTCCAATCTTCGCTTAGTGCTATATATATATATATATATATATATATATATATATATATATATATATATATATATATATATATATATATATATATATATATATATATATATATATATATATATATATATATATATATATATATATATATATATATACATACATATATATATATATATATATATATATATATATATATATATATATATATATATATATATATATATATATATATATATATATATATACATACATATATATACATATATATATATATATATATATATATATATATATATATATATATATATATATATATATATATATATATATATATATATACACTGCGGTTTAAAATAAAGCTTCTTATTACAGTTCAGAATTTTCATCCTCTGATGATGCCAGCATTTGCTGGAGAAACGATCGTTAGGTCTTAAAAAATGTGTTGTGGTGAGTTTGTGCTTCTCCAAGTGTACTTATACAGTTATAGCAAAAGTTACTAAAAATATGTATTCAGCACAAATTTTATATATCTTTTTGCAATAATATATAAAAGGCAATAATGCCTTAAATGCATTTACTATTACTGCATAAAGTCTCCACATGACGTCAAGACTGGAAAATTTGAAATTGTTATCGTAACTTGTGTAGATATTTCGTCATGAGAATAACATGAATTTACAGGGATTCTCCACCTGGACTGCAAGACGGATTAACGTATCCTACTTTCAAAGAGTGAAATGTTTATAAAACACAAAATATTTAAATTTGTTGACATAAAACGCGGGAAGATTGAAGATTACAAATTGCGGTGACTTGAGCCAAAAATCAAGTGGCTTAAATGTTGTATAAACATCTGTTCTTTTACGAAAAAAAAAAAAAAAAACCACACCAATGACATTGAGTACTAGAATAGAACAACGCTTAACCAGGTTGGTATAAAAATAAATCCTCTTAGGTGCAACATTTGTGTGTGCTGTATTAACTCTTGTGTATACATTTTATTTATATTAACGAACAATAGGAAATATTTTCAAATAATTTTGCTTTCTTCGTTTTTTAGCAATTTTCGTAGAAAAAAATTTCGATAACCCTATAGTTTTAGTTATAGCACTTCTAAGTTTGTAATATTGCATGAGAGGATCTGTACATTGTTGCCCATGGTTTTCCCATCCCGTATCTTTCTAATGATCTTTAAGGTAAGAAACAAGGGGGGGCTGGGGCTGGGCAATGGGCGGTTGAAAATCTGGAAATAATGCAGACATTTTCGCGTGGCCTTGACGTATGTTTTTTTCTCCCTCAGGGCTCGTAGGTGGCTTTGCCGCCCCGATAGCACTGCAGCCCTTGGCCTATTGTGCATTGAGGACACGGACACGCTAGACATATATATATATATATATATATATATATATATATATATATATATATATATATATATATATATATATATATATATATATATATTAATAATGCAAGTTCTTCGCTAAAACATGCTCTATCTTTTGCACCCACTTTGGTGCTTCCTCGGGAGCCGAAAGCTGAAAAAGCAAGGAAACTGTTCCAGTCAGAAACATGAAAAAGAAGTGAGACATTTCACAATCTCGAGGATATATCATATTTATAAAACACACAAAACATACAACATAACATTTCTTAAAAGCCGTGGTTACATGGTTATAATTATAAATAAAAATCTCGACGCAGCAAGTGCGTTATGGTAGAAAATTTTCGTAAAAATGTTTTTAATGTCAAATATGTATTGTTTAAAAAGGGCATTTCGTTGGCAGTATAACCTATATAGTAGTAACAAAGTTCCACATTTGATTAAAATAGCTTTGTTGTTTCAAACATTTTCCGAAAATAAACTTAAAAAGTTCCAGAAAAAACTGGTCCAATTTTCCTGGCAAATGAACCTCTTCAAGCTATTTACACACATGCCAAGATATAATTATTGACAAACAGTTTTATGACCCAGGTAGAAAAAAATATTATGAAATGTTGCAAATATGTCTTTTACAAAAATTCACCCTTTTTTGCCGAAATTGTCTTCAGTAATGTTACACTATATTGTATTTTTCGACAACTTTTATTTACAATAAATTACCAAATATTTATTATTAATCACAATCATATCACAAAAAATGATTTCTACGGAAACACTAAAAAATATTTCACCAACGACTTATGGGCAGCTCAAAACACACTGTAATTAACGTATCTATTTTTGCTCGTATCTTGTATATCAACAGAAATGCGCCACCCTGTATGTGTGTAAACAGACAAAAACTGAAACTTACCCCGTATATGGGTTTTAGGGGTTCTAGTTCGAGCATATTTGATGAAATCTTTTCAAAATTCATAAGTCTACGAAAATTTGCTAAAATATAGACTAATAGCCATAAACTCTATAGCTGAAACTACTGCCAAAGCATCAGAAAGAGGGTCTACTTGAAATGGATTTTCCGATAATCTTTTAGTAAAATGAAGGAGAATGATGGCTGAAGCTGAAGCTGAAACTTAAGGCTTTGTAAAACACATCTATTACACAACACATATTTTAAAGAGGATGAAAAATTCTTTTCATTCTCTGATTACGCTGACGTTGTCAGCGAAACGATCGTAAGGTCTTTAAAATATGTGTTGTGGTGATTTGGGTTCTCCAACTGTATTTATTAGTGCTCATCACAGGTTTCAGTTCTCACATAGTGACATCTATTTCGACATTTCTTTAGCACAATCCGTATTTGTTTCAGATTATTTGTCTGAAAATTGCAAATTTTGACGTTTCAAATCGCGACTTTGGCGTTTTTTCAAAATATTATTTCTGCTATTTCTTTAACTTTTTGCGTCAAGAAAACTTAACTGTTTTACCAGGTACCCTTAATAAAGTTACTGCTGATCGAGGCAGACCACGAAGTGCACGATATCCTGATTTTGAAGAGGCTGTTCTGGATGAAATTGAACAAAATACAAAAATAAGTACTAGGGAAATGGCCAATCATCTGGGAGCATCTAATGCAACGATATGGCGAGTTCTCCATGAGCAACAATTGCATCCATATCACATCCAACATGTGCAGGCACTATCGCCTGAAAGAGATTTTATACCTCGCCTACAATTTTGCCAATGCTTTCTTCAACATAATAATGTAGAGAACTTGTTGAATTGTATATTGTTCACTGAGGAGTCTGGATTTAGGTGCGACGGGATCGTCAATTTTCGTAACAGCCATATTTGGGCTGACGAAAATCCCCACGCAGTTTTTGAAAGGCATCATCAACAGCAATTTTCCTTAAATGTATGGGCTGGAATTGTAGGGTGTAATTTGATAGGACCATTTTTTTTTACCTCACAGGCTTAATGCTACAACTTATCTTGAATTCCTGCAAAAGCAACTAAATGGGTTATTAGAAAATGCACCTCTTGACATAAGACATAACGTGTGGTTTATGCATGACGGAGCCCCCCCACATTTCGCAAGTCTTACCATCGTGACCTCTCTATTAGTTCATTTTCTTTAAAAAAAGTCACCAAAGAGACACAATAAATTACATCAACTTAGAGTGCTTGATCTGGTCTTTACGCCAACAATTTAGTTAAATATTTTCCACGATCAACCAGTTAATTTAAAGTAAAATTTTGTTGGTTAATTTACATATACCTACAGTGTACATCATATTTTCATTACATTCCTCTTACCGATAGAGACAGTAGCTAATAAATATCTAAAGAAATAATGAACCGACAAAGAGAAACGTTCCTTTTTAGTACGCTTAATTAGACAAGTAAATGAATTTTGATTAACTAACTTCCCAAGAATAGTTTAGCACCAGTGTAGGTTTGATCTCTTATAAATAATTACATATGAAAATGTATTCTCTGTGACACTCTCACTTATTATTTGATTAGTCATCACTGAAGAGATGCCAAATCATTTGTAAATGCTGTGAAATTGCCGTATTAACCTAAATATTAAATCAACTCCATGATGGTGTAAAACAA
Organism: Tillus elongatus; assembly: GCA_964006375.1. Lineage (NCBI taxonomy): Eukaryota > Metazoa > Arthropoda > Insecta > Coleoptera > Cleridae > Tillus > Tillus elongatus. The sequence goes on from OZ023263.1 coordinate 160,478,334, forward strand.
ACAAAATTAAAGTTAATGGGGGCAACTGCAACTTTGTAAAACGTTGTAATATACAAAATATTAATAAAACTTAAACTCGTCATATATCTTAATAAAACTTTGATTTTTGGTAAAATAGTGTTCTAAATGAGGTTTTGTAATTTGCCAATTTTCCTAGAAAAATTTGCTAATGAAGAGATCGCGACTTCTTAATTTTAAATTTCTTTTCCAAATGAGCGCGAACTAGGACCCTTAGAACCCAAATTTGGTGTCAGTTCAAATTCAGTGTTCAGCTTCCGTGGGGGTAGTATGTCTTAAAATAGTGCTGCAAATTGAATCATAACTTCCACATAGCTGTGATTATATACTCTCCTCAGAAAAACATTCTCATGAAATGAATTTAGAGTCCATGACTCGACCACAAAGAAAATATTCGTATCCCTGTACTCATAAACATCTGAAACGATATATTACTCGATTTTTAATAGTAAAGTGTCAGTTTCCCCAATCAACCAACTATGTTTTCCCTTTTTCCTGAAGCGATCTTACTTACAAATAATCCAGACTATCAGGTTGTGAGCAGCTACCTGTGCACACAATTTGATGTCCATTGCTTAATTATAAAACAATTTAATATTTCACCTCTACATTTAATGGAAAATATGAAGTTGATCTTGAGTTGACCTTGAAAGCCATCGCCCAGATCAAATCCAAGGTCACCATTAGATATCCAGGAAAAAAGCCTTGCCTTGAACTTTTTTCTCCGCGTCTTGAACATTCAGAGTTATTCTGCTCTTCTGTTACCTTTGTGACACTACACAAGTGCTAAAGTCAGGCCATCGCCCCAACTAATTTTATGTTAAAATGTGAATTTCTCGATGAAAAAAATAAGAGGAAGAACTAAACTCCACGTACACTTAATAAGCTAATGTAATATTCTTTTAAAACTAAATTCATATTTACCCCCCTCACATTTAACCACTACTTCAATTTCATTACAGAATATTAGATGGGTGATGAAATTTAACGTTTTATAATACACAAACCCTGAAACGTTATGTTATTCGAGTTTTAAGGGAGAAATATCAATTTTCATCAAATCATTCCACATTTATGTCTTACCCCATTGAGCGATTTTACCCAAACACAACTCGAACCGTTCCGTTCGTTGGTCAGGTGCTAACTGAACACTAAATTTGAAAACGATATAGCAATTCGTTAGAAAGTTATTATGCCTACTAACAGACAGACGTACAGACCAACAGCCAAAAAAATTCGTTCCGAAATAATGTTTTGTATATGTTTTGAGATATTTGTGCCGTTTTACCAAAAAAGATTTCGAAATTTTGGTCACAGATATTCCAACACCACCCCTTAGAAAAAATATATGCTCTTCAGGGTTTTAAAACAAAAACACATTAAGAAATCTTTCAGAATTAGGTTAAGTGAGGCTTGATAAATGCAGACATGGGCCAGGACATCTTGCGGTGGCGTATACTGATGCAGCAAATACAGAGAATTCAGAGGGCCGTTACTTTTTGTGGAAATGGGAAAGCGCAAGCCTAAGTACACTGGGAAGAGATGAAGCACCGGCGCCGAAAACATGCACCATCAACGTCTCGGAGAAAGGCGAGGAACAAAGGTGTACAGGTAAGTCTCGGGACAGCAGTAGAAAAATCTACAGCTGACAGGGATAACTATGGACTTTCTCCACAGAAAAAATCCATAATGGAACTCGACAAGATGCAATGGTGTCCCTTTTTGAAAAGCTGATTTTTCCTGTATTCTTTTACCCAAATCGTGTATTCAACAAAAAAAAGACTTAAATAAGATGGTGTTGGAGTAAGCTTAATTGTTTAGAAAACAAACTCTATGGGAATTTCCACCTTACGTTTTTAACACACCTATAATAATATTTATAGTAGATATTGGAACCTTTCCAAGAATATTTTTCTTGTAAATGGAGCTAGAAATCTGATCAAATTACACAAACGAAACGATTTACCGACAAGGTTGATCGTACAGCGGAAGGATTTCATTATAGAACGTAAAAAAGTATATTTCTAAAAATAATCATAATTATGAAAAAGAAAACACAGATTAAGAATAACTTTTCATTTGTCCATGTATAGCGAATCTCTTCTATGAACATTTGCTAAAAATGAATTAAACCATAAACTCTATAACTAAAACTACTGCTAAAACATCAGGGAATGGGTCTATTTGAAATGAATTTTTTATTATCATTAGTTATTATTAGTTTTTGATGAAGAAATTCCCACGATAATCCCTAAAAACTAAAAAGTTTCTTATTTGAAATCGGAACGGCGGCGGGATGCCTACTTAATGCTGAAACGCTTTTGACAATTATAATCAAATTCTATGAGACACTTATCAGAAAGAATTATAACAATTTAACAAATTTAACCGGCCTTCGCAGAAAAAATATTTTAGTCCAATTTTTCCGATTGACAATAGAATATTTGTCACATATATGCAACCAACCTTACCTCCTAGTAAATTTAAATATTATCAGGGTAAACTGGATCAAATCTTTTTGCAATAAAAGCTTGCCACAATTCAATATAGAATTCTATTTAAAACAAAAAAGAAATTTTATTTATGTAATAATGTATAATTTAATAATACATCAAACATATGAAATAAGGCTAAAATAAATTTTCATCAATTTTTATCTAGTTGAAATAGGTACTATGGCACTGAAAATATTTTTAGGGTTCTGAAAACCTTTCAATTTATTTTTTCGTTACCTGGTTCTGTAATTTTGGTAGTCGGTTCGGTTATATATTATACAGGAATTAATTTATAATGCTACTTTACCAGTTTTGAGAGTATCTACCTAATCGATTGATCTATAAATTTCCATTAAAGTCCATTTTCGTTTTCAAAACTCCAACATAGGCTCTTATGTTACAATATATATTTTATGCAATTTGGTGACAGTTACTTACATTTACATCACACTACAAAGATAAAGTAAATCTCATAACTTATTGCTTACTATAACGTCTATGCAACCAGCATTACAGTGACTTGTTTGTTAGCTTGCATATACCTACGTCTCGGTGATCCTATCGCTGAAACACATCAAACTTTCAGTTGTAAACAAGGTAAACATTGCGCCGTTGAAAGCGTGAATTTGGGAATAGATGTGTTCCAAAGAATTAGAGGGCGTAAACTAAAACAGTTACATTTGTTACAAATGAAGATGGAGCAAATAGGGAGCAGCGGAAAGATGAAAAATAGTACCAAATTATATACCCATTATCAGGGAAAAAAACGAATTTAACCCAATGCTTAAATAATGATCTAGACATCTGAAAATAACTATTTAAAGATGTCTGACAATTTTTTGTTTATGTTCCGATAGAAAGAGGGACTGTTGTCGTCCCAATGCAACTTTTCAAGGGGTATTAAATTAAATATAGGTATAGGAAAATGATTTGAACAACTTTAACAGATAAATTGCTCAAAATATTTATTTCCACTTGGCCTTGCGACATAAAAAATACCTCTAGCTGGGTAGTTTTGACAAATTTAAATTATATCTTTATTGTTTCCAGGGCACACTTGCAAAAACAAAGTAAAGCAAGCTTCTGGGATTTAATTTCAGAAAGCTCCATATTACAAAAACCGATGTAAGTATAGAGGGGATGCATATACAGATTAAAATAATATACTTTAATGAATACGAAGACAGAAATATACTAGATGCTCCACTCCAAATATTTTACTTATAATGTCTTGAAAAACGTTTGAATGACAGGCATAATAATAAACATATGTGCATTATTAACCTACCATTTTAATACCTCCTGAAAGCAATATATTTCTTGTTCTATTTCTTTAACGTCGCTCTATTTCCGCGACTATGGCCAATCACCGACGCCATGGAACAGTTTCGCCCTACTATTTTGGAAATTTCGCCCAACCCCTGGCTATGTAAGGGGTATCTTTAACGTGCCTTACATGGCATGGTACACCTGCCGACGGCTTTACGCCCCCTTTCGAAGGGCGAAAAGTGCAGACACTGAACTTGCTTAAACACAATGCAACAAGCTCGGTGGTTGTTAACTGAGTGTCGAACCCAGGACCCTAGAATTAAGAGGCACGCATTCTTACCACTGAGGCTGCTGAAAGCAATATCATATACATGTGTATTTACTGATTTCCCAAAAAATATATGTGCAGCGCAAAAATCTTCAAAGATATGTGAATTCTCAAACACCGGTGCAAAATCAAAAAATCTATGTATACTGATACTGAAAACCTACATTCACTCGCACCTTGATACCAACAGAATCAAGTCAGTCCATCTCGAATAAAATGATGGTGTCAGTTTTTATACATCTGAAATGGTAGCTAAGCTGCAGGTAATCTTGAAAACCCTTTTACTCAAGTAATTCGTTGTCCCCACTACTTTTTATTGGCACAATCGTTGAGGATTCACGAATTGCGTCGGCTGAAATATAGTAATTGATCTAATTGTACTAGTTAATTTAAGTACGAGCTAGGGTCTATATCCCATAATAGTTTTGTCAAAGGTAAGTCAATCGAAACAGCTGTTCATTCATTTTCTTGGACGGTCATCGAAGTTTTGGAACCGCGCGAGTGCTTTGCTGAGATATTGGGCGAGTTCAGCAGACACCAGCAGCTGCATTGTTATGTCAAAAAATGTTGACAAACCCCAACATTTTGTGAGCATTCTTTGACATAACAATGCAGCGCTGGCAGCTACTGGCGACCGGCGAACTCGCTCATTTTCTAACGTTAACAAGGCGTTCGACTGCGTCATGCATGACCTTTGCGAGAAGCTTCAGAGATACAGAGTTACGAGCTTGTCTTTGAGATGGTTGCGGACTTTTTTTAAAGGATAGAACCCAGTATGTATATATATATATATATATATATATATATATATATATATATATATATATATATATATATATATATATATATATATATATATATATATCAAATACAAAGACTTATATTAACCTTAAAACTCTGAACTCTTCTTTTTCCCAGATTAACACAGGAGTTCCACAGGGCACTATTCTCTTTGTTATATATTTGAATGACATTATGACATATCTTGTCTGCGCTGTTGATTTTATATTTTATGGCGACGATATCTCTCCAATGTTTCTGGTGCTACTGCTAAATGTGTAAGGTTAAAATGTAATTCACTGTTTAACGGGCTCAAAGACTGGTTACATAAAAATGATGTGCTCCTCAGCCTCCTCGAGACATTGTGTTTTGATTTTGAGACACGTCAGTAATTGATAAATGCATTTTCATTTAGTTACGATGTAGGCAGTGTAGATGATGCCAGGTTGCTGTGTATTCATATAGACAAATATTCAAACCATTTATGGCTATATGGTCTCTATACTCAATTTCCTGTGTCATCATTTCAGGAATTTGAGAACAGTCTTAGCAACTCCACAACTAATATGTGTATGCTATGAACAAGTCAACAATAGTTTTGCTTGTGGTGTGGTTTCACGTCATACGTGAAGTTTTTCACACAAAAAAACTTGAAATGTAGCCAATACATCTGCAAGCATGTAAATTTTAAAAAATTATAAAATCCTCACTTTTTACGGTCTCTATGTTTATAATTTATTAACTACACAGCGTGTCCCAAACGGGATGGGAATGTTTTGCTATCTCCGTTATTATTAGAGATAGGGAGACGGTTAAATTAGCAATGTATTGTAGAATTTCATGCTCGTTCCAAATATGACTTGTATTTTCCCCTGCCTCGTTACGTTTTCGACTTATTTTGAAAAAAACAAAATTTATCGATTTCTTTTTTTTTTCAATATCTAAGTAGGCGTTGATCTGACATGTCTAAGACTTTCACATTATCAGGACACTTTTTACAGAGTAATCTTTTTATGCTATTCTCAACTTTGGATTGTCATTTGTTTTTGAGCTACAGGTATCAACGTTTGTTTTTATTATGGCAGCCATATTGAATTTCTTGCTCATGTAATAGCCTGTGAAAAGAGCTTTCCAATGATGTACAACATGCTTGAGAAATTTTGCAATTACACTGACAATTTTGAGAAAAACCGCTTAGAGGATAGTAGGCTATGAAATCCAATACCAGAAAACAAATGACAAAAAAAAATGTTGAAAAAACAGTAAGACATGAAGTTTAACAATATACTTCTACTTTTAACATAATTTTCCGTAATCATTGACGGCGTCGTCAGGCACTGCAAAACTAATTAATGTTCGCTTGTCCCATGATGCAAAAAAAAAACTTAGAAGGTAGAATTATATTTGAAGGTGGTGTGCATGCCTTGGTACAGCTTTTTGGGTGTTAGTCCTGAATTAAGTGATTTCGTATTCAACCAATGCCAGCAAATATTTAAGAACGTTTTTCTCGAAAACGATTAGTTTTATCGGGATGCAACGCGGACTTTTTTTGAAGATAAAAATTCAAGCACAAAAGTCATTATCTGTTGGTCAAGGGCAGTTCGGCCTTTAGATTCCAAACGATCCACATCGAATTTGCAACATAAATAAAAAATTATATTAGACATAGACATATACAACCTTTATTAAGCCAGTAGCGGCTCGTGTCTTAATGCATTGGGGGTGCGCAAGAAAAAAAAATGAAGGGCTCCCCTCTTTTTTCCCCGAAAATGTATTATAAAAAAACCTACTTACTAAACTTAATAATTATTAACAACTTACCAAGTTTTTCTCCAGTTAGTTATAGGTTATAGTAGTTAAAAAGTAATTTCCTTTGATAATTACTAACTAACTGTATAATTTTAAATGTGTTGTTTGATATAAAGACATGACAATATGCGATCTTTGTCATTTTATACTTCACGTATCTTTTCAATTTTATTCTATTTATTAATATGTTCATTTAATCGTCTATTAATTTATATATTCAGTTAGCATTATATAATTTCAAATGTTTTGTTTGACATAAAAACATGACAATATGTGATATTTGACGTTTTATACTGCACGTATCTTTTCAACTTTACTATATATATATATTATATATATATATATATATATATATATATATATATATATATATATATATATATATATATATATATATATATATATATATATTTATATATATATATATATATATATATATATATATATATATATATATATACTTTTTTTTAACTTGAATTTTGAGATTGAATGAATTTTATGAAAATACGACAGAATGCCGTACTTGATAGACGCAAACTTATTATAAATTTTGACAAAATAATTTAATATACTTTAAAATGTCTAAATGTGAGATGCTATTCACGAGGATCTAATCTATCGTAGTTATATTCCTTCTACTAACACTATATTTTAGACTATATTTAATTATCGTTGTTTCAATTACGTAATATTTTGCTGTATACAAATCAATAATAACATTGCTTTAAGAAAGATAATACGGTCCTGGCGATAAAATAAGCGATTACGCCTGTGATTCGAGAACAGCATAACTGTATGCCGAGTCCCACCCTGGTCCGTTAAGCTGGAGCGATGTGGGCAAGGTCAAATATTATATTCTCGCAATATCAAAGGGCCGCTCTACAAGATTCAGTGCTGGGTCTTATTTTGCTGTGCTGCAAGTGTGGAACTTTAAATCGCACAACGGGATTGCTTATTCAGTCATTTTTGACGAAGATAGTCGATCATTTCGTATTGAAGTTTCCCATTTAGGTAGAGCGCCGAAGAATACGCACCGACGAACGACTGTGTATACGGATGTATATAACGTCGGCAAACATTAACACTTTATACTTCTTCTGATTTTGTATTAATGGCTGCCGACTCTGCTCCTCGATATACTAATTTTGTTTGTGTAGAATGCAGGAGGTAAAAAAAAATAAAAAATCATTAAAATATAGCATAGCAAAATTATTATTTTTCCCCGGCAGGCGGTAGTGCGCGCGCACGGGCGCACTTATTGAGGAGCCGCCCCTGTATTAAGCACAAATATTACACAGGCTTGTCAACAAAAAGAAACAACACAACAATGCTGTTTCAATAAACACAAATAAATGTAAAAACATTGAACACAAGATATAGATTGTAGAAACATGTGCAAATTGAAATGAAGCATACACAGATAGTAAATAACTGTACGAAGTTGTAAATTAATTTAGATATATACAGATAGATGGTATTACTCAATTCACAGTATTTGTGTATTAAAAAATTCCGATAAAGAATAAAACGAATACTGTAGTGTCCCTAATGCACTTTTTAAATTTAAATGCTCCAGTTCGTACTTCCCGACTGTGCCCTGGTGATTCTGTGATATGGTATGCTGATATCATGTCTGCTTCGTGTTTCATACTCGTGAAATTGACCGTTCCTGACCAAATCTTCAAAATTCTGGTATGCACACACTACACACACACAAAGATATAAACTGAAACAATAGTAAGTATTCGAGTTTCCTTAAATAGTGGTCTACAATTGGTATTATTATAAATGAACACAGGATTATAACTGTTCTTCTGTAGCATTAATATATCAGTAATACCTGCACTGTATCTCCACAACACAACGGCATAAGTTGCTTTGCTGTGAAAATTACTGTAGTAGGCTGTTAATGCTGCGTGATAAGTACTAATATTTTTAATTCGTCTTATCACAAACAGAGAAGACACTTGCTGTGTATGCTATGACGAACGAAAATCAGCCTCTATGTATACTCCCAAAAATATTACTGGTGGCTGCTGTAGTTGCAATCGAGTTCTTCTACTCATGAACTTTGTATTTTCTTTATTAAGTTGAAGTAAATTAGCAGCAAAAATGTACCAGTCGTCTGCACACTTAGCTTTTTTGGACCACTATTAATATTTATAAAAGTGGTGTAACCTGCAGAGAGGCAAACTGTGCTCGCTGTCACATTTTTCAGTAAGTCATTAATGTACATGGAAAACAACAAAGGGCCGAGCAGTGAACCCTGAGGTAGCCCACATGTTATCGGTGTCCAGCTGAAATAGTTAGATTCGATTTTGACTCTTTGGTATCGGTTGCTGAGGTATGATTTAAGTAAATGGCAGTCATCTTATTCTACAGCATTCAAGCTTTTTTTAACAGCATTCCGCGAGACACTGAATCAAGTGCATTGTGCAGGTCAGAGTATATGCGTTGAGCTATGTTGCCACTATTTAGTGCTTCTGTGAAACTTCTAACAGAGCAGTTATGCTGAATTTTCCACTTCTAAAGCCATGCTGGGCCCTGCTTAACAACACCGGTTTTTCCATATAAGCCTGCAATTTTGTTTTCATTGGATGTTCAAAGATTTTGGATAATTCTGGTGTTATGCTGGAGATCTCAAGTTTTCTAGATTACTGAGGTTTCCAGATTTGAAAACCAAAATAACATTAGCCAGTTTCATCTCATCAGGAAGTACAGCTCCCTGTAAACACATGTTTATTACTTTTGTTAAAGAGGGGGTAGAATATTGTGTATAATCTTTTCCAGAAACCTTGTTGACATTCAATAACAGTCTAGTGTTGGCTTGAATTTAGTTGCTTGTACTGCATTTAGAATCTCCAGTTGTTTTACTTCTGTCAGATAAAAAGAATGTAGGTTTGATACAGTTACAAGTATCTGTGCTACCAATTCGCCTTCATGTTTTCTAATCGCATCTTGGGTCCTTTCTCCCACGCTGGCAAAGTAATTGTTGCAGTCTTCTGGTAATTTACCTGGTAGCTGAGAACATCTTTTTGAAGTTTCTGACCTAATGACAGTCCACGTTGCTTTCTAAGCATTATCAGCTCCATACATAAATTCTTAAATTTTCTTGGCTTTTATTTTTACAATTTCCTTCTTATGAACGGTTCTGTATACCTGGAAGGCATTATACGATTCAGTATCCCGTTTTGTTAGCCAAACTGTATACAAAGCATCCAGCACATTTCGCATCCCTAGTATTTCAGGGGTATACCACCTGACAACATCTCTTTTAGGTTGTTTACAGCATTTTCTTTCAGGAAAGTATTCCTCAAAGAATGCCATCAAGTAGTTATAAAAGCGGGAAAAGCATTTATGAGAATGTGTACACGCTAGGTACGTGTTCCAGTCTGTATAATTATTATATACGAGTGCACCAAATTTGAAGAGAATCGATTCAAAAGTTATCAATAAAAAAAACATTTTTGAGACCCTGCAACTCAGTTATTTTTCAGTTTTCAACAAAAAAGCTATAGGAACTGGTTGAACAAATTTTTTGAGTAGCACAACCCCCTGCATTTTTGGTCATCATTTCCTGACACCTGTATACATATTTGCATTGACGTTTTAGAGTATAACAAGTCCACTATTAAATCGGTTGCTCGACTGATTGACTTGTTATCCGTCTGTAGTTTTTTCCTTTCTTTAATAATGTATATAAAAAAAACTTTAGCTCAGACTCTCATCAAAATTCGACAGCTTGCGCACAACTATTGGAGAAACAAAACTTCACCACCATTATTTGACGCTTCTTTGGAAATCGAAAACTCTAAATGGTATGCGAAAGAAATCCTTAATTTTAGATTTGATTTCTCTTATAACATACAACTGATAAAACCTCACATTATTATACCCATATTTACTAATATACCAGATATAAATACTAGGATATTGAAACAAGCGTTAAAACCATATAAAGAAGCGGACAAAATTTATACTGATGGGCCAAAAATTCAAGATTCAGTGGGTGGCGCAGTGTACATTAAACAATTAGATTATGTTGAGCTATTTAGTCTGCCAAAGTTTACTTCAATTTACACTGCTGAAGCTGTTGCCATACAAAAAGCGTTAGTAATAGCATGTAACCAAAATATGAGTAGCTTTGTTGTTTTGACCGATTCCCTTTCACTGTTAAGAACTCTATCGAATCTTCAAAATGCTATATATCGGTCCAGAGTAATGTGATATTGCTTATCATTATGAGGTCTTGGAACAACAGCACAAAAGAGTTACTTTCATATGGGTAAAAGGGCACTCAAAGCTTGAGGGTAATGAAAACGCCGACTATTTTGCTAAAAAAGCAACGATAACATATTGTAAACATGACTTTTACAGTAACAGAGATCTACTTCCGCAAGTAAAACATGTGTGTAATATAAGATGGCAGGATCATTGGAATAAGTTAAAAAGTAGCTGTAATAAGCAATTCAGTAGTATCATCCCTAATCTAAGAGAACAGCCCATTTACAAAGAACTGTTGCTTCCTAGGTACTTGTCTATAATACATTTTGCTCATGCGACAATACCGGCCCAGCTGATTTAAATCATTTCATTTTTTCCTGTATTATACATCATGAACAAAGAAAAATCCTATTTTGTAATTTGATAGAATACAATGTTTTCTTTCCACTTGATGTGACATCACTTATGTATGAAGCTGTTTGTAATAAAAGTGTCATAGTAGCTTTCATGTGTTTTGTTAAAGACTCTAAGTTAGCTAGGTTTATATAGCTCTTAGTAAAAAGATGATATTCTGAAAATTGGACTGTTCCAATAAATATTGCACCAGTGGCAATATACTATATAGTATACTATATAAGGGATACTAAATAAACTTAGCAGATTAATGTATAGTCAGAGAGATAAAAGTAAGTTCCTTTGTGTCTATCCTTGTGTTAACCTCTTTTCAACGCAGCCTCCCCAGTATGTTAAAAAGTCACCATGACAGGCTCCATTGGTGTGAAATGTGCCCCAGTGTTTCTCCTGCAACAACCTGTAGCGTAGATGTGTGCATGCATATGCATGTGTGCACATGAAGAAATAATGTGCATTTTCTGTCCTGCACCTAGTGTTAAGTACTGGACGTATAAAGCCTATTGACCTGGGTGCGTATACATGAGTGTATATGCGCTTGCGTTCGTGTGTGTGTGGACATGTGTGTAAGTTTTAATTTTAATATATATTTTGGTAAACAGCAAGTGGATAGGGAGATAAAAGAAGATAAAAGAAAAAAGTTAAAGAGCTTGTTGGAGTAACATTCTTAAGACAAGTTTTCCATTGTGAAAAGCAAGGTCAGATGCATCCTTGTTTATTTTAAAGATTGACAGTGACTGAATGAGCCAGTTCTCAAAGTCAAAACTGCAATAAAAAAAAATAATAATAATTAATATACTTATATGTTTAACTAACTTAGTGTACTTTGAGTATTTTGTTGTAGCTTTTTACCATGTTTGTTCTAGCTCTTTATTTGGGAATTTTCATCTTGAGTATTGTATTGAATAAATAAATAAACAAATACTTCCGTTTATTTAATATATATATATATATATATATATATATATATATATATATATATATATATATATATATATATATATATATATATATATATATATAACAGATGACGCGTTGGTATTTTTTTTAATTTGAAATTTTTGGCAACGTTGCATTATTATTAATTATTCTTGAAATAAGTTACGTGGCACAGACACACTGTCATAGCAAATTATTAAATTTACATTTGAATGCAGGATTTTTATCAATATTATAACGAGACAACAATTTTGATATAGAAGTGGGCAATACAGGGCCCTATAAGTAAGCAGGCGACCAAGCAAGCAACCGAATAACCGCAACCGCAGGTCTATGATTAATTTGTACGAGTATAGATGAATGCAGGCATACTCACTTTGATTGAAAACCCTCGAACTCTTCTTGTTGTTCACTGATAGAAGCCTCGAGGTCAAGGTAAGATCCATAGTCCCCATCTTTGTACAGCTGAAGTGCCGCATCATCCAACTGTAACAAATAAATATCTATTGTTTTATTCTCTTACAACATTTATACAATAGATTGGTCTTCGATATTTTCTGGTTCTTACACATCTGGTGAGCTTTTTTATCTATGAACACAACATGGTTCATGGTGAAGGAACTATTAAACAATTATATACAGTTATGAATGTTTGGAAGTACAATAATCTATAAAATTAAATTCCTCTCTTCCTGAATAATTCACCAAACTAGATATCATAGGTTTATTAAAATTTAATGCCCATAAAGTATACATATAACAATATGTGGCAACTATTATGAACAAGAGGTCGCACATCAGTAACATGAAAAAAAATTTACAAAATAGATTACTTAGCAATCACCTACTTTCTTTATGCATCCTCAAAGACGATTGTACTTATAGTCACTTTTTTAGGACATTACGATTAAGGTTCTATAAATTTTGTACATATTTATTTGTTTATTCTAAATGCGTTAAAATATTTAATTAGCTATAAACAATAACACAAACTACAAAACGTAACAAACTTAAAACAGAAACAATCGCAAGTGCTCATCGAACAGGGTTCCCAACTTAAATTTCCCTGACGTTTCGCAAATTTTTCACGACTAAGGGAAGTGTTTTTTGGGCTTTATTCAAATAACTTAAAAGATTAAAGAGATAAGTTACCAACTGTTAAAAAAATAGAGCAACAAAACTTTTGTTGTCTGAAGGAAGTAGAATTGGAAACAAATTAATGTACTTAAATATAAATATTTAAGTACAATTGACCGTTTTAATTATTTTACAAACTTTCAAGGAAGTCATAAGAACAGTAACTTTTAAGTCGTCTATTTTATTTCGATATGTTAAAATCCTACGCATGCAAGCTCAAAACTGTTTCCTTTATGTAAAAGTCTTCTACAAACATTTCTGTTAGTGACATCAGCTTGGGTGGTTTTCATTTCTAAACGTCAAATTTATACACTTACGTGTAAAACTACAACTAAATAAGTATAACCTGACGCTTGTATAGTCTTTTATTAAATGCACCATGATCTGTTATTACCAAACTGTGCTGAAAGCACTGTTACTTATCGGGCTTTAGCCTCAACCAAACAGATCACTAACTACTGCTGAGGATATGGTTTCCGCAAGATGGTGCGCCTGTGCATTATTCCAGACATACGAAAGTATTTGGTTCGATTTTTTTTGACATATTGTTTCAGCAAGATGGTGTGCCAGCGCCTTATTCTAGAGATATACGACAGTATTTGGTTCGATTTTTTGGACGATAGAGGGGGCAAAGGTGTGCCATTGAATGGCCAGCCCGTTCTCCTGACCTGACGCTTATATATTATTTTCTATAGGGTGGCATCAAAAATAAGGCTTACCAAATCAGACCTGCAAATATAACTGAGTTGGAGGCACGTAACTTATTGCTTAAAATCTAAGATGAATTTCTAAAAAATTCTTTGCGAGCAATTGAATACCGTTTTGGATATTCTCAATTAGTAGAAGGGTACATCTTGAACATTTATTCTTGTCTGTAATTATTGGTGTTCGCTGTTAAAAAAAGTTAAAATGCTGAATTTTAAAAGTTGTTTTTGGAAATGTAAAATTTTATAATTTATTTTTGACCTACTCTATGACGAATTTCCAGCAACTCAGGTTTCTGACCAAAGTATCTGCATGGGAGTGTATCAAATTCATACTTGTATGAAGAATTTAATTCAAAAAAAATACAGAGTGTTCAATTTAAAATAACAAAGTTTCTATACACATTCTATGAAACCCGAAGCACCACAGCAAAACTGATGTCATTTCTAATATCCCTGGAACCATTTACATCGTGATAGCAAAATTAATAAAAAAAATTCTAGACACAGCAAGTGCGTTATGGTACTGAATATTCATAGAAATGGCACCAAATATTTTTTGTAACTTTTTTTGCTTTACAATTGAAATATAAATTTTGGTACATAGTTTCCTATTTTGGTACATAGTTTCCTTTCCCCACCAATGGGGATCTCCCCATTGGTGAATTTTTTCTAAGAAAATTCACTAAAAGAGTAAACCATTGCAGAGATACCTGGGTGGTTCCATACTTTTTACTAACCTGTACATGGTGCGCAGTCACATACTCTTGCCAGGGTTGTACAAAACTTTGGAACATAATGGATATAGCTTAGAGCAATAAGTTATCTAATTTAAAGGTGAGTGAAGCTGATTAATTTGAAGCATTCTTTTCCACGGGGCTGGACTTCCGTTTTTTTTTACCTTTTTACATTTCAAGGGCCGTATCTCTTGTATCTTTGTCTTAACTAAAAAATTACTTGCTTAGTGAGTTTCCCACGACCTTTTAAATTAACGAAACAATTTAAAAATTACCTTATAAGTACACTTGGAAAACCCAAATCACCACAACATATCTTTTTAGAGACTGCCGATCGTTTCACTAACAAACTTAACGTCGTCAGAGGATGAAAAATTCGAAACTACTTACAACCAAACATCACCGGAAGTCAGTTCAAAGAGAGCTGTGGAGCTGCTAAATCTTAGCAGAGGAAAGCTCAGAAACATAACAGGACTCTTGACAGGACACACGGCCGTCAAGAAACTCCTGCATAAAATGGGACGGTTCGAGGGGGACCTGGCATGCAGACTCTGCGGCGAGGAGGAAGAATCAGCCCAGCACACCTTGTGTGTGTGTAAAGCTCTGGACCGCAAAAGACAACTGATCTACGGACAGCTTAGACCGGAGACAGAGCAATATAAAACTTCACCCTACCAATTGCTGTGCAGGCTAGTTCAAGGCACAGTGATTTTGGAATGGGTTAAGTAGAAAAGACAAAGGGCACGGACAATAAGCCAAATGCTGCGGTGCTATCGGGGCGGCAAAGACGCGGACGAGCCGTAAGGAAAAAAAAATCACCTTTGATACTACGTCTTCGGTGAAGACTGATAAAGAGAGGGACGAAATCCCAGGCAAATTTTCTGTGTATTCTATATGAATTGCCGGACGAGGTTTTTGAACCTCCTTTATAACTTTACCTGCCGAGTTTCGGAATATCATTATGTCAAAAATAGAGTGTAAACAAAGGGCTATAAATCAAGGAGCTCGGTTTAATGAACTTTAATTCTTTATTGCCTTAGAAATATAAACCCTTTCGTACTCATCTAACTTCGCTGGCTGTTTAGCACTTTTGATAAGTTTCAGATTATTTTTATCTCTGTGATTATTATCCCAAATATGGTGTGCCATGCATGACTTGTCTACACTACCGTATCTCAGCTGTGCCAGATGCTCCTTGAATTAGGTTTCACTGGTTCTTTTAGTCTGCCCAGCGTATTTAAGATTACTACAATCTTTACAACTTATCTCATAGATGCCATGACATTTCAGTGGCTTTATCTTTATCTTTCGTATTACCAGACAAATTTTGAAAATTATTTTTTCCCGAAAAAGTTAGCTGTAAATCCGCTTTCTTAGAAATGCTCTACAGACCCCTTGTGATGCGGTTTAAATGGTAGGCAAACGATTTTTTCTCTATTTTCTCTTTCCTGAATGTCGTGGAATCCGCTAATATTTTCTTTGTTCTGTGTCTATTAATTGATTTTTCCACCAATAGACACAGAGCAAAAATTATGTTAGCGGAATCCACGACATCCAGGAAAGATAAAATACAGAAAAAGTTTGTTTGCCCACCATTTGAACCGCGGTTTACAAGGGTTCTGGACAGCATTTTTAAGAACGGATTTGCAGCTAACTTTTTCGCCAAAAAATAATTCAAAAAATTTGTTAGGTAATACGAAAGATAAAGATAGAGCCACTGAAATGTCGGGTATCTATAAAATCAGCTGTAAAGATTATAATCTCAAATACTTTAAGCAAATTAAAAGAACCATTGAAACCAGATTCAAGGAGCGTCTGGCACAGCTAAGATACGGTAATATAGGTAGATAAGCCAGCGTGGCACAACATATTTGAAATAATAATCACCACATAGATAAAGAGAATCTGCAACTTATCAAAAGTGTTGGACAGCCAGCGAAGTTATATACGTACGAAAGTGTTTATACCTATTTCTAAAGGCTGGAACAGACGTTCCGTCATGCATTTCAATCTTCTTGTGCAAACTTAAGCCGTACGGCAAGACTGAATCGTCGTTTAACCACTAATAGGTCAGTCTTGCTGTATCAGTTTTCGTTCACTTGTATAAATCAATATGGCTGATGAGCTGTTATTGTGTGCGGCTGCTCTTAGCATTGTAGCGAAAAAGAAGAAAATAATGAAGAGAAAACGTTCTAAGTGGTCGAAATAATGGTTACTTAAACGACAGCAATTCTCACACGTCAATTTGCTGGTTACTAGTTGTTGCAGTACTGTTTGTCACAACTCTTGAGGTTTGTTTAATTTGCCAATCGGTGCATGAGAAATTGCCTCATTTATTACTCTTTTGCAGAAAATGGCCATTTCAGAGGACAGTTCTTGCAGCTCCTCAGCTACATTCTGACCCAACGCTGCATATTTCGCTCGACTTTGAAGTTTATTCGCTACAATACTTAAAACTTCATCGCTACGAACAAAACTCTTCTCAGTTTTTCTTTTTAAACTCTTTCTAGAAATTGATGAACAGGTTGACGGCGTTGCCGTTCGCGAAGGCAGTGCTTTTTCAGTAGTGAGAGACTCGCTAGTATTTTCGTGTTCGATAGTGTTGCTATCTTCCTGAAAAATATTAATATTTTAGATGATGAACTTGTTATTCTCTGGAAAGATACAGATCAATTTCTTCAAGTCTGTTTATGTACCTACTTTTATAACTTCCTACACATAAATTCGTTTATTTTTATCAGACGTATTTGTTTTGTTCCAGTTTCTAAGCAACGAATTAGAAGAGTTTGATGAAAGATGGCAGTTTCCGAATTGTTTGGGTAGCATTGATGGTAAACATATACGAATATCGCCACCACATGGCAGTGGCTCTTTCTTCTGGAATTATAAGAGATACAATATTAATTAATGGCAATTGCTAACGCTAACTATGAAATAATTTACTGTGACATCGGTTAAAATGGTCGAGTTTCCGATGGAGGTGTAATTGAAGAAATCAAATTCTATTAGAAACTTATCAGTGAAGAACTCAAAATACCTACTCTCGCTCCTGCCAAACATGGTACTACGCAGCTGCCTTGGGTTTTTATCGGAGATGTAGCATTCTCACTACGCAAAGATTTGTTGAAACCATTTGGCTTGCGAGACTTGTCAAGAAAACGGAAGATTGTTAGCTATCGTCTGTCTAGGGAACGCAGGAATATCGAGAATGTTTTTGGTATAAGGGCAGCATGGGTCAGAATTCTTCATACAGAAATCAATTTTAGACCGTACAGATCTAGTGCTAATGACTTGTGCTGTTTTACATCACTATTTGCGAAGAAAGCGCTCCAAGTTATATATACCTGCTGATTCTCTGGATCAAGAAGATTGGACGCAATCACAAGTGCATACAGGTCTGAGAGTTGACTTAGGCCTTCTAGGAGGACTGCAACACGGACCCCATCGAAATAATAAGCAAAAAGCCGATGAAGTTAGGGAGTTGTATGTGAGAAATTTAAATGGCGAAGGACTGGTAACATGGCAAGACAATATTATTCACTAAATAATTTCTATTTCTTGTTTTTAATTAAATTTGTTGGATTTGCGCTTACATCCACTACTGAACTTTCATGTATATTATCCATCTCCTGCCGCACCATAGATTTGGCGTATACACATCTTCTCCGTTCATACCAAAGTGCAAATTTCTAGTTTTTAAAAATTCCTTTCGGAAACAAGTGCGCAACGAATTGATTATTTTTATAACTGCATCTTTATTGGCTGCGCGATCTACTTTCTTTAACTTTTCCATTAATATTTGATACGCAGCATCCTTAGATTTTATTTTGCAGAGGCATGGATTTTCCCTATATAGGTTAATGAAATCTGTGATAAACTCTCTCGACATTAGCCATAGGTCCGAGATCATCTAATTCAATTTAACTCGATAACGTATTTATATAATCTACACAACTCGCTAACTATTTATACACTAAGTATAACAATATTAAAAACTGTTGGACCTATTTAGATTAGAAACGAATTTTACTGGTCGTAAAACAACAGGACGGCTGGATATAAGTTGCACGTACTGCCAGACATTACAACTTGCCACGTGACAAGTCTGAACACGCAGCAAAAATATCTAGCAGGTGTGATTTCATTCAAGCCCAACAATTGTTTGCGCAGATGTACTAAGGCCGCCGACTTGTCGGCATTAACACAACGACAAATCTTACAACTTAAGTTTGCACAAGCAAGTTTATACGCATGGCGATGCGTCTGTCCAGCCTTTAAGGCAATAAAAAAAAGTTCCTTAAACCAAGCTCCGCCATTGATTTATAGCCCTTTGTTTACACTCTCTCTTTGACATTAGAAGATATTCCGAAACTCGGCAGGTAAAGTAATAACGGAAGTTCAAAAACCCCGTCCCGCAATTAATATGCAATACACAGAAAATTTACCTGCGAGGTCGTCACTCTCTTTTTTGGTCTTTACCTAAGACGTAGTATAAGAAAAGATGATGTTTAGTTGTAAGTGGTTTAGAATTTTTCATCCTCTGATGACGCTACTTTGTTAGTGAAACGATCGTCACGTCTTTGGAAAGATGTGTTGTGGTGATTTGGGTTCTCCAAGCGTACTTATCAGTGCTCATCATAGGTTCTAATCTTCACTTAGTAAAAATTACATGTATAAATGGTGTGACACTTTTGTCACCTAACACATATCTATTTCACAATCTTCAAATTTTTACATGTTAATTTTCAGAAACACACCTGGGCTTCTCTTTGCGGGCAATATGTAGAGTAGAGCCTACAAAAGACATTTCACGGAAACGGTAAGCAAGAAGTTTAAGTTAATCAGTTCTTGGCAAGAAACAGATACTTCCAGGAATATGTTTGTCTGTAAATTTACTCATTGCTCATGTTAAGTGCATGCCGTCATAATCTGCATAAAACTTAAACGAATGCCATGAATAAGTTTTACAACATGTCTTAAACTAAAACTAGATACAAGTCAGTTATGAAATCGAAACGACCCACTGCCGTTGAATAATGCAGAATATCAAATTAAGAATGTATTGTATGCTAAGATAATAGAATTAATCATGATAATTTATTGTACAATATTTGTTATAATTTCATTTAAATAATTTGGCTACTACATTTTTCAAAACTTCCCGCTTAATAATTCCTTAACCAATAATATTTGAAATTTAAATCCAAAGCTTAAGCATCTAAGATACGATGCTATATATGGAAAGTACAAGGAGTTGCAGGAACATGATTGTAGATTGTTCAATGAGTCGTATATGTATTTTGGCCTCTCAGCGCTGCTACCCAAAATGGGTCTTTTGTGCATGACGTTTTCTAATAGTTGCCCAAAATGTTCAGACTCTTCATATAGTCTACTATATTTTTGGGAGCTATTTTACCTGTTTCCCGGGGTGTTAAAGTCACCCAAAGTATTTTAGCCTTTTGCAGAACTGAGCCATGCATTCGTATAGCAAGAGTTCTGTTGTTTCTGCTGCTTCGGTGAATATTTGCAGTTTTCGCTGTCCGTCTACTCATCTTCATAAGATGATACTTTACTAGGGACTCTCCTTTGAGAAGTCCTTTGATTATTCTCAAATTGTTCCTGTTCAATTAAAAAAAAAACAGTTCAGACTTCTCTGTTGATATGGTGATGGATAGTTTTGACTGTCTTAAGCCTGTAATTTTCTTCCAGAATGGCAGCATTTGGTTCCTCTCCCAAGTACCAAGTTCACTTCTTACATGGCTTTTTGTTAGTCAACAATAGGGATTTGGACCATATAATGGTGTTATTGCTGCCCTTTTTGCAAAGCTATCTACTTCCTCATTTCCTTCAATGTCTTGATGCCCTGGTACTCAGATCAAAGGTACTTTGTTGTTAGTAGCCAGTTGCTTCAAGGATTTTTCTTCAGTTTCAGTTTCAGGTCAGGTCAGATTAGGTTTTGAAATATTTCAGAGTTTTTAGCACTGCCTGACTGTGTGAGAAGACATAAATCTCTCTATTTCTGAGACCTCTTTAAATGCACTCCTGTGCACAGAGATTTATGGCAAACATTTCAGCTTGGAAGATGGTGGCAGTTTTTCCTAGGGACTTAACTAGTCTAAAGTTAGGTCATCTTATTCACAGTCCTGATCCCATCATTTGTTTAAACCCGTCTGTATACCATAAAGACGAGTTGTTTGTCAGCCTTCCACTGTCTTTGTCCCATGCTTGGCGGTCACTTATGACCACGTCAAATGGAATAGTTTACCTGGCATTTGATCTGTTGGTTTGGCAAACGACTCGAATGGAATAATTTCCAGGATCTTCAACCAAGTCTCCTGGTTTGAATTTGCCTGCTTTAAATAGTTTTGATGCACTTAGTGCTGCTTCCAACTTCACGCACATCTGCAGTGGAGTAACATTCAGCATTGCCTCTATTGCAGCTGCAGGGCATGATGCATAGCTCCCGTTATTCCAAGATAGATCAGCCTCTGCAATTTTTTACAATTTGCTTTGTGTTGAGGCTTGTTCTGCTTTTGGCCATCATACGATAGATGCATATGTGATCATGGGTTTAACCACAGTTAAAGAAACATATCAAATAGCCTATAACAATTATTACCAAGAAATGTCACAGAAGATAGCCTAAATCCAGCTACAAATACCCAAGAATAGATATATATAGTGATTATAGTATGGTACTAGCAAAGTGCAAAACATACTCACAAGGACTATATAATAAATATAAAGAAGAAATGGAATGTACAGAGCGGTCAAGACGACATGCCCTATTATATTTTCTAGAAAACTGCGAGAAATAAATGAAAATATCAAACCCAAAAGTTGTTTGTATTTACACAGTCTTTTATTTTATAACAATTGCATCCATGTGGTTCATTTCTTTGATACCACAATCAACTTTTAAACGGACCAGCCTGCATATCATTGCATATTTAAATTGTAGATAACATTTTGGTACGAATTGACCCAAGTTGCACACAGGCTGACCCACTGAAAACGAGCTGGCAGCCATAACTGCTAGGAAAAGGTTTTGTCGAAAACCTGAAACAAGTCAAGTTTGCTTCTGAGGGAGGCAATTTTTGACGCAAAAAGTATAGCTCAAACTTTACCCTCCTAAGCGGAGCAGTCATCCCTCAAATTTTATTAAATTGGAATAGGGGCTATTCGACAGCTCGTTGACAAGAGCTTTTGATTTCCTATAGATTGCTTTTTTATTTTTGAAATTTGTTCTATTCGTTTAGAAGATATTCGATAAATTCTTAATTCTTGAGTTGGGCCTCACCAGCGTCTATTACAAGATAAAAAAGTTGTTAAAGGTTTTCGTAGGTAAAAAAATGCCATTTAGATAAAGGTGCTGCAAAAAAATTTGAACAACATTTATACAATTGGATGGAAGTTGGTGATGCTCAATTTGAACATTTATTGGATTAAAGTTTCATTCGTTAGAATGTTGGTTTGTTGTTTTAACAGTATGATTGGTCCTAATTATTTTTAACATTTACCTCAATACTATGCTAAGTCAAACGGTTTAGTTTTTTAATTTCTCGGGAAATTCATCAGTGATATTTCAAAACTCCATATCTTCTCAACAAATTGACCGAATTTAAAATACAGCAATGTATAGGGAATCAAAAGCTCTTTTCAACGAGCTATCACATCACCCCCATTTCAAAAATTTTGAGGGATGACACCTCCGCTTAGGAGGGTAAAGTTTGTGCTATAAATTTTGCGTCGAAAGTTGTCCTCCTCACAAGCAAACTTGACGTGTTTCAGGTTTTTTTCGACAAAATTTTTTCCTAGCAGTTATGGCTGCCAGTTCGTTTTCAATGGGCCACCTATATAACCTATCTCTTAAGATTTTTAAGATAATTGACTTTATCTACAAAAAATAAAATTTTCGGATGGTCATTAAATGGGTAGTTGCAAATAACTCCTTGTTTATAATAAGATTATAATACGGTGATGACCATGTGGGAGGATGAGGCATTTATGCTGTGTACTGGTATTTTAATAATATTATACAGCACGTTCATGAAATGCTCTTTACTTTTGAGATCAAAAAGTAGGCCAATTTAATTTTTTAAATACTGCTTTTGCATATTGTCACCTTATTCTGCGTTGAATTTTAGGCCCCCATCGTATGATATACTCGGTATGTAAAATGCACCGTGCGCAAGATATTCATCATTATTCTCACAATTTCATTTTTTCGTGATATTTTTGTAGTAGGATTATTAATTATGTGTTACAGATAATGTATTAATTTAATTGTTTTACCCAGTTTCAGCAAATAAAGAACAAATGTCTACTTTTCAGTTCTCTTTTCCTTTAAAAAGATTAATTCTAGTCATCTTTTGATAATACAATGGGATATATACAACGACTCGTTTTTAATTCCAGAAACCATAGTGAAAAACGACAGTGTCCTTTAAAAGCTAATGAAATAGGCAACCCTGAAAACTGTTTAATAAAAGTTGTTAATTTTGATCACTACACGATTGAAATAACTTCAATGCGATCAGCCATAACGAAGGAACTTTAAGGTTTAGAGAAAGGTGGATCAACGGCTATCTAAATCAGTTTTCGCCAGCGGTATCGGCGTAGTTGTGCGGGGGTTCTAACCCTCAGGTGTCACGTTTATTGTGTAAAATTATTAAAATCGAAAAGGTTTTTCCAGGCCCTGATGGAAAAGTGCGGGCTTGTGAAGTTCGGCTTCCAAGTGGGCACATCCTACGTCGGCCAGTACAACAATTTCCCCCCTAGAGCTTTATTTTCCGGGGTCGAACAGTAGTTTAGATTTAGTAGATGGCAACAATGTGTGACCATATATGAAAAAGGTGACACAAGAACGAAGCATCTGTAGCATAGGGTAGATAAGTTCTATATAGTTTTAAGTAAGGACATAAGTTAGTTTGAAAGATATCCGACCGTGTAAAAAATTGATATCATCATGCAAAAGTCTATAAAAAGTGCCTGTAAAGAAGTGTTCTTTATTTTGTTCTAGCGTTAATAGTAACATCAGTAAAAGTATATGACAGAAAATCGAAAAAAGCAGTGTTTTTAGTTTCACGAGAAAAAAAAATTCAAATCTTATGTCATGTTAGTGGCCATTTAGTTTCGCAACTTTCACTATTTAACCAAAACTTTATCTATTACGGTTTCTAATGATACACATCCTTATCCTTTTCATTTTTTTTTAATATAAGGCGGTTTGGCCACGGCAAAATACAATTTGCACAAATCACCATGTTTTTCTCATTATCATCACCATTATTATTATTTTCTACTTTAAACTCAAAGTCAGAAGACAGGCCTAATTTTCTTTTTATTAGCAAAAATATTACCTTAAGTTCCTTACGATAATTTTATACCAAACTAATTCTTTTTCTGTTAATGGTTTTGCTTTTGTTTTTCTTCTCGTATTTTTTGTATATGTATCCTTATCCTGGACACACTGTATACTATTCTCTACAATTAATTTCCTCTCTGTAATACAACTCTTCTAGATAGGCTTTCTTGTCTTTAGCAATGTCTTTTTTGTTGTTGTAGTGAAACATTTCCACCGTTGTCCTTATGACTTCACTTTTAGCGAACTTCTATGAAAAATTGGCTAATAGAGAGGTATCGATGGCGAGATTTAAAAAAAAATCTCAAATGAGCGCGAATTTTGGCTTCTAGAACCCGAAACCACGGTCCGTAATTTTTTTTATATGTTTATATAGTTATATGTACTCATATATATATATATATATATATATATATATATATATATATATATATATATATATATATATATTTATATATTTGGGTGTGCATGCGCGTGTGTGTGTATTTATGTATCTGAGCGACAACTCAACTTGGCACATATCTTCACTCTGTTAAGACCGCCGACGAGTTCGTTCGCCAGCGCGGTCGAACCAGTCTTTCTATAAAAAAAAAGTGATTTTTAGAAGAAAAAAATGTATTTAAAAAATAACAAAGTTGTTTTAATGAAATTTGGTAGGTATGGTAAAGACCTTACAATATACCAAAATCCAACTTTCTAGGCTCATCGAAAATTGAGTTATTCAAATTTGAAACATTTAATAAAAAATTGCTACCATAACACACTTGCTGCGTCCAGAAATTTTTTTGTTCCTGGTTTATATTGCAGTCCTTTTCGCTGCTGTTAAGCCTGATCTAACCGTTAACTAATTGTAATGATCCGACTGTCATATCATTACAATAAGCCGATATAAATTTGAATATCAAAAACTGAATTAGTGCCCATTCCAAGCAAATCTAATGGCAACTTTAAACTAATTAATATAAACCGATAAAAAGTATTTAAAAAATTACAATTTAGCAACTCGCAACTTGAAAACGCTTGATTTTAAAGCGTAAATTAATTATAATTTTCGTGAATACTCATTGGGAAAATTCACTAATAGAGTAACGATGGCGATACTTTGGGAATTTTTATTCAAAAGAGCATGAATTGGGGCCCCTAAAACCCACATGTATGTATCCGAGCGATGACTCAAAAAAAAATATAACTAATTTAAACGAAACTTGGCAAATATCTACATTTTGTTAATATCTTGAACGAGTTCGTAAATCAGCTATAACGAACATTTACCCCCAAAAATATACAAAATATTTTTGAATACGCTATGTTTTTGAAAGTGAAAGTATGAGAGTAACTGAAATGACACTTTACATGCAGCTAGAAATGGTGTAAATAAACCTTTGTTGTTAATTTTAAGTAATTTGGTGCACAAATGAATTGAAACGACTTAGGTGGTTAAAGTCCAATGCCCGACAAAGACAGACTAGTGAACTGCTTTGTGTAGATAGATACATACTACAGGCTTAAATCATAATTAAACAATAATCAAACAATAAAAATAGCACACGTAGAACATACCAACCGAACTAGCGACGAGAAATATCAGCTACTGAAATCCCGAACACATATTAAATCGTTTGTCAACAATTACATTAGATTGAGAGATTACATAAAATTAAAAATTTGTGAATTGATTGTTTTTTAAGTGGGGGATTAAATAAGATGTTTAAAATATACTATATTTGTAGCTTGATGAACGGCCCCAACTAAACTTTTTGACTAAAAATATAGTGTATAATGGATAGATCAAGGCTTAAGGAAGATAATGAAGAAATTTTAAAGGAACTATCGCTTTTATAAAGAAAATATAAAACCATAATTTGACAATTGTTTGTCACCGCATTTGATCAAAAACACTCGTCGCCTAGAATAGATATCCAAGAATATGTTTTCTAAATGCATTCCAAATAAAAACGTAGTTCAAACTTAAACGTAATATATGACATTCCTCAATTATTTCATCAAAATGGCTGCTAAACGTATCGACTGTCGCAATAATTTGTAAATCAGCCGTTTTATTTTATTAGAATAGTGAGTTTACGTAATGGGACCTGTATTTTCTTTCGTCCTACCTCATAGAAGTATATACAATATTCATCAGATGAATCGCCTTCGTCCTCTACTGCATTGGAGCGCGTTAGTCTCGGAGGCATAACTTTAAAGAATATTAATAGTTTCTATTATATTATTCATAGACAAAACACAACACAATAATTGGCTAAACCACCCATAGACACTTTGTTACTTGAAACTGGTATGACCAAACTTAACTTCACAACTAATTATGCAACAAACAACTCATCTTCTTGGCATTCGAATCAAGAGTACCCGAAGAAAATAAATAAAACAAGCTAAAGACACGAGGATACCCTAATTGGATTATCATTAACTGAGGTTCACGTTGTTTATGTGTCTATTTTCAAACCGACATGTGCTTATAAGTTGCAAGAAGTGTACCTGCATTGTTTGTATGAAAAAACGTGAATGGTCTAATGAATGCGTGTGCCAGTAATCTTTTTACAATGTATATACAATCCAATTAGTCCACGTTATTTAGGTTTTATTAATTTATTTAAGGGTTCCGTTCAAAAATATGAGTCTTACTGACTAAGAAATTATTAAAGAAACATCACAGTTTCAAAGTGATGTCGCCTGGTCGTAGCAACCATGACTCTTTGTCTTTAGCAGTTCTTAACATTTTGTAGCGCACTTAATCAAACAGGGCAAGTTTTCTAAAAGCTTTCAATTCTTTCTGCCCCTTCGTCATTTCAAAGCTTCAAGTCATTCAGCAACCATTTTTATTCTCTCGCTTTTTCTATCAATTTTTTATTGGTCTTTCTATGAATATACCTAGTCTTTGACTACGGCCCCTAAACCTGTATTCGGGGCCAGTTTTATATATATATATATATATATATATATATATATATATATATATATATATATATATATATATATATATATATATATATATATATATATAGGGTGGCGCATTGAAAATGGAACAGACCGATTTGCGTCCAGAGAATATTTTTTTAAGAAACGCTGAAACACCTCAATTTTAATATTGAGGGGGACTTGTTTTGACATAAGACTCATCTTGTCACATCAACCCCCTAAGGGTAGTGATAACAACCCTTATATTTTAAATAGGGAACATGGGTGGAGTGTTACATCATTTGAAAGCTCTCTCTTTTCTGAATTCAGCACACTATTTTTTTTGGGAGTTTTATCAACTCGTTTAACAGTTATTCACAGTTGAAGATGCAAAAACGCATTTCACTCATTCCGATAAGAAATGTGCTGATAGCCAATGTTTTGTTGGTTTGTAAAAAAAAATTGACTATCAGAACATTTCTTATCGGAGTGAGAGAAATGCGGTTTCAGTTTATCGGTCGGTTTGATACTTCAAGGTACTACCGAAAATTAATTTCACAATGGTGTATTCTGTAGAAGAAAGATTTGAAATAATAATTATTTTTTTCAAAGACGATGACTGTGCCAACCGCACTACAAATGTGTTTAATGAAAGACATCCGAACAGACATGTTAACAGAAAATACATTTTACAGTTAGTTGCAAAGGTTTCGACAAAGTGGTTCAGTAGCCAACAAAAATTTTTCTTGATGGCAATTTGAGTAGCGAAACGTATTTGGAGTTACTAGAAGATATCGTTTACCCTCTACTAATTGACATTGTTGAAAATGATGATCGCTATCAAGAAAATCAATTAGTGTTTCAACAAGATGGAGCTCCTTCGCATTTTTCACAACGTGTTAGGAAGTTTTTGAACAGAGAGTTTCCAGGACAATGGATTGGGCGTAGAGCTATTGAGTGGCCCCCTAGATCACCGGATTTAACTCCTTTAGACTTCTCTTTATGCGGCCATTTAAAGAGTAGAATTTACGCAACAGAACCGAAGTCTCTGGAAGAATTACGACGACGCATTGTTGAAGAATGCCGTTTAATAACTCCACAAATGCTCCAGAATGTCAGAGCTTGTTTTGAACAAAATTTGTATATTTGTATGGAAGCTGGTGGTCAACAATTTGAACACTTACTTAACTGAATAAACATTTTTGAACGTTTGGTTTTGTTTTTTAGTTTTTTTTTAACGAAAAATTGACTAATTAGTGCACTTCTTATCACAATGAATGAAATACGTTCTTGCAACTCCAACTGTGAATAATTTTTAAACGAGTTGATAAAACTTCAAAAAAAAAATAGTGTGCAGAATTCAGAAAAGAAAGAGCTTTTAAATGATGTAACACTCGACCCATGTTCCCTATTTAAAATATAAGGGTTGTTATCACCACCCTTAAGGGGTTGATGTGACAAAGTTGAGTTTTATGTCAAAGCATGTCCCCCTCAATATTAAAATTGACGTGTTTCAGCGTTTCTTAAAAAAAAATTTCTGGACGCAAATCGGTCTGTTTCGTTTTCAATGCGCCATCCTATATATATATATATATATATATATATATATATATATATATATATATATATATATATATATATATATATATATATAGGGCAGTTCAAATTCGAGTCTCACCATCGAGATCTTGTAAACCGTAAGGGATACGAGGATGGTAGAATTGGGGCAAAGTTGCGGGTTTCTATGGGTTAATTGTCTAGACGAAAATTTGAGGTGTCATTTTTAGTTTTTTTAATCATTCGAAAAAACGGAAATTTTCGATTTTGATTGCGTTGTTTCGAAGCGAATACCGAAAGAACTAGACCTTTTTAACCACATTGTTAGGGCACTTCTTTCTGGGCAATCTAAATCTGTAATCATATTTTCCAACGCGTTCTTAATCCAAGAGTTACAATACTTAACTTTGATTTTTCTTATGGGCGCCATATTGGATTTTTGCATTTTTAAAAAGTCTTTTTTTCTGATTACACTGATATCACACGACACGATCACATCTTACCTGCTATCAACATTTGAAAAAAATCGTTTCTGCGAAGAGTGCTTTGGACAATAACTGTGTAACGATTTAAATATTGACGGTTCAGGTAACCTTTGATGTTTATAGTAATTCTGTACATTGTCTGTAGCATCTGTTGAAAATCATTAGTTTTACAAATGAAGAAAAGAGCGAAATGGTCAAAGTGTATTACCAAAATAATAGAAACGCTAGAGTTACTAGTGAAAACTATTTAAAAGAATATCCGGAAAGGCGGTAACCACACTAATCGTATTTTAATGGACTAGATCGTAATCTAAAAGAATATTTTTTAAAAAGAAGTTCATTTGGAAAACCCAAAGACAAGTATGATAGTAGAATTAGCAAATTGATGAAAATCTTGTACTACAACACGCGTTTAATGGATTACATTTTTGTTCTTATTAATGAAAAAAATCGTTATCAATGTTGATTATTACTTTCACATCGTCAATACGTGAGGAAATATGGTATCGGTGACAGGAATGTTGAATTTTTTTACGTTAACACGGCGTAGAAAGTGTCAAAACACATAGAAAAATGATTAGGGAACGAAAATTTTTGTTGTCTGTCGGTCTATCGGTCTGTATATTTAGATGTCTGTCTGTTAATAGGCACGATAACTTTCGAACGAATTGGGACATTGTCTTCAAATTTGGTATACTGTTGACACCCGACAAACGAACTGTTTGGATTGTTTATGGATAAAATCGCTCCAGCGAATAGTGGATAAATAAGCGGTGATTTGGTGAAAATTTATATTTTTTTCGTTAAAACTCGAGTAATGTAACATTTACAGTTTGTTTATTCGGAACCTTTTTCATCGCTTACGTGGTATTCTGTGCTTAAATTGAAAAATCATTCTTTGATGTCGTCAGATTCAGATAATAATATGCACCTAGAAGTGAATGCGCCTTTTTTCAGACGGGTGTGGAGAGTTTCTGCCAGAGCGAAGCGAGCAGTAACCAAAGCACTCTTCGCAGACACGTTTTTTTTCCAAATTTTAATAGCATGTAAGATATGATCGTATCGTGTGATATATCATTGTAATCGGAAAAAAGACTTTTCAAACATGGAAAGATTCAATATGGCGTCCATAATGAAAATCAAAGTTAAGTATTGTAACTCGTGCATCAAGAACGCATTGGAAAATATGATGACAGATTTGAATTACCCATAAGCGTGTCCTAACAATGTCATATATAAAAAAGTCCAGTTCTTTCGGTATTTGCTTAAAAAACAATGAAAATTTCCAGTTTTTTTTTTTTTGAATAATTAGAAAACTAAAAATCAGAACTCAAAGTTTCTTTCAGTTAATTGATCACCGTATAAACACGCAACTTTGCCGGTGTACAAAATCCCAATGGTGGGGATAAATTGTTAAAGAAGGATATATGGTTTTTGAGTCGACATATCAAAAATTTCACTATCCAGATATACCAGATTGTGCTGGTGCATCTAAACACGATATTATTATGCACTCACCTCAACTAAAGGCTCAAAAGCAGTGGCCAGTGTACCTTACTTGAGTGGCCACTGTACCAACTAGTACTAGTACAGTGGCCCCAAAACAAAAACAAATTAGTTACGATAACAATTTTTTAGCTTATATTTTGTTGCAAAATGAAGTCAACATACATGTGTCCGGTAAGTATAAAGCAATATTTCGCCAGCATAAAGGAAGGTTAAAATAATACTAGCAGTTCATATAATCATTGGTTTTTTGTCCCCACAATAGTAAGTATGACAAAATTTGTCAAAGTCATCATCTAAACATCTTAGTTATGCCGCCTTATTCCTATGCCTAATATGCTGACGTGCATTTAATTAATGGACAGGGACAATGCAATTATCTGAGAGCAAGAGGCATTTATGTTGCAAAATTTATAAATCGAAATTTACCGGATCGAAAAATATTTGTAAGGATTGACCGTAGTCTAAGCGAAATAGGTCAAGAATCAAGTAAAATAAAAAGTGCTTCAACCAAATATTTAAATCTTCATTTTAGGAAGATTTTTCCGCGTCGTGGTGGATAAGGTCCCGAAAGAAGAGCAAGAAACCCAGAGTTAGAAGAACACGTTCTGAATGACATTGCTGATAATCCTTGTAACAGTGTAAGAAACCTCGCGGCTTAACTAGACAACAAAATGTTCATAAAACTCTTAAATCAATCCATCTTCAAAAGGTATACCTAGATAATTATCCTGCAAGAATAAATTATGCAAACTAGTTTTTAGAACACTTAGAGAAAAACATATTTTACCGAAACTGCTTTGTTTACGGATGCAGCTCGGTTTATGAGAGACGGCGTAATAAACTGTCATAGTCTACATTTTTGGCATGAAGAAAACCCCCATGCAATAAGACAGAGCATGCATCGACAAAGGTTTATCACTAATGTGTGGACGGGGATCAATGGGAATAATTTGATTCAGCCCTTCATTTTAGAGGAAAGGTGCTTTGTATTTGCAATTCCCACCACATAATTTAAATAATTAATTGCAAAATGTATCCTTGTAAGTTAGAACACACATGTGATTTATGCACGATGGTGCGCCGCCATACCGCCACATTATAGCAACGTAGTGCGTCGTTATTGGTTTGACACTTCTGGTTTCCATTGGGCGCCGGACCAAGATCTCCAGACCTGAATCGTTGGATTTTTTTTAGTTGTTTACTTACCTCCCACAAATTTTCGAACAAATACGAAACGATCTTGCAATGTCGTTCCAAGTACAGCGACAAAACATTCCTAAGATAAGTGCTCATTTTGAACACCTGATAAAATAGGAGATTAGACCTAAACTTATTTTAGGCTTCACAATTTTTTATTTTTGTATTTTTAGTGAATATTCGTAGAAAAAATTCACTGATGAGGAGATCGCGACTTTTGAATTTTGAAAACAATGTCCCCTAGAACACATATTCAAGGTCAGTTTCAATTTGTATATGTTTATATTATATATATATATATATATATATATATATATATATATATATATATACATATATATATATATATATATATATATATATATATATATATATATATATATATATATATATATATATATATATATATATATATATATATATATACATATATATATATATATATATATATATATATATATATATATATATATATATATATATATATATATATATATATATATATATATATATATATGGGTGTGTGTTTTGTTTGACCAATCACCGACGCCAGCGAGCAGTTTCACCTCACTATCCTGGAAAATTTGCTAAACTCCCGCCTTTCTGTGAGGATGGGTAATGATCTTTAACGTGCCCAATATCGCATGGACACGAGTCCGACGGCTTTACGCCCCCTCCGTCAAGCGCAACGTGCAGACATTCAACTTGCTCAAATACAATGCCACAACCTCGGCTGATGTTAATGTTACAGTTTGTACTGAAAAACTGTTTACCATTTAAACCGCGAATTAGGAGAGGTTTTACTAGCATTTTTAAGAAAGCCAATTTGCTGCTAACATTTTCTACAAAAAATACATTAAAAAATTTGCTAGGTAACCCAAAGGATAAAGATAAAACCACAGATGTGTCGGGAATCAATGAAATAGGTTCCCAGGATTGTGAACTTAAATATGTTGGGCAAACTATAAGAACCATTGAAACTAGATTTAGAGAACATTTGGCGCAACTGAGATATGGCACTATTGACAAATCACGTATTGCTCAGTATATTTGGGATAATAATCATCATGTAGATAAAGAAAATCTCAAGTTAATAAAAAATCTCAGACAGTCGCGTCAGTTAGATGCTTACGAAAGTGTATATATATATATATATATATATATATATATATATATATATATATATATATATATATATATATATATCGTTAGAAATTTAAACAAAAATGTTTCGATGGATAGAGTAGGTCCGGTTCTATGTAGTCCATTGTTCGAAATGTGATCTTAATAACCAGCGTGTCCTTCTTCGAAGAAGAACCCTGTGATCGAACCCAGTACCATTCGGTTCAGAGGGACAGGTTCTTATCACTGAACCATCGAGGCCCCATATATATATATATATATATATATATATATATATATATATATATATATATATATATATATATATATATATATCGATTTCGAGGTTATCTTCTTCTTCTTTGATAATGACGTCTGTTAGTTTCGAGGTTATGCTTAGACCGCGCACGTTTCTTTCATGACTCCTGTCAGTTAACAAGTGACAAATAGTGGTGTCCATGTATATATATATATATATATATATATATAAACATTTTAACTGACATTGGATTTGGGTTCTAGGG
Source organism: Tillus elongatus (assembly GCA_964006375.1). Lineage (NCBI taxonomy): Eukaryota > Metazoa > Arthropoda > Insecta > Coleoptera > Cleridae > Tillus > Tillus elongatus. The sequence continues at coordinate 160,511,862 of OZ023263.1, forward strand.
GCCCTAATTTGCGCTCACTTAAAGAAAATTTCCAAAAGTCTTACCATCAATACCTCCCTATAAGTGATTTTTCTTAATGAAAATTAATTCACTAAAATTACTTTAATTTTTTTATAGACTTCCGTCTTCAAACGTCAACGTTGCAATTTGAAACATCAAAATTGGCTACTCTTAGGCAACGAACCTGAAATGAATACGGATTATGTAGAGAAAATGTGGCGAGGAGTGTGTTTAATAAAACCCTAAGTTTTTGCTTCGACCGTCATTGTTCTCCATTTTACTAAAATAATTGCAGAAAAGTCATTTTCAATAGACCCTTTCTCCGATTCTCTGGCAGTAGTTGTAGTTAGAGTTTATGGTTTACACTATATTTCTTCGCGAATTTTCGTAGAAAAAAGTCGCTACTGAGGGGACCACGAGTTTTGAATTTTGAAGAGATTTTTTCAAACGACCGTGGACTTGGCCTCCTGGAATCCATATCCGGGGTTAGTTTCAGTTTTTATCTGTTTACATATATACTAGAGTGACGCGTTTCTACGGCAAGGCTCAATATATCAGTTACTATACAAGATACGAGAAAAAAATTGTATATGTTAATTATAGGGTGTCTTGAGCTGCATCTACAAAATCATTTTTACAATCACAGGTGACCAATAAGTCGTTGGTGTTACAATTATTTTTTTTAATCGAACACCCCCTGTAATCTTACATTTTTCATCTAAATGCGTCAAAATTGCATGTTTGTAAGAACAAAATTAGGGACGCAGTAAGTGCGTTTTGGTAGTGAATTTTCATTATATGTTTCAAAATTCAATAACTCAATTTGCTATCAACCGTTGGCTAGAAAACCAGTTTTTTTCCAGGACCATTTTAAGTTTATTATCGGAAAATTTTTGTACATTTTCAAACAGTAGTTATTTTCATGAAATATGGTACATTATTATTTCTACTATATAGGTTATACTGGTAACCAAATTTGATGCCTGCTTTCGATGAAAAAAGACATATTTGCTGTTAAAAACATTTTAATGAAAATTCACTTCCATAACGCACTTCCTGCGTCCAGGCCTTTTTGTTTCTCATAAGCTACGATCAACACTTACAAATATATTTTTTAATAATATCTGGTTCTAATATGAAAAAAAATAGTGGGCTGGTTTTTATTGCATTTTTATAAATTGACGATAAATAAATAAAATTCGGGGCGCAGCAAGTGCGTTATGGTAGTGAATTTTTATTAAATGCTTCAAACTTGGATAACTCAATTTTTGATAAACTTAGAAAATTGAATTTTGGTATGTAGTAAGGCCTTACTCAAGGAAATATATCCGCCAAATGTCATTAACATAGCTTTATAATTTTCGGAGAAAAAAATTTTTTTCGAAAGAAAACTCAAAATTTTCCCGCAAAAACTTGTCAGACTTTCCTGGCTAGCGAACTTACCCAAGCCTAATAAACAAAAGGCACTTGCCGAGTTTCATCGAAATCGATTAATTATTTTATATATATATATATATATATATATATATATATATATATATATATATATATATATATATATATATATATATATATATAATAATAATAATAATAGAAATTTATTTTCCTTCATTACAAAAAATAAACAGTTCATTCGTTGCAATTAATTAGGTACATAAACAGAGGAAAACCACTAGGTTGCGATCAAGCAAGCAGAAGATCCTTCTGCCCCCCGGACTAATTCGCTTACCTAGGTATCTTACATTTAATATTTTAGCGATTCTTTAACCTAGCCTAAACACTTAACTAGACTAATATCTTAACCGGAAAGTCATCATATCTCCCAAATTATTCCCGATTACAAAGAAAAGAAAAATGATCAAGTACCATTTACTGTGTACTATACAGGTAGTCAAACAAATGCTTCCTAAACTGTTCAATTTTTAGCCCTTTAAGTTCATTTGGTATCGCATTATAAAGCTTTGGAACATTGTAACTATACGATCTTTCAAAAAGAGAGGTTTTATGGTGAGGAGGTGTTATGTAATCATATATATATATATATATATATATATATATATATATATATATATATATATATATATATATATATATATATATATATATATATAACATATAAAAATGGAAACTGACCCCCGATATGGGTTCTGGGGGTGCTAATTCGCGCTCATTTGAATTATTTTTTTGCAAAGTCTCACCATCGATACCTCTCTATTAGTGAATTTTTTAAAATAAAAATTCACTAAAAAAAGGGTAATTAATTTTCAAACTTCAAAATTTTGTAATAAATCCTGCTGATAGTAGATTGTATAAGAATTGGATCATCTTGAAAATGGTTAATTTTTTTGAAACAAATGAAGAGTACTTTTTTTTTAGTTTTCCAAAATGGCACCTTTCCTGGTCTCCCTGGCAACGGACAACAACAATTCTAGCATGAGTTTCTTAGTCCATATGAGCTGTATAACTATTAGTATTATTTTGAATAATTCCAGCATGAGTTTCTTAGTCCATATGAGCTGTATAACTACTAGTATTATTTTAAATAATTCTAGCATGAGTTTCTTAGTCCATATGAGCTGTATAACTACTTGTATTATTCTGACCTCCCTGTCCGCTGGAAACATATTGCCCTATACTTACTTAGCAATCATATAGCTTGAATTGAGGCCAGCATATTATCGTCATCTTTCATGCAAGGCTCGTTTCGAAGAGTTATATCAAAAGGAGACCACTATCCCAGCCTCTCCCGTACAACATTCAAATTTCGATTTATTATTTTATTTTGGGAAACGTAAGCTATTCAGTGTACTAAACAAGCTTGAATTTTTATTTGAATATTTATGAACGAAACCTGGTCCTAAAAGTTACTCTGTATTTTTTGGCGTTGGATCATTTGTTAACAATAAGCTACTTTGTGAATTGAACTAAATGACCCTTTTGCCTGACTAGTTTTTATCTTTAACAATGAATGACAAATTAAAGCATATTCACGACATATTATTCCTACAATAAAAAATGACGAAAGCTTTAAAATTAAGCAACAATATATTATTGCTATCAAATATTTGGTCTATTACACTAAACTATAAATATCTAAACAATACGATCAAATGGAGACAAAATGGATCAGTAAACAATCGGCAAGGTCGATTTTATTTATTGCGGAGTAGGTTAGGTTCTATTATGTTTAGATGTTTTGCAAGTACCTATAGTACCACCTGTGAGCAAATATAATAGAAGTTTAGATAATAAGGTGCGGAAAGTCTTTGTTTTAAAATCACTTAACAATAAAAGAAAAAATAAATGACAAAATAATAAACAATGTATACAACAAAGCTTCTTTAGACTTACACGACACTTACAAATCCGTTTTCATTTCTTAGGTACAGTGTCAGGCATTTGAAATATTACTCACTCCACTTTAATTTTGTACCATTTAAAAATTTAAAAATATCAAATCTGATTTAGATTTTAACTATATTTAAAATGTTGGCGTAGATTGTGGGACATATTTTGGTATGATGATGAGTGCGTATTTCATTATTAAGGCGTGGTGTGGAAGCCTGTCAGTTTATAAAAAATCTGCACGCAGCAAGCGCGTTATGGTAGCGAATTTTTATAGATTTGACCTACGCATATATACATATACAGAACGGTCACTTTTATGTTGCTCACTATTACTATCTTCTAAACCTTTAAAGATACCGAGTCCGTTAAATTACGAAAATGTACAATTTCATACTTTCATAAGCTGTCACGTGTTATCTACTGCCCGTTTCAAAAAATTTCTGGGCCTACTACATCATTATCCAACTATGGATTTTCTTATGGCAGCCATATTGGATTTTTATAGGATGGAATAAAGAAAAAAATTCCGATTTCAATGATGTGACACACTGCGTTATCTAATTTTAGTGAATTTTCTTTAAAAAAAATTCACTAATGAGGAGATCCAGACTTTTGAAAAAATTTCTTCAAATGAGCGCTAATTAGGCCCCCTAGAATACATATCCGGGGTCAGTTTCGATTTTTATATTTTTATATGTATATATATATATATATATATATATATATATATATATATATATATATATATATATATATATATATATATATATATATATATATGTCACACCGATATTTCAAAAAATAATGAGCCGATTTTTACAAAATTTGGTGAGCCAGGAAAATCGGCCTAGGTTTTCCCGGAAAATTTTGCGTTTTCTTCAGAAAAAAATTCATATCTCCGGAAAGAACAAAGTAAGGGCAACCAAATTTGGTGCATCGTTTTATATCGTATTATATAAATATAGGTAAATTACCTACCAGAATTTAGCGTTGAAGGTCAAAAGACAAAAAAGTTATGGGCATTTAAAGAAAAATAAATTGGGGTTTTCCTCAAAACTTCAAAGTGACAATTTAAAACGTCAAAATTCGCAACATTTAGGCAAAGAACTTGAATCTAATACGGGCTATGTAAAGAAAATGTGTCCTTTTGTAAGTGGCTTAGATAAGTTCGCTATCCAGGAAAATCGGCCGAGGTTTTCCTGGAAAATTTTCTGTTTTATTTAGAAAAAAATTCATATCTCCGGAAATAACAAAGTAAGGGCAACCAAATTTGGTACATCGTTTTATATCGCTATAGGTAAATTACCTGACAATTTAAAACGTCAAAATTGGAAACATTTAGGCAAACAACTTGAATCTAATACGGCTATGAAAAGAAAATGTCGCAAGAAGAATGTTTTACAAACCCTGAAGTCTTAGTTTCAACCGTCATTGTCCTTTATTTTACTAAAATGTTTCCAGAAAATTCATTTCAAATAGACCCTTCTCTGATGCTTGGCAGTAGTCTTAGCTATAGAGTTTATCGTTTAATGGTATATAACTTATGTTCAATTTTCGTAAAAAATCAATAAATCTCAATATATCCGTTATTATACAAGATATGAAAAAAATCTTTATACATTAATTATAGGGTGTCTTGAGCTACATCTTAAAAAAATATTTCTACAATCACAGGGTGGCCCATAAGTCGTTGGTGATACAAATACATTTTTTTTAGTCGAAAACGCCTTATGTTTTTGCATTTTCCATCGAAATATAATGCATGTTTGTAAGTAAAGACATTCTGGACGCAGCAAGTGCGTTATGGTAGTGAATTTTGATTAAAGGCTTCATATTTGAAAAGCTCAATTTGCTATTAACCTATAAAGTTGACCAAGAAACGGATTTTTTCGGTTACACTTTAAGTTTACTTTCGGAAATGTTTGTACGTTTTCAAACAATACAGTTAATTTGATGAAACATGGCACATTGTTTTTACTATATATGTTATACTGGTAATCAAATTTGATGCCTGCTTTCTGAAAAAAAAACCACATATTTGCTATTAAAAACATTTTTATGAAAATTAACTACCATAACGCACTTGCTGCGTCCAGAAATTTTTAATAACTACCGCTGAAAATTTGTTTTTAATGAGAATCAAGCTGCTATGAAATTAAATCGTCAAAATTTGACAAATAATCGAATAATGAAATAAAAATTACTGTCAGTGTCACAACTGTTGCAACTTATTGTTATAGGTAAATAATAGATTATTATTAACAATGGCAAGTTGTCCATAGTAAAAAAAAGTGCTATGCAGTTTTGTATCCTGATAGGCGACAACCAAACAGAACTCTATTTCAACGTGTAAGCAGTCATCAATGAATTTCGTACATTTAAAAACACACAACACTGTAATAAGATTGGGACCGCAAATGAAATTAATGTATTGGCACAAATAGAAATGAATCCTGAGACATCGGAAAGAAAAATTGCTTTGCAATGTAATTTATCAAAAACCAACGTTCAAAATATTTTGAAAAGGCATAAATACCAACCAGTGCACTTGCATCCAGGAGATGAGCACATAAGATTGGAATTTTGTCATTGATTTCGTGAAGACCTAAGAGAAAATACTAATTTCCCAAGCAAAAATCAGATGAAACTTTATTTACAAACAGAGGAAGGTTCAATAGAAGGAACAAGCACTTTTACGGTGTGGAAAATCCTCACTTGGTACAGGAAGTTGGACCGCAAGTTCGCTTTTCTTTAAATGTTTGGTCTGGTCTTTTGGATAATCACTTAATAGGTCCTTACTTTATTCCAGGGCAATTGCTCCGTCCTATCATAGTTTCTTACAAAATAATATGGAAGAATAGTTTTTAAGATACAGGGTAAACAAATATTTCTTAAAATACATCGACAACGACCTATAAAGTCTTATAGGTCTTCTTATGTTTTTCAGTTCGAAACTCGGAATGGTGTTACTATTGAATATTGTCACAAGTCAATTTTTTCCTATGGAAATAATCAGAAACGTCACTTCGTATGTGCACAAGTTACTCAATTGAAGCGAAGCAACGGTCGATCCGATCAGTACAGGGATTGCTGATCGCGATGGGGCCTTATTCAAGTGTGGTGAAATTTGTAGTGTGTAAACCACTCATTTAATAGCGACAGCTGTTATTTTTGTACTTTAACGTCGGTCTATTTCCGCGACTATGGCCGACGCCAGGGAGCAGTTTAACCCCACTGGAAATTTTGCATAACCCCTGCCTTTCTGTAATGATGGTAGGGATCTTTAACATGCCCAACATCGCATGGACACGGGACTGACGGCTTTACGCCCCCTCAGAAAGGCGGAACGTGGAGACATTCAACTTGCTAAAATACAATGTCACAACCTCGGTTGATGTTAATTTTACAGTAGGTACTGAAAAAGTGTAAGGGGAAGCCTTGAAATCGAACCCAGTACCCTACCGTTCAGAGACACACCATCTTACCCCAGGACCACCGAGGCTCTATCACATCAGTTCAATAATCGGTCAACGAACACGAAGAAAAAAAAATGAACTAGTATAGACAGCGTAAAATCTTGGTTAAAATAAAGAACTGATTCGAGAAAAAAAATTGATCTTAGTAATACCTACATGTTTAGTATTCTTTGATTTACATAGAAAAATGTATCAAACATACTTTAATAAGAATCGAGCGTGAGAATCGATTTAAAAACTAAAGAGGCGTTTATAAATTGTCCACCGTAATAATACCTTTTCAAAAACAATTTCAAAACCGATTTAGGTCTATTAAAACTAGGATATAATAAGGGCATTACAATGTGTAACACACACTATTGGAAGAATACTTAACAATCAATATTTTAAAGATCTTATAGAAAATAAATTTACGGCTTCAATTTAAAACTCACAATACGTAATAGCGATGGGTAATACAAATCGAATACATGCATGGAAATACAATTTCGTCCGATAGTTTTCTGTATTGAGAAGCCTTGAGAACTGAAATATTAGTTATTAATTTCACGGTGTGAAACCAATTAAAAATGAATTTTACAGTCTTTATTGGAAACATTTCACGGATTTTTCACATACAACGAGTTACCAGATTGTCTAAACATCTAAAAATTGTTATGCATAGCCTGCCAAGCATCCAATAAACTCACTGTGCTCACACAATGATGCAAAAGTAACTTAAGCGTACGCAAGGGTATCGAAGAAGGTATAGGTGCATGCAGCTTTAAAATTACTTTTAAATCAAACTTCACGTACTGTACCGCAGAATCTGCGTTACGGTAGCGAATTATTATTTACCAGCAAAAAAACTGGAATATTTTTATAAGCCATTTAGGAAAAAGAATAACATCACTGACATATTACTGACCTTCAAAAAAAATCCGGACGCCCAGTAAGAAAAGATCGATTTTAATAAAATTTATAGATTATGTGTGTTTAATGAAACTTAAAAAAAGTCTGGACGCAGAAAGTGCGTTATGGAAGTGAATTTTCATAAAAATGTTTTTAATAGCAAATGCGATCAGGCGTCAATCAGATTACCGGTATAGCCTATGTAGTAGAAACAATGTACTATATTTTATCAAAATTACTTATGGCTTGAAAATGTACAACAATTTTCCGAAAATAAACTTAAATGTTGGTTTCCTAGTCAACAAATCTTACGTTAATAGCAAATTGAGTTATTGAAAATTGAAGCATTTAATGAAAATTCGCTACCAAAACCCACTTACTGCGTCCAGATTTTTTTCTTACAAACATGCATCATATTTCGATAAAAAATGCAAAAATGCATTAATGAATTTGTTCTACGAAAATTAGCTAAAAATTCTAGACCATTAAACCATAAACTTAACTAAACCTACAGCGAAAGCAGCAACTTAACTAAACCGACAGCCAAAGCATCAGAAAAGGGGTCTATTTGAAACGAATTTTCTGTAAATATTTTAGTAAGATGAAGGGCAATGACGGTTGAAGCTGAAACTTAAGGGTTCGCAGAACACTCTTCTTGCAACATTTTTTTTTCACAATCCGTATTTGTTTCACGTTCTTTGCCTAAACATTGCCAATTTTGACCTTTCAAATCGCGACTTTGATGTTTTGAGGCAAACCTTCATTTTTTTTCTTTGACTGCCCATAACTTTTTTGTCTTTTAACTTAGAGACCTAAATTTTGGCACATGGTTCACTTTTTATAATACAAACACAGGAACCAATTTTGGTTGCCCTTACTTTGCTATTTCCGGAGCTGTAATTTTTTTTAGAAAGAAAACATAAAATTTTCCGGGAAAACCTTACAAAAGGAAGGTACTCACCAAATTTGATCAAGATCGGCCCATTTTTTTTTTGAGTTATCGGTGTGATACATATATATATATATATATATATATATATATATATATATATATATATATATATATATATATATATATATATATATATATATATATATATATATATATATAAACTGACCCCGGATATGTGTTCTAGGGGGCCTAATTAGCGCTCATTTGAAGCTTTTTTTTTAATTCAAAAGTCTGGATCTCCACATTAGTGAACATAAAATTTTCCGGGAAAACCTGGGCAGATTTTCCTGGCCACTTACAAAAGGAAGGTACTCACCAAATTTGATCAAGATCGGCCCATTATTTTTTGAGTTATCGGTGTGATACATACATATATATATATATATATATATATATATATATATATATATATATATATATATATATATATATATATATATATATAACTGACCCCGGATATGTGTTCTAGGGGGTCTAATTGGCGCTCATTTGAAGCTTTTTTTTTTAATTCAAAAGTCGGGATCTCCTCATTAGTGAAGATAAAATTTTCCGGGAAAACCTGGGCAGATTTTCCTGGCCACTTGCAAAAGGAAGGTACTCACCAAATTTGAATAAGATCGGCCCATTATTTTTTGAGTTATCGGTGTGATACATACATACATATATACATATACATATATATATATATATATATATATATATATATATATATATATATATATATATATATATATATATATATATATATATATACATATAAAAATTCAAACTGACCCCGGATATGTGTTCTAGGAGGCCTAATTAGCGCTCATTTGAAGAAATTTTTTTTAAAGAAAATTCACTAAAATAACTACACTTTCAACTTAAATTTAAAAAAAAACGAAGCTGTTCAATAATGAAGGGGTCCGTCTCGGTTTCTTATGCATTCGGTAATACTTCGAGGCAGGCTTGAAATTAAATTATTTGTGGTATCCTGAGGCTATTTGGTTGTTGGCGCAAACTACCCAGTCAATTACCAATCATATCCCACAAATGTTCGAAAGGTGACAAGTCTGGGGAGCGAGAAGGAAGCAAGCTCACGTTAGTTTCATGCAAGAACCTTGTATAACCCTTGCAGTGTGGGGACGTGCGTTGTCTTGTCGGAAAACGGGTTGTTTTTTTAGCTCGTAGTTATGTCAGAACAACATGCTGCAGTACGTTTCGTATCGAACCATTCGCATTCAAATTTTGGTTAATAAAAACTAGAGGTGACCTGCTACCGTATGTTATTGCACCCCACAACGTCACCCCCCCATGTAAGGGTCGTATGCAGTTCCACAGCTAATTCAAAATTTCTATGGTCTCCACGTAATCGTTTTACTCTTCTACGATCGTCGTGGACCAAAAGATAGAATCGGGACTCGTCAGAGAACACAAAACGATTATATTCGCCATCACAATTTGATCACCCGTTACAACACTCAAGCCAAGTAGCACGATGTCGAGGTGTCAGTTGGAGACATAAAATGGTCCATACGAACAAAGCCCAAAAGCTTGTAATCTGCAATATATTGTTGCCCCAGAGACTCTCTGTTGTAAAACTCCCAACCAAGCATTTCAATCGACAGTGTTGTGGAAATTCTGTCTTGTAAAGTGGCAATCATCAAATGACGATTCATGACAACGGTTATGAATTTCTTCCTCAGACCACCCGAACTAACACTGTAACACTGTCAACACACTGCGTCCTATGCGGTCGGAAATATGTCTGATTGAAAAACCGGCTTCCCGCATACCAACAATGCGCCCCTTTCCAATTCATTTAAATAACTGCAATTGTTACGTAAACGGCGCCTAGGCATAATGGCGCAATAAATTGAGCACAAATCGCTATGGAATATTTCTTTAAACTGAAGGAAACATAAATTTAAAAATTTCATTGTAATTAGTCGTTGACTATTCCTGGGTGTTCGAATTTTTTGGAAAGGCTGTAATTGTTTTAAAACGGAAATTACTATTTTGGGTAATTAATTTCAATAATAATAATAAATAGATAGGATGAAGGCTAGTTCGGATTAAGATCTCAGCGAGAAACTAGAGAAGTAATCCTAGCACTTAAAACATTAGGGAAAAGATACTTAAGAAAAAGCGATATACATTTATTGCTTTTGTAGACCCGGAAAAAGCATTCAATAATGTGGCTTGGAGAATATCATCTCATATAATGGAGGGAGCTGGGTTGGATTGGATTGGAGGGATCAGGGTATAATTCTCATCTACACAAAAATGTAACTACTATAATAGAAATTTACGGATGTGAAACTGAAGCTTAAATGGGGAAAGGTTTACGACAAGGTTGCTCATTATTGCCATATTTGTTCAATAATTTATTTATTAAAAAAAAACAATAAATAGGCTGAAGGAAGAGACAACATCAATATAAATCTATAACGCATCTATTACATGAAGTACTTATATGATATAGTGCTGATAGGAGAAACGAAAAAATAATTACAAATGATTGTGATTGTGCTGAAAGGTGTGCTAAAACGAATAAACTTATGATCAATATGGCAAAAATAAAAGTAACGAAGAGAAGTGAGGCCTTGACTGCGAAAATAGATGTAAAGCTAAACGGCCAACATCTCGAACAAGTCGTAATACTGACGTACCTTGGTTACTACTATACTTAATCACATATGATCGTAAATGTAGCAAACATCCAAGAAGGATTGCGATGGCAAAGCCAGCACATCTTGTGCGAGTGTAAAGCTCTGGACCGCAAAAGATCTACGGACAGCCTAGACTGGAGACAGAGCAATATAAAACTTCACACTACCAATTACTGTGCAGACTAATTCAAGGCACAGTGATTTTGGAATGGGTGGAGTAGAAAAGACAAAGGGCATGCACAATAAGCCAAGTGTTGCGGTGCTATGTGGGGGGACGGGGGGCCCAAAGACGCGGACGAGCCCTAAGGTAAGAAAAAAACCATTTATAAAGATGTCCGCCAAACATATACTTACAAACAGTTGGAAAATAGTTCACATATATTATCATTTGAGCCTCGTTTACAATATCCGTGCTCTCACCTGGCTGTAGAACGTGTGTTTACCTGTGTTCCTTCTAGCAATTGTTTACGAACATCTTGCGCAATTTATTTTATCTTTCGTACTGTCGTAGTGTCAGAATGTGTTTTTGTTTTATTTCTTGAACAGCTTTACTATCAGACATTTTATTTACTGAGCCAGGAACAAGAAGCTATTCAATTCATGTTTCTATACGGTTGTGTGGATGCGTTTTAACTTTTCAGCTTTCATTTTCAAATATTCGGCAAGTTTTTCTCTTAACGCCGCACGTTTTGTATCAAAGTGCCGGTTGAGCAAAGTAAGTTTCTTGCAGTTATTTGACTAAATATAAATCACCTAACTGGTTCTTTTAAACGAAAATGTTTTCATTCCGCTGGTACTTCTGATTATAACATAATTTTAAATTATATATGGCTTGTGTTTTATAGCAAAAATATTTCTACCAGAAGCTCAAAAAAGTAAAAATAATAACATGACAGATTTACACTTTATCTAAAATTTTACTGCACGTCTATGTGCCTAAGAACCAACAATTTCACTAATATGTATGTCTACCGCATACGCAATTAAAGTGTTAAATCATCGTATTTATGTAATTAATTTGATAATTAAGCTGTAGATAAAAGATGTTTAAAATATTTTAAAAAATACGCCTTTAAGGATATATTTGCAATATGCACTTTCTTTAGAATTTATTAAAATTTATTAACTTATTAAATTATCTACTTGTTTGTGTATCTCCTCTACTAACCGATACTGTTACCACACTCCAACTCCAAAAGCAATAACATATGTGTGTGTGTGTGTGTGTTTTGTTTCTTTAACGTCGGCCTATTTCCGCGACTATGGCCAATCACCGACGTCAGGGAGCAGTTTCACCTCACTATCCTGGAAATTTTTCCGATCCCCTGACTTTCTGTAAGGAGGGTAGCGATCTTTAACGTGCCCAACATCGCATGGACACGGGACCGACGGCTTTACGCCCCCTCCGAAGGGCGGAACGTGCAGACATTCAACTTGCTCAAATACAATGCCAGAACCTCGGTTGATGTTAATGTTACAGTTTGTACTGAAAAAGTGAAAGGAGAACCCTGGGATCGAACCCAGTACCCTTCGGTTCAGAGGCACACGTTCTTGCCCCTGAACCACCGAGGCTCTAGCAATAACATATCTAATAACGCCGTGTCCAAACGTTGCTTAACTTAAGTTAAACAGTACCTATATTTAGTGAATTTTCGTAGAAAAAATTCACAAATGGGGAGATCCCGACTTTTGAATTTTGAAAAATTTTTTGCAAATGAGCGCGAACTAGGACCCCCAGAACCCATATGCGGGGTCAGTTTCAATTTTTATATGTTATATATATATATATATATATATATATATATATATATATATATATATATATATATATATATATATATATATATATATATATATATATATATATATATATATATATGGTTTAGGTTACTTACCCACGATTGGGTGACAATTTGACTAAGAGAGGTTGTATTAGTCCCAATATTGGGCGTTAATTGTTAAAGAAAGGTTTATTTTTAAGTTTCATATTATGATTATTATTAGGCATATAGAATTACTTGATATGGTGACTAATTTAAGTATAGGTTATATATATATATATATATATATATATATATATATATATATATATATATATATATATATATATATATATATATATAACGTTTTATGTGAAGTAAGTTTCTAAGTGTATTTTATTTTGTAAGTTTTATCTACCTGTAACGTTGAGTGAATTATGCTGTAAAAAATATGTTTATTAAATATACGTGTATTTGACTTACACCCCGGTGTATCCAACGTCTTTTATTGCTGCCTGGGACCTAAATAAATTTATTAGCATGGATTAAATTCACTTTTAAATCAGGGAGCTTCTCTAGCTAGTGGGTTCAAGTCCGAAATATATTTGTTTCTTTTTAAATTTAGTAACCTATTGCCCTATCTGATTCCCTTCTTTTTTTGTTTTCTCCCCAAATACTTATATACGTATAAAAAGCAAAATAAAGCAAGGACTTCAAATGAACACAACTTCAAAATATTTATTAAATTAAAATAGATGACCAAAAAAACCTAAAACTCACGTATTACTTATATCTATTTGAATTTGACGCACTTCTTATAAAAAGAAAATAAAAACCAAACGGTACCGACACCTATTGACACTTAGTCAATAGACACAGAATTGCACAACCTGGGTACGCTGACTATAAGTTGAAGCCAAGAGATGCCCCCCAGCCCCTGCAAATGCCTTGAATTTACCGTACAAAAACAAAATGACAGTTTGTAAGATTAGACTTCTTTATTTCTGTTTTATTTATTTAATTTTAGCGACTTTTATTACTCCTTTTTTTGTCTTTGAAGCTGGAGATGTCGTACAATAAAGGTGTTTTTTATTTTTACAATACTCACTCAGACTATTGCCTTTGCTGTCTTTCCTGTAGCTGAGTTCGATTATCAAATCAGCGACCCCTGTAGATTTTTCCTTCTTGTTTCCGAAACTTTCTATATCCCCTCTTTCTAATAAACTTCTTTTGAGATCCCTTTTATAAAAATTTTCAAACTATTTTCTTACTACGAAAAATTCCCATCTAATAATTTTATCAAAATTTTTCCATCTGTTTATTATTTTTTTCACGTAACCAGCGTAACTAATAAAACTACTTTTGGCCTTCTTCCAAATCAAAAATCATAACAAATTTTTATACAATACTAACCCCCTTCATTATTACTACGGATACATAATTTCTCATTGTCGTTGGTCCCTGACAGATTAGTTAACCTATACTAAATTTTCAATGTCAGTTTGACATGTGTTGTAAATAAAAACAGCTGATCTTATATCGAGGTTATGACATCTTAAATTTCCTAAAACTACTTATACAGTCCGCACTGTCCAGATATTTACATTACCTAGCTTTATAGTCTTTGTATCTTATTAGAAATATGTCATATCATTTACTAGCAGTCTATTTTCTGTCCTTGATACAATTTTGACTTCTTAATATTGTAAAAAAGTCTGGACGCAGCAAGTGCGTTATGGTAGTGAATTTTCATAGAAATGATCTGGCACAAAATATTTTATTATAACTTTCTTTTCTTGTAACATAGAAATCTAAATTTTGGTGTATAGTTTACTTTTTATATCGTAAACCTACCTACAAAATTTGGTTATCATAGATTTTATATTTTTTAAGATAAAAAAAATTTTCAAATGAAAACTCAAAATTTTCCCGGAAAACCTCGTCCAATTTTTCTAAATAACGAACGTGTCAAAGCCATTTACAAAAGGAAGGTACATGCCAAATTTTATTAAAATCGGCTCATTACTTTTTGATATATGAATTTTTTTCAAATGAAAACTCAAAATTTTCCCGGAAAACCTCGTCCGATTTTCTTGACTAACAAACATGTCAAAGCCATTTACAAAAGTAAGGTATGTGCCAAATGTTATTAAAATCGGCTTATTACTTTTGGATATGAATTTTTTTGGAATGAAAACTCAAAATTTTCCCGGAAAACCTCGTCCGAATTTCCTGACTAACAAACATGTCAAAGCCATTTATAAAAGGAAGGTATGTGCCAAATTTTATTAAAATCGGCCCATTATTTTTTGAGTTATCGGTGTGATACATATATATATATATATATATATATATATATATATATATATATATATATATATATATATATATATATATATATATATATAAGAAATAAGAAAATTCACTAAAACTAGCAACAAACACCTTAAAACTATTTTAACAATCTCTATAAAGTAATTTAGACCTGCCTTACCTTATTTAAACCCATATATATGTCGTATTTGGGAATCAATTGTGATATAGATTTTTGACTGCCAAGACATCGTACACACCAGTTCTTGTTTGTGTTGGGTTTTGTATGAGTTGTTTTAAAGTGTGTTCTTGGCTTATATATATATATATATATATATATATATATATATATATATATATATATATATATATATATATATATATATATATATATATATATATATATATATCACACCGATAACTCAAAAAATAATGGGCCGATTTTGATAAAATTTGGCATGTGCCTTCCTTTTGTAAATGGCTTGGATAAGTTCGTTAGTCAGGAAAATCGGACGTGGTTTTCCGGGAAAATTTTGAGTTTTCATTCGAAAAAAATTCTGATCTCAAAAAATAAATAAATTTCATTCGAAAAAAATTCTTATCTCAAAAAATAAATAAATTTCATTCGAAAAAAATTCTTATCTCAAAAAATAAATAAGCTATGATAACCAAATTGTATGTTTACGATATAAAATGTAAAATATACATCAAAATTTAGATGTCTATGTTACAAGAAAAAAAATTATAATACAATATTTTGTGCCAGATCATTTCTATGAAAATTCACTACCATAACGCACTTCCTGCGTCCAGGCTTTTTTTTAAAAGGGAACATATTTTAAATAAAAGTAAATTCATTACATGCGAAAAATACTTACACACTTCACTAGATAGAGTATTTATTCTCTTAATAAAGAGATGTCTGGCTGATAATACTAAAAAAGTGGAGATGCAGCAGCATACCTCATCTCTTAATCGGATTATTGGACCGGTTTAAACTTATTTATGTTAAATTTAAGTAGCTAATTTTTATAAACAAATCACTCTAAAGCATATGAACTTTATCTATGAATTCAATTTGAAAAGTCGCAGCCTCTCGGTGGTACCGGTGGTAAGTGTGCCTCTGAGCCCAAGGGTCCCGGGTTCACTTCCAGGTACAAACGATAAATTATTTTTCAGTACATACTGTAAATTAACATCAACGCAGGTCGTGGCATTGTCTTTGAGCAAGTCGAATGTCTGCGAGTTCCGCCCTTCGGAAGGGGCATTAAGCCGTCGGTCCCGTGTCACACACGTGTTGGTCACGTTACAGATCCCTATCCTCCTTACAGAAAGAAAGGGATTTGACGAAACTTTCAGGATAGTGAGGTAAAACTGCTACATAGCGTTGGTGATTGGCCATAGTCGCGGAAATAAACCGACGTCAAAGAAAAAGAAATATATGAAAAGTCAATCAAATCGTGTGACATTTCTGACAGCGACCGAATCATTTAATATACCTATACACCATCGTTGTTTATTCTATTTAAAGACCAACGAATATCATTAACGGCATTTTCGAAATTCTGTTAAATTTGATTCCGAAAAAACTTTGATTACAATTATTAAACAAACTGAATTTTGGAAACATTGCAATTGTAGTTTTATGGGAATATATCATTTAAATTTCCTAATAAATTGATGAGTTTTAAAGAAATAAGATTTTCGGGAAGAAAATTTGCAATTTTCCATTGAAAAACTTGACTATCAGAACTGGCCAACTAACTTAGCCTCCAGAAAGAATTTTCCAGTGTAATGAAACAAGCCGGTGGCGTAGAAGCTTCACAAACCATCTTGTACACACAAATATAAATATATATATATATATATATATATATATATATATATATATATATATATATATATATATATATATATATATATATATATATATATATATTCAACATAAATATTATTTTCATTATACAGAAGCTGCTTCTATTGCTGTTATGGTTATTATTAATATTGGTTGATTTCACTTTTATGTTTAATATTGGCATACATCACATACACATTTTAGAAACGTTATCTGACATTTTAGTGAATTTTCGTAGAAAAAATTCACTAATGGGGAGATCCTGACTTTTGAATTTTGAAAATTTTTTTGCAAATGAGCGCGAACTAGGACACCTAGAACCCATATCCGGGGCCAGTTTCAATATTTATATGTTTATATATCATACCGATAACTCAAAAAATAATGGGCCGATTTTGATAAAATTTGTCGCGTACCTTCCTTTTGTAAATAGCTTGGATAAGTTCGTTAGTCAGGAAAATCGGACGAGGTTTTCCGGGAAAATTTTTAGTTTTCATTCAAAAAAAAATTTTATCTCAAAAAATAAAAAAAGCTATGATAACCAAATTTGGTAGGTAGGTTAAAGATATCAAAAGTAAACTACACACCAAAATTTATATTTCTATTTTACAAGAAGAAAAAGTTATAATAAAATATTTTGTGCCAGATCATTTCTATGAAAATTTACTACCATAACGTACTTGCTGCGTCCAGGCTTTTTATTCTGTTTTAAAGACTTTTTAATCGAAATATCGCAACGTAGCATCGGATCATAATTTACATAAATTCAATTTTTTCCTGTCTGATAATGCAGTTACAGAGAAGAAAAAAACAATTGTAAAGACAGAGAAAAAGTATTTCGTCTGTCTTTAACCATCAATAAGTTTTTGTTGAGAAGGGATTCGAATTCCAAATGGATAAAATTCAACTACGCACAATTTTGTGTTCAGTTCATCAGTATTTAAAAGTTGAGTGTTACACAATCAACACGAAGAAACTAACAAAATCTAACAAAAAACTGATAATATTTGTTTGTATAATGAGATCAACAAAATTTTTCCTCCAGATTGCCACGGAAAATTCCAAAAGAGGACCCGCGTGCATTAGGTCAGCTCAACCGTTGGTGTTGATATTTCATTGAACATTTCAGTGGAACAAATCACAAAGAGGGAAGAGGCCGATTACAATTTCAAAAGTCCTTGGTAATGACTGTATAAGCTTCAAAGTATTCCAGGTTTTACACGTACGAGGATCCTGTAGGTAAATGTGGCTAGGTTGAAAAACCTAGAGCTGTGGATCTCGTTTGTAAGGAAAGAGGTGTGTTAACTCTAATTACTGCGTATATGAGTAAAAAAAAACTGAGTTCAGATTGGTCCTGAACGCCTGAGTAAGGTTGCGGCAGTTCTGGCAAAAAGAAAACATAATAAACATGATTAACAAATTTAACTGAGCCTAATAAGTTCTTGGGGCTCTAACCCCCGCTAAAAAAAAATATATATATCGGAAACTCTTACGATCGGGACCTTTCTATAAGTGAATTTTATAAACGAAAATACACTGAAAAAACAGTCTATTATTTCCACAAAACCTAAGACTGTACCAATTATAGCCAGCGTTAAAGAACTATGGAAAAGGTAGTCCCACAAAGATAAAGCTGTATACTCACATCCAGATCCGGTATTGTATATAGATTTATTTTTGTTTCCTAATACAATGGACAGTTGATTTTTATAATTGATGATAGTACTTCACACAACATCAACACAGCGCCAATATCCAGCAATGAAGTTCCCATCTAGATAGCGGTGTGAAAATATGCATGGACAATAATACCACTATTAAATTATGATGTAGGATCATTGTAATACGTTGCCCACAAGAAAAATGTTTATTCAAAACTCATTAAATCATCGAGTCAATATTCATAATCAGCCTGAAGGCAACTGTATGATTGTTTGCTTTATAGGCTTGTTTTTTACATCTTGTTTGTACAATATTTTTATACGTTGTTTTTTGCAAAATTTCATTTATACATTTACGTTAACCTGTTAGTTGTCAAAAGGTAAGTGTTTTATAGTGTGTTTAAGAAAAAGTGTTATTTATTGTATTAAGCAGAAGTTCATATAACTTGTAACACAAAGTGTTAAAGTACAGAGAAGATACTACTTGAGATAAAAAATATATATAAAGGTTTCATAAAATCAATGGCCATTGAATTCCTAACAACTTTTTTAACATACGTCTATACCCACCTTATGCTACTCTGATATCTTGAACAATTTATATATTTTTCTTGTCCAAAAAACGTGGCCTTCAAAATGCTTATATCTTTCATACTAAGACGCTAATATTTGGCGTTATGTTCGGTAATATACGTCTATACACCTACCTTCTGCTACACTGATATGTTGAGCATTTTCTTTTTTTTTTGCCAAAAAACGTGGCCTTCAAAATTCTTATATCTTTCACACTAAGACGCCAATATTTGGCGTGATGTTGGCTTGGTGGATACTTTAGTAAACTTGTAATCCTGCATATTATTTTGATTCAAAATGATCGAAACAGATAAGTACGTAATACTTAAATTATTAACCTCAGCAGTTCGTTTTTATGACCGTGGCAAGGCATGAAAATATGCCAGAACATGTTGGCTGGTTGTTTTCGTTACAAGTTGCAGGTCGATTCAAGTTTTGTGGCACCTTCAAAAAGGAACCAAACTCGTGCAAATCTTCTTAGGTTTATTGTCGGTAGATTTGGGTACATTTCACTAAACTTTCTACATGCCCTGCTGATCATTTTATCACACTGTCCAAAAGAACTGCGTTAGGATAATTTTCTTCTAACGTTTTTTTAAAAGATATTTACATCTTGTGAGAATATCAAGGCGACAACGGGAGTGACACTGACGTTTATGTCAAATAATAACTATTCATTACACGTTTGAAATTTTAATTGGGATAACTTCTTTCAGGAACTCCTACAAAAATTTTATCGTAAGTCAGAAACTGGGCTACTTAGGTATAGGTATAATATACAAAAATGGACAGTAAGATGCAGTAGCTTGCCAAACTAGTAGTAATAAGGTGTTTCAGTTGAAAAAATATACTTTTAGTAATTCATTTAAGTAACCAAAATACATTTATTTATAAGCCGCCTTGTTATACTGCAATTAAGATTTAAACATACGGTAGTGACAGTCCGACTATTAGCTAACTCCACACCAAATTTTAGTGTCTAGGATCTTAGGAGTATAGAGTATTTTTTTCAGCTTTATAGTGAATTTTTATTTAAAAAAATTCGCTTATCGTGGTATCGATGGTGAGACTTTGCAAAAAAATTTTCAAATGAGCGCGAACTAGGACCACTAGAACCTATATACGGGATCAGTTTCAATTTTTATATGTTTTATTTATATATATATATATATATATATATATATATATATATATATATATATATATATATATATATATATATATGTATCCAACCGATAACTCAAAAAATAATTAACCGATTTCGATCAAACTCCTCAAGTGCCTTTCTTTTATTAATGGATTGGATGAGTTCGTTAGCCACGAACATCGGACAAGGTTTTCCGGGAAAATTTTGAGTTTTCTTTAAAAAAAAATTTTTTTCTTCGCAAATTACAAAGCTATTTTAATGAAGTTTGGTGGATATGTTGCCTTGGGAAAGGCCTTCCTAAATGCCAAAATTCAACTTTCTAAGTTTATAGAAAATTGATTTTTTTAAATTTTGAGTTTTCTTTTGAAAAAAAAATTTTCTCTGAAAATTACAAAGATATTTTAATGGCATTTGGTGGATATGTTGCCTTCGGAAAGGCCTTACCACATCCCAAAATTCAACTGTTCAAGTTTATAGAAAATTGAGTTATACAAGTTTGAAGCATTTAATAAAAATTCACTACCATAACGCACTTGCTGCGTCCCGAACTTTTTTAAAATCTACCGAGTAAGTAGCGTTTGAGTTTCAATCTATAAACATGGCAATTTTTTAGAAAAGGTAAACAATTTCAGAATATTGAACTGAAAAAAAACGTTCTTACAGTTCTTAAGCCACCCAAATTAATATGAGACTCATAGTATGCACACCTAAGCCTAACCATATTAATAACATATAAGTTTTAATGAAAATAAGGTCATAAGTAGGCGTTGACTAAAATTTATGAAATATATGATGGTTTCAGTTCCTGTACATTTATATTTAGGAATTTTTACATAAATTATATAACCGATTATAATACTATTTCTATGTAATGAACAAATACTTTTGGATATGTTTATAAAAAGGCAAACTACATACAAACAACAAAAAATCAATATAATTCAGTTCATCAGTATTTTTCCAGTAAGAATTAAATTCTCCACAAGCAACACATCTCTAGTATTTAAACTGCTATAAATGTAAATCTTTACAGTTTACATATTATTCAAAATACTGATATTATATTTGTATTTTAAAGTAGAACAGAGGCTTCTAAAAATTGGAAACAAAAAATTTCCGACAATTTCGTTCCAATTGTTTAAATCTGTAATAACAAACACCAACACTATTGCATTCGCAGTCTGTCAACATCTAAATGTTAAGATAACCAATATATTTTTGAATTTACAGGTTATTTAGGCTATGTTGCATTTAGATATTTGCATAAAAAATATTTTTGTCTTTCTATTATTTCATTTTGTATTTGAATATATAAATAAATAAATATATATATATATATATATATATATATATATATATATATATATATATATATATATATATATATATATATATAGTTTCTTTAACGTCGGTCTATTTCCGCGACTATGGCCAATCACCGACGCCAGGGAGCAGTTTCACCTAACTATCCTGGAAATGTTTCGGAACCCCTGTCTTTCTGTAGGGAAGGTAGGGATCTTTAACGTGCCCAACATCGCATCGACACGGGATCGACGGCTTTACGCCCCCTCCGAGTGGCGGAACGTGCATACATTCAACTTGCTCAAATACAATGCCACAACATCGGTTGATGTTAATGTTGATGTTAACGAAAAATTCTCCATTTTAGTTAACGAGCACTGCTGACAACTTGTATAATGCAAAAATGGGTGGCATAGTTTAGATACGAGTCGACCTTGTTTAGAGTTATTCAACGTCGAGCACAGTCAGTTCCTGGACCTGTCTGGGTGTGATGTTTTTAGGAAACTTTTTTTTAGTGAATTTTTGTAGAAAACATTTTTCAGACAAATTTTCGTTACAACTTTTATAAATAATTTTCATAAAGAAATTCGACTTTTTCTGTAAAAACGTTTGTGCAAATTGTCTGGAGGAAACTTTTTTAGCGAATGTTTTAAGACAT
Organism: Tillus elongatus; assembly: GCA_964006375.1. Classification (NCBI taxonomy): domain Eukaryota; kingdom Metazoa; phylum Arthropoda; class Insecta; order Coleoptera; family Cleridae; genus Tillus; species Tillus elongatus. Next base: position 160,534,449 of record OZ023263.1, read on the forward strand.
TTTAAGCGAATTTTTGTTTGATATATATTTTTTTGTCACGGAAGTTGAATAAATTGCTTTTACAATTCATAAACTTTTAATCTTGTGCGCTCTTACCATCCAGAAAGATGCAGAATAAATGCCTATAACTAAATTTTCTGTAAAGCTAGCAACTTAAACTATCGCATTTACTGGTCTCTATAAAAGAAACTTGTGTTAATTATTTTAAATAACTACTTAAAATAACATTCTTATTTACGAGATACAAAAATTTTTCCAGAAAAACTGGTTCGACCGGGCTAAGCTATTTACAAAATAAAAATTACCAGTCCAATTTAGACTTTTCCCTTCATTAATCGCTTCAATGAATTTTGTAGCCAACCCGATCAAAAGGTAGCAAAAAACAGTTTTTCCTTGAACAAATTGGTTATTTTCTGTGATTTAAAATATTTTTTATGAAAATTCGCTAGCATAACGTACTTGCTGAGTCCAGATCTTTTAAAAGATCTTGAAATGCTTACTAAAGCTCAACACATTGCTATCTCTAAATCGAATGTAAAAGAAAACAATATTTATTTTGTTGTTTGCAATACTGTAACAATTTACAGTCTTTTGTTTATTTAAGCACAAGATCGCAGCTAGCGGTGGTCAGATGATGGATACGTTGTGTAGTTTGATTCCCTTGACCAACGTGGATCTATTAAAGGTGTTATGAAGTAAGCGCACTAGGTTATTAACGATCGCAATGACTTCGAGATTTCCTATTACCGTTCCTGTGCTATCTCTGAGCCCTTGGGCCGAATTATGGCAAGAGAATACTTCAAATGTGTATGTGGAATCTTACCATCTCAGTAATAGAACAGGTTCAGCGGAGAGCCGATATTGCTTATCAATAATTTTGTTTTGTTCGTTATACTATTGCACATAATTGCGCTCTTCCAATAAAAGGAGGAGTAGGTCCATTATCTTTATTGTGTAAGCAAGCCCAGTATCAATAATAGTATATAAAAAGCAATTTTGCATACCTATCATCACAGTCTACAGGCGACGCCGTCTCACCCTTGCAACCATGTATCTCTGTCCCTAGCAGCTCTCATTAGTGAATTTTCATTAAGAATATTCACTAATAGAGAGGTATCGATGGTGAGACTTTCGGAAATTTTCTTCAACTGAGCATGAATTAGCGCCCCTGGAAGCCATTTCCATGGTCACTTAAAAAGTTTATATATATATATATATATATATATATATATATATATATATATATATATATATATATATATATATTATTTTGTTAATGGCTTGGATTAGTTCATTTATCAGAGCTTAACGCCAAATTTTTCTTTACAAAAAATTTAAAGAATATTTTTTAAAACGCAATATCTCTCAATTTTACAACTTAAAAGGACATAGGTTGTGTCCCAATTTTCAAGTATTTTGATAAAAAAAAGTAATTCGAAATTAATATTAGAATTATTCTCTAAATCACTTCAGATTCTGTAATGCAATATCTACAATGTTGGATAAAGACAGATGACGTTACCTGTACTGATATGCTATTTAAACAAAAGGTGGATACAAATATAAACAATGGAAGTTACAATCAATGCAAGATGTCAGAATGTACGACAGGGACGGCATCTCGGTGCGGAACCAGGTAGTATGTTGTTACGACAGCTCTAGTTAACACAAAATGTTATAGATAGAGACTGTGTACAACCGATTAGCAATTTTGTAAGTCAGCCTTGGCCCATTTCATTCCTAATAACGGGACAATATTTGCGTTTGAAACCGCTACATTTTAGCATGCGACTGCAAGTGGCTTGATAGCTGGTTGACGTTAAACGACACCGCTGATTTTTAACAGCAGCAAGTTGCTTGCAAGCCTAACAAGCGCATTGTTTCTACGCTTCGTCGTTGCGCTTGTTATGTAGCGTTGCTGACGTTTTACAACTGACTTTTAACTAACCTAACATATTTAAAACATGGATATAAATAGATGCATTTTGGACGATGGTTATAAATGAAAATTTTGAATTAATATCAGTAAATCGCATTCTTAGAGCAGTGTTAACACTCGGTTTTTCATGGTTCTTAATTTAGCCACGAAAACAGGACCCAATAGACATTATTATTATTGCATAACCGGGAGAAATAACTAATGTATTATGTAGTAATAGTAACAGTATGGGCATTTTCATAGTTTGTCACCCCGCGGAAGACAATATTTGTTAGGTTCGTTGTATTAAATTTAGTACCACGGGCGTAAATGTTCTTTGCAAGTATCAAAACCCGCTTACAAAATGAGAACGGTACTGATAGATAAGTTACTAGATGCATCATTTTTATTATCGATGATTTCGCAGGTTAGTTGGTCAATATGTTTTTAATAAGTAGCACTTTAAAGCGTATTTCTGTATTTCTCATATTGTATGTTTCAAACAGGTACAGTCTCCCGCTAAAAATTAGACATACCTACGTTTGTTACCCGTCCAAGCCTATCGAACTTAATTTACAAGCTGCTTGCTTGCGGTGTACCGGATTTTAGTCTAGTCTTGGACAAAAGCTAGGTTCATACACTCGCGAATTGCGAAATCGCCGCGAAACGTATTCATATTGATTTATTTAAAATAATAACGTAAAACTGTTGTTTTTTCGTTAGATATTATAAATGTATTTTACTAATTTTTGTGTACCTACAATTAGAACTAATTTTTTATGATCAGAATTGGATCTAAATGTTTTCTCTACTTTTATGTTTGTGTAGCCCCAATGCAAGCCACGCCCCCCCTTATTATACTCACTTATCTTGTGCTTATATATGTAATATAAAAATAAAAAAGGAGTGAAACAGTAGGGGGATTTATTTACTTTAGTGCTGTATTCAACATTAAATGAAAAAAAAAATTATAGGCGACGAAGTGATATGTAATTTCGGTAAATTTACAGTTTCCTGCGCGGAGGATTTTTAGAATTTTTATTTCAGAAACATGGTTAGAAGCCGACTTGGATGCACAAGCCACAAAGCAAATTTGTTGCAAACAACCTCCAGGAAAGTTAAGGGATCTAGAATGAATAGAGGTTGCACGGTGGAGAGGAAATATGAGCGGAAAATGCTGAAAAAAAAACCATTTAGTCGGACCTTGAAATTTGGCAGCAATACCTCCTTTAAACCTTGTCTACCCCGCACAACGCCCATATTCGCCCAGGTCCAGTAACTTTGTTGTGGGTTGCTCACAAGAAAATTTTCTTGTGCTTTATGCTTTGAAGTTGTATACATGCACAAGGGGAAGGAGAACCCCCCCCCGCGTTTTGGGTGAGGGGGCAGAAACCCTCTTTGTCCTGGGGGTTCTTCTTCCCCTTCTGCATGCATACACTCACACTCAATGAATGAACCACAGGATTTTTTTATGTTGAGTATATTTCCTCTTTGTCAATTGTTTTGTATACCAATTACTGTATAAATATTTATGTTAGGGATCATGTTTTCCTTGACACCTTTACCCTATTTTTTTCTGTTCCTAATTAAATAAAGTAATGTTTTATAACTTTTAGTATAAGGCTAAAATCGCTACAAGATATTATTCTTATGTGTGTGTGTTTTGTTTCTTTAACGTCGGCCTATTTCCGCGACTATGGCCAATCACCGACGCAGGGAGCAGTTTCACCTCACTATCCTGGAAATTTTGCCGAACCCCTGCCTTTCTGTAAGGAGGGTAGGGATCTTTAACGTGGCCAACATCGCATGGACACGGAACCGACGGCTTTACGCCCCCTCCGAAGGGCGGAACGTGCAGACATTCAACTTGCTCAAATACAATGCCAGAACCTCGGTTGATGTTAATGTTACAGTTTGTACTGAAAAAGTGAAAGGAGTACCCTGGGATCGAACCCAGTACCCTTCGGTTCAGAGGCACACGTTCTTACCCCTGAACCACCGAGGTTCTTATTATTCTTATAAAAGTTTATTTTAATTCATCCGGGCTTCATTAATTGAGCCAGGTTTTCTAGAAGTTTCCTCTTGGTCCGCATCATTCCTTTCTTCAAGTATATGTCGGTCAAATGATATTTGGTGTGGGTACCTTGTTTTTGTAATTTTTTTCCATATACACATTTCAAAAGCTTCTTTCTCTCCAAGCCAAGCTTATTCAAAGTCTAGCTTTCCACCCTATGCATTTTATAACACTCCAAAATGTTTATTAGTGAGAAGTGTATCGGTGACACTGCGTATTAGGGGGCTAGCTAGTTTTGGATAAATCGACTGGTGATAGATGAAGTTTACTGCCTTATATGCAATTTGATGCTATTTTCGTGTTGTAGAAATTCATTTTTACATTGTGGGAATTTGCTGTTGTCAAGTTATTAACATTATTAGTTCGTCGCTGGTCACATGCGGCAAGTTTAAACCTTCTCACTGATACAATCATACATAATAATTTCCATCATCCATACGCACACAAAGTTGCAGCCTACAATCCAATGATATACCGCTTACTACATACATGTACCTTTGTCCAATGAAAATTTTCAAAAAGAACTTAATTGGATAAAACAAATAGCGGTTAATAATGGCTATTATCCAAATTTAATTGATAATATCATACACAAAAAATATATACCTTATCTTTAAGCAAATATCCCCGTCCACTAGAATAATAGAGAATAAATTCACATCTTTGACTTACGTAAATAAGACTAGCGAAAAACTAAAACTATTTAATTAATCTATTTTCTAAATTTAGTATCAGAACAGCATATAAAACCGGCAACAACTTGAGCAAAAACATAAAAAACAATAAGTCGATAGTTGAAAAATCGGATAAGTCTGGAGTATATAAACTGTCATGTGGTTCCAGTCACAAAATATATATAGGCAGAACATTTAGAAGTTTTAAAACACGCATTCACGAACATAATAAATTTGATTTAAATTATGCAAGTCATTTATTAAATGAAAATCATCGATTTACCGATGATTTCGACTACTTAAAATTAGGTACAAAGGGTTTTAAATTAAAGTTGTGCGAAACGGTAGAAATTAACAAACAAAAAAAAATACAGAAAATTTACTAAATGCTCAAATTGACTAAACTAACAATAGCCCATTATTAAACATGTTTGCATGAAAACAATAATTAAGCGAGGAGAGTTTACAGACCTGGCTATGTCATAATTGCTCCCATAAAAACAGGTAGTTCCGAGTGGATATCGCCACTATATCTTTATTTGCTTAACATTTTCTTAATTTTTTTTTTGAAAATGCATGTTTTTTGTGCTTTGTAACAGCATTTTGGCAGACTACGATGAACCCTTCAAGCTTCGAACTGAGCCTCGCTGATTAAAAAAAAAACTGCCAGCCTAGTTGATAAGTCGTGTTCTTCTATATGCCGGAAGTTCATTCCGCGCACTGGCTTGTCAACATGCTGCCCCAATAGATGTTTTTGTAGGACATCTATAATTTTAGCTCTTATTAGTGAATTTTCTTTATAAAAATACACTAATGAGGAGATCCCGACTTTTGAATTTTGAAAATTTTCTTCAAATGAGCGCTAATTAGGCCCCCTAAAATACATATCCGGGGTCAGTTTCGATTTATATATATATATATATATATATATATATATATATATATATATATATATATATATATATATATATATATATATATATATATATATATATATATATATGTATGTATGTATGTATGTATGTATGTATGTATCACACCGATAACTAAAAAACTAATGGGCCGATTTTGACAAAATTTGGTGAGTACGTTCCTTTTGTAAATGTCTTAGATAATTTCGTTATCTAGGAAAATCGGCAGAGGTTTTCCCGGAAACATTTCTGTTTTCTTTAGAAAAAAATTCATATCTCCGGAAATAACAAAGTAAGGGCGACCAAATTTGGTACATCGTTTTATATCGCTGTAGGTAAATTACCTGACAATTTAAAACGTCAGAATTGAAAACATTTAGGCAAACAACTGAAATCTAATACGGCTATGGAAAGAAAATGTCTCAAGAAAAATGTTTTACAAACCCTGAAGTCTTAGTTTCAACCGTCATTGTCCTTCATTTTACTAAAATGTTTCCAGAAAATTCATTTCAAATATTCCCTTTCTCTGATGCTTGGCAGTAGTCTTAGTTATAGAGTTGATCGTTTAATGGTATATAACTTTTGTTTCGTAAAAAATCAATAAAGCTCAATATATCCGTTACTCTACAAGATTGTATACATTAATTATAGGGCGTCTTGAGCTACATCTTAAAATATAATTTCTACAATCACAGTGTGGCCCATAAGTCGTTGGTGATACAAATACATTTTTTTTAGTCGAACACGCCTTATGTTATTGCATTTTCCAGCGAAATATAATGCATGTTTGTAAGTAAAGAAATTCTGGACGCAGAAAGTGCATTATGGTAGCAAATTTTGATTAAATGCTTCATATTTGAAAATCTCAATTTGCTATTAACCTTTAAGGTTGACAATGAAACGGATTTTTTCGGTTACACTTTAAGTTTACTTTCGGAAATTTTTGTAGGTTTTCAAACAATAAAGTTATTTTGATGAAACATGGCACATTGTTTTTACTATATATGTTATACTGTCTGCTTTCTGAAAAAAAAATCACACACATATTTGCTATTAAAAATATTTTTATGAAAATTCACTACCATAACGCACTTGCTGCACCCCGAACTTTTATTATTAGTATTATTTCTAATTGAATATTTCCATTCCACATTTTATAGCATTCTGAAAATTTTAGCTTAAAGCAAAATTTACAACTCAATATTAATTAACACTGTCATGAAAGATGAAAACCATATAAACAGTTTCACATACTCTTCACAATTTGTTCTTTTCTAAGATGGTCTCCTATGTAATAATTCATATCGTATGTACGCATTGTGCAGGTGGAGGCATTAATTTCTTGGGTATAATAAGATCTAGTGAATTAATTAACCTGGAAATTCTATGAAGCGTATCGGTATATAGATCAGCTAACTTTATTACCTTTCTACCGGGGTATGATATGCATATACGACAAGTAAACGTTGACAATGTTTATGGGCTAATATGTTCAAGTCGTAATAGCAAGGATATTCATAATTAACCAATATGAGTAAAAATGTTTGTAATATACTATAAGCATGATCAAGTGAAAGCCTTGAGAAAGCTTAGAGAAGTAAGGACTTCGTGTAAACGAAATAATAACGGTACTTTTGAAAAATTCCGGTGAAAAAAATGAAGGGAGGACTACTAAAACGACCGCGAAAGATTATTAATTTGGAGAGATGCAGTGACTATAATAATATACAGGTTGGCCCATTTAAAACGAGCTGGCGGCCATAGCTTCCAGGAAAAGATCGAAAAAACCTGAAACACGTCAAGTTTGCTTGTGAGGGGGCCAACTTTTGGCGCAAGAAGTATAGCCCAAACGTTACCCTCCTAAGCGGGGGTGTTATCCCTCAGATTTTTTGAAATGGGAATAGGAGTCATGTGATAGCTCGTTGAATAGATTTTCTGATTCCCCATACTTTGCTTTTTTATTTTTGAAATTCGGTCTATTCGTTTAGAAGATATGGCGTTTTGAAATATCACTAATGAATTTCCCCTGACATTTTTAATGCTTAAGTTGGGCTTCACCAGCGTCCATTACAAGATACAAATGTTGTTAAAGGTTTGCGTAGGTAATAAGAGTAATTTAGATTAAGGTGAAAATCTCAGCAAAATATGTTTTGTGGAGGCTGGTGAGGCCCAAGTCAAGCATTAAGAATTTCTCGAGAAATTCATTAGTGATATTTCAAAACTGCATATATTCTAAACGAATAGAACGAATTTCAAAAATAAAAAAGCAAAGTATAGGGAACCAAAAGCTCTTTTTAACGAGCTAAAAAACGGGGGCCCCATTGGTGATCAGGGAATGGCACAAAATTAAAATATTTTTTGTGATTAACAAGATATACTAAATATTACACACAAAGAATATATTTTCGTGGCGCAAAGGGTGAGAAGTACAAGAAAAATTAAAATTTTTTCTTCTTAACAGCTCAACATTTGCGCCCTTTAAATGAATATTTCTGAAACGAATGCGGGTTATGCAGAAGAACTGTCGTAAGAACTAAGTGAATATTGGAACCTGTGATGAGCACTAAGAAGTAAACTTGGAGAACCGACCTTTTTTAAAGACCTGGCGATCGTTTCACTAACAAAGTTAGCGTCATCAGAAGATACAAAATTCTAACTACTTTACTACTAACATCAGGTGTTATAGTGCATCATAGGTAAAGAACGATACCGAGAGGGAGACTAAATCGCAGGCAAATTCTTCAGGTTATTGTATTTTAATTGCCGAACGAGGTTTTTAATCCTTTACCTGACAGGTTTCGAAATGTTTATCCACATCAAAGACAGAGCGCAGAGGACCACAAACCAGTGGCGGTGCTTGGTTCAACTACAAATCAGTGGCGGTGCTCGGTTTAACTACAAACCAGTGGCGCAGCTCGGTTTAAGGAACTTTTGTTTTTTATTGCCCAAGAAATATAAATACTTTCGTACGCATCTAGCTTCGCTGGCTGTCTAACCTTTTTGATAAGTTTCAGAGTTTCTTTATCAATATGTTGTGCCACGCATGACTTGTCTACACTACCGTATCTCAGCTGTGCCAAATGTTAACGAAATCTAGTCTCAATGGTTCTCTTAGTCTGCCCAACGTATTCAAGATTACAATCTTTAACACCTATCTCATAGATACCTGACATTTCGGTTCTTTTGTATTACCTAACAAAATTCTTAAATTATTTTTTGCCAAAAAGTTAGCTGCCAATCAGCTTTGTTAAAAAATAATAAAGAGAAAAATAATTTTAGAAATCATTGGATGTGACATTTATCTTTGTTACAAACAACCCTTAACCCTTTGACAACGTCGCTACATATACCAATTTACAAAAAGGGTCTATTTCAAATGCATCTTCTGCAAATTAAATGTGAAGAAATAACCACTGCATCAGAAATTCAAGACGTTGCGAAGCAGATTTCGTGCAACACTTGTTCTTTCTAAACTGCAGCTGTTGCAGAATATTTGTTTATAAATTTAATTGTGACAAAAGAAACATTTACTTCCTTTTTTATGTTTCAACAACACACCACGAGGGCTTACAGCCTAAATACTATCGTACCGTGGGTGTCGACAAGGAGGAAACAGGCAACTTGTTAATTCTGGACTTGAAGGTTTGAAGGTTCGGAGGAGAAGGAGAAGGAAAAACATGTACCGGCAAGGAATTCCACAACTTGGAAGTCCTCGGGACAAAAGAGTGGCCATAACAAAATGTTCTATGTCTGGTGACCTGTACAGTAAAAGGGTGCATTCGCTCTGTTCCCCTGGTAGGTCTGTTGGGGGCAGCAGGTGGAGGAACTATGGAAGAAAGCTTCTCTGAGCAGTGCCCGTGCAGACATCTATAAAAGAGAGAGAGAGAGAGAGAGAGAGAGAGAGAGAGAGAGAGAGAGGTCACCAACGGCACGCCGGTGGGCAAGGGATGGCAGCCTTTGGGTGAGGGTAGGGTCACCGATGAGACGTATAGCGCTCTTCTGAATGGAGGCCAGGATAACGAGTGTAGAAACGGCAGCGGCACCCCAGATGTGGGAGCAGTATTTGTAAAGTATATAAGGTATAGAGATTAGCTGGTAAAAAGTATTTGCCAGCCCGAAAGAGGAAACCTAATTTCTTAGCAGCCGCTTCTGCAATTGATGTGACATGTTGGTGCCAATTGAGATTTCGATCCACAGAAATGCCAACAAGTGAAAAGGACTCATTACTTTGAATAACTTGGTTGTTAATTGTGATGGTTCTAGGGCTGGTGTATCTCTTATGAGAAAGAAAGCAAGACTGAGATTTGGTGGGGTTGACTTGTACAGAATTTCTACTTCCCCAGTCTAATATTTTTTGGAGATCCACGGAGACAGAACCCTCCATGAGTCTGCGATCCTCATCTAATTGGGCTAAAGAGACAGGCTTAGAATATTGTATATTTGAGTGGAGGGTGCTGTCGTCCGCGTAATTGTGAACTGGGTTGGATGTGCTAGAGAGGAGGTCATTGATGTGGAGAAGAAACAAAGTAGCGGCTAAAGCTGAACCTTGGGGAACCCCTGCATTAATTGGATACAGTTTAGAGGAATTGCCATCCACGACAACAGAAATGCTCCGGTTGGAGAGGAAATTTGCTGTCCAGGTACAGAGTTTTGGTGGTAGGTCATAGGCCGGAAGTTTATTAAGCAGCGCGGCGTGCCAGACCTGGTCGAATGCTTTGGATATGTCTAGAGCGACAATCTGGGATTCACCGTGTAGTTCCATAGACTTGTTCCAAGAATGGGTGACAAAGGAAAGGAGGTCGGCAGTTGATCTGCGCTGACGGAATCCATACTGCCTGTCGTGGATTAGACTGTGTTTTTCAAGAAATTTTAGTAATTCGGTGTTTATATACTTTTCCATCACTTTAGAGATCCATTCTTGGGGACGGGTTGTACTCGAGCAGTTTTCCAGTTACTAGGGAATATGCCTCTATTGTAAGATGTCTGAAACAGACGAGTCAGGACAGGAGCAAGTTTTGGTGCGCATTTTTTGAGAAGAATTGCTGGGATCTCGTCAAGGCCAGAGGCTTTCCTGGTATTAAGAGAAGAGAGCATCTTTCGTACCTTTTTAGTTTTGGAAATGATATCCGTCATTTTATGCGCGACATTGGGGACTGCTGGTGGTCTTGCTTTGTAATTGACTAGGGCAAACCGACTCGCGGGCTTTTTAGACTTATTATTGGTTTGACCTTGTGAAATATTGTTTATAAAAAGTTCAAACGCAGTAAGTGCGTTATGGTAGTCAATTTACTTCAAACTCCAATAACTTAAGTTTCTATAGCTAAACATATAAACTTCAATTTGGGTAAGTGCTAAGTTTCTCTTAAGGCCACATGTGTATCAAATATCATCCAAATAGCTTTTTTACTTTCGGATATATAGGTATATTTTTCCGAAAAAGGCTTGCTTATTTTTTGGGAAAAACTGATTCGATTTGGCTGGTTAACGAACTTGTCCAAAAAAAATTTCAAAAGAAACACTTGCCAAGTTTATCCAAAATGGATGAATAATTTTGAAGTTATAACTCGGCTACATACACAAGTCGTAACTCGTCTCCTCTCCATTTTCTTAACGAAAATTCGTTAAAATTAATGAAAATTCACCAAAAACGCTTTCAAAAGGTTGTGGGTTTTTTTTCTAAAAAACGTCAAAGTGACGATTTGAAACGTCTAAATCGGCGATTTTGAAAGAAAGATTCTAAAACGAGTGCAGGTTATGGGCAACAAATATGGCAAGATGTGTGTTTAGCAAGGTCTTCTTTCAAGAGCTGTATTTTTCATTTGATTTATATATTTGCAGAAAATCTATTTAAAATAGACCGTTTCTGTGATGCTTTCGCAGCAGCTTTAAGTAAAGAGTTTGTGATTTAAACGTGACATATTTTTTATTCTTATCTAACAAAATAAATTTGAAAATCTCTCTCTCTCCCTTCAATAAAATGATAAACGGACAAACCATATAAAAATAGTAGTAAAAGTTCGGAGACAGTGAAGATTTTCATAAACTTTTATGCACTATAATTGACAACTGATTTTGACAAATCTCAGATAAAACTTCAAATATACCGACTTGATAACATGTGAAATGCAAATATGAGTTGCTACCTTGACGGAGTAGTAACGGAGTTAAGCAATGTCATGTGCGGTTAGCTTTTGGATGGGTGACCGATTCGTGATCTCGCTCAGGTCTGATGTTTGTAGAAAACTCTATTTAGTGAATTTTCCTAGAAACCGTTTTGAGGCAAATTTTAGTGATAAAAATTTGTGACTTAGTAAAAATCTGCTTGTGTGAATTTTCGTAAAAAATTGGCTATTTATCTTAAACAAATATTTTTTAATGAATTATCTTGAAGCAATAATTGTCCATGCAAATTTTCGAGGCATCAATTTTTTTTATAGCGAATTTCAATAATCCCTTATATACAATTTTCCGTTGATCTTCTTTGGCCTCCTAAAGAAAAAATAATAGCTAAATGCCCATAACTCAATTTTATATATAGCTAGAAACAAAATCTAGTATGTACTTAGTAGCCGTCAGGTCTTTAAAAATATGTATTGTGGTGATTTGGGTTTTCCAAGTGTACTTATCAGTTCTCATCACAGGTTCCATTCTTCACCTAATGAAAAACTGATTTGACTGGACTGACTAACAAACTTATCTAAGCTATTTACAAAAAGAAAGTACCGACTAAAATTTGTTCTGATATTTTTCATATTTAAAATATTTTTATAATAATTTGCTATCATAAGGCACTGCTGCATCTAGTTTTTTTGGGGTGGTTAACTTTCGCTAAGGCAAAAATGCAAAAACTTTTACATTTTCCAGATATTTTCCCTATGGGACTCTTCACAAAACGAGAAAACAACAGCATGAGTAAACATAAATTGTTACACAAACTTTTTTCTATTACGGTATCAGCTGGTATATCAAGTCACGATCTACGGTTAAAGTAGCAATTATACCTTATCGAAAGACTTATCAACTTAATCCTCGTTGTATATACACATTTAGATCCAGTTATAACACGAACTAGTGAAAAAAGGATCCAATAAACAATGCAGACGCATTTCCTGAAGTCTGTTAAACTCCTCATATACATTACATACTACACACACTTGACAGGAAAGTGAAGCTTTGACGATTTGATACGAAACATGGTAATTTAAACCGATACGTGGAAGTATGTAACAATATACAGGTTATTCACCATCATTTTAAATTTCATGTTAAATCATTTTTATTTAATTTTCATTAAAAACACACACTAATAGAGAGGTAACGATCGTGAGACTTTCGGAATATTGTTTCAAATGAGCGCAAATTAGGGTCTCTTGAACCTATATCAAAGGTCCATTTGAATTTTTATGTTTATATCATATCGTGCTGCTCTACGATTTTGTTGAGATTCCCCATAAATCAAAACCATATCTAACTGTCTTCGTTAGTGAAGTCAATACTTTCCATATCAAAGTTTGATTTGCCTTAACAATGCTTTGAACAGAATGATTACTTGAAGCGACAGACCTTTGAATTTTTTAGCAAATGTCTTTCGAAATGTATAGTAGAAGTCATGGCACCCTTGGAAAATTGTGGTTGGAACTCTTATCGTGTAAGCCAAAAAATTAACATACCATTACGATGGGATAAAAGTGAATGTTAAATGAAAGAATAAAGCAAATAGACTTTTTCAAATTAATGGGTTAATACTTTTTAAATAAGTACTGCAAATCATAACTTACACATAGCTGTGATAATCTACTCTCCTCGGAAAGGCATTCTCATAAATTTAGGGTCCACGACCTGAGCACAAAGAAAATATTCGTATTCATGTACAGATAAACTTCTGAAATGCAATTTTACTCGAGTTTTAACGAAAAAATGTCAATTTTCACCAAATCACCCCTTATTTACCCCCTACCCCCTGGAGCGATTTTACTCAAAAACAATTTGAAGCGTTCCCTTGTCAGGTGCTAACTGAATACCAAATTGGAAAATCACATTTCAATTCGTTCGAATGTTATTGGGAGAAATTTTTTTTGTTCCAGAATCAAGCAAAAATGTAGCAAAAAAATTTCAAAATTTCTGTCACCGATATTCCACCCCCAAACATTCAAACCCCTAATTTAATTCGCACAGAATACCAGATATTCGATGAAATTGAAAGTTTTCTAAGAAACAAACCCTAAAAGGTTATGTTACTAGAATTTGAACAAAAATATCAATTGTCACCAAATTACACCCCCCATTTATCGCCTTCCCGCTGGAGCGATTTTACCCAAAAACAATGCGTTTATCAGGTGCTAACTGTATACCAAATTTGAAGACGATATCTCAATTTGCTCTAAAGTTATCGTGGCTACAAACAGACAGAGATACAGACCGAGAGACAAAAAAAAAGTTCGTTCCCAAATCATGTTTTCTATATGTTTTGACAAATAAATAAAGAGCTAATATAAGAAAACTGAAAAAAAAAGAATCTCTTATTGTTCATGTTATTTCACATCTTGCGGAAAAGAAGTTAAGTTAAACAAAATATATTAAACATTTTTAGATTAAAGATTTTGTTTAATTGTTTGTAGATTCTTCCAAACATTCAACATGATTCCATTACAGATGTCGGTATATTTAAAATTCTAGAAGCATATTAACACCTCGTTACAAAACTAGCATTATTATAATTTAGTTTTACAGCACTGATAATGCTTTAAAAAAAATTGAACTTGTAGTAATATGTGAACAACTAGAAGCTTCTATGGAGTGAGTTAAAGTGGGGGTAATGACAGTCAGGTGGGTAATTTCGGTCTGTCGTTTTTCTTTTATAAGAGCAATGTAAACGTCCGCACACAGTATAGCCATCTAGTATATGGTGTATTAACGTAGATGCCTTTGTTTTGGCGCTCAAAGTTCAGTGCGTTAGCAACATCAATGTTGTGTAGTTTGTGTGCGATTTCTTCTAATAGTTTATATCATATCCACCACTAAATGATGCATTCGGTATCGAATGTGACTTGTATATGAAGTACAAATGATTGGTGAGAATTACCACATATGATCTGGCAAGGCTATTGAACAAAGCATATTCCAGAGTCGCTACAATAGCTATTGTAGTTTCTGGTTAAAAAACTGGAATGTGTCACATGATCCCAATATTTTCTCATGTGAAAATTATCTGGCAGCTGATATATGAGTCACTGGGGATAATAATCAACAAAAGGCGACTACTGAAGATGATGCTAATTATGTTAATGAACGGATGCATGCAACCCCAACACGTTCACCCACTCTTCCAGTAAACCGTTTAACTGTTTTCAAAGAACGACTGTGTGCTTCTACTAACATTCCTTCAACTCATTTGTCTGAGATATAGGCTCATATAAAGGCGAAAACTTGGAAGACTCGATGCAAGCCAGTATTCCTTGAGTATCTTTTGAGAGACTGCTTACAGTTCCATCAACCAGTGGTACCAGTATCAACAAGAAATGCACTAACCGAGTAAACAACATTTAACCATATTGACCGAGACTCCACTGAGGGAACAACTGGAAGAACAAGCAAGGAAGAAAGGACAAAAACAAGTAAACTATGCCATGAATTCTAAATTGGCAATGAGGAAGACAGGATTCAAAATAAACTTGGAAAAATTCTTAGAAAGCGACTCGGAGGAAGATTCTGCAGACGAAGAAACTCTTGGAAACCAAGATAAGATTTGTTTAATTTGTGCGGAGTTTAGGAAAGGAGGTGGAGTGTGGTTCCGTTGCACAACGTGTGGTCGTTGGGCGCGCAAACTTTGCAGTGGATGGGATACATCTGAAAACTACAGATGTGACCTGACCTGACCTGAAAACTACAGATGTGACAATATTTGCTGGAAGAAATGAAGCTTCAAATTGCCTACACTTCTTAATCCCACCCGCTCTCTCATTTATGTATTTTATTTTTCGAAAATTTGTTTCGTTGTGTTTTGTGTATTTCATTATTAAAATATTTTACATAGAAACATGTTTTGCCATGGGGTGAATTAAAATCACCCCGACCACCATTACCCGTTCAGTCGAGAAATACCAGTCAACCGCATAACCTTACTTTCGGTCACCTGTCTGATCCACGTTTCGTATTTACAACTTCTTGTTACAGTGTAGCGAAGTAGACAGCAAAATCTGTGCTTACCACTATTTCTATATCAGAAAACGTAATATTTTCGAAGTTACACATGTTCATTCTTAAGTCACTGCCAATACCGTACTCTCCCCGACACTTATTCACTTATTTTCTATAAAATTAAAAAGGTATCCATCCGCCACAAAATAAATTACAAGTCAGCATTGCACCTATGAATCTGTTTGCTTCTTTTTTTCACAGAACGTGTGGGAAGACAGTCGTCAACTTGCTAATGTAAAAAAGTCAAGTGTGAGAGGATATGGTATAATTTCTTTCTACAGAATGTAATTTAGATTAGTTTAGCGCAGTTATAAGCAGGGGAACAATTACACCGTAACATCTTGATATAAGTTCATGGTGCATTTTTCCCACGTATTTTTAATTAGAAATATAACGAGGGTAAAGTAATGCAGTTATTTATGCTAACATCGCAGGCACGTACTAAATTTTATATGGGAGTAATATGGGTGATCAACTGTAGCTGTAAAACTGTTAGCTGTTGAAATATTATGCCTTCAATATGATCGATAATAAGAGCAAGACGATGGTCGCTAAATGACACCAGACTTAACACCTAACAGTATAAAACGTTCCCGCCCCGTCTCGAACTTATCTCGAAATGTTAGCAATTGTGTTTATTACAGTATGTTCCACAAGACGTTGCACTATCTGTATTTTCGGAAATATTAGGAACATATTCACAAAGTTTTGTATACCAGTTTTCCATGGTGCTCTCTATCAACTAAAATGATTTTATTTTTCTACCGCCTCCGGCTATACCCGAAGGGGTCACCAACTTTGTTATCATAAATGGAACATCCTGCATATTTTTATGCCAAATTATGTAGCACGCCCCTTACAAAAATTTTACGCTTAGTCTACATTCATTTATTTATTTTTGACAGATGCAGATCGTTCAGAAAATATGTGGACGCAGCAGGTTCTTTATGGCAGCTACTTTTCATAGAAATGGTCTACACCTTTTTTTACGAAATATATATATATATATATATATATATATATATATATATATATATATATATATATATATATATATATATATATATATATATATGCACAAAAAAAAACAATGTATGTTTAATGGATTTTGTTTAACACAGAAATATTTTGGTCTGCCCAAAGAACTTATCCAAGCCACCTACAAAAGGACCTGCCATATTTTGTCAAAATCAGTCAATATTAAAAATTAAGTGTTTCAGCGTTTCTTAAAAAAAATTTATCTGGAGGCATATCGGTCTGTTTCGTTTTCAATGCGCCACCCTGTATAGCTTAAAACATGGAGAATTAAATAAACTACAGAATTCTGACCTTTTATATACACCAACAGTTCGTTTGAAAGTAAAAATACCACAGGTACCTGGATCTGCATGAAATTTTCCACGAATTTGCACCCCATGGGAAATGTTTTAGAAATCTAGTTTTAGGAACAATTATTTCAACCACAAATTACTTTCACCTACTCTGACTTGTTAATCACATTCATTTTTAATGTATAATAATGACATTTAATGGAAATTTCCAAATGTATCTTGAAATTTCTCTCACCGTTGTCTAGTGGGTCTGTTCCGAAATATCTTCATTCTATTTTTTAAGTTTTATTTGCGTTCGTCGGCATTTTTCACCCTCTAATGATAACCTAACCTTGTTAGTAAAACGGTCGCCAGGTCTTTAAAAATATATGTTGTGGTTATTTGGGTTCTCCAGCTGTACTTATCCAGAATGCGAAAAGTTGATACAAACATAGATCCCAAATCCTTCTATTTCCAGATACGGTGTTAAATATTTTTCGAAAAAGCAGTTTTTTAAAATCGAAAAGACCCAAGCCAGTATAAAACTGAAACCTGGTAACAATTAAAAATGCATGAAACGGCATCACTCAGGTCAAAGTCTGTTTTCCAAACATAACCAGTCCCGTGCTTAAGGATCACATATAGGACTTAATAAAAAACGCAATAAGTTTTTAAACCAAATGTTGCTATTCAAGATAACCTTCTCTTAGACACACATTTAACAGAGTACTAATAAAGTAAATCTACACTATTCAAAAAATTATTTATCTTGGCCTCCCCAACGGCACCATGACTTCGTTATTTGTCGAAAATTGGACTAGAAATTGTCTCTCAAGTCTCAGTGTATTCAACCCTACATCTGAGAGAGATATGACTGCCGATTGGTGGTTTTATGTTGTTTATAGTGGGGTTTATACCTGGGTCGTTATCGGAGTCATTAGTTGGGTTAGGAAAGTTTATTGATATCAGGTACCGAAATAACGGTATTCAGCGGAGTAAAAGTATTTGTTAGGTCAGGTAAAAGAGTGAAAAACTGTCTATTGGTTTATTGGTCACCATGGATGATTTTATTGAAGATATCTGATTACTTATCATCATTAATGATATATATATATATATATATATATATATATATATATATATATATATATATATATATATATATATATATATAATTGTCAGCTTTACAGGTTTACTTACTTGTTAATATATTTGCAGACTTACCTGAAACAAAAAGGTTAAATTAGTACACAATAACAATTTATTAGTTTTCTGATAGCGGAAGTAATATTTCTAAATGTAGTTGCAATAATGCGAGTTTCAAGAAGTTTAAAAGTGAATGAATCTCCTTTCTAAAATGGCGGCACGCAAGACACTGTTTAGGAAACAGGTATTAAAGCAAGGATATTTTAAATGCAGCATGTGTTAATTATTATACTTAAACACGACCTCTTTTAAATAATAAGTAAACGGAATGTTAATAATAAAATCCTCTATTTGTTTGGGATTTTTTTCAGAAAATAATATAATTGGGGCATCAACAGATGTTTTTATAATAATTTCAAACAGACTAAAAAACATATACAGGCACCTTCATATAAAAGTTTACAATTATTGTAAAAAACTTTTATTGTTTTGCTAAGTAATGACAAAAACGGTGAATTCAAAGCATCAAATCTATAACCCGAAACTTCATGCATTGTCAAAATATTCTTATTTATATGAGCTAATCCAGAATTACTTAATCTTCCTCTTTTGCCTATAATTGCGTCAAAACGCACTGACAGTTTGTCTATTTAGCGACTAGACAAATTCGGTGGTTTAAAAATGAAAAAATCGCCATTCCAATTTTATAGGGTGATGTCAACAGTAAATAACATTCCTCGAAGGTCTGATGGGATAAAAACAGGACAATGAAGCAGTTCTGGAATAATTTTACATTGTTTTTTTTTCTCTTTCTTTAACGTCGGTCTGTTTCCGCGACTATGGCAAATCACCGTCGCCAGAGAGCAGGCTCACCTCACTATCCTGGAAATATTACCAAACCCTTGATATTTTGTAAGGAGGGTAGCGATCTCTAACGTGCCCAACATCGCATAGGAGCGACTGCTTTACGCCCCCTCCGAAGAGCGGAACACGCAGACATTTAACTTGATCAAACATAATTCCACAACCTTGGGTGATGTTAATTTTATAGTGTGCACTGAAAAAGTGAAAGAGGAATCCTGGATATCGAACCCAGTACCCTTGGGTCCCGAGGCACACGTTCTTATCCCTAGACCACCAAGCCTGTACCTTCTAATTGAATTGCTGAATAGCTTTTAGTGAATTTTCATTAAGAAAATGGATGACCTTCTCTAAATGTTTCTAGAGTATAACTCTCCAAAGATGAGTAACGCATGCCAGAATATCGCCAGTGGCTCGGTTTTGACAAAACTCATATTGGCGATTACTTAGGATCTTTGATTTTTCAAGGTATTTGATAAGCTCTATATCGATACTTTTTCCAATTGCTTTAAACATCGGAAAATCTCAATCGGAAAGAGGCGACAAAATTTGGATAAGCTCAGCAGCAAACATTGCAAGGACTACTGCTGGGATTCCATCGGGCACTGGTGCCATTTTTATGTCTTAATTTTTTCAATAGGTGCTTAACCATAGAAGATCTAAAAAATCTTTATTTCGTTTCTGACTTTACAGCTGGAATAGTTGGTAGGCTTTTTTGCTGCTGACCAAGCGTGGAATTTAAAGCAAATACATGTGCGAATACATCAGCGCGATACAGCGAATACTCCGTCAATTAAAGCCAATGAAGGAAAGGAGCTGGAGGTAAAATTTCTACCTATAATTTGTGCCATAGACCGGAAAAGTACTTTTGGCGACTCTTCCCCGTGATAGTTGGTCAATAAGGATTCTTATGTACTTAGCTTCTACTCTCATGAACAATTTCAGCGAGGCTTTTTGTACTTAACGCATTATCCTCTTCTATTAAGTCAGGAATTGATCGTATCGTAGCTTCGGTGAGTAGGTGTGATCTGTTTTCCTTTTTTCCAGTTTTATGGTTTACTACGTAGCGACCATCTTTGAAAAATTGTTGGGTTAAGATAGAAAGGTCCGGGGTATGTGATATGATATAAACCTGAAACGTGTCTTATAAGCTGAGGTTTGGACCATTTTTATAACCAGGGATACACAGTTAGACAGGCAAACCGACAACTCTCTAAAACGTGGTCATTTAGGCGAGGATGGAAAATACTACCTCATGTTACATTTGAGTAGACAAACAATCTTGGATATTTTTACCTGTGAAGTTTAGCCAACTGGACAGCCAGTTGATAATTGCCTGTCTGCCTCACGAACCTATTTGTAGCATTGTATCGCTATCATCTTTCTCGTACGCAGGGTGCACGCACATACATTATTCTCTACATTGCAAGCACTGACCATCGGTAAACATTTATAATTGTATATCTATGTGTACAACTGAGGTATTTCTTCATCTGTGTACGTTGTAATGAATCGATGTGTAATATTAACGTTTACAAAAATTTAATTTGACGGGTACAGTTTATTTTAAAATAGCTACTTTGATGTATTACTGTCATAGATATTTAGTATGCAACTATAGAACCAATTAACTCTATGTTCCATTTCAAAATAAATTTACTGTATGTAGGGAATCTTGGTTTTAGTCCAACTCTGTTAAACCATAAAATTATATGTTATAAAGAGAAGGAAGATAGGAGGAAGACAGTGGGACTATCACGATCTTCGGGATGATTTTGTGCATGTTAGCGTGAAGACGGAGGGCGCTAGAAGAGCTATTGTGGTCTCATTGTTGTCTGCTCGTTGACCCATGAAGAACGACCATCTAGGAGGTCGTGGGTTACTGTCACACAAAACACAAACCGCACATCTACTTTGACATTAACTAGTTTCTTCAATCTTATTCCTCACTTACAATATCTATATATCTCCCGTATCATTGTTTTTTATGTTAAGATTATTATTAAGGTGCGTCTGTACAAACCAAAACGCGAACATAGATTAGCTGATTTATGGATCAAAACATTTAAAAATATAAAAACCAAGGTAAAAACCAGTGAATTACTTTTTTAATATTTAAACCTGCTAAAATTGCTTTGTCTATTAACCAGCGAATGATTTAGTATTTCTTAACAGGCCCGGTAGTCGAGTTACAAGTAACCTGTAGAATTTGTTTTATTATACCCCAGGTTTTCTGTGGCCAATGGAATTAAATTCCGTAGCTGCCTTACTGTACTTATATCTCCGGATCGATTCTCGTATTTCGGGAAGTCAGCTCTTCATTTGAATGTAGAAAGCTGGTTGCCAGTGATCTTTGTTGTACAAGCCTAGGAAGTTTGTCTACTGTTGTGTTACTGGGATGGCGTATAAAATTTTGTACAGTACATGCATACAGGTGCGACGAAAATGGTTCTTGTTATTGTTTGTTATTTTAAAAAATCTCCCTAAGCAAGAATAACTCAGTCAAAATAACTTATATTTTTTAGTGTGAAAATAATAACAAACGTAAAAATTCTCCAGCCTAATTTTAGTGGACAGTAAGTTTATAGTTTTGCTCACTTTGTCCGAGCCTACGTAAAAGTACGGATGACAAGGAGCAGTTTCACATTGGCCACCTGAGATATTTGAGAAACTCATCTCACATCGTTACATAACATTAAAAAAAACTCGGGACGCAGCAAGTGCGTTATGGTAGTGAATTTTTATTAAATGCTTCAAATTTAAATAACTCAATTTCCTATAAACTTAGAGTTTAATTTTAATACGTAGTAAGGTCTTTCCTAAGGGAAGATATCCACAAAATTTCATTAAAATAACTTAATTTTCGGAGAAAAAAATTAATTCAAAATAAAATTTAAATTTTGAATAACGCAATTTTCTCTTCACTTAGAAAGTTGAATTTTGGTACGTAGTAAGATCTCTCCTGAGGCAACATATATACTGCATTTCATTAAAACAGCTTTGTTACTTTCGGAGAAAAAATTTTTTTTTCGAAAGAAAACTCAAAATTTTCCCGGAAAACCCCGTCCGATTTTTCTGACTAACGAACTCATCCAAGCCATTAATAAAAGATTCATCGAAATCGGTTAATTATTTTTTGAGTTAGCGGTTGGATACATATATACATACATACATACATACATACATACATACATATATATATATATATATATATATATATATATATATATATATATATATATATATATATATATATATATATATATATATATATATATATATATATATATATATATATATGAAACTGACCCCGGATATGGGTTCTAGCGGTCCTAGTTCGCACTCATTTGAAAGAATTTTTGCAAAGTCTCACCATCGATACCTCTCTATTAGTGAATTTTTTTAATAAAAATTCACTAAAAACGGGAATTCCGCCTAACACTAACTCTAATATGATCAGAGCTTTTAAGACTTTGCTATAAATACACTTAAAAAAAACCTATCAAACTGAGAGGTTCTAACACGACGACGCTGAAAAAAGATGCATCGGGTGTATTTCATTTTCATAAATTATATCATCCAATTATTATCACTGTAATAAGATTTTGTCCCCAAAACAAAACAAAGTACAAATTTTGTAACATGTAAATAATGGTAGACTGTATACACTATTTAACGAGTAACACGACCGCTGATAAAAAACACCTCGGATGTATTTCATTCTCATGTATTATTGTCCAATTATTATTATTGTAATAAGATTTTGTCCCTTTGTGGTTCAGTGGCAAGAGCGTGTGCCTCTGAAATCAGTTTCATTTTCTTTCCGGTACATACTGCAAATATCATATCAATTGAGGTCGTGGCATTGTGTTTCAGCACGTTGATGTCCGCAAGTTACCCTCTTCGGAGACGGCGTAATGCCACCGGTCCCGAGTTCCATGTGATGTTGGGTACGTCAAAGAGTCCTACCACCCTTATAGAAAACAAGAGATTCGGCAGAATTGGTATGATAAGATGAATCTGCTCCTTGGCGCTGGCGATTGTGCATAGTCAGGAAAATAGGACGACATTAAAGAAACAAGATAGAATAGAAGATTTTCAAACGGGTGGGAAATGATTATTCAGCACCAAAAGCTTGTTTTCTCTTCTGCATCTGGTTACTTCCTTTATGGTATCGCCAGGCGGGCGACAATTAAATTTATGTATACGCACCCATGACAACTATACCTAAATAAAAATTCGTTGCTACATTGTGTTTAAGCATGTTGATGTCTGCAAGCTACCCTCTTCGGAGGGAGTGTAAAGCGACCGGTTCCGTGTACCATGTGATGTTGGGCAAATCAAATAATCCTACCACCCGTACAGAGCGGATGGGATTCGGCAAAATCTCTAGTATGGTGAGGTGAAACTGCTCCTTGGCGTTGGTGATTGGCCATAATAATAATAATAATAACCTCGAGATACAAGTAAAGAGACTGTGGAGGGCAGATAGTGTCCGAGTTGTTGCAATAGTCATGTCATCAACTGGTGTGGTTCCTAAGAACCTTCGAGAGAATTAAGATACTGGGTGTTGGAGAGCATCTTTATAAGGTCACACAAAAGGCGATACTAGTTGAAACTGCCCACACCGTGTGGAGATTCCTGGGAAATGAGGATGTGTCGCGTAGTCGTTCAGGGATCGATAACTTGGAAAGGACTCCATCTGAGCTCAGTCTCATAATAATAATAATAATAATAATAATAATAATAATAATAATAATAATAATAATAATAATAATAATAATAATAAAACTGCTCGAGTACAACCCGTCCCCAAGAAAGGATCCAAAGCGCTTCCTAGCAACTACAGGCCTATTTTTCTCCTTTCAGTCGTCTCCAAAGTGATAGAAAAGTAGATAAACACCGAATTACTCAAATTTCTTGAAAAACACAGTCTAATCCACGACAGGCAGTATGGATTCCGTCAGCGCAGATCAACTGCCGACCTCCTTTGCTTTGTCACCCATTCTTGGAACAAGTCTATGGAACTACACGGTGAATCCCAGATTGTCGCTCTAGACATATCCAAAGCATTCGACCAGGTCTGGCATGCAGCGCTGCTTAATAAACTTCCTGCATATGGCCTACCACCAAAACTCTGTACCTGGACAGCCAATTTCCTCTCTAACCGGAGCATTTCTGTTGTCATGGATTGCCATTCCTCTAAACTGTATCCAATTAATGCAGGAATTCCTTTAAGGTTCAGCTTTAGCCCCTACTTTGTTTCTTCTCTACATCAATGACCTCCTCTCCAGCACATCCAACCCAGTTCACAGTTACGCGGATGACAGCACCCTCCACTCAAATATACAATATTCTAAGCCTGTCTCTTTAGCCCAATTAGATGAGGATCGCAGACTCATGGAGGGTTGTGTCTCTGTGGATCTCCAAAAAATATTAGACTGGGAAAGTAGAAATCTTGTACAATTCAACTCCACCAAATCTCAGTCTTGCTTTATATCTCATAACAGATACACCAGCCCTAGATCCATCACAATGAACAACCAAGTTATTCAAAGTAATGAGCCCTTTTCACTTGTTGGCATTTCTGTGGATCGGAATTTGAATTGGCATCAACATGTCACATCAATTGCAGAAGCGGCTGCTAAGAAATTAGGTTTCCTCTTCCGAGCTCGCAATTACTTTTCACCAGCTGATCTCTATACCTTATATACTTCACAAATAAGACCAAAGCTCGAATACTGCTCCCACATCTGGGGTGCTGCTGCCGCTTCTACACTCGCTATCCTGGACTCCATTCAGAAGAGAGCTATACGTCTCATCGGAGACCCTACCCTCACCCAAAGGCTGCCATCCCTTGCCCACCGGCGTGCCGTTGGTGACATCTCTCTCTTTTATAGATATCTGCACGGGCAGTGCTCGGAGGATCTTTTTTCCATAGTTCCTCCACCTGCTGCCCCCATCAGATCTACCAGGGGAACAGAGCGAATGCACCATTTTACTGTCCAGGTCACCAGACATAGAAAATCTTGGAATGCCCGCTCTTTTGTCCCGAGGACTTCAAAGTTGTGGAATTCCTTGCCGGCATATGTTTTTTCCTTCTCCCCCGAACCGCCAAACCAGAATTAACAAGTTGCCTCTTTCCTCCTTGTCGACACCCACCGTACGATAGTATTTAGGCTGTAAGCTCTCGTGGTGTGTTGAAATAAATAAATATATATATAATAATAATAATAATAATAATAATAATAATAATAATAATAATAATAATAATAATAATAATAATAATAATAATAATAATAATAATAATAATAATAATAATAATAATAATAATAATAATAATGATGATGTCTAAGGCATATATGGGATGCAAGGAACAGTTAAAGGATCTATAAAATGCAAAGAACAGCTGATAATTGATTCAGATGTGTGCCGAGCCCGATAACTTGGGAAGGGCTCTATCTGAGCTCAATCTCTTTGGGATCTGAGATATCTTTAAGGGAGTGTGGAAGCCCTTTGGGCTAAATATATAATGTTTACTTTATTTAATTGAAAACAAGAGTTTCCAAGAAAGGGGATCTATCAAATGAGTTTACTCATCTAAAACAAGGCAGTTGTTGTCGTGCATGGGCTTTTTATCTCCCAAGCTTTAAAAAATCAAGTTTGCGCTCATTATAAAAATGTAGCCGCTGTATGCGGTTATTTACTGTGGGCCTATGCTGAGTATCGATAATATTTTTTGCAAATGTAGATTTCCGAGCCTGGTTATTCCTAAATGCAGATATATGTCTTTCGTACCCGGTGTTGAATCTTCTAGAAGCTTTGCCGATGTAGATTGTGGTACAACGTGTACAAACTAATTAATTTATTGTTTACAGTTAAAGCGAGAAGATTAATCTTGACACAATCGAATTGTATTGAGAACATGTCACTCTTAATTACTGCCTTAGATCCCACCAGCGTAACCTTTTCTCGTTCTTAGTAAAAACGGGTGCAAACTGGTAATTTGTAGTACATCTGGATATTTTATAGCAATTTTCCGAAACTACTTCAATAATTAAAAAGAAATATAGTTGTAAGAGTAATTGTACGAGCTTTACAATGAGTTGCCACTTAATTCCCCTTCCCTGTTAAGAGTTTAGGGGTTAGGCCTACCCCGCTAAGGGTTGACCTACGGATTAAGTAAATACCCCACCAAACTTTCCCTCTTGACAATAAAAGCAACCTGTCTCACGGAATTTCTCTATCACGTACCAGGACAGAGATATTAAGGCCAGAAATTATGTCTTATACGCCATGAAACATTTAGTCGGCAGGACCTACGAAGAATTTTTCCCTGTACGTACTGTTCGCAGCTAGTAATTGGAATTATACACGACTTAAAACTTTTACAATCTTAAACGAGAGACAAATTTTGTAATTCGCCTTATAAATTCATAACCTTTGTTATAAATCTGTACACTACTTTAAGTCATTGAGTAAAATGCTCTATATACACTGAAGTGACAGCATTAAATTTATGCGTACTGCAGAACACTCCCTGGTAACCAATTTAGATATGTTAGATAAGTTCAACTTTAGCTCAACTCAAATTGGATCTACTTCTTTTACCCATTTTAAATCTTCGAAGAAAATATAGTGGTTTCTCATAATAGCACAATTTCTTGTAGCAGTCACAGCTGTAACCAAGAAATGGCAATTTCTAACAACGGTACTCGATATATTTAATTTGATTATAAATGTGTTTCAGTTGTAAGGACGTGTGCATCTGAACCGAAGGGTACTGGGTTCGAGGTTCCCCTTTCAATTTTTCATTACATACAGTAAAATTAACATTGGCCGAGGTTGTGGCATTGTATTTAAGCAGGTTGAATGTCTGCATGTTCCGCCCTTCGGAGAGGGCGTAAAGCCGTCGGTCCCGTGTCCATGCGATGTTGGGTACGTTAAAGATCCCTATCCTCCTTAGAGAAAGGCAGAGGTACGGCAAAATTTCCGGGATAGTAAGGTTAAACTGCCCCCCTGGCGTTAGTTTTTTGCCATAGTCGCGAAAATACACCGACTTTAAAGAAACAAAAATACAATACAATATATACATTCAAGGTTGATTAGATCATATTTAATGTAATTTGTTTAAAATTTACCAAGTAAAATAAGTTCATCATCAAAATTGAGTTTATTTTTTAATGCAATTTTTCCTGCAAAATAAAAAAGTCTGGACGCAGCAACTGCGTTATAGTAGCAAATTTTCGTAAAAAAAGGTTTTATGGCAAATATGTCTTGTTTTTAAAACGACATTTGACTGGCAGTACTAACAATGTATCATATTTTATTAAAATATGCTTTGTTGTTTCAAAAAATACAAACATTTTCCGAAAATCAACAACAAAAGTTCCAGAAAAAACTGTTCCTATTTTCCTGGCGAACACACCTCTTCAAGCTATTTACGCACCTGCCAAGATATAATTATTCACAAACAGCTTTAGGACCAAAATCGAAAAAAAAAGTATGAAAATTTGCAAAAATTTCTTTTATAAAAATTCACCATTTATTTGTACAGAAAATGTAATGTTACACTAAATTATATTTTTCACATAAATTCGACATTTTTTTTAACAATAACTTACTAAACATTTATTATTAATTACCAACATATCAAAAAAGTCTTACAAAAAATTATTTCTACGAAAACACTAAAAACATTTCTTTTAAATTCAACCACTATTTGATAGATAGGAGGAATGAGGCACCTTGGGAAACCACCAATGTCATCTATTAGTAAAAACGCCCCATCACAATTTGTGATATGTGTTTGTGGTATGGGCCTGAAACGTGAAAAGTTGCAAAACAATTGAAATAACTCAAAAACGATATCTTTTTTTACCTTACAAACATTAATTATAATTCAATGGAAAGTACAAAAATGCAATAACACAAGGTGTGTTCTATTAAAAAAAAAGTGTGTATCACCAACGACTTATGGGCCAGCCTGTGATTGTCAAAATAGGTTTATAAGATGCACCTCGAAACACCATATGATTAACATATATAATTTTCCTAATACTTGTATAATAACGTGGAATGTGTACACAGACAAAAACTGAAACTGACCCCGTATATGGGTTTTAGGCGTTCTAGTTCGTGCTTATTTGAAGAAATCTGTTCTCAATAACGAATTTTTTCTACGAAAATTTGCTAAAATATAGACTATTAAACCATAAACTGTATAGCTGAAACTACTGCCAAAGTATCAGAAAGAGGGTCTATTTGGAATGGATTTTCCGAAAATATTTAGTAAAATGCGAAGGATAATGATCGTTGAATCTGAAACTTAAGGTATTGTAAAACACACTTATTACATTTTTATACATAATTCGTATTTGTTTGAGATTCGTTGTCTAAAAATTGCAAATTCTGACGTTTCAAATCGCGGCTTTGACGTTTTAAGAAGAAAAATTATCAAATTTTCAAATCATTCTTTTCTGACCTTTTTGCGCCAAGAAAATATAACCACTATATGTAATATTCAATTGGCTTTGTTAGTCACATAAAATATTTTCTTCCTGTGCTGTCCTCTGATCACCAGTGGCAGCCAAAGTATTTTTCTTTAAATGCCTATAACTTTCTTTTGTTTCAACTTATATTTCTGAATTTTGGCATGTAGGGTAAGTTTGATAGTAGAAACGCATACATTTGGTTGTCATAGCTCCGTTGTTTTCGGAGATACAAATATTTTCCGAAAGGAAACCCAAAATTTTCCAGGAAGAACTCGTCCTATTTTCCTGTCTAACGAACCTATTCAGGCCACTTACAAAAGGAAGGTACACGCCAAATTTTACCAAAATCGGACCATTATTTTTTGAGTTATCGGTATACATATATCGAGATATACACAGACCTCCTCATTAGTGAATTTTTCGTTTTACGAAAAATTCGCTATAATAAATAATCCTAATAATTTTTCCTTAATAAATGCTGAATGTTTTGCCCGCTTGCCATTTGGCAGTCCGCTACACCCTAAACGGATTTGAAACTTGTTTGCAACATTTGTAATTGCTTTGAGAAAAACTAGTCTATATTCATTTCCTTAAGATTTGCCGTATGCGACTTGACAGCTTTGCTTTTCAATTATCCCCATAAAAAGTTGTACAAATTAGTGATGTTTGGTGGTTTAAGAATGGTTATTTGATTTTGACAAAAAATTATTGATATAATTTGACACACAAATTCCAAGGAAATGCCGAGTCATATGCCTTCTTTGCTAGCTTATTTTTAATTTTAAATTGAATAAAAGTTGTTGACCACACTTTCATATCGATCTTTGAACCGTCTAAGTGTAGATAATATATAAAAAGATAAGCTAAAAAAAAGAACAAAAATTCAGATTAGTTATATTTTTAATTTTCTTTTTAAAATAATAAAATGTATTTTTTTTTCAATGGCATGAAATAAAAATTCCAAATTTGGTGGTTTTGTATACCTTATGATCTATATTATAAAGATAGAAAACATTTCGCCATTTCAAGAAATTATCGATGATATAATATCTCACATTTTGGACAAACTGTATAATATTTTTGAAAAAGGTCACAATTAAAATACTAATCGTAGTGTCCGAGCATTTTCGAAAGAGCTGAATTTCATTCATTGAATTGATTCAATGTTACAAATTAATTATTTTAAATTCCTTTTGCTCTATGATACCATAGAGCCGAAATTATACAGACAAGATAGCAAACTATTGTGAAAGAAGAGAAAAATTATGTATTTACCAGAGATTCAGTACAATGCAGACCGTTCACTAGAAAAAATTTAGAAACATATCAAAGCATTAAGATCGTAAGTATATATCAAAGCATTGAGATCGTAAGTATACCTCAAAGCATTGAGATCATGTTGCAGTTTGCATTTTCTTTTGTACGTAATTATTATACACAATATACAGGGTTGGGCATAAGTAACGCCATAACTTTTAAACCGAGAAAGGCACCGAACTCAAAATATGTAGGGCTGCATAACATATTATTTGCGACTATTTGATAACATTATGGACATTTTGTGAAGCATCCCCTTTTTGGAGAGTAACAACCCTTTATTTCTTAGGTAGCGACATGACACATGCGACACATTTTTAGAAAGCGTGTTCAGTGTACTTTTAGATGGTATTAATTATTTTAAAGTTACCTTTGGCAAGAATGAAAACGACCGGCTTTGCATAAAATATATTTAGGAAATGGTAACATCTTATTTTATCGAAGAAGATGCTCAAATTAAGCCCCCTGAACTTCTTGATAATAGTCAAACTGTTAAATCGAGTTTTGCAATAATGCGTTAGGCACTTGTTTAAAGGCCATCACAATTCGGTCTCGCAACTGTTCGAAATTCGCAGGCCTGTCGTTGTAAACGTTTTTTTAAAAATAATCCCAGAGAAAAAATCGAGTGGAGACAAATTTGGAGACCTAGCTGGCACCCAATGGGTCCTCTTCTGCCACTCCATCGGTTAGGAAATGTCACATTATGGTATTCCTTTACCTCTTGACTGAAATGAAGTGGGGCGCCTTATTGTTGGAAGTAGACATTGGGGAAATCATTTGAAAACAATCCTCTGATACGGGGCACAATATCTTGTCGTCGTGCTCTTAGATAGCGTTGACCTGTTAAAGTCTCTTCAAAGAATAAGGATCCAATTACATGATGACTAACAATTCTCGACCATACGTTTACTTTTTGAGGATAACGAGTATGAATTTCTTCCAGCGAATGGGGGTTACTGTTAGACAAATATCGACAATTGTACAACTACCATCAGGGCCAAAAGGCAGCTCCGTCCGAGAAAACAACGTGGTTAAAAAAATCTCCAATTTTTCACTAACTTCTATCAAAATCCCATGCAAAAAGTTCTTGCAGGTTATGAACCTTAAAGAGAAAATACTTTTTTCGATGCAAAATTCGCTGTACCCTGTACTCTATTTTCGTTGTAAATGTGGAGTATCTTAGTTATTATTGAAGATAGGCACAAACGGTTTTCGCAATACTTTGCTAGCTTTTTATGAAACGAAAAATGGCAGTCGCCACGTTCTTAGTTTCGTAGATACAGGCCGCTTTTGGAAAAATTGCATTTTGGGACCCCACTTGTATTTATTTACTTTAGTCAACAAGACATCGAAAATATAGAAACGGATTCTGGTAGAACTTTTGCCATAGAATAAAGTGGTATATTCAGATATTTTCAAAAAAAAATTAATTTTCGAGAAAAATGTCAGTCTTTTTAAAGGAACATCCGATATATTGTCAGCTATTTTAATAGATCTAATTAAGGTGATATGAGGTTTGACGTATTTAACTTTTTAATTTTCGAGAAAAATGTCAAAGTTGGGTTCTTCTAGATCGGATTAGCTATTTTAACAGCCCTAATTAAGGCGATTTCAACGATATGCGGTTTGACATATCTATCTTTGCTATTTTCAGAAAAAAATACTAGAAACTGTTATTTTCCATGGCGTGCAATGCTGCAAAGAGACATACTAACGGATAATGCAATACAACATTGCTCCTTATGGAAAGAAACGGGTTACTTATTGTTTTAAACGGAACACGTCGTGTATTTTTTTTACTTCTTTTGATAGCCATTTTCTTGGCCTTTTCTAAATTAGTTAATTTTTACAACAAAGAAACAATTTGAATAAGGATATTCCTATAATAGTATGCTTTGAGTCACCATGGAAACAAGGAAAAAAGTTATTAGCACTTGTCTAAAATCTCGATAAAGAAATTCCGATTGTTCTTACGCACCTCGTTATTGTTTGTAACGGCCGCAAATCAAATATTTGAAAATGTTGAATACTTTGATATGCTTGTATATTTTATTAAGTGCCACGAAAATACATGAAGCATTACAACTTTATTTTAACAGGTATTTAGTAGTTTTAATTTCATTTGTATTTCCTCTGTTAAGTAAACTCTTTGTTGTCGCAGGTATTCTGAGAGGAGACAGCCAAATAGAGTAATATTCCAAAGGCTTAAATCAATTTTAACAAACTTCGGCTCTTTTAAGAAACCCAGGCTAAAAGTAAGAGGATCCGAGGCTAGCGTAATTAACGTGTTAAGTAGTGTACCTGTTGCACCTGAAACGTCTCGCAGAAGAATTGAGTCCCAAGTGGGTGTCATCAGATAACGCGTTTCTTATATTTTAAAACGTCACAAACTTAAACCATATAAGTTCAAAGTAGTGCACAATTTACAACCTGGAGATGCTGAACAACGTGTTAATTTCTGTCAGTGGTATCTGCAAAAAATTGACCAGGACCCAAATTTTGCAAGTAAAGTTATCTGGTCAGATGAAACATATATAGGTAGTGCTGGATTATTTAATCGTAATAAGACATTGGACAAGTGAAATCCAACATGTCACTGTTTTCCGTGAGCAACAAGAGAGATTTGGTTTTATTTTAGCCTGCTTCATATTGGGAACTAAAATTGAATATCACATTTATCAGGATAACCTTAACTTAGACCGGTATCTAATCATACTGCAAAATATATTACCGGATTTATTAGAAGATGTCCCTTTAGCCCAGCGGAACCAGATCTTCTTTTAACAGGATGATGCTCCGGCACATAACTCCAAATAGTTATATAGTTATAGTAGGCGTTACTTAAATGACCACTTTCCCGAACGCTGCATTATGTCGCCCGACCTATCCGTGTTGGCCTTTTCTGTGGGGACAGTTAAAAAATTTAATTTATCGTTCTCGGCATAACACAGATGCTTGATACTACGCACCGGGCATTTGCAGAATTACAAGGACGCGAAATAGTAATCTAAATGCATTACACAGAATTAGGAAAGTATGTCATAGATGTATGACAGAAAATGGTAATCAGTTTGAACACCTTCTTTAGCATTTGTATGTGTTGATCGTTGTTTACTGTTAAACAATAAAGATACTACTTTATGAAATGATATATTCGTATTTTTCGTTTTTGAATTAGGCTTTTCTTAGGTTTTAGAATATTACTGAAAACTACATTTTTTAAAAGCCCAATAAAAGTCACTTTAAAATACATATACAAATACGGTGTTTGATTTAAATTAATAATTATTAAAAAAAATGCAATGTTGTATTGCATTATCCGTTAGTTTGTCTCTTTGTACGCACGTTAACAGTATCTAATTAAGTTTTCGGAAAGTAGTAAAGATAAATATGTCAAACCTCATATCGTTGGAATCGCCTTATATAGAGCTATTAAAATAGCTAACAATATTAGGCTGTCCCATTAAAAAACAAACACAACTTTGACAATTTTGTCAACATCTAAAAAGATAAATATGTCAAACCTCATATCGTTGGAATAGCCTTAATTAGAGCTATTAAAATAGCCAACAATATATAGGGTATCCCATTAAAAAAAACACAACTTTGCAATTTTTCTTGAAAATTTAATTTTTCTGAAAATATCTGAATTTTGAACTTTCTTCTACGGAAAAGGTTCTACCAGAATCGGTTTTTAGCTTTTCGATATCTTGTTGAATAAAGAAAATACAAGTGGGGTCCCAAACTGCAAACTTTTCAAAAGTGTCCTGTATCTACGAAACCAAGAAGGCGGAGACTTTTCTATCACTGCCATTTTTCGTTTCATAAAAATCGAGCACAGTAATGCGAAAACCGTTTGTCTCTATTTTCAATATTAACTGAGATAGTCCACATTTACAACGAAAATAAGACATACTGTACAGAACGTCTGGAGATCAGGTTCGTTCTAGCAAGTTCCAATGCAGAAGTTTGCGAGTTTTTTGTACCGCAAGCAATACATCCAGCCTCTTCTCGTTTGAAGTAGGAGAGACAGGTCGGTCGGACTTGGGGCGATCTTTTACGCCCCCAGTTTGAGTGAATTTGTGGTGAAGTCTGCTTATTGTAGACCTGATAAGGGGTGGGCGGTCAAGCTGAGCCTCATTGAATAAAGGGCAAACGTCAGCAAAGTGTAGCCTGTAATGTCGCTTAAATAAATTCTATGTCTGATAAGCCCATGTATTTTAGGCTCATTTGGGCAGATATAAAATTACTTGAATAGTCTTTTATTTTACTTCATTTATTTTCATGAAAAGCCTATTGTTATCGTTCTCGGACTTGGGGCGATTTTTTATGCTCCCTGCTTGAGGTAATTTGTGGTTAAGACTGCTTACCGTAGATCTGTTAAGGGGTGGGCGGTCAAAGTGAAACTCATTGAATAAATGACATACGTCATCATGGGTCCCTTTACTATCACCATCACAGAGCATCTCTCAAACTTTGATACGTTCTTGTTCACTTAGGTTAGCCATATTACAAAAATGTAAACGAAATAAATCAACAAAAACACCGATGATTTAATTCATAAACTAAAACGCTTGCCACTGTGGAAGATCAGCCTAATAATTTTGACAAAACTTATTTTCTGGGTGAAGGTATTAAAGTGTAGGCTGTAATGTCGCTTAAATAAATTCCAGGTCTGATAAGGCCATGTATTTTAGGCTTTTTTGGGCAGAGGTAAAATAACTTAAATGTCTTTTATTTTATTTCATTTCTTTTCATGAAAAGCCGATTGTTATCGTTCTTGCCGAACATAACCTAAAAAATAATTGATACCATTGAAAAGTACGCTGAATACGTTTTCCAAAACTGTGTCGCATGACGCATGTGGTTATTTAAGAAATTACAGAGTTGTCATCATTCAAAAACGGGGTTGTTCAAAAAATGTCGATAATGCCACCACATAGACGCAAATAGTCTGTTATACAATTCCACAAATTTTGAGTCTGATGACTTTCTCGGTCTTAAAAGTTATGGCCTTGTTGCATTACTTATGTGCAATCCTGTATGTACGTCTTTAAATAATATTTGCTGCTACATTTATTTCGTTAATTGAATTTTTCGGAAACCCTATTGATATTCGCTATTTTTGCAATAAAATTGTCAAAACAAACTAGGTAAGTACTTGATCGACTGTCCAAACAAAATTATTGTTACACAGACTGTGACCAATTATATTCTTCCGCAGCAAAATGCTTTTTGCAGTAAATTTACACTCTAGAGAATTAAGAACTAAAATAGATTATTATGTTCTAATACTCAGATTACTGGAGTGAGTACTTATTTTCGGGAAGAATCTCACAACACACATAAATATACTTCCCAGGATCTAAGAATAGTGATGTGAAATGGGCCATTGGTGGCAAGGGAGACACTCTTGGCAGCTCTTTAGTGAAGACACTGCAGGAAGGACATCGACCCGATACTCTAAACCTGCCATAAAGCATCTGTAATTTGCTATTTCCGTGATACTGGAAGTTATTATATACCACTTTCATGCGCCGGTAAATTTTCTTTTAACTCGGCGTGCTTTACCAGGTTTATTTAAGTTATAAATAAACTAACATTTATATTGACTGAATAAAAAAGTATTCAAAAAGCATGTAGGTATAATTATGAAAAAAATTAGTAAGTATGCAAGATTTAACATAATTCAGGTCTATACATTTAGATATAGCCTCACTTATTAAAGGAGGAAGCCACGACAAGGCAAATGACTGGCCAATGAATAGAACGTTCGAAGCCAATTCCTTTCACACACACGACACGATGTTTGAGCTGAAAAAATGTTTCGATTTTCCATTCCGGTTACCATAGTTCCACGCCTTTAAGACGATGGGAAGTATTAGCTAACATAATGCATTTATGAGCCACCACGGTCAACTTTATTTTAGTGAATTTTCCAACAAAAAAATCTCTAATGAGGTGATTGCGAATTTTGAAAGAATTTCTCCAAATCAGCTCGAACTAGGCCCCCTGGAACCCATATCCAAGGTTCCAAGGTCAGTTGTCAGTTTCAGACTATATATATATATATATATATATATATATATATATATATATATATATATATATATATATATATATATATATATATATATATATATATATATATATATATATATATATATATATATATATATATATATATATATATATATATATATATATATATATATATATATATATATATATATATATATATATATAGTCACACCGGGACCTCAAAAATAAGGGGCCAATTTTGATCAAATTTTATAGGTACCTTCCTTTTGTAAGTGGCCAGGATAAGTTGTTTAGCCAGAAAAATCTGACCAGTTTTTCCCGGAAAATTGTGTGTGTTCCTTTGGAAAATTATTGTACATTTTCAAACAATAAAGTTATTTTGATAAAATATGGTACATTGTTCTACTATATAGGTTATACCAAATTTCATGCCTTTTATTGAAAAATAACATACTTGTCATTATTTTTTTAAATGAAAATTCACTACTATAACGCACTTGCTGCGTCCAGATTTTTTCTTATAGACGTTATATTAATCGATTTCATCAAACTGCAGAATATTTTTTGTGTTTACAGTGCTGTATTATTGGAGGCAGTGTTGTATTATTTTTTGTGAAATAAACGAAATAAAAGAAACATACGTAAAATAGTAAATATGCCGTGACTTTTTGTGATATAAACTTAAAAAAAAAACAGTTCGAGATATGTGCCGGCTATATACAGGAGGTGTTACACGGTCGCCGTTGGTTAGAAGTATTTGGAGAACCGCAAAAGCTAGCAAATCAAAATTTGTTTGAAGCCTCAAGGACCTACGGTCTATAGATTTTAAATAATTTCAAAATGGCGGATAATCCGGAAGTACGGGCAATTGATAACAATTATGTTACTTTAAATTGAAGGACCATGTTTTTTATTTATTTTTTATGATTCTGTTGAATTTTAAATCGATTTTATGGAACATACCACTAACCTAAAGTCAACTTTCGGAGATAAAAACTGTGTAAAAAATTTTGTACGAGTGGAACTAACAAAGATTGAACAACAAAATTTTGGCAGTAAGGAGTCAAAACATTTGTTCATTTTTATTTCATTTAATTTTGAAAATCATCCATCAGGCAGCCTGGAAAAAATTTGAACGAGGTCAACACAAATATGCCGAAAAGTCAGTTTTTTCAAATGGAAAACCCTTTATATTAAAAGCATGTTAAATAAAATATTAAACTCTACAATCACTTGCACTAGTATTCGCTATACATGACTCTCCAGGTTTTTGAATTAATTACAATTTTTTTAATTGGTTTGGCATGATCACGGATTCAAGACCAGGAGAGATAGCCTAACCTAATTTAAAACATACTCCACTTATTATGTTATGTTCGGTAAGTATCACAGTCACGAATATAAGAAATGCCAGGTTCTCTGGTTGAACATCATCCAAGATTATCTATATCTGAACGTTTTGATACCCGTTTTTGAGCCTTCCTCAAGAGTATGGAAAGGTTAGGTAAAGGACCCGTCATAGTTTGATTCCTAATTTCAGAGTCTCAATCTGCCAACTTCTTAGGTGTCACCACGGATCATTACCCAGGTCTGAGAGTTGTTAGACGTAGGCCTAATAGAGAACTATTTGTTAAATTTTGCTAAAATGTTCCTTAAATGGAGCATTTAGTAATTTGCAAATAGTAGGAACAATTACATTTGTTGGCATTTTAATTTATACCATCGGTTAAATAGTCTTTGAAATCATCTAAAGTTTATTAACTACACTTAAATCATAAGAACGCACCTTAGTGTTTCATTGTTTCGAGAGTTTTTTACGTTAAAGTGATGGCGTGAATAAAATATTTTCCTGACATTTTCTCTTTTCTATGTTATTTGTACTGAATTGAGCTAGGATTGTACCTGTTTGAAAAGCAGTAAATACGCAATCATCTAAAAAGTGCATATCTTATGAAGTTATATGTTTTTCGCAATCATCTAAATTTTGTTCTATCCGCACATACTTGTGTAAAATAACAACGAAAAATAAAGCAAACAATATCTTTTCAAGATTTAAAAAATGTGTTCATGATGCTATTTTTCGGTTTCATTTGATAAGCAGTCCTTGTATAAGAATAAACAGGAGAGTCGAAACGATATATTGCATGCAAATCTGCAATTTATTAAGGGTAATAAGATAGTGATTTAGCAGAAAATAGAATTTACGATTTGACTAAATGATAGCATGACTCTCGAACTGATTTTAAATTAAATACAACTCACCGATTTCAACACATGTTTATGTTTATTGATAAGATACTTGTATTACAAAAGGGTAGGCACACAACAAAGCCTATGCTATTTACTAACAATGCTTCCCTATGCACTTCTGTCCTGACAAGCTAATTTCGCTTCTTCTACATTCATATATCTCCGCATACACACTTCTATTTTACGTAAACTTCTGACCTCTTTCTTCCTTAATATATCGCCCACAACATCCGACCAAATTTCCCTCGATCTTCCAAAGCCTGTCCTACCAACTGGTAGGGTAGAATGTATAGAGAGCATGTGCATGCTCTCTATAAATTCCACTTGTCATTCTATCATTATCCATTCGTTCTATGTGTCCAGAGTATCTAAGCACGCTACTCTCACACTCACTTTCGATAGACTTTTCTACATTACAGTCGCTAAGAGTTCATTCATTTCTAACTCTGTCTTTTCTTCATTTGCCCGTCACTCGTCTCAGGTATTCCATTCAAACAGCATTCAATTTTTTTACATCCTTTTATATACATTCATTTTTCCCTCTTTAAATGTATTCACTCCTGACTACAGTGGTCATAGCTTTCAGTACCATACTGCCTGTATTTACCCTACTTTGTATTCCATCATCTATTATTTCATCGTTTGAAAACAGTCTTCCTAAATGTCTAAATTCCTCCACTTTCTGTACTAGATTCGCGGTTGTCAAAAGACTGCATTACTCGTTTCACCCTCTTTATTAAACACCATAACTTTAGCCTTCCCTGCGTTTACACGTTGATACATTTCATTTGTTACTGTCACCAGTCTCTCTATCACCCGCTACATTTCTCCTTCCGATTCACTAAGTAGTACTGCATCATCAGCGTACAGTAACACTTTTACCTCAGAAGCATTCATTTTGATGCCTCCTGTCTCCGAGAAAACTTCCCTTACACATTTGTCCATGAATATGTGGCATAATCATGGAGACATCGCCACTTGCCTCACTTTTCAATCCTAAAATAGTCACTAAGCATTCTACTAGTTCTTACACATGCTCTACTGCTACCATACAGCGATTTGATACGTCGGATTAGCCAATCATCCAGGTCATACTCTTTCAAAATACTCCACAGCTTTTGCCTATCTACAGAATCATATGCTTTTTTCAAATATACAAATGTGCAATATACTGTTAAGTTTGTGCTTTCTTATTTCACCGTAAGTTCAAGGATAAGTCAGACTTTTAACTGAAAACTAAAACTTTATTCAACCAAATAACGGAAGTAACAATAAAATAATGGGAATTATCTGAATATGTTCCCCAGGTCATTTCTCTGCAGACGCTCACCACGTTACTTCTAAGGATGTCCGCTAGGCGAAGTCGTCCTCTGGATTACTCTACGTGATACCTTACCAGGGTCGTCGCAACCAGACTCACTCAAGTATCTCGTTCAGGTATCTGTCTTAGCCGGGCGCTTTCTGCAGATGCTTTTCTTTCTCACACTACACTGTGTCACTAATTGAACTTCCCAGGTCGTATTTTTTTATACAGGAGGGGGAAATGCTCATGCAGACCCCATTCACTGCCCTGTAGGTGACGTTGGATATCGAGGTACTGTGAGACTGTACTCGCTAAAACCCCCTTCCTGGGAGTACCGGACCTTAGTCCATACCTCCGTCGGAAAGATTTCACACAATGACTTTTTGGGTATGAATGTTTCCATTCTGTTTCTGCCGCGGGGGCGTTAGCGGGTAAGTAAGTATAAGCTTTGGACGCTTATGCTTATGTGGAAGTTGCTCGTCGTAGTCGGTGGCACTACGGAGAAGAGCATTTGGGTGAGAAGCGGCTTTTGCGAACTGAGTTGTGGATAGTTGAGTTATAAACTCAAGTATCGAAGGCATTTCCAGATCAGAGTGAATCTGACTGTTTCGGACAAACCATGGCGCTCCGGTATCCATTCTCAGATTTTGTTCTGGATGATTTGAAGGGTCTTGATATGTGTTGGTGCATAGGTCAAGGCTGGCCGGATAATGACTTTGTACATGAGCAACTTATTGTTCATGGACAATTTGGAATTTCTATTTAGAAGTGGGAACAGCTTCGAGATGAACATCGAGGCTTTTTTTCGGGCGTGATCAACATGGGGGCGCCATGTTAAGTGTTTGTCGAGGAAAACCCCGAGGTATTTGGCGGAATCTTGCCAGGGAATTAAGACGGTTGTCTAATGAAACGTGTTCGTGAGGTGTGTGTCTCCTCTTGAATAGGACAGCTGAACATTTATCGGGGTTTATGGCTACAAGGGATTTTCTGTACCATGATTGCAGCTCTACTACGGCGGTCTGAAGTCGTTCGGTTATTATCCTCGGCTGAGTGGAGCTGCTGAGGATGGTAGTGTCGTCTGCGTACAGTGTGTATGTCACGTTTAGGGGGGCTGTCGGAATGTCTGCGACAAATATATTGTACAGCAGAAGGGAGATATCAGAACCCTACGGGAGACCAGCCGTGGCTGGGTACGTTCTAGATCTGGCTCCCAGATGTTTCACCTGGTATTTCCTCTGTTGCAGGTATGACCTGATTATCAGAATCAGAGGGAGAGGATAATTAAATGAGAGAAGTGTGTTTAGGAGCCCCGCATGCCAAACCCTATCGAAGGCTTGGGCAATGTCAAGGAATATTACACCAGTTGATTTGTTCTTATTAAATCCTTCGGTGATATTTTCCACCACACGAAGGACTTGGCCTGTGATGGAGTACTGGTGTCTGAAACCGAATTGCTTATCTGGGAGGATATGATTTTCAGAGGTGAATGAAGCTAGCCTTTTCTGAATCGGTTTTCGGCGATTTTGCCGATGACTGGTAGTAGGCTAATGGGCCTGTAGTTCTGAGGGAACAGCGGACCTTTGCTGGGTTTCGGGATGTTGATAATGTCGGAAAGTATCCACATGGAAGGAAAATGTTGAAATCGCAGCATGGCATTCATAATCGCACCTAGGAATACCACGGCTTTGCGGGGGAGGTTTTTCAGGGCTACGTTGGAGATTCCATCACATCCCGGAGCTTTCCTATTTTTTAATGATTTGATTATTTGGGAAACTTCTTCCAGGTCGGCGATCTGAGCCTGCTTATATACCCGCTGATTCTTTCCACTACTCGCTTTTAGACCATTCCATGTCTGGAACATTCTTTTCTAGAACATCATTTCGCGAACGTCTGCCTATACGCGGGGCGACCAGTATAGGTTTTTACAATATACCAGGGCTGGTGAATAAGTTTAACTACCTATATTAGCTATGCTGCAACATTCCTTTCTTTCCCATATTGAACCATTTCTCAAAGTGAGAATAGTTAGTCAGTACAGCCTCTTTCTGTCATAAACTCACAATAAACCTCCCAAATCTTTCCCTCACTCAGGTGCCTAACACGCTCTATTAATATTCTCCCGAATAGCTTCCCCACAACACTTAACAAACTTGCATTTACACCTTTATACAAAGCCATTACCAGGCACAAATTAATTAAACAGTATCATTCTCATTTACTCTTACATCTCTCTATGGTCACAATACTTTATCGATTTCATTTCTCTGTACTCCTACCCACCCATTCATATCTCCAGCGACAAGTATTCTTCTACCTAGTCATACTAGTAATAACAACAAACCTGAAAAGCACGCACGCACGCACGCATACGCACCAACTCAAGCAGTCGCTTTCACGGACGCAAACGCACACGCACACACCCATGCTCGCACTCTCCACGCACGCACGAAGAACATTTAGTGTAGAAAACGATGCGTTACATAGCACATTTGAATAGCCACATCAAAAATAGAAAACAATTAAATTAATTAAAATTTGGAAATAGATACGGTCGTTAAATGCCTTTGTTCAAAATAATAAACATACACAATAAATCATTGTGTTGAAACAACTAACGATTTACTGCTTAATATGCAGAGGTGTGAAAATTATTGGAAGGATTGTTGTTAAACATGTCAAAGCAGTGCTAATATCTTTTATATTAAAAACGAGTCAAATTTTATTTACTTTGATGTTTAGTATGCACGCCCTTGCTTTTAGTAAGTGGTTTAATACGCACTCATCATGATTCCAGATGTTCATCAGGGTTGACATCGGATCCACTTTTGTTGTTATACTAGTTTACTTTAGCCTCTTCTTGACAATGCCCCAGAGATTCCCAATGGACTTCATATATGGGATATTTCCAGACCACGGCGGATACTTTACTGCTTTCTCCCCAAAAAATTGATGATCGACTTGCCTTATGCCACGGTGCACCATCGTGCACTAAAGCGGATTCAACGTTTGGAAATCAGTCCTACAGTTGACGAAGTAGTCTCGTCTTCAGCAGTTTTTTTCTTCTTCTATTGGACCTGATTCATCATACCCTCCGCAATGTATAACCGACCCGTTCCTTAAAGGGACAGGAATCTGCATCACTTGTGTAGGATGTATAGGAGTTTGTGCGATACACTGAGGAAAAAAACTCTCACTTACTGGCTGGTTCCTTCCAAAGCGACAGATACTGATTCATTAGAAACTCATATCAAAAAAATTTAAAAAGCTTTCAGCACACTTGACCTTCAGTTCTGCTTACTTTGAATGACGGTTGTGTTAAAATTGTCATTCCCAAAAAAAGTTTAATAAATACTTTACTGAGTGAAGGATATATAATTATTCTTGCGTTGTCTCAATCATTACCCAATTGTTCTTTTATTTGTTTAGCCCAAGGCAGCCTCTTCTTAGCAATGACATGTGTCATTTTGACCCATTTGCATAGACGATAGGCAAAGGAGGGTAGAACTACTCAAATTTTATTAACTGGTCGTAAAAGGCACTACGCCTCTGTACAGCAGACATTGCTACACCATGGTCTGAATACAATAAAAGTAACAAAACTGAACACCTTTGAGCTAATTATAACAAAATTATGAAAGACGGTTGACATTTTTATACACTGGCGGTTAAAAAGGAATTGGAACGAAATATACAGGCTGTATGTCAGTATATTTCAGATAATTTTAAGACTGTACAAAAAGGAGTAAAAGTGGTTATCTGCGCGCTTTCATGTTCGTTTGTAGCAAGTTTTCGTAGAAAACATTCCCTTATGAGCAGATTGCGACTTTTGAATTTTTAAAACACACCGATAACTCAAAAAATAGAGGACTGATTTTGACTAAATTCAACAGGTATCTTCCTTTTGTAGGTAGATTAGATAAGTTCGTTGGCTAAGAAAATCAAACCAGTTTTTCTGAGGAACTTTTATGTGGTTTTTTTTTTGGGAAGATTTTTGTATCTCCGAAAATATCAAACCGATTGCAACTAAATTTGGTACGCAAGCTTCTGCTATAAAATGCATCCTATATATAAAAATTATATGTAGTATCTACCTCTAAGCTCAAAGAAAAAAAAGTTATATGCATTTAAAGATAACATTTTCGGTACCGCTGGCGATCGCCAGAAGCGCATAACACGAAAGCATTTTGTGTGGTTAACAAAATCTATAAAGTATTACAGACAAAGCTTAAATTTATTTGGCGAAAAAATGTCAAGACAATTTTAATATTTTTATTTTTAATACGTCAAAGTCGCGACTTGAAACGTCAAAGTTGCCATTAAAAGCGCCAAAACTGGCGATTTTAAAAATTATTAAACGAATGCGAGATGAGATATGTAGAATTGTGTTTTAGAGAGCCTTAAGTTTCTGTTTCAATGTTTAACACATTTTCGTAAAAAATCTTTATAATTTTCTTATAACATTACTTAGGCCAATTTTTGTAAGAGTATGTGTGTGTGTTTGGTTTCATTAACGTCGGCCTATTTCCGCGACTTTGGCCAATCACCGACGCCAGGGAGCAGTTTCACTTCACCATCCTGGAAATTTTGCCGAACCCCTGCCTTTCTGTAATACAACACTCCAAGGGCCGCATTATGTCGATTCATGTAATTTGCAGACGCCATCACCGGACATGCACTCAAGACATGCATAAGAGTATTTGGTGATTAGTGACAGATTCCATAGCTGTCATCTGCTGCGTCCATCTGCATTATACGCTTGCAATAGACCAATGTGTTCATAACACCATCTTGGCAGGCTGCGTTAAACCCTTACGTCTTTGACCTAAGCCCCGCTGCCTGCTGTCCTGAACATGAGTGCTCCTATTCCTGCGACGCCGTCAGCCTTAACAATTCGCAG
This sequence comes from Tillus elongatus, assembly GCA_964006375.1. Classification (NCBI taxonomy): domain Eukaryota; kingdom Metazoa; phylum Arthropoda; class Insecta; order Coleoptera; family Cleridae; genus Tillus; species Tillus elongatus. The sequence continues at coordinate 160,578,843 of OZ023263.1, forward strand.
AAGAGGATCCGAGCTTTTAAGGATCCTGCAGGTCATCTCAAGGACCTATTTTTCGTGTACCCACTCCAAGTTCAGTAGTCCTCTACCTCCGAGATGTCTTGGCAGGTATAATCGGGGAACGGGCGACCTCTATTGTGAGCTTCATGGAGAAGTGTGCAGGTATCCCTATCCAATTGGCGCAACTATTTTACTGTCCATTTCATCACTCCAAAGGAGTAACGAATAACTGGAATGGCAAGTAGGGCTGGCAACCACCTTGTTTGGCCCGGACAGCTCTGAGTACCAGATTAGCTGGAGTCGCTGTTATTATTATTATAACGCACTTGCTGCGTCCATACTTCTTTTTATTTCACCTAGTGGATTGTATGAAAAGTCCAAAATCTGGAATTTAAAAATATTATGGCGCAGTGTTGAGAAATGCAATAATTTCTTTCAAGCTGGTATGTCCCCAGTTATATTCACATTTTTTAGATTAAGACATTTTAATGTTTTCGCGCTAATAAGAAACCCAAATACCGCAGGAAAAATACCTCTGATGGTTCTAGCGTTTATATCATAAACTGCTTCCACAAAGACCAATCATTTTATTATTGCATAAACTTACAAAGCATATTGACAAAAAAGCAAATTAAAATTTACTAATACAACCAACGCTATTTTCAAAGCCCATGTATCATGCCAAACGTTCACATTATTTTGTGCATTATTTATCAATTCGTTGTAACAAATGGTAGAAGATAAAGAACTAAAGCAGGTTGACTATTGTGTGAATTACTTGCTCTAGTTTTTGAAGCAATCAATACCCCAGTCACGCCAATTTGCATTTAAAATAAGTAGAAACAGCAACTCGTACCTATTGTGTTACATAACAACAATGTTATATTACATTAGATAGTGCTACACCCTGTGAACTTCAGTTCTTATTAAAGATTAACGTTTTGCTCTCAAATCGCGTGCTCCATCTGTAATACTGTAAATCTAACATTCGCAGAACTATAAAACTGATCTCTATTTATATAAAGCTGGTTAATTGAGGTATGTGACTGTTAACGTGAGATCCCATTGAAGAATCGCTAACAGACACAATTATCACTTGATGTAAGTCACGAGTTTATATCCATCGTGACGAACTTAATGTGCATTTTTACGTTATTTTTCTCCTAACCTTTTATTAAACAATCAGGGTCACGGTAACAGATAAAAACAAATGAGAAAAGTACGGATATCTTTTTTAAATTGATTTTAGCTGCCATAACTTGGCGAAACTCTTGTCAACTAGTGTGGGGGCGGATTTTTATGCTCTGCCCTTGACCCATATAATATAACAAAAAACTAGGAACAATTCGTTGTCTATATGCTTCTTAGTCCAGTCAACGCGTGCTCAAAATAGGGGTGTACAGTGCATGGAATATACGAGAATTTTGAACTTCGGGACTTTGTTAGGAATAATTAGGAGGTAAACATATTAAAAGTCCCGCCGCTGGGTGGTGAGGTAAAAGCGGGAGGGGTGGAAAGGTTCCATTTTTTTGCTTTTGCATAATAAAAAATATTTTCCGAATGAAAATGAAAGCCATTTAAATTTGATATACACTTGCTTCTAAACATATTTTTTAAATTCCCAACGGTTTTCGAGATATACGTTATTGAAAATAGATAATTTTTAAAAGAATCATGTTTATCTTACTCTTTTTGTAAAACATTTGCTTCTAATGCTTCGTACGATTGTTTCTTAGAAAAATTGTCATAAACGAAGTTGTAGAGCATTAAATTTCCTTCAATTTGATATAAGCTTTTGCTACTTTATCTTCAATCAATAATAAGTTATACATGCACGCTCAATTTCGATGTTGCTCTAGAAATGAGTATGTTGAGAGTCTGTTGCGTTTAACTGCTGTAACTTGCTATCATGATGAATACACTTTAACAATGAGGTAATTGCAATTAAAACACATCACTTTTTTATAATCATAGCTGTTATTATATGACTATGAATCAAATAATGAAAGTATTATCGTGGACTGATAGTAATTCGAAAATGAAAGAAATGTGCATTCAAGGCAACATCTTGTTTTTTTTTTTGAGGCGAGAGGGTCGAAGATCATTATGCTTCGTCAGCAGTGGAGACGTCATCCAAAAAGATTAGTAGAGTATCCAGTCGTCGTCGCCATCTTCTTCCTAAATTAATATTGCGACTCCGTTGTTGCAATTGCTCTTGCAGTTCGGGCATGTGACGGGGCAGTTTAACGATGCTTTTCTACAACCACACCTGCCACTGATTTCGTCAGGGGCAGCATTCAGGTCTGAGAATTTCGGAACTAGTTGCTCATTCCTCCTTTCCCAACCCCAGTTCGGTGCCCCACTATTAGGTTCCACCACTAATCATAGTTTTACGTGGTGGTACGTCCGGAATGCGTGCTGCTTAACAGTTCCTTCAGGGAGAGTTGAGATATCAGTCTTCATTTTTGCAACTGCTTTGATAAATGTTTGGTAGCGGATTTTTCTGTACTCGGAGAGCCATACCATGAGAGAGTACTCGTGATCCCAGCTGTCTCAGTGGAATCAGGGGAAGATAAACTGCTGGCAAACACCTCAGCTGCACGTTGCACAATTTTGGACTTCTACTCCATTTCGACAAAACCCACTTTACTCTTGCGATATGCGGATGTTGTATCAGAGTCTGTAAATGCATGTAAGAATAACAGATGGGTATTGTCCTTCATTTTCGACTCCTGCTGCAGTTGTTGTAAGGAATATATCTTGACCTTTCCTCTTGCAGGTTTTACCACCAGAATGTTGCGATCAGTTGGGGTTTTGGCTACCACGAGAACAGCCTAGTCGACGTCCTGTCCAATAATAGCAACCGACGAATTTTGCGATTTGTTGATAGCTGTATTCACAATATCAACGTAGGCAACACCTGAAGCTTGGAGCGTTTTCATTCAATTTTTTTGCCGCTGCATCATCAGAGGGTTTATCAGCTCCCTCTTGCCATGAAAGTTGGAAAGAAAATCCTCTACTTTGACTTTAACTTCATTTTCCAAACTGATACTGATGTCCACACATCTTTTGTTCAGCGGTTTTTGCGCTCCCTGGTGTCTGTGTACTCATCGAAGACCACTGTACAACCACTCCCATGATAAGATTATCCGCCCGGTTTTCGAAACAGGGCTATTTTAAATGCTAAACGCCCACACCAAATTGCGAAAAAATACGTATTTAGTTTTAAGTTTTGAAGTAAAGGTATGTTTGATTTTAATAAGTATTGTCGGTATTCATCATGACAGCAAGTTACAGCAGTTAAACGCAACAGGCTGTCAGCATACCCATTTCTAGAGGAACGTCGAAATTGAGCGTACATGTTAGAAATTCTATAACCTTTGATTGGTTGAAGATAAAGTAGCAAAGGTTATATCAAATTGAAGGAAATTTAATGCCCTATAATATCGTTTCTAACACATTTTTCTAAGAAGCGATGGTGGAAGGCACTAGAAGCAAATGTGTGATAAGAAGAGTAAGGTATTTTTTTTACATGACCGATTTTCAATAACGTATATCTCGAAAACCGCTGATAATTTGACATATATATTAAATACAATTGTATATCAAATTTAATTGGGTTTCATTTTTATTGGGATTTTTTTTTCTACAGTGCACTATTTCCAAGATATAAGCAAAAAACCAAGAAATGGGACCCCTTCCCACCTTTACCTCACCCCCAGGGGCGGTGACTTTTAGCCTAACTATTCATAACAAAGTCCTAAAGTCGAAAATTCTCGCATATCCAATACACACTATAATGGATTCATTGACAGGACTATCTGTATTCCTTTTGTTTCTCCAGTTATGAGGTTATTGTATTAATTTTAGTATTTTTGATGTAATTCGGGGTGCCCCTCCGACTACTCCCGCAGTCTCATAAATATCTTTTTATTTCTGTCCACGTAAATTTACGTTGAGATTTGGTTTCTTCTATTAACTTCTACAGTTCCTCCTCACGTTTTAGTTTTTGGACATTCCATTTTCTCCTAGTATTTTCATTATTCTTTGTTAATGTGTTTTGCACTTTTTTGCACCCCTCAATGTAGCAAATATACAGGCCCATAAACAAGTAATGGTACACAGAGTAACGACCCTGTCGTACATCTCACAATATTCTAGGAGGCTGGCTACTTAGCCGAACTACTTTAGATGTATACTCGCTCTAATTAGTATAGCGCACTGACGAGCTCTAATGAGAGCGAAACCGGTATGCGTTTCTAATTATGGTGAGAATTCATCTAGCCTTACATAGGGAAGAAAGGGCCAGGGCTGACAATTTACAAAATTGTTGGTTAGTTGTACACAGTCTCTATTTATAACATTTTGTGTTTATTAAAGCTGCCGTAATGTTATAGAAATCAACGATATTTAAAAATAATCCAGTAACCTGCTTTATGAAATTTGGCTGGGGAGGAGGAGGATGTGGGGGGGGGGGGGTGTCGTGCATCAAATCTGGTAGTTTTGATTGTTTGTTATATTTTTACGATATTGGGCTAATAAATAAACCAAGTTTTCGACCTCGAACGTAACATTATCAAAAAACCGCGAGTTTTTCGACCTTTCTTCAGTTTTTGCCGATATTTACCCTGAAGGACTAGTTTTTTGATAAAAACTGTTCCATACGTTTTGAAAGCGGATAAATTCTCTGCAATTTAAGACTACAAGCGTCTCCATATACCCAATAGCTTTCAAAATACAGCTTTTCAAAATTTATAGATTTTTTCTCAATACGATAATTTTAAAGCTATGCAAGGCTCACCTGAGGACGTGGAATGACTGAGAGTCTACTCTCCCAGTAAACATTGGGCATGATGTATCTACAGAATATCTGCAATGAAGTGGAAATATACACCAACGTTAACTCTGTAACAACTAAACAACATATATACATGCCATCTCGTGTCGCCAGAGATGAAAAAATAGCCACATGGCTCTACAGATTGGAAGGAAATCGATGCTAACATCAGCTAGTAAGGACTTCCAGGAAGTGAAATTCAAACGTAAAAACAATTTGGTGTCCCTTTCTTCAGCTATGCAAACTACTGGTATTAATGATAGAAAGATCACTGTCACTCCGCTTGCACTGTTTCATAGGTTCTCTGTCGTAAAAATTTCGGATGAATTCTATTGTCACTATTCACCGAAGAAATAATTAGGAAGGGCACAAATCCTCATTATATTCAGCACTCCAACCTGCGAACTTAGATGAGAAGCAAGTAATAACCAAATAGTAGTGGTGTAGTGGTGGATGGAGGTAATCTACTACACACAGTTGTGTAGCCTTGAAGATCATCATTTGGTTCGATAGCTGACAGGTACACTCAATACATTACTGCTAAATATGTCTCAAACGTGGCAGCAGTTGTCGATGAACACCCAAAAGCTGCTGGACACAAAGGCATGAATTGCTCTGAGCGTCTTCGAAGAGCCAAGTCACACTTATCTCCCCATATAATATTTGATGAAAAGACCATGACTCAGAATTTCTTGTCAAACGACAAACCCAAAATTAGTTTCATTAACCTGCTGAAAACAAAAAATGGAGAACCATGACATCTGAGCACTGCAGGCAAAGAAAGATGCTGGCACACTCATTATCACTAGAATCTCATACTAACGTGAGATTTTTTTCATGAAATGTGGAAGAAGCAATGCTGCAGATGTGACCTATTCCAGCATAACCTTCTCAAAGTCCACATCAAAACCGGAGCTTGTCCTCTCATCCATGCCTTCAGTGGATGTGACTCGACATTCTGCTTCTTCGGCCAAGGGAAGATAAAAAGACAGACCAAAGAAAGTGACAACACCAATATATATATATATATATATATATATATATATATATATATATATACACATATATATATATATATATATATATATATATATATATATATATATATATATATATATATATATATATAGAAGATAGGTGGACGAAATAATGGGCCCTTTAGATGAACAGCAAGATGACCTGATCTAACCTCTCTGGATTTTTTATCTGGGATTTGTATGAATAACAAGGTATATATGATCTCTCCGACCACAAAAGAAAATATGCAATCTAGGATAAGAGAGGAATTTAATTCTTTAACAAATCCTGAAATATATTTGAAAGAATATTACGTCAACATATTTTGGCCTGTTATATTATTGTTCAATGTTTAGTTTTCTTTTAGTTATTACGCGATTTGTTGGACATGTATTTGTTAGAGCTAATAATTAAAGCATTTCAGTTTTATCACTATGTTGTGATCTCATAATGATCATAATGAGACACAGTTGTAGTAATAGTATTTATTTTAAATCATTATGAATGGATGTGGCATCCCAGGCTACTAGAACATCCATTGCCAATTCTTCGTTAATTTTACAAACTGTCCAGACAAGGTCAATTTCTCGTTATCCGCCCTAGAAATCGAACCCCGAGCCTCTCGCTCAGCAGGCTGATACCAATTAACCTGCGCCACGAGAGCGTCTTAGTAATAGTAATATATTTTTCATAACATTATACAATATGCTGCACAAAAAAAGCTTTAGCTTGTACTTCTACAAACATTTAAATTGTATAGGTACATGTCAAAACAAATTTGTATTAAACATTTTTGTCATAACTGTCACAAAGTTGGCAATAATAGAAAGCAAATCAAAAATAATTAATTTAAAACAGCGAAGTATCGATTTTTTTAATGGCACTATAAAACAATCCACTATTTTTTTAAGGCAAGTTCAAATTAGATAAAAATATTGTGAATTAAAAGTATTGCATCAACGTCTTGAATTCATATTTGACTAATACGAATTTTTTTCCCAAAAAAGTGGAGTCTTGTTTTTAGCGTCGACTGTTTATGAAATAAGTTATTCTTTCCTTTAAGTTCCGCCAGAATTGACAAGTTGTTTTTTTTTTAATTTCAACAACACACTACGAGGGCTTACAGCCTAAATACTATCGTACCGTGGGTGTTGACAAGGAGGAAAGAGGCAGCTTGTTAATTCTGGACTTGAAGGTTTGGAGGTTCGGAGGAGAAGGAAAAACATGTGCCGGCAAGGAATTCCACAACTTGGAAGCCCTCGGAACAAAAGAGCGGGCATAACAAGATGTTCTAAGTGTGGTGACCTGCGCAGTAAAAGGATGCATTCGCTCTGTTCCCCTGGTAGATGTGTTGGGGGCAGCAGGTGGGGGAACTATGGAGAAAAGCTCCTCTGAGCAGTGCCTGTGCAGATATCTATAAAAGAGAGAGAGAGAGAGGTCACCAACGGCACGTCGGTAGGCAAGGGATGGCAGCCTTTGGGTGAGGGTAGGTATGTAATCGTTCCATGATAATCTTGTTCGGGGCAATAGTTTGAGAGCTCTGGACACATAAAACTATAAAACGTTGTTTTATTTTCTTAGTATGCACTTTTCGGGATATTTTTTAATTTACCATTGGTAAAAACTAGTAGGTAAAAGTATTTTTTACAGAGTAGATGCATTTCACCCGTGAATTTATCATATAAAATCAACAAACGGGCTCATATCTGACTCAAATTCAGAAAATAATGAAATATTTTGGTTAAGGCGCAAAGATACTATATTAAAACAATATCAAATATTTCCGTCGAAAACTAAACGCAGGATTCAATATGCGATAATCCTGTATACGTGTTTGATCTGAAAAAGTCAAGTTACGGTTGTTCGAAGTTTCTAAAAAATTGTAATGTTTCAGGAGCCCCTGTACAATTTTCTCAGGAACTGTCAACTGCTTAAAGCAATACTTCAGCATTAAGGTATAAAAAATTGTAGCTGAAAAGACAAAACTCAGTTAACTAAAACGGTTTTATTAAACCTCTTCAGATGTCATTTTTTGTTTTCAGGTCGCCATATTTTAGAAACTATTTAGAGGTAAGTGCCAACTAGGGTGCATAAAGCCGTATTAAAATTTGACAGAAAAGTTAAAAATGTTATAATATATAAGGTATTCTATTAGAAATAAAGAAGCTGGTATTCATTTCCGGTGTAACCGGAAACGCCCTGAAGCTTTAACTATTTTTTGTACAGATAATTATAGAAAACATAATAAACATAAACATTTTCAGATTTTAAATCAGAGTAGTTCCTGATATACGGCTAAAGGTCCAAGTTCTCAGGACACTCTAGTTAGATCATGCGTGGCCAGACATATTAGGGATAATATGCACATAAAGAGTACCTAAAATTAATCAAAAATGTTACACAACCAGGACAGCTAAACGCGTTCAAAAGTATTTATATCATTAGGTATAGTAAGAATAGGACGTGTACTAAGTCAGTACGACCGCCTACGTATAGTAGTGATCGACCACTTTACAAGATATACCGACAAAAACGTGTGAAAAAATATAACGGAACTCGGATAGAGGGGTTTGTAAACCAGCGGTGAAAGTTTGTTTGTTTGAACCACCCTCAAGTGTCTAAGGCCGAGTACCTGCACACAAGATAAACACAACTGTAGTTGTCAAATGTCTAGAATTTTTCATCCACTGATGATGCTAACTTGGTTAGTGAAAAGATCGTCAGGTCTTTTAAGAAATATGTGTGTGTGTTTTGTTTCTTTAACGTCGGCCTATTTCCGCGACTATGGCCAATCACCGACGCCAGGGAGCAGTTTCACATCACTATCCTGGAAAATGTGCCGAACCCCTGCCTTTCTGTAAGGAGGGTAGGGATTTTTAACGCGCCCAACATCGCATGGACACGGGACCGACGGCTTTACGCACCCTCCGAAGGGCGGAACGTGCAGACATTCAACTTGCTCAAATACAATGCCAGAACGTTGGTTGATGTTAATTTTACAGTTTGTACTGAAAAAGTGAAAGGAGTACCCTGGGATCGAATCCAGTACCCTTTGGTTCAGAGACACACGTTCTTACCCCTAAACCACCGAGGTTCTTTTAAGAAATGTGTTGTGATTATTTGGGTTCTCCAAGTGTACTTATGAGTGAGCAAAGAAGTTAAAAGGACATAATTATTATCTGCCTCATTTATCATGAAAATTGAGTTAAGTACTACTATTACTTTATACTAAAGATATCTGAATTAATCTTGTCAGGGTAGCAACTGTCCTGTAGGTATGATAACTAATAAAGGCAGCTTAATCCAGTGATAATAATTTACATTGTAATTATGTCATAAATTATATTATAGAAGCGGAAACTTCAGCCTTAGTAATTATTGGTACATCGTGAGAGAAATTCAAATAACATTTTATTGCTTATCCACAGACTTAGTAAGAGTCAATAAGACTCAGTATTATCAGTACCAGTCAGATAGCTTCGGGTGTTAAGAATGCAAGTACTCTCGGTGTAATTACCATACAGAAACATGTGGATAATGTGCAAGAAAATGATGAGGACAGATGATTAGATTATATTTAGCAAATTTATGGGATAAACGAAAAAAAAATTAAATTTCCTCAAGAAGATGTATCTGTACTTACGGTAAGTACCAGCTAGCATCCTTAGATAACATCGCTGTTTTCAGTGTTTCTTTTAGTTCTAATACTTTTATAGCAATACGTTAAATATCTACCGTGCGATCAAGAAAAAACAACTGGGTGAATACAGAACTTCTCTATCTTATGTTTGCTTATGTACAGAGTGTCTGGGCTGTGGGTTATCTCGGTTATAAGCAGATATAAAAGGTGGCGGTTGTAACAGTGCTTCTTTACGTTTTTTTTTTGCGAAACTAACGATGCAGAAATCAGAACTAACATGGCACTCTTTGTTTATGAACTACAGGGCATTTTGAAAATTTGAGGCACAACCTGTACCTCCTTTATGTGATAATATAATAGAACTAATTCTAATATATTTTTTCACGTAGAATTCAACGATGCACATAGTTTTTAGCGAATTTTTTTTAATTCGCTAATAAGGAGATCTGTGTTTATATATAAATATATATATATATATATATATATATATATATATATATATATATATATATATATATATATATATATATATATATATATATCCGACCGATAATTTAAAAAATATTGGACCGATCTTGATCAAATTTGGTGAGTACCTTCCTTTTGCAAGTGGCTTGGATAAGTTCGTTAGCCAGGAAAATTGGACCAAGTTTTCCCAGAAAATTTTGTGTTTTCTTTCTAAAAAAATCCATATCTCCGTAAATAACAAAGTAAGGGCAACCAAATTTGGTACGCGTGTTTGTATTATAAAGAGTGAACTCTGTTCCAATTCCAATTTAGGTCCCTAGCTTTAAGGACAAAGAAGTTATGGGCAGTTAAAGAAATAAACGTCAAAGTCGCAATTTTGAACGTCAATCTTGGCAATGTTTAGGCAAAGAATGTGAAGAAATACCGATTGTGAAAAGAAAATGTTGCAAGAAGAGTGTTCTGCAAACCCTTATGTTTCAGATTCAACCGTCACTGTCCTTGATTTTACTAAAATATTTACAGAATATTCATTTGAAATAGACCCTTTCTCTGATGCTTTGGCTGTCAGTTTAGTTAAGCTGATGCTTTTTTGGATATTTATTTGTAGGTTTAGTGAAGTTTATGGTTTAACGGTCTATATTTTTTTAGCTAATTTTCGTAGAACAAATTTGTTAATGCATTTTTGCATTTTTTTATCGAAATATGATGCGTTTATAAAAAAAAATCTGGACGCATTAAGTGCGTTTTGGTAGCGAATTTTCGGTAAATTTGCAGATTAGCTCCTGAACGTTTAAAAAAAAAAGTTTTCATAAACCTGCCTAGCCCCCCCCCTGGATCCACAAACCCCAAGAAAAATTTCTTGTTAACACCCCCCCGAGGAAGTTACGGGACCAGGAGTGAATAGGGGTGTTGGGCGGCGTAGGTAGTAAAAAAGAAATATGAGCAGAAAATGCGAATAAAACGGGCTTGAAAGTTGTCTTTTTCATATCTTGAAGCCATATCCTCCTTAAACCCTGCCTACCGCGCACAGCACCCCTACTCCCCCAGGTGCCGTAACTTCTTTGGCGGGTATGAACAGGAAATTTTTCTTGTGGTTTATGCAACGAGGGTGGTTGTATGCACGCGAGGGGGGAAGGAAAATCCCCACGACGAAGCAGCCACCCCCAACCCTACCGCAAATCAAAGCGGGGGGGGGTCTGCTTCGTCGTAGGCATTTTCCTTCCCCCATCGTGTGCATACAACCACCTTCGTTGCATAAACCACAAGAAAAACTTCTTGTTCATACCCCCCAAGGAAGTTACGTGACCTGGGGCAAATAGAGGTGCTGTGCGGGGTAGGCAGAATTTAATGGGGATATGGCTTCAAATAGACAGCTTTCAAGCAGCTCTCGTCGCATTTTCTGCTCATATTTCCTTTTTACTACCTAACCCGCCCAGCACCCCTATTCACTCCCAGTCCCGTAACTTCCTTGGGGGGTGTGAACAAGAAATTTTTCTTGTGGTTTGTACATCCAGGTGGAGTCCTAGTAATATTTTTGAAAACAATTTTTTGAAAAGCGTTCGGGAGCTAATCTGCAAATTTACCGAATTTTCGTTAAATCCTTCAAATTTCAATAACTCAATTTGCTATTAGCGTAAGCTTTGTTGGTTAGGAAACCAACATTTAAGTTTATTTTCGGAATTTTTTTGTTTATTTTCAAACCATAAGTAATTTTGATAAAATATAGTACATTGTTTCTACTACATAGGCTATTATACCGATAATCAGATTGATGCATGCTCGCATTTGCTATTAAAAACATTTTTATGGAAATTCACTACCATAACACATTTGCTGCATCGAGACTTGTGAAAAATATTTATATATTTTCAAACAATAAATTTATTTCGATGAAATATGGTACATTGTTTCTACTACATAGGCAACCAAGTTTGATGCCTGCTTTCATCAAAGAAACACATTTGGTATTAAAAATATTTTAAAGAAAATCCGCTACCATAGCTTGCTGCGTCCAGAGATTTTTTTTCCATTAAGCACAGATGTTGTGATACAAACCAAACATCCGATTTTTTAAATGAAGCGCCTGTATATTTCTATGTCATTGGATCCAGCTCATTGGATGCTTATTTAAATATATATAATGATTATATATAGATATGTTTTTAAATGGCTGAGCAATTTGCTTTTGTTGGGGTGCCATTAGTGGCACCTGTTTCCGGTTGTTTCAATGTCCTCTCGGTATCCACGTTGGAGCTAGGACCTGTCAGAGCGAGAGGGAGGAAATATTTTTCTGAATATTTCGAAGACCAAGTAAGATAAGACAGCAAAATATAGCATGGTTTATAAGTGACTTAATTACTTTCAAACAACGGCAGAAATAATCTTTACCACCTCCTTCAACCCCTTGGTATTGGGTGGGGGTATTTTTTAAAATACTAATATCTGTCACTATAAAGGTATTAAAATTTGATGTACAAATTATAATATATTCTCTTTAATTTGGTGTGTCGTTCTCATCTAGAGCTCAAATGTTACCGGGATATCATCAAAGTAATGCCACGGACATACAACGTAATTTTATAGTTACAAAAATACACATACGTATGTGTATACATAAGTTAAGGAACGAAAACTATTGTTGCTCGAAATAGTCACCGTTGACTTGGCAGACACTTCCTATATCTATGTATTGTTTCTGATTTATAGGTTTAAGCAGTTGTAGCTTGTCTTTTAAGCGTTTAGACGCATCTATGATCCGCTGTTGCATTTTAAGAATACTTTCAAGATGATCTATGTTTTTATAAACATATTACTTGATTATTCCCCACATTGCCAATCCTAAAACGGTTAAGTCTGCCAATTCTAGTGGCCAACGAACTGGACCATTTCTTCCTTGCCATTTCCCGGGAAATCTCACATGTAACGATTTAACTACTCATGGACTCTACTGGCTGAAGCTTCATTATGTTCATAATACATACCTATTGCGACGCAGTATCAACGATATTTTCGAAATGAACTCGCCAAGTTCATTTAACAATCGATGGTTGGTTTATCAGATAAACTTTTCTTCGCACACATAATAAAACAGATGGTGATTTATGATGGCCCAATACACATTTGTAGAAAACTAGCGTTGAAAATGGCGCTACTATATCCTAGAGGGGTTCTCGTCCGCATAGAAATAATAGTTATGGTGATAAAGTGGACCTTGCCTATCAAACTTACTTTCGTCTGCCCATAATATTTAAAATGTAAATTACCTGTTCCTATTGTTTTCACCAGTTGCAATAATTCATCTTAAGTATGTTATCAATCACCATCGTGAAGATTTTGCACCCATGTAAAGTGATGAGCGTAAAGTCCTTCTTGACGAAGCATTCGTCTTACAGCCCAATCCGATACATGCCCTACTTCATTTTCTAGCTCTACAGAACTTAACACGGGATTCTGATTTAGTGTCTCCAAAATGTCTTCTTGGTCTACGGTAATGGTTGGTCTGCCGATGTTTTTGTGGCATGACTCTACACTACCACTTTTGCGGAAAGGTTGATAGACGTTTTGAAATGAAGAGTGATGCAGTTGGTGTCTTTTTAGATATCATTAGTTATACAACAGTTGTGGTACTGGCTCACTATACTCTCAGTTATGTAACATTTTACCATGTTAACATATTTCGCAATAGAAAATTTGTGAGCCAGCATTGCTTGATAGATTTAATGAATCTTCACAAAACACCAATAATTACGAAACTAACAACTGATTTCCCAAAATTGAAAAGAATAATATACTGAGCAAATAGAATCTCGAATGAGCATACTGAGGGACTATATTTTAGATTATACAATCAACACGTATTCAAAGTAATTTGGTTTATTCCTTAAATTATACATATTACTTTTAGAAATGCACTCCCCAAAACGGAACTATTAGGTGGGGCAAAAGTCACCAACAGATTTTCGTATCCTATAAATTTGGTTTTGAATTAGAAACACTGAAGTGATGGTGGCTAGCGAGTGATTCACGATTCAACGTCCGTCGTGGTAATGCCTAATAATATTTATAAATTTTGTGTCATCCCGGAGATAGACTATAAACTGATACTAACAAAGTGCTAAACACATTAGCAATGAATAGAGGAAGAACACAAGAAGGAATTGGAATTTACGTGAACTAAAATAACCAGAGAGATTGGAAAAGCTTAAAGAAGAAACCAATAAGGTAAATCTTAACGGTGGAATATCTGCGTGGGCAGAAAGGAAAAGTGGGTAAAAGACAGAGGCGGAAAAAGTTTGGTCAAGAAAAACTGGAAGAAAAGGTTGAAGAATCCCATAAGGTAAATCACAACGGTGGAACACCTGCGTGGACAGACAAAAAAGGCGGTTAAAAGGCAGCGGCAAAAAAAGTACTAGTCAAAAAAAACTAGAATCAAGGAAACCGCAGATTACACCACAAATAACAAAATAATACAATGTCCTAATAAGTAAAGAAACGTTAGGAAGGCAGAGGCATAGATAGTAGATAAAAACAAATTAAAAATTTGGTGAAACAAAAATGTAAAAAAGCAAAACAGATAGTGAAGAAATCGAAAAAGACAAGAAAAAATGGGAGCCTGATTAAGCTTACCAGCAGGTACGAAAAACAGGAATAACAGTAAAGTCATAACGAACAATGGTATACATTTAGTACTAGAAAAGGAAAACATTGTATTACTATTCCAAAAGCAGTGAACGCGCGAAAATGCAACCAGCACAAGACATTAAAGTGTACATTGATGTGACGAAGATTCTGCTAATTATAGTGAAATAGTGCTGCGAATTGGATCATAACTGCCACATATCTGTGATAATTTATTCTCTTTAGAAAAACATTCTCATGGAATGAATTTAAGGCCCATCACTTGACCACGAAGAAAATATTTGTATTCCTGTACCCATAAACTATTAAAACGTTATATTACTCGACTTTTATTGAAAAAATGTCAATTTTCACCAAATCACCCCTTATCTATCCCCTACCACCAGAAGGGATCTTATCTAAAAACAATTTGAAGCGTTTCTTTTTCGGGTACTAACTGGATACCAAATTTGAAGATGATATTTCAATTCGTTCGAAAGTTATTGCGCCAATTAACAGACAGACGTGCATGCCGACAGACTGACCGACAGACAAAAAAAAATTCGTTCCAGAATCAAATTTCCCATATGTTTGAGACTGTTTTCGTCGTTTGGACAAGAAAAATTTCGTCAACAATATTCCACCCTCACACATTCAATACCTAATTTGATTTCAGCACAGAATACCAGATGTTTGATGAAATTAAAACTTTTCTAATAAATAAAGAATCCGAACCGTTCGTTTGTTGAGTGCTAACTGTATACCAAATTTGAAGATGATATCTCAGTGCGTTCTAAAGTTATCGTGGCTACAAACAGGCAGACACACAGACAAAAAAATATTGTTCCCAAATCATGTTTTATATATATTTTCATATTTTTTTACGACGTTTAAGCAAAATTTTTTTTAGAATTTTCTGTCGTCGATGCGATACTTTCACACGTGACGATGTGCAAGTAATCCAACGTTGTGACGATGTAGAAGTAAAATACACTAAGAATCAAAATTAGAATTGCCTGGATAATGTTTGGTCCGGATTTAGACCCAAATCTGAGACTTTAGAGAAGCAATACTACCATTTAAAACAATGGTAGAAACTGGAGAAAAATATAGATACATTTACTGCTTTTGTAGACCTGGAAATGCATTCGATAATGTGCATAGGAAAATATTGTTTTATATACTGAAGAGTGCAGGATTGGATTCGAGAGATAGACGCATTATTCTCAATTTATACGTACAAAATCAAAGTAGATATGAACGGCTATGAAACTGGACATCTTGTATTAACTTCAGTATTTCAAATATCATCCAGGGTTTCCTTGACTCTAATTACTTCTTGTCGAGTATTTGCTCCGCAGCAACCTTTATTAAACCGATTTTTATGTTTGTCCATGCACATATTCCTTCGCAGCGATTTACTTATTGGTTTCTTCTTTAAGCTTTTCCAGTTCCTCTGCATCTTTTAGTTTATTATACTTGTTCAGTTCCTTGCTAACGCGTTTTTGCACTTTGCTAGTACCAGATTATGGTTACAGCCTATACCTGCACCAGTATAGAGTGTGGAACAACCAAATGGAATAAATTCAGTATCTCAATTATTTTGCATATTTACAAAAATCCCGAAACTCGTCAATTTTAAACCAGAAAATGACATCCTGCAACGTGAAAACTTCAACCCTACATTCAACCCCCTCCAGCGACAGTTGCAACCCCCAACTTTTTAAATAGGAGGTAGTGGATTGTCCTACCTTATTTGCAAGATCAATAAAAAGAACATTAATTAATCTGATTGACGAACTTCGCTATAACACACTGAAAAAATAGTGCTGAAAATTGAATCAGAACTTCCACGCTTCTCATGGAATGAATTTGAGGCCCATGACTTGACCACCAAGAAAATATTTGTATTCCTGTACCCATAAACTTTTGAAACGTTATGTTACTCGAGTTTTATTGAAAAAAGTCAATTTTCACCAAATCACCCCTTATTTATCCCCTACCCCCTGAAGCGATCTTACCCAAAAGCAATTGGAAGCATTCCTTTGTCTGGTGCTAACTGGATACCAAATTTAGAGATGATATCTCAATTCATTCGAAAGTAATTGCGCCTATTAACAGAGTCCATGCCGATAGACCAATATACAGAAAATTTTTCGTTCCAGTATCAAGTTTCCTATATGTTTTGAGACCTTTTACCCCGTTTTAGCAAAAAAAAATTATTTTTTTTAACAATATTCCACCTTCACACATTCAACCCCTATGTTGCGGTAGATGGTGATTTTGTTTCATTAGAAACGAGGTTAATTACCTTGGGATGTACTTTGATGAACACGCAATGTGTTAGGTTGACAATACCGTTATAAACACGCAATGTGTAGAATGATGAGTCTATTTACATTTTATTGTTACACGTTACAAGCTTGCACACCAGCGACCGAACTTTGGCAGAGATGTTGTATCTTCGGGATCGCAGTTGACAATGTCCAGTGCCTAGCGGACTGAGAGCTACCTTTTTTTTTAAAAGGGACTACTACCTGTATCGGTCGGCTACCTGATACTTTAAATGCATCGGTCTGCTACCTGAGACTTTAAAGGTTCAATAATAAACTCCCTAATTTAATTACAGCACAGAATACCAGATGTTGGATGAAATTAAATGTTTTCGAATAAATAAACCCTAAAACGTTATGCTACTCGAGTTTTAACGAAAAAACATCAATTTTCACCAAAGCACCCTCCATTCATTCCCTACCCCTAAAGCGATTTTACCCAAAAACAATCCGAACCGTTCGTTTGTCGAGTGCCAGCTGTATACCAAATTCATCGATATCTCAATTCGTTTTAAAGTTATCGTGGCTACAAACAGACAGACATACACACAAAAAAAATTGTCGCCGGTGTGATACCTCCACACGTTGTGACGATGTGGAAGTAATTATAATTAATCGTGTTTTATTATAATGCATGCCTTGAGCGTCTTGGCCGCATCCTAATAGTATATAAAAATGCCTTCTAACGTTAATAAACATCTGAGGCGTCATCAACCTAATCGCAATAGTTCTTCTTCTTCGCAAGTCACTTAACGTGGTTTAGTTTGTAACGTTACTTCTTTTTTAAAGCATGTACAGGTGGGCAAAATATTTTAAAGGGAAACTCCTATTTCTAAAGGAGATGGGCGAAAACTGATGTCGGTGTTTGAGGCTTGAATTATATAAACCAATGATAAATGTAACGATCAACATACATGTGAACTAAAGTCTAGCACGCGATGTGCAGAATATAACTACTCAGAACAAGAATGAACGGTTGTATCCTTGTGAGCAGCCTATTTATGCACTACACTCCAGGCGTGGCACTATTGTCTCTGGAGGTAACAATGGATCTGCTGATGTAGATTCTCACGAGTGATATTCCGTCCAACTTGCTATAGTCTGAGCCTGCATACTTGCGGGCTCCTCCAAGTATACTGCTGACTCGACGGTCCTGACTGTGGGAAGGCAACTTTGTATTATAAAGGCCCATTCCGGGGGCTCCATTTATCTCCTCCCCTTTTTAAAGAACGAAGCTCTGGTTCGTTGCGGATTTTCAAGGGAAATCCGGACTCGGTGTTTCTTGGACTGTTTTCCTTGTCTTCTCGTGTTGTTCTTCGTTTCTTCAACCCCATTCGGACGGCTATCGTTGTTATTGCTATTATGACAGCTACGTATAATAGTACGGTCCATATACTCAGGTGAGGCTTTTCATGATAAACTTAATAGTAAAAACCGTATATCGATATCTATCTATCACCGTTTCAGAGGTACAGGGTGTTTTTCGGAACTGTGCATTTTTAGAAAGCGGCCATAACTTCTTTCCTCTTGAAAATTTTTATCTCTATAAAAACATTTTTAAAGCACTTTTTACGTAGAATTTAATGGTGTAGGTTACATTTTTTAAATTTAGATGTTTGCAAACAAAAAAATACATTTTTTCAATAGCATATTTGACTAAAGCTTGAAATTATTATTCCAAAAATAATGTTTTGCACAACTTTTGTCTGAAAAATAGAACACTAATTTTTTTAACATATAACTTCTAAAAAGCGCCACTGACAAGTCGACTTTGGACGACGTGGCGCCAAATTAGAATGCTACTGTTTATTGCTAGCTGTCAGATTTGGAATCGGATGAGAAATATTTGCTTGTTTCTTAGTTTTTGTTAATTTGATCCACCTGTACCCTGACTTGCAATACACACAACTTACTTGTGTAATATGGCCAACATATCTTCTATCGATCTATATAAAGATACCTGATACAAAATCGGCAAATAACACTTTGCCATTAAAGAAATATTTTTGTAAATACTCACGTTATGGTTATGGTTCACTTTGCTCTATAATGGCAATAATTTTACTAATTAATTATACACAGTAAGTATGTTAAGAGGCTTATTTCACACATTAATCAACTTGTTATAACATCTATACTATTTTGACAAGTAAATGATGAGCACTTATACAACGTATTCCAATTCAATGAAATAAAAAACACTATTAGTGTAAATTAATTAGAAAAGCGAAACTATTAATAATATATTTTCAGCCTCAAATCTAAATTAAAGTAATTAACCTTTTACGGGTAACAAATTTATAAATTCTTAAATGCCGACATTGATCATAAAACGAAATTGTGGTTAATGTATTTTAATTGCTCTTCGATTATTATAAGGAAATCGACAAAACATAGTATGGCATGCTTTCCCATGAAAATGTGACTACACGTGTATTTTTAAGCGAATGAATTATCGTAGTTAAAAAACGCAATGAGGAGATCACTTCTGAACTTTATGAAAAATGTCTTCTAATCTTTACATACATACAAACACCACATTACCAACTCAATGTCCGGCAGTACCTCGATGCAATATTTCCCAATCGGTGGATAGGGGGGCGAGGATCGATGGAATGGCCAGCGCGATCACCTGATATTACCTTATTAGATTTCTTTTTATGGGGATATGTGAAGAGCATTGTGTACAAAACTAAACCTTTTAATTTAAATGACTTAAAATAACGAATAACGCTTGCGATTAGGTGGATCACGCCTGATATGTTAAATAATGTTAGAAGACAGTTTTATTTAATATTAGGGTGTTGCCAAGAAGTTCGCGGTTAACATTTTGAACATCTACTTCATTGACACTCATAGTTCTTTTTAGTGTTTTACATTTTATTACATTTTGCATTACCTTTTAGTTTTTTATTATATTGTAGCGAGTTTCGGTAACCACATGATTTTATTTTATTGTTAATTGTTGCAATAAACTTGAAAACGACAACATTTTTGAATAGAGAATGAACAGACCTTTCAGACGACATATCACAAGCCTATACTTCCCCTTTAAAAAACTGGGGGTTGTACCTGTCATTCGAATGGGGTTGAAGGTAGGAATCGCATTTACAAGTTATAATTTAAAATTTCGGGATTTTTTATAATGTACAGTAACCGAAATAATGAATTTATTCCATTTGGGTTTTACACACTATATATATATATATATATATATATATATATATATATATATATATATATATATATATATATATATATATATATATATATATATACAGACACAGATAATTCACAAAATAATGGGCCGATTTTGATGAAATTGGGTAAATACAAATTTGGTACACAGATTTCTAGTAAAACGCATAGTACGAAAAAAATTACAGAAAATATTATGATTTTGCTTTTGAAAATATCAAAGTGGCGATTTTAAACGACAAAATTGGTGATTTTTAACAAAGATTCTGGAACTGGTGTTGTTTATGAGCGGAAAATATTGCATGAAATGTCTTTAACAAGGTGCAAAACTTATGTTTCAACTAATATTCTTTATTTGATTAAACTAATTGCAAACAATGCAGTTGAAATAGGCATTCCTTGAAATATTTAGGCAGCAGTTCTTGCTGATGTCAAGTTTTGCCAACGAACTTAAGAATGTCGAACAGACGGTATGTAGACATGTGTGGCCTGTTGAAAACAAGAAACAAACACATAATATTTATTTCATCGATCTACTTATAACCCTTTACGAGAATGAAGTCATGCGATTTTTTTACATATTGTTGTAAATAAAACAAGACCGTAGAACATTCACATACGACTTTATGTCATTATGGTCGGTAAACACACCTGATGTTCATTATACTCCGCTTCGCAAGTTCTCTAGTCAGTCAGCAAATAATCGTCGTCTAACGCGGGTTTACCTCTGAGTAGTGACTGAATTTTTAAAATTTATATAACTCTTTTAGTTAATTTCAACCTTATCTGAGTAGATTATGTAATTCCAATAAATTTTTTAGCGAATTTTTGTGGAAAAGTTCACTAATGGTGAGATGAGGACTTTGTGACTTTTATTTCAATTTCAGTGACAGACCAGATGGTTTGTTGTTGTTATAACTTGGAAAAACCGTTCAATACTTTTTTTCTTTAACATCGGCCTATTTCTGCTACTATGGCCAATCACCGACGCCATGGAGCAGTTTCTCCTTACTATCGTGGAAATTTTGCCCAACCCCTGCCTTTCTATAAGGAGGGTAGGAATATTTATCATGCCGAACATCGCATTGACACGGTACCGACCGCTTTACGCTCCTCCTATGGGCACAACGTGCAGACATTCAACTTGCTCAAATACAATGCCAGAACCTCGGTTCATGTTAATTTATTACAGTTTCTACTGAAAAAGTCAAAGCGAAACCCTGGTAATCGAACCCAATACCCTTCGGTTCAGACTTCCATAATTAATACAGACGATTATACTTTTTCTGTGGCTTCACAAGTGCTTGCTTTTTTCTCTGCAACCGATTGCGATTTTTACAGCATCGTCAGAAATAATAAGTGTTTATTGTGAAGCCGTAGAAAAAGTCTCTAGAGACGTATATCTGTATTTAGGTCTGATTGTATAATTTTTCGTGTAATTTATTAGCGAATTTTCATATATGAAATAATCTTGTAATAGCGAATTTTCTTACAAAATACAACCACCTTATTTATCCTAAGAAGTTGTTATATGCAAGTTAACATTTTTCTCATTTTGCAAAGGTACTCACAAAAATGGTGTAGTAAATATAATTTCTTCGTTTATGAAAAAATACATTAGAAAACTTACATGAGGTGTTCATTGTTTCTGATATTATAAGTGTGCCTTGAAGTTATATTTAAAACAGCTGCCCCAGTTTCACTGCAATATTTCATATATAATTATAGGTAACAATACAGGTTAGATATTGAATTGCACTACAGTTAGAGTGCCTGCACACACAAATAGTAACAGAAACGAATCTAATGACTGGATTAATATTACTAAAATAACTAAAATGTGAGTTTCATTCAGCGTCGCAGAAAGGTAAATACACATTTGAACAAATCTCTCTCTCTCTCTCTCTCTCTATATATATATATATATATATATATATATATATATATATATATATATATATATATATATATATATATATATATATATATAGAACAGATTTATTGAGGAAGCAAAATGAACTAATTGGTATGTCAATGTCAACTTTACAAGTTTTGATTACTCTATTTGGATAAACCTATCAAAATTGTAACTTGGATAAGCACAAGTTGTCAACTTATTTGTCAAATGTTACAATGTATAATCTATCTCAATAAATATTACTATTACTATTTATACACACACACACACATACACACACAGATATATATATATATATATATATATATATATATATATATATATATATATATATATATATATATATATATATATATATATTTGTGTGTGTGTGTGTGTGTGTGTGTGTGTGTGTGTGTGTGTGTGTGTGTGTGTGTATACACATACACATCCATCCATACATACATACAGGACAAGGTGTTCCTTAATGATATGCGAATATTTAAAAGGGTGTGAATCTACATTAAAAATCGGTGGTAGTTTGCTTTATAAACTATGGTTCAAAAAGTTTTGATTACTCTATTTGGATAAACCTATCAAAATTGTGACTTGGACAAGCACAAGTAGCCAACTTATTTGTCAAATGTTACAATGTATAATCTATCTCAATAAATATTACTATTACTATTTACATACACATACATCCATCCATAAATACATACAGGACAAGGTGTTCCTTAATGATATGCGAATACTTAAAAGGGTGTGAATCTACATTAAAAATCGGTGGTAGTTTGCTTTATAAACTATGGTTTAAAAATGTTCCCTTACAAAAACGCGGGTTGTTACAGTTTTAGGGAAAAAATGGAAATTAATTAATATTTTCGAAACCGCTTGAGATATTTCAGTGGTAGAGTCAGTTAATGAAGGTGCATTTTATAAAGATACTTTTCAGCTTTAACAGTGGCGTGCGTACATACACTGATACATTCCAGGGCAACTACATTTATGACAGAAAAATTACATTCATTTTCTCCGACAATACAACGGTTATTATTTCTTTACTCGAAAATGGCGCATCGCAGGGAAAATAACTGTAAAGAGCCCTTATCTTTCAAATTAAACAGGGAATTTAAAAATAATTTTTATTTGAGAAAAAACAATTGGCGTACCATTTTTTTTTATTCAAAATTATCGAAGTCAGTGCTCGTAACACGCCACTGTTAAAGCTGAAATTATGTTTGTATTGAAAAATATGCATCTTTGTTAACTGTCTCTGCGTACTAAATATCACTGAAATATCTCCAGCGGTTTTGAAAATATTAACTAATTTCCATTTGTTCCTAAAACACGCCGTATTTTCGTAACGGAACATTTTTGGACCATAGTTTATAAAGCAAGCTATCATTAATTTTTTATGTAGATTAACATCATTAAGGAACACCTATATATATATATATATATATATATATATATATATATATATATATATATATATATATATAAATGGGCCAATTTTGATGTAATTTAGTAGGTTACCTTCCTTTTGTAAGTGGGCTTAATAAGTTCATTAGCCAAGAAAATTGGACCAGTTTTTCCGGGAAAACCTTGGACGTCTGGAAAATGTTTGTATCTCTGAAAGTAACAAAGCTATGCGAACTGGTGCACAAGTTTCTAGTATAAAACGTATCCCACATACAAAAATTCAGATCTCTACGTTAAAAGAAAAAAATATAACAATTTATGGAAAAAACATTTGGGTACCCCTTGTGATCAAAGCAACGCACAAAACCTAATTATATTGTGTGGTTAACAAAATGTATTGAATATTACAGACAAAGATTCAGTTTTATTGGTGCAAAAAGGTCAAGAAGTACCAGGAAAATGATTTTGAACATTTTTTACTTTTTCTTCTTAAAAAGTCGTGGTTTGAAACGTCAAAATTGGCAACTTTTAGGCAAAGAACCTGTAACAAATATGGGTTTTGTAGAGAAAATGTGTTTTATATAGCCTTAAGTTTCAACTTTAACCGCCACTCTCTTTTATTTTACAAAAATATTTGCTGAAAATACATCTCAAATAGTCCCTTACACTGATGCTTTGACAGTAGTTTCAGTTATAGTGCTTGTTGTTTAATAGTTTTTGGCAAATTTAGGTAGAAAAAAATTTCTTATTGAGGAGAAAAGATTTCTTAACATAAGCGCGATTTGCGTCCACTAAAACCCATATCCGGGATCGGTTTTAGTTTTTATGTGTGTGTGTGTGTGTGGAAGGAATTGGCTTCGGACATTACGTCCATTGGCCACAAAACTCTGCAGTAAATTTGTACCATTGTTATATCTATACATTGTTATAAAAAGCAATTATCCTTCAAATATATTTATAATTTGCTGCATGTATATCAATACTTACAACTATGGGGAGGGTTAAAGCGATAGACGTACCTTTATGTGTAGGCTCTTACATAGTATGACTATTTCTAAATGGCTATAGCATAATCAATATTTATCTTCTAACATATCAATTTTGTCAAAATATAAATCTTTGTGTTCTTACTTATTATTAAGGATAGAAACAAACTCGCTTCGCGCCCAGGTGTCCTTCAGGGTATTTTTTTTTAAAAACAACAATGAACAGCTAATGACATGGGATAAAAAACAATACGTGAGACAGTAGGAAAACTAAATTTATATTAATATTATTCTTAACTAAGGCTAATACTAAAATACACATATAGAGAAACAGCAAAACTGAGTGAGTGAGTGTGAGTGATTTTGTTTCTTTAACGTCGGCCTATTTCCGCGACTATGGCCAATCACCGACGCCAGGGAGCAGTTTCACCACACTATCTTGGAAATTTTGCCGAACCCCTGCCTTTCTGTAAGGAGGGTAGGGATCTTTAACGTGCCCAACATCGCATGGACACGGGACCGACGGCTTTACGCCCCCTCCGAAGGGCGGAACGTGCAGACATTCAACTTGCTCAAATACAATGCCAGAACCTCGGTTGATGTTACTGTTACAGTTTGTACTGATACAGTGAAAGGAGTTCGCTGGAATCGAACCCAGTACCCTTCGGTGCAGAGGCACACGTTCTTGCCCCTGAACCACCGAGGCTTAACAGCAAAACTGAATTTTGATTTTTGTATGCCGAATGAATTTTATACGTACATTATAGATTTTCAGGCTATTTGTACGAATAAGTATTGCTAAGTTCACAGGAAAGTCTACTCCTGCATCTTTGAGTTCTTTCCAGAGTTGTTTACGTATCGGGTTTAGTTTTTATATGCTTACATATATACAGCGTGACGCATTTCTGCGGTGAAGCTTAGTATGTCCATTATTATACAAGATACGAAAGAAATTATATACCTTAATTATAGGGTGTTTTCAACTGCATCTTATAAAATTATTTTGACAATCACAGGATGACCCAAGTCGTTGGTCATACAAACTTTCTTATGTTTAGTGAATCACCCCTTATATGTATTATTGCATTTTTGAATTTTCCATCGAATTATAATGCATGCCTGTACGAAACAATTTCATATCGGTCATCGTTTTCGAGTTATTTTAATTGTTTTGCAACTTTTCACATTGTTCGGCAAATTCAAAAATGTGATAGGGCGTTTTCACCATTAGATATCGAAGTTTCATGAAAATGACGCATTCAGGGAGTTTCCGTTTATATAATTCATTGAAAAAATTGAAACTGCCATAACTCATTTTTTTCAAATGGGACAGTATGTATTTTATGTTTCAGGCGTGAAGGGGATGCCCTCTGCTTCAATAAGACTGTCTATACCTAAAGACTCTAGTTCTAAAAAATATTTAATTTATAATCGGATAACAATTTTTTTACGTTCATTCGGGGCAAACGAGAATGTATTTCATTTAGTAATCTGCAAGTTCTTTATGCCATCTTACCACATTTTCTATGCAATTAAAACAAGTTCAAAATATCTGCATTTGAATAGTTTCCATAGTTTTCCACGATGCTCAGAATTCAATTGAAGTGTACTTACTAGGTATGTACTTATTTTGCAACAACCTATAGCCGCCATAAATAATAAAAACAGATGGTTTAAAAGCTATTATAGACAGTAATGTCAGTAGACGTCCTTTCTATAACCCTACTATTCAAAACACTAAAAATATTTAGGTGAATTTAATTTCAGGTAAAATCTTAAATATCATCAAAACTAGAAGTAATAGGTATAGGGAACTCATATACCACTGAAAATGTTATCCAATCCAGAAGACAATGACGTCATAACATACAGGATGTTTCATTTAAAATTTTTGACTTAATGTGGTTTCAAGTTTTTTAAAACAGTGTAGAATTTGCGAACAACTTTGTTAAGAAATGAAATTCTGATTTGACATCTCGAAAGAACCCTATTGGCTGTTTGTACGTACCAATTTGTGTGATGGTTTGTTGCTAAATGGCGAAAATACTATTTTTTAATTGACCTGTCAAGTTTTTTGAAGAAACTTGAATAACTCAAAAATCGTGTTTTTACCAATGTCCTAAATGAATTAGGACTAGAATAACATATATAATTTTACGTACGATACAAAAATGTAATAATATACAGGGTGTCGCTCTAACAATGGGCCAAACCCATATATTCGGATAGAGCATCAAAAATTAAATAGACTTTCATTAATACGTTTTGTCCGATTGTTGCTTGTTTTCGATATACAGTGTGTTAAATTTGACTTTGAAAAAAATTAAATCGCTCGTTTTTCTGCTAATTACTGGAATATTTATTTGGAACTTTGTAATAGGGGGTTATCGAGGATGCCGCTTCCAACCGTGATACCTATTTTGAGCTACATCATAGTTGGCGCCACCTACACTAAACCCGAATGTTTTACAGGGGCATAACTTTTTCGATGATCAACTTTCTGCAAATCTGTTCAGAAAAACTGAAAACTACTAATTTTTTGTTCGAAAAAGGTATACTTAGTTTTAGGTTTTAATAATGGTGTGCATTGAAAATCTCTCAAATCTGAAATTTTATTCTGGCCCAAAGTTCATCTCTGGAGTTACAAACAATATTGTATATGTACCAGTTGTTTCAAGTAACCCCAATGGAAAATTCTAGAGGATTAAGGTCGGTGTATTTAGTCATAATTTTCTAATTCTAAATCAATTCCTAAAAATTGGGAAGTTTCTCTGGATTTAATTCGATTTCATAGAATAAGTATGTTTTCGGCAAATAAAAGATGTATTCCTGTGGACATATCACGGCGCTAATAACTATAGCAGTTGATTGGCCGGGTCAACAACTGTCAATGAAGTAGATGAAATATCTTTTGTTTTTCGTTTTCATAGGGATGTCATTTGCGTAACACAATAAACATAATCTGTCAATTTTGACAAGCACATGGTTTTTCAATTAAGAGCAGTAGGTAGTTATTATTTCTGAAATGCCTCGCCATAATGAGTTTAGCAATATTGAGAAGAGAGATATGATCTGCGTTTATGCGGAATCAAACTTCCGTAGCCACCAAGCCGCCGCCAGATACTTGGAATTATATCCTAGTCGTAGACAACCAGATCACAAGACCTTTAGAAGATTATACGATAAATTAGGTATGTAAAAGAGTAATGTGCACTCATTGCCATTGATTATTTCTGAAACGAAAGTTTTGACAAAATTCACACCTGAGGGCTGGAAAAATCGTGAAATACACATTTTGTTACACGGATGCGTATCATCTCGTCCTAATGTATTCGTAGGTGAAACTGGTTCTTTCAATTCGAAATCGGAAGTTGGTGGACCAAGACGTCCTGTACATCAAGAGGAAGAGATATTAGTACGCCTTGCAGAAGATCCGGAAACAAGCGTAAGACGCCTCTCTGCAGCAACTGGAATAAATAAATCAAGTATTGGTAGACTTCTCAGAAAAGAAAAGTTACATCCTTACCACTTCACACCAGTGCAGAATCTTTTACCTCTAGATTTTCTATCTAGATTGGATTTTTGTGAACGCATTCGTCGGTATCAGAATGATGATCCGTATTTCTTCAACAACATTCTATTCACTGACGAAGCGACATTCACAAGAAGAGGAGTTTTCAATTCCAAAAATGCTCACACATATGACAGCAGCAATCCTCATTTGACGCGAGAACACCATTTTCAACATGAGTTCTCCATTAATGTCTGGTGTGGCTTACTAGGCGACGTGTTGTTGGGACTAATAGAACTTCCTGCAAGGCTCAATGTGGAGAATTATTCAATTTTCTTGAGAGATCAGCTTCCTATTCTCTTGGAAGATGTCCCTCTAGACGTGCGCAGGAGATTATGGTTCATTCACGACGGGGCACCTGCCCATTATGGACTTCCTGTCAGAGAATTTCTAAACCAAAATTATCCGCGCCGATGGATAGGTCGAGGTGGAGATTTTCCTTGGCCTGCACGTAGCCCCGACCTCAATCCTCTAGATTTCTTCCTCTGGGGTCACTTGAAAGAATTAGTATACAAGAATATTTGTAACTCCAGAGATGAACTTTGGGCTAGAATAATCGAATCCAGTGATATAATGAAAAACGATTATCAAACTTTTTTTAAGGTGAGGCAAAATTTTGGGTTGAGACTAGAAAAATGTATTGAAGTAGGCGGAGGCCATTTTGAGAATCTTATTAAGTGAATTGTTCGATAATTGTCAATTTTTTCTTATAATTTAGTGATAATAATAATGTTAATATAATTTCAGATTTGAGAGATTTTCAATGCACACCATTATTAAAACCGCAATATCTCGGTAACCACTCACTTTATGAGTTTCAACTAAGTATACCTTTTTCGAACAAAAAATTAGTAGTTTTCAGTTTTTCTGAACAGATTTGCAGAAAGTTGATCATCGAAAAAGTTATGCCCCTGTAAAACATTCGGGTTTAGTGTAGGTGGCGCCAACTATGATGTAGCTCAAAATAGGTATCACGGTTGGAAGCGGCATCCTCGATAACCCCCTATTACAAAGTTCCAAATCAATATTCCAGTAATTAGCAGAAAAACGAGCGATTTAATTTTTTTCAAAGTCAAATTTAACACACTGTATATCGAAAACAAGCAACAATCGGACAAAACGTATTAATGAAAGTCTATTTAATTTTTGATGCTCTATCCGAATATATGGGTTTGGCCCATTGTTAGAGGGACACCCTGTATAGGCTGTGCCATTTAAAATAACAGAGTTGATGGCAGATTCCGGTTAACCGGAAGAGCAGCCATTTTAAAACTATTTCTTAGATAACACTTCAGCCATAAACGCTAGATACAAATTTCAGCTAGAAGTACAAACATTTTTAAGTAACGGTCTCCGTAAATCACCATATATATATATATATATATATATATATATATATATATATATATATATATATATATATATATATATATATATATATATTAAAAATTATTTCCACTGATTCCGAATATGGGTTTTAGAAGTCCTAGCTGGGGTTAATTTGAAGAACCTTTTTTTTAATTGGGGATCTCGCCATTAGTAAATTTTTTAACGAAAATCCACTAAAAGACAGAGGACTCACTAATTATCGAATAAACTTTTTATTTAGGTATAAAAAATGCTAAACTGAAATAATTTTGTTTATATCATGCGAATAAAATAATGGATAGAAATGGTATTAAATCCATCTATTACTTCTAGGTGTTGTGAATAAATAATATATTTGTATGTTCGACATTGGCATTCTATCTTAGACAATATAATCACAATGCTGGGTTTATTTTGTCCGCAATGCTTGTTACGTACAACATGTGCATGTGATATCTAACAACAATGGACTAACGTATTAGAATGCTTTGTTCCGTTTTCCAGTTCAACGATTGAGCAAATGCAATCAATACCCATGTCGCTTTCATTATGCAGCTTTACTTAACTGTCTCGTAGCATGACAGTTACACTTAGAGGTTAAGGAAAGTGAAAATTAATGATAACTCTTTCATCGGCGTATATCATTCGCGTTTTAAGATATTTCACTATCTCAGCTAACTAATTTAGAAATAAAAATATAAAAAAAGAAGCGTATGTTACGTGCAACGAAACTTGTAATTGACAAATGTGCAAAGAGAAATATACCTACTATGTGACTTCGAAAATAGAACCTGTACGAGTAATTTTACTATCTTATCTACCTAAGATTTTTAAAAACTTGAGGTAGGTAACCCAAAAGACAAGGATAAGGATAGTAACACTAAAATGTCGGGGATTATTAAATAAGTTGAGATTAAGTAAAGATTGTGATTTTGAATACGCCGGGCAAACTAAAACATTTATTGAAACTAGATTTAAAGAACATTCAGCACAACTAAGCTACCCTACTATAGATAGATCATGCGTGGCTCGGCATATATGGGATAATAATCACCATGTGGATAAAGATAACCGAAAACTAATCAAAAATGTTAGGAAACCAGGACACTTTCCAAAAGTGCGTATATATACATACATATATATATATATATATATATATATATATATATATATATATATATATATATATATATATATATATATATATATATATATATATATATATATATATATATATATATATATATATATATATATATATATATATATATATATATATATATATATATATATATATATATATATATATATATTTATTTATTTGTGTGTGTGTGTATATATACAGAGTGAATCACAACGCAATGGACACAGAATGTGTGCGTGTAGACAACCTCAAAACATGCCGATTTTTTATATAATTTTTTTCCTGATGCCCATGGTGAGATATTGACCTCGGAAGATTATTTAATCATTACAAGAAACAGCTGTATTGCAGCAGTGCCCTAACATAGAACAACCAAATTTGGTAGATGGTTTTCTTTTATCAACGTTATTTGACAAAAATTTGAAGTAGATATAAACTCAAAAAGGGGTGAATTAGGGATGGGTCACCCTTTGAATGATTTAGTGATTCTTTTAAACCCTAACTTAATTAAAAGTTAAAGTGCATCAATTTTATAGCAAATTATATTTTGTATATTTTATCCTCTTGTCAATTTTTCGACAAACCACCCGTTTTTTAGAAAATTGAGATTTTTTAGAGTTGGGATCAAAACAAAATTATGTCCCTTGCAGATTGTCTTGTGTTTCTTGTTTTTTTTTTGCGATAATAATTTGTTGTCAAAATGGCTGGAAATTCTCGGTTAATGAACAAGTTGACATGTTTATGGTATTAGGGTTTTGCGAGGGTAATTGCCGCAAAAGTGTAGAGCTATATCGAAGAAGATTTCCTAATCGTAATATACCACATCGCCAAACGTTTACCAATGTTGAACGTAGAGCTCAGTTGCATTGATCATGCACACTTCGCAGAATATGTTAAGTAACGAAATGAATAACCTCCCTGGCGTGCTGTTCACACACAATCTTCCCAACTGACCTTCCTGAACTACCCTTATATCAGTTTGCCTAATCAAAAGCTAAAAGAAGGAAAAGGGGGAAGGGAAAGTACATTATGCTCACATGAATGACAGAGTTCATTTTCCTTCCCCTTTTAGCTTTTAATTGGGAAAAATGATGTCAGGACAGCTCAGATAGGTCAGTTGGGAGGATTGTGTGCAAACAGCACGTCAGGGAGGTCTTTTATTTCATTACTTAAAATATTCTTCGATGTACGCATGATTAATGCAACCGGTTATTACTGTGGTGAGACGTTCGTGGGAAACGGGTTCCTTTTTCATAAAAAATGCCGGATGACTTGCTCATGCAGTGAACGAACGAAGTGAGAAGCGTCTTCTGGAGAGTAGTGAAAGTGAGTCTCAAACCAGCACGAGACGACTATCCAGGCAGTTTCATATAACACAGCCGACGGTCCATAGAATTATCCGACGCAATCTGCTGCATCCCTATCACTTTCAAAAAGTGCAAGAACTGCTACCGCAGGATTTAGAGGCAAGACTGTTGTAATTTCATCTAACATCAGCACATTGATTTTTCCAAGAACATTCTTTTTACGGATAAAGCTTGCTTTACAAGAAGAGGGATTACGAATGTGCACAACTGCCACGAATATTCGGATGTAAATACACATGCCAATTCGCCCCTTTTTGGTTTATATCTACTTTAAATTTTTCTCAAATAACGATGTTGATAAAAGAAAACCATCTACCAAATTTGGTTGTTCTATGTTAAAGCACTGCTGCAATACAGCTGTTTCTTGTAATTATTAAAGAATATTCCGAGGTCAATATCTCACCAACCATGGGCGTCAAAGAAAAATTTTATATAAAAAATCGGCGTGTCTTGAGGTTCTCTACACGCACACATTCTGTGTCCATTGCATTACCAATCACCCTGTGTATATATATATATATATATATATATATATATATATATATATATATATATATATATATATATATATGAGGTAAAGGTAAGATGTTTACTGGCAATTAGACCATTGCTGACCCTTTTTGCTCATCTAAACTAACCTACCCTCCACCTTGAGCTCGATCTCAACGACGACAGCGATTTGAAAAATCATCCGCCGCCGGTGAGCCTCGAACCGTCGTCCCCCGAGTCCGTATTGGAAAGTCTGAATCGACTTTCCCGCACGGCCCAAAGTACACAACACTATTGTTTGAACACTAATCTACTGTCAAACCTGACCTATTAGGGAGCAAGGACTCGACTTGGCCCATTATGTGACATTTACCCACATTATATATATATATATATATATATATATATATATAATAATAATAATAATAATAATAATAATAATAATAGATTTATTTTTTCAAAATACAGTTCAATAACAATAACATACATAGATCTACTGAACATAATAAATCTTGGAGAGATCCACAAAAGTCAGAGACTTGTGCGTGGATACATCTAGACCAAGCAAAGTATACAAAACTAAGTAATGAAGACAAGAACACACACACACACACACACCCACAGGCGCAAAAACCAAAAACACCCACCAGCACACTCACACAAACACATTCTCTCACACATTTTCACATGTACAATGTACACTCTCACAAATGTATATAATAAATAAAATAAAAAGTGTGCATATTTAAAATGATTACTGTGCGGTACAACATCGCAAAAGCTATCATACGACCTGCTCAACACCTATCTGTGTACTAAACCATGAATGATGTGTCTAGATTTCGAAACCCATGCTTTCACCATCCTCACGTAAGAACGTAAAGTTGGTGCAGCTCTGATATTGACTGGAAGAGTATTATAAATTCTTGGTGCAATATAAGTATAATTACGCTGGCCCACAGTCTTAATTGCTCTGTTCGTTTGAGCGGCCGCTGCTGCGTTTAGCCTAGTTATGTACGAATGCTCTATTCTAGAGACGCGATCATACTTTCTTACGTACGTCAACACAGCCAATGAAAAAAGTTGCCTAATATCATTAGCTCCTGCTTCAGCGTACAACGATTCAGACGGGTAAGTGTAGCACTTATTATAAATTAGTTTCAGGAACCAACGTTGAATTATATCCAACCTTTTCAGGTGACAACTCAACGCAGCACCCCAAACAACAATCCCGTATGTAAGAAGGGGTTCAACCAATGCCGAATAGACCATTCTAAGACACACCGTTGTCAGAAAGGTTTTTAGGTATTTAAACTTATACAAAATGGTCCTCAACTTTTTAACAACCACACCAACATGCTCATCCCAACGCAGATGTTGATCTATGATGATCCCCAAATACCTCACTTTTTGTGCCGCCTCAATTTGGATACATTGGTCATTACAAACTATTTGCAGTGTATTAAATGACGGCAGGTGTGACTTATAGGAGGCAAATGCAACATACTTCGTCTTCTTTGTGTTAATAGTCAACCCATTGGCATCAAACCACCCCTTAACATTCACAAAATCATCTTCAATTTTGGTCTTTAGCCGCTGCCAAGAACAATCTTCATATAGAATTGCAGTATCATCTGCAAAACCAATGACTTTACCAGCTGTCTGCACATCAAATATATCATTGATATACAAACTAAATAACAACGGACCCAGGACTGTACCCTGAGGAACGCCAAATTCAACCACCTCAAAATCGCTGCAGCTGTCGTCAATCCTTGTGCACTGCCTTCTAGACCGCAAATAATCCCCAATCAAAAGCAGCGGAACACCCCTAAAACCGATACCCTCCAATTTTTTGAGAAGAATCCTGTGATCAACAGCGTCGAAGGCCTTTTCGACGTCTAGAAAGATGCAAATACTTTGTCTTTGCTTATCCAGGGCAGAATAAATTCCTGTAGTTAGGGTATTTAAGGCATTCTGTGTTGACAGACCCTGTCTGAAGCCAAACTGCGATTCTGATAAAATGTTATGCTTCTTTAAATAGCTTGTTATTTTCTGACAAATAATTTTTTCGAAAACCTTGGCCACATTCGATAATAAGGATATCGGCCTATAATTTGGCATTTCGTCCCTGTTTCCTCCTTTAAACAATGGTTTTATTACTGTCTTCTTTAGAATGTCTGGGAAGATACCAAGTTCTATGCATCTGTTGATTAGGATAGTCAGCGGGACTGCAATAACATGTACGAGTTCCTTCAAGTTCTCCACAGTGATCGAGTCCAACCCAGGAGCTTTTTTTACCTTCATACCCATTATGCAATCAATAACTTCGGACTCACATGTAGGTGTTAGAAAAATGCTGTATGGCTTCATATCTACCTTAAGACTGGCCACCGAAGACGGTATTTTTTGTGCCAATGCTCTCCCAACGGATGAAAAATATTTATTGAATGCGTTGGCTATTTCCCCCGGGTTGGAGTTATTTAATGAGTTATCACCCCCTAGTTGAATGCTTCCTGCAGGATCCTTTTTCTCTTCCTTAGTTAGCCGATTTACCGTCTCCCAAAGCTTTTTAGGTGAATTGGGGTGGAGGCATATTTGTTTTTTGACAAAGTTTGCTTTTGCGCACTTGATTATTTCATTTAGCCTATTTCTATATCGCGCAAACTGCAGTCTCTTATCCTCATCACCCGGGCTCTGTATCATTGTTCGGTATAATCGATTTTTTGTGTTTATCGACTTAATTATACCCTCCGTTATCCATGATTTCCTGGGTCTATTCTTGTTCTTTATTTTAACCCTAACTGTACACCTTCCCAGCACTGATTTAAGATACTCCACAAAGTTTTCCGCAGCAATGTTCAAACTTTCAGAGCCACAAATATTATTCCAATCTGTACGCTCTAGTTCCCTGCGTGCTCTATCATAATTTATGTAACATTTTACCCCTAATTTATTGATTTTAATTTCTTTCTCAGAGTTCACTGGGAGATCCAATAGTACAGAAAAATGGTCAGTGATAGAAGTGTGGTAAACCGCGCCCATAAAATTGCACTGCAACTTGGAACTCACAAAGAGGTGGTCAATGCAAGAGGCAGTGTTGTTCTGTACCCTCGTGTGTGTGTCCACGGCATTAACAAACCCGTGCTCAGCAAGTATATTAAGGTATTCCTGACTGCTGGACTCGTTTTCAGAGAGGATATCAATATTTAAGTCTCCAACCATGATGTGGTGGTCTTTACTAACCCTTCGACTTTCAGCTAGATAAATCTCTAAACATTGATTAAAGGAAGCTAAACACATGGCTGGCGATCTATAGATAGCAGTAATAGTAACGTATTCACTACCCATTTGAAGTGATATTTCAACAGCTCGACACTCTGCTAAAGAAATTATATTATGCGAATATTTAATTGTACTTTTTATGTATACCAAGACACCATCACACCTATTGTATACCCCTCCGCTATATAGAATGTCATATCCCTCCATCTTGAAGATGCTTGCACAATCGACCTGCCAAGTCTCAGTCAGAACGATCACATCAAAACTACAAGACATTTGAGACAACACTACCTGCAATTCCTCAACATTTTTACAAATGCTTCTTATGTTATTATGGATATATATATATATATATATATATATATATATATATATATATATATATATATATATATATCACTAAATATAGGAATAATAAAAGTTGTATGAATTCAGCACCTCCGCCCATGTATAGTTTATTGATCAACCACTTTACAATATATACCGACAAAAACGTGGCAATAAAGATAACGGAATTCAGATAGAGGGACTTTCCGGTGAACGGGCAGTGCTAGTTTGTTTATACCACCCTCAAGCGTCTAGGACCAGTACCTATACATAATATAAACACAGTTGTAGTCGTCAAGCGTTTATAATTTCTTATCCTCTGATGATGCTAACTTGGTTAGTGAAACGATAGTCGGTTTAGCAAAAACACACTTATAAGTCAAAATTCTACAAATTAAAATAAGAGGTAAGTATAAAGTGTCCTCTAGTTTCGGCCATTAGAAAAAGGAACCGCAATAGTCGCAAAACTAGTCTTGTGACAATTCCGAAATGTTAGCACAGGATTCGTGAAACCACAATTGACAATTTCCACGCCGATTTTCATCTTTGTGAATGATTCCAAGTACAAGGGCAAGTTGCTTCTGCAGCATTCCTTTTCTGTGGTTTATTTTGTCTTTGCTCCCCGTTTCTTCTTACAGCATATTCTTAAAAGGCGATTCCGTAAAAAAAATCACTTTGCGGCGACGACCAGCTGTTTTGCGGTTTGAAGCATCAGGAACTGATGGCAATTCAGTGAGATTCATTTTGAAATACTTCTAGAGCCGTGTATTAGCCACTGTCCACTAGATGTCAGAAGGTGTATATAGTTTGGTGTTAAATTGGCAGATTGCAGCTAATGGGTTTTAATTTAACACGTAACATAACTCAAAGTTTAAAGATTAAATAGGTGGTATGGTAACTCTCGACTAATCAGATAGTTGAGCGGGAATACGTCACATGTATTCCCAATTTAAATCTAGTGGAATAATAGTGAATCGAATATTGAAATCAGCCGGCATTTTTATGTTTGTCTTTTTAAAGTTATGTTTTTTGAAATTGTAACAAGATTGAATATTTAATAATAAGTTAAAATTAAGATGTTTTTTACATAGTAACAAAAAGCGTTGAAGTTTTAGGATATTAATCGATGTCAAATTAATGGATTATATTAATTGGTTTACCTTGAATCAGGATTAAAGTATTATAAAAATTATTATTATTCATGAAATTATAAATTTATAATGCCTCAAATTGAGCAACTCCATCTAACGGTAACTACTGACGTCGCGATCCATCGCAAGAGGAGAGCGGGTGGGCCAGA
The DNA here is from genome assembly GCA_964006375.1 of Tillus elongatus. Lineage (NCBI taxonomy): Eukaryota > Metazoa > Arthropoda > Insecta > Coleoptera > Cleridae > Tillus > Tillus elongatus. The sequence goes on from OZ023263.1 coordinate 160,616,109, forward strand.
ACCGGCTATCTACTATTTATACCGATTTATACCTACTCCAATGCAGCGAAAATTTTATGAAAATTCACTGTCATAAAGTGCAACGGTTATGTTTTATTCATTACCGTAACTTCTTTACTGACATAACGAGAACCTCAAAAGAAGCTTACATAAGAAAAGGTGAATTTATTTTTGAGGAGCAATTCAAGTTTTGGTTTTAAAAAGATTTATTGAAAATTCGCTATTGACATTTACCATCGTAGTGTCCTTACTGCATTCCCTTTATATACGTTAAATTAAAATATCAACAGACGGAATATTTGCCGTAAGGAAAAAGATCGTTATTTATTACAATTTCCTACTAAGATATTTGTAAATTGGAAATTGAGACGCAGGAAAATATCGTTGCAGAGATGAATATTTACCGAAATGACGTAATAACATGATCTAAAGCATCAGAAATTACAGATGGAAATATTAATGAAGATACCGAGAGTCATAAACTCGCAAATTTATGGGACAAGTTGACAACTTAAAGAAAGGCCGACAAAGATAGCGCTATCGTTAAACCATAAAGTATATTTGACAGATACGGGTCGCATATAACCGTTGGAACTGCGAACCTCCGACTTGGGTCTGCGGAAACTGGCGCGGAAATCACCGTCGGAACATCGACGCACCGAACAAACCCAGCCGAGCACTAAAGCGCGTGAATGCCTGAATCGAGGGAGGACAGCCGACAGACACTACAGAAGCAAGAACTGCGCTATCTCCCGAGTTCAGTTCTGGAGTTTTCTTTTAAGCAATGAAGTAAAACGTTGACTTCCACAAGTCATATACGCCTAGTATAATTATCGTGCAAATGCTGCAAATAATTTCACATGGATTTAGTGATTATAACATCCCGCTTGAAAGAAAAATTGATTTAACCGTAAGTTTATAATAAACGTCCTAGTGCAGTGATAAGTTTTGTCGTAGTTTCAAGTGAACACTTTCAAGTAAACGGTTTCGAGTTTCCAAATTCAAGTTTTCAATTTCAGTCTCCGATTCAAGTTTGCCTTTATGTCCGATTTTTCCGTGTAATTTCAAACATACTTTTGTCTCAGAATTGACCGTTAAAGTACAGTTTTGCTGTTCCGATTCAAGAACATCAAGTTTCAACCCCAGTGGCTGCCTAGCCTCTTGATAGTACATTGCACGTACACACTCTTCTTGTCGCCATCTCTGAAAGCGTTTTCTACCAGTTCCTGACTCCTTTCTTGTGGAAATTAAGCGCCTATGGTAAGCGCTAAATACCGATGTTACCCTGTGCAGTTTCCACAGTCCGTCTGCAGGAAAATTAACACCTGTGGGACCTCAGGTGTAGGTCTAGACCAGCTGGTGAACCTTTGGAAGTGTGAGTGCACTACATCTGAGTCATTTTAAAGTTTTTGAATGATCTTTAAGACTAGATAGACACAAACTTTTCTACATCACTTCTATTTCTCATTAAATTTCAACATAAATTTTAAACCAATCAAAATCAAAATTTAAGTCAGTGAGATTATTCGTTATATATAAATGTTTTTTGTCTTTTCTTTTCGTATCTTGTCAAATATGTAAATTTAGAATATTAGTGTGATATTTAATTAATTAACATTTTGCTCACGAATTTTCCAAACCTTCAAATGTTTTAGAGTACAAAAAAGTAGCTTGTAATGTTTTATTTAAACAATAATAAACAGTTACTTAATTTTACAATATCTTAATGTTTCTCACAAGCTTTTTAAAGAAAACAAAAGATTCTCTGGCCAGAACAATTAATTATAAATTTACCTAACAAATTAAAATTGAGTGCATTGGTAGAATTAATAGTAAAACCTTTAACTTCACATTTGATATTTATTTTGGATTATTTGTAATGTACAACATATATTTAATTTACCGGGAGTCTTGATTTAAATAACTACCATTATTAATGTATGTCAATAAATTTAAATATTTGTGTTTTGATTGAATAACAAATTCCTCATTTAACCTTTCTCAATCCTGGTGGTGCTATAGCTGGAAATTCTTCATATGTATTATCTAGATCTCTTCAAACTAACTAACTAACGTAGTGACGGTGTTTTGACTCGAAGATCTCATAAATCTAAGACTTTGGTAAGAACAAGATTAAAGCTGAGTAAGTATTTGATTATCTTTTCATCTTCAAACCAAACAGTGTGTCCTTTGTCTTACAAATTAATAAATCTGCGAGATAAGTGCAAATAGGTTAGGGTTTGGGAGATGATGATGATCTTACTATTGACCGGATTTAGATCCAGTTGAAATCTGTCACGAGATATCTATCACGGACAACCATCAAATAAATACACTAGGGTTTTTAGGCTTAAATTGGCACAAACGCACCTGCTACGCAGATATTTAGATCTTTTGTAAGCTGAGGTTTGCTTTATTAATATAATGTGTAAAGTCCGTGACATAATAATTGCTGCTATCCTATAAAGCCCATTCAAAAAATTTATAGTTAAACTCCATATAAAAAGATATTTTTTACCAACTAATAACAACAAACATTCGATTAGCTTGACTAAAACGAAATCATCCAGGCGATTACTAAGGAAAAATAGCTGCCACGTTTATAAAATGGCAGATACATTCATTTTTAGTGTACCTAGATAGGTATACCAAATTTTACTTTTCTAGCTTCATAAAAAATTGAGTGTTCATTGTTGAGTACAACATTAAAATATTCTTTGATAATAGAAAGATATCGATTGTAAAACTTTCAAAAAAAATTCTTTAAATGGGCGCTTATTAGGACTTTTTAAACTCGATCATTAAGGTCTGTTTAAATTTAAAGTATTAGTTTTACTAATATGCCGTACTAATTAGTGTAAAATTCTTATGAAAATTCACTACTCTAACGCACTTGCTACGACGTGAAATTTTATTCTATTTGTCATTTCCTTCTCTATTTAACTTGACTTTATGAAAACTTTATTTTCCATAGAAAAACAGCTGTAATTAGATTATTTCTTCTACATGTCTTCATACTTTCCACATAGTCTGGTATGAGCATCTGCAAAAAGAAGCTTGTCGAAGTTATAGGAAGACTTTAGAAAAAAGATTATTGCAGTAGAAGGTTTATCCACAAAGGCAGTAAGAACCTCTAACCTTTGATAACATTTGGAAAACGTCTAAACACAAATATTTTACTTTTAGTGAATTTTCTTTAAAAAAATTCACTAATGAGGAGATCCCGACTTTTGAATTTTGAAAAAAATTCTTCAAATGAGCGCTAATTAGGCCCCCCAGAACACATCCGGGGTTAGTTTCAATTTTTATATGTTTATATATATATATATATATATATATATATATATATATATATATATATATATATATATATATATATATATATATATATATATATATATATATGTATGTATAACACCGATAACTCAAAAAATAATGGGGCGCTTTTCATTAAATTTGGTGAATAAATTCCTTTTGCAAATGGCTTGGATAAGTTCGTTAGCCAGGAAAATCTGCCAAGGTTTTCCCGGAAAATTTTGTGTTTTCTTTCGAAAAAAAAGTATATCCTTATAGGTAAGCTACCTACCAAAATTTAGATATGTAGTTCAAAAGACAAAAAAGTTATAGGCATTTAAAGAAAAATAAATTGCGGTTTTCCTCAAAACATCAAAGTTGCGATTTAAAACGTCAAAATCGGCAACATTTAGGCAAAGAACTTGAATCTAATACAGGCTATGGAAATCAAATGTCTCAAGAAGGATGTTTTACAAACCCTGAAGTCTTAGTTTCAACCGTCATTGTCCTGCATTTTGCTAAAATGTTTCCAGAAAATTTATTTCAAATAGACCCTTTCTCTGATGCTTGGCAGTAGTCTTAGCTATAGAGTTTAACGTTTGTTTAATGGTATATAATTTTGGTTGAATTTTCGTAAAAAATCAATAAAGCTCAATATATCCGTTATTATACAAGATATGAAATTTTTTTGTATATATTAATTATAGGGTGTCTTGAGCTACATCTTAAAAAAATATTTCTACAATCACAGGTGGCCCATAAGTCGTTGGTGATACAAATTATTATTTTTTTTTTTAATCAAACACGCCTTATGTTATTGCATTTTCCATCGAAATATAATGCATGTTTGTAAGAAAAGAAATTCTGGATTCAGCAAGTGCGTTATGGTAGCGAATTTTGATCAAATGCTTCATATTTGAAAAGCCCAATTTGCTATTAACCTATAAGGTTGACCAAGAAACGAGTTTTTCCGGGAACACTTTAAGTTTACTTTTGGAAATTTTTTGTGCATTTTCACACAATTAAGTTATTTTTATGAAACATGGCACATTGTTTTTACTATATAGGTTATACTGGTAACCAAAATTGATGCCTGCTTTCTTAAAAAGAAAACACACATATTTGCAATAAAAACATTTAAATGAAAATTCACTACCATAACGCACTTGCTGCGTCCAGAGTTTTTATTTTATTTTATTAAATCAGGCTAGGTCAACTAAAATTTGCTATTTTTATACGTTTTAATAAACAGATACCTAATTTTTGTTAGAAAGTTCTATTCTCATGAAAATTCACGTTTAAAACCCATCTACTGCGTCAATACGTTTGTAAAATACGAAATTAGCGGATTTCCTTAACAAATACAAAACACAACTTGTCAAAAATATCCAAATAAAACTTGAAAAGAAAGCAGGAAAATATATGTTTCTAACTATCATTATTTATAGTATTGCATTAATTACAGCTTATAACACATTTTAAGTTTAAGGACAGCTTATAATTAATTTTTCATTTACTAGTCAGGCCATTTTTGTTACTTTAAAACATGTCGACGCAATTGTGTCTCTGTTATGTGACTCATACTGTGTCAATTACGAAAATGTGTCGTCTATATTTAAAAATTAAAACAAGAAACAAATAATTATTTGTGGACATTGGAACAGAGTAGAAAATTATTCTGATAATTAATTGGCACGTCATTGAAGTAAAGCCAAGTCAATGCATGTATCATTCAACAAGTCCTTGCAAACTGATATTTTCTTCCGCCTTTAATATTTAAATATAATATTGGTGGATGGCTTACACCAAATGATGTGGTTATTTTAGACATTAACAAACTACAAAATAATGTAGGGAATTTGCTTTGCTAACTATGCTAACAATACAGGCACGCATTCAAAGGTTCTACCTACAATACATTCTAAAGTAAATAATATTTAGAAATCCTTGCCGGACATTTTTGTGGGCAAATGACTTTCCTTCTTAGACAATTAAAAAAGCAAAGTACATAACATTAATGTTAACATAATGCATAATATGATCTACTCATGATTTCATGCTTACAACAGTGAATATTCTTGCCTACAGTAATACACACAAAGACAAGACACGCAAACAACACAGAATAATTTTCAAAAACTGAATTCACAATCTGGGTATAACACACCATATACAAAAACTAAAACAAACATATCAACAGCTGCAAAAAAAAAAGCCAGCCACATAAACCTGTTCTTATTGCCCTTTAAAAACAAGATGCATATGGTTTCTGTCTTTCTTTGGTATCCACTTTTTTTCTTGTTTGATACTGCCTTAAAGTATGTGATTCATTTTATCAGGTGATCAGGTAATAAATTATATAGTCTTCGACTCAGATATTTCCAGTACTTTTTAGTGAATTTTCTTAGAAAAAATTCACTAATGAGGAGATCTCGACTTTTGAATTTTGAAAAAATTTCTTTAAATGAGCGCGATCTAGGACCCCTAGAACCCATATCCGGGGTCAGTTTCAATTTTTATATGTTTTATATATATATATATATATATATATATATATATATATATATATATATATATATATATATATATATATATATATATATATATATATATATATATATATATATATATGTATCACACCGATAACTCAAAAAATAATGGGCCGATTTTGATAAAAATTGGCATGTACTTTTCTTATGTAAATAGCTTGGATAAATTCGTTAGTCAGGAAAATCGAACGAGGTTTTCCGGGAAAATTTTGAGTTTTCATTCGAAAAAAATTATTATCTTAAAAAGTAATTAGCCGATTTTAATAAAATTTGGCATGTACCTTTCTTTTGTAAATAGTTTTGACGAGTTTGTTAGTCAGGAAAATCGGACAAGGTTTTCCGGGAAAATTTTGAGTTTTCATTCGAAAAAATTTTTATCTCAAAGAATAATACGCCGATTTTGATAAAATTTGGCACGTACCTTCCCTTTGTAAAAGGCTTTGACAAGTTCGTTAATAAAATAAATCGGACGAGGATTTCCGGGAAAATTTTAAGTTTTCATTTGAAAAAAATTTTTATCTTAAAAAATAAAAAATCTATGATAACCAAATTTGGTAGGTAGGTTTACGATATAAAAAGCAAACTATATACCAAAATTTAGATTTCTATGTTACAAGAAAAAATAGTTATAAAATATTTTGTGCCAGATCATTTCTATGAAAATTCACTACCATAACGCACTTGCTGCATCCAGGCTTTTTTTCTCTGTTGCTTTTTGTGGCTTGATCAATACAGATAACCGATTTATCGTACTATAAGGGCTGTTCCGGGATTATTTCTGTGGATCCAAGTTAAAATCCAAAATGCGTACACCTGTAGCACATCCATTATTGTGACAGCCTGAAAAGGTCATCGCTGGGATACATTTTGTGTTTCTTGCATATAATTTTCATTATCCACCTTCGCATATTTTCTAGTTGGCGCTGGTAGTTCATTATTATGGCCATCCCAACCGATAACCTCATTAGATAACAGATGCTGAACAAAATTGTAATACAAGACCTTTAGATGCGAAATGTCAAGAAATGATCTTAATTTCTTTAGACTCTCCACATAGAAATTACATCAAAGATATCTGTCAATGACCACACCAAGATGGTTAATGGTCATGTATGTATCTTCAATTTTTAGTTTTTTTAAATCAGGCTGAGTGCTAACATAAGATGTAGACTAGAAATTTGGTCTTATCACTATTGACTGACGGCAAATTCCTATCAAACCATTCCTTGCTTATACCCAAATTCACATTGGCTTTAGGATTCAGATTCGTAACAGACCACTTTATTGAATGCATTTATTACAAAGAACCTGCAACGCGTTTAGGCATTTCAAACAATGTCTCATCTTGCTCTGAATACAAAGAATTGACAAATTCTATCAACCCATTGTTGCAAGAAAATTAAAAACCTTTCAAACTGTTTTTCGTTGCAGGTAGATATTAGACGCGCGATGCTAGATTTGGTGAACAAGGGAAGTTCTCAAATAATTCGATTTGTTTTTATGGCAACATGTGATTTGTGTTTGAAAAAACAAAACGCCTTTGGATAGCCTTTTTTCCTACAGACTGAGTCAGTAATGTCAAATCCCAGTTACTGTTGTACCCTAATCCGGAAAGTTATCATGATTACTCCATGGCAATTCCAAAACACTGAGGCAAGATTCTTTCCAGCAAATTTTTGAATACTCAACTACCTAGACTTTGTAGAACCAGAGTGTATCCATCCTGCTAATTGCTGCTTTGTTATAGAGTCATTAGTCGACTTCGCCAGACGCCAACAGTTGAATAGTTGTGTCAACGAAAACGCGTTCACTAGTCCCGCTGAGTTTCTGCTGGAACTCAACTGTTGCCAACGCGGAATGACAGACAACCGTCACAAAATAGTGCATAAAGTCAACAGTACGTTAATCAGTCTTCAACTGCAAAAATGTATCTGTACTCAGCAGATAAGTCCTTAAACTCAGCTGCTGGCACCTGGTGAACTCGGCCATTAAACTATACCCACACAAGTTTCATCCATAGTAACACAGCATTATAAACCGGACACAGATTAAGCGTGATTATTCTACCATTAATCACTTCTGATCAGCATTCAGACATTTGGGGTTTCTTCTTACAGAATTTCTTTCCGCGTCGAAGCAGTTTTAAAATAATGACGATAAAATAGTATACAGATGTTTTTTTTTTTGAACAATTGTCCAATATTTTACAGGGTGGTAGTAATTCTAGGACAGATAAATATTATACAGGTTATTGTCTTTCAGACGCCCATCCGATTTTTTAACTTTTTTTACGGCGGAACCCACCCTCTTTTTCTTTGGAAATTAAATTCCTTACACTTTTCTAAAATGTTTTGTTACTAGAAAGAAACACAGAGGAGTTTGTTTTATCTCAACACAGTAAGTTTTTGTAAAGATACTTTTTTTTTAATTTAATACTGCGCTGTCGATCCCACACTATGTCAGCCAGAGTGGAGGAACTGCCGAGGTCACGCCGATCGAGTTGCTATAAAGTACTTACAAACAGCTATTTTTTTCTGAATTATTTTTATTTTGTTTTTGGATACAGGAGAGGAGAATGCATCATGCAGACTTCATTCTCAATACCGTAGTGCGTGGGATATTGAGATACTGTGGGACTCGTATCCATTAAACTCCTCTCCCTGGAGTACCGAGCCTTAGTCCATACCTCTGTCGGAAAGATTTCACACAATGACATTTGAATTTCAATGTTTTTACCCTGTTTTTGCCGCGGGGGCGTTTATCGGGTAAGTTGGGCCATAGCAGAACATATGTCAGCATTTATTCGAACGAGCGATCGGTGTTAGTGGCGTCAGAAAAATGTGGTCGTGACCTATTTTGAGTAATTTAAACAATTTACTGTGAAGCCATTTTGAGTATTACAGACAAACATTATTTAAGTTACACATACTCATTCTAATAATTTTACCCAAAAAAAATCGTTTACGCTCATTCCTGTGTTCTACTTAATTATTTATGACCACATGGAAATAAGGTAAATCCCCTTCTGTTATAATCATTACAAACTTATGATTTTTCGTATTACAAACATTACTTTATATAAAATTCGCCCTATTAAGTTCTTTATTACCTTATCGCATAACTAATTATTTCCATTCCTAATAATGTTTTTATATTCCTGCATTACTGATACATCCTCAAAATAAAATGCCTCATTAAATAACATCAATTAGAAACTAATTGATTTTTGCTTACTACGTCGTTAGTGATAAACAGGATGCATTCCGTTTTTGTATTGTCACAAAGTGACGTCCATTTGTCACTTGCCCAAGGAAGAGTTTTTTTGACAAGAATGTTAACATCCTGGAATGTTTAGTAGTTCGTTAAAGTACGGTTGTTAAGATGATCTTTATATCAAGGAAACGTTAAATTAATATGTACTTTGTTTATTAGAATTGCTGTTGTATTTTTGTATTGGGCAAACAGACAAATCAGAGAAGAAAAATCTCTTATATTTTAAGTCATAATATTTTGTCGTTTGTTATACCAACATACTCTGCTCACTGATGTTTACGAATTTTTGTGTAATAATCGGTAGTAGTGTTTTGTTTTGTTTAACTAATCAGGCCGTCCTTTCTTCATGTAATTATGTTATAACTTCTTCAATACTGTATTGGAATGGAGCATCATTAACAATTCACGCAACTCCAGTGTGGTACATCTTTTGCGCTCTTCTTAAGCACTGCCTCACAAATTTGTTAGCTTCCGGCTACTTGAAAGCAGCCCCCTAGGCCTGGTTCCGCAGAATGAACAAATTAATGTTCGTCTCGTCCATGTGTATGATAGGTGTTCTTTGTGTCTGAACTTCTAACAATTTTCCAGCCTAATTTCGCTTGCTTGCTTTTGCTTTAAAGATATTTGCGCTTTCAGGTCCTCTACGATCAGCCTTCAAAGTAAACATAAGTCCATCCAGATGCTGTCAAACGCATTCCTTAGAAACCATGAAAACTTCTTGTATTTTTTGACTCAGTTCTTTAAAAGTACAGTATATTCTCGATTATTCGTGCGGATTATTCGTGCTGAGAAATTGACTAAAGTTTCAAATCAGGAATAAATAGATATTTCAATTTCTTTCATTTCCTTTCCCACAAATATAATAAATATCCCTAATGAAAATCAAGTATGCCTGTTATAATTACTACGTTGCAAAAATCATGAGGTAAATAAAACTGTGAAATTCCTTAGACCCTGTAGCTAGTGTCGTAGTATGTATATACAGAATAAACTGTCACAGATTGATAATCTTGTTACGATAAATTTTTATTTATCTCCAAACGAAACTCTCACTACAATAGGAAGGCCCAGCAAGATTTATATCCGGGAATGTTTATGTTAAGGTCATAAATATTAATTGCCCTTATCCTGTTACACTTGATCTCATTCGTGATTGCATGGGCGGCAGGGCAGAAGGGAAGAAAAGAAACGTTTCTTGAGAAAGATACAGCTGTACAGCATTATGTATACGCACTTTTAGTGAATTTTCTTTAAAAAAAATTCACCAATGAGGAGATCCCGACTTTTGAATTATGAAAAATTTTCTTCAAATGAGCCCTAGTTAGGCCCCGTAGAACACATATCCGAGTTCAGTTTCAATTTTTATATGTTTATATATATGTGTGTATATATATATATATATATATATATATATATATATATATATATATATATATATATATATATATATATATATATATATATATATATAAGTTTATATATTTATGTGTCACACCGATAACTAAAAAAAATAATGGACCGATTTTGATAAAACTTGGTGAGTACCTTCAATTCGCAAGTGGCTTGGATAAGTTCGTTAGCGAGGAAAATCAGACTAGTTTTTCCCGGAAATTGTTTTTCTTTCGGAAAAATTTTATAGCTCCGGAAATAACAAAGTTAGGGCAACCATATTGGGTACGAGGGTTTATATCATAAAAAGAAGACCATGCACCAAAATTTGAATCTCTACGTTAAAATAAAAAAAGTTAAGAATTTTTTTTTCTTAAAACTCCAAAAAAGCCGCGATTCGAAACGTCAAAACTGACATGTTCTAGATAGAGTATCTAAATGAATACCGCTATTCGGTATAAATGTCGTAAGAAGTTAGAAAGCCTGAAGTTTCAGCTACAATCTTCCTTGTTCTTAATTTTATTAACCTCTTTGCTGAAAATTAATTTAAAATAGACCCTTTATGTGATGCTTTGGCAAGAGTTTCAGTTATTTATTCAATTCTAATAATCAGATTACGTTATTATTTTGCGTTTTTTTTCAATTGGGAAAAGTGGTAGTTTTTTGTGGAGAAACGGTGTTGGTAAGGAGTTTCTCCTTTCTATGGACTTCTGCAAGGTAAATTTTTTACAGTTTGCATTTCTAGCTCCGTTGTAGTATGTTTACCCTGCACAGAACCTCAAATTTGCTTCAGGTCACTTAACTGTATTGTGGAGTTGATATCACAGCATTTGTCCGATGGTTAATGCATATAGGGGTTCCTCTAAGCATGTTTCTGATTTTTTTTTTTCAAAAAACGAACAATACGCTAATCTGTTAATTTACCTATAAATGTTATTAATCACACCGATAACCCAAAAAATAATAGGCCGATTTTGATTAAATTTGGTGAATACCTTCCTATTGCAAGTGGCTTAGGTAAGTTCATCAGGAAAATCGGCTCAGGTTTTCCCGGATTTTTTTTATCACCGGAAATAACAAAGTAAGGGCAACCACATTTGTTACGCGGATTTATATCATTATAGGTAAATTACTTACCAAAATTTCCTCTCTAAGTTGAAAGACATAAAAGTTAGAGGCATTTAACGAAAAATAAATCGGGGTTTTCCTCAAAACGTCAAAGTCGCGATTAAAACTTCAAAATTGGCAATATTTAGGCAAAAAACTTGAAGAAACTAATACGGGCTTTGGAAAGAAAATGTCTCAAGAAGAATGATTTACAAACCCTGAAGTCTTAGCTTCAACCGTCATTATCCTTCATTTTACTAAAATATTTCCAGAAAACTCATTTCAAATAGACCCTTTCCTTGATGTTTTGGCAGTAGTCTTCCCATAAGTCGTTGGTGATATATTTTTTTTTATCGAACACGCCTTGTGTTATTGCATTTTCCATTGAAATATAATGCATGTTTGTAAGAAAATAAATTCGGGACGCAGCAAGTGCGTTATTGTAGCGAATTTTCATTAAATGCTTAAAATTTAAATAGCTCAATTTGCTATTAACCTATAAGGTTGACCAAGAAATCAGTTTTTTCGGGAATACTTTAAGTTTACTTTCGGAAATTTGTGTACATTTTCAAACAATAAAGTTATTTTGATGAACCATGGGACATTGTTTCTACTATATAGGTTATACTGGTAGCCAAATTTGATGCCTGCTTTCTTAAAAAGAACACACATATTTCCTATTAAAAAACGTTTTTATGAAAATTCACTACCATAACGCACATGCTGCATCCAGACTTTTTTTCAATTTATAAAGGCTCCCGAATTTACTTAGTTCGTCAGTTGATTTTCGATCGCAAAGCGAGTTTGTGTGTTCACGGTAAATTTTTTATTAAATTTGGTATATATACAGCATGTCACTGGAAAGGATAAGACACGTTTAGACGGCGAAACAAAATTTCTGGACGCAGCAGGTGCGTTATGGTAGCGAATTTTCATTAAATGCTTCAAATTTGTATAACTCAATTTTCTATAAACTTCTATTCATTAAGTGGATTATAATTAAACGCCTAAATGACATAAAGTGTTAATTGATATAGCTGGTTGTTTAGTACTTAAGTTTAAAAGCTATGTACAGGTCCGTAATAAGAATTTTCTTAATTAAGGTCGGAAGAAAGACTAAAATGGTACTAAACCACAAAGTGTGACACATCGCTGAATTTGAAAGAAAACGGCTTTCAGAATATATCAGAAAATGAGAGCCGTATTAAAACATAGTCGGATTCAAAAATTAGCAATGCTACGTTAAAGAAAATGAAAAGTTGCTGCGGAGAAGTGTCATCGGTATTGGTGTAGGTCCACTATTAAGGCCAGAAAAAAATTATATGTAAAATCGATAAAGCCAAATTTTTCTAAATATCTCAAAAACCAAAAAAATTGTCGGAGATGTCTAACAGCCATTTTGTTGGGCTTTTAAATGCGCAAATTTTCTCCCATTTAACCAAGTCTGTATCTGCTGTTGCCGTTCCCCCCATTAGCCCTGATATTCGAGAGTACACTGTAATTTTAGGATTTTCTTCGACTAAACGGTCTATGAGTCGACGGTGGTATGCGGTTATTTTAACTCTACATTTAACCATTTAACCTCCTCGCTGCTTCTTTGGTAGTTCTTAAAAGTTGAGCCATCAATACGCAGTTCTTTTTGGTACATTTGCTAGATTACGTCAGTCACCATTGGCATTATATAAAGCGCAAATATGCCTCTTCAAATTTGCAGCAGGAACCTTTTTTATATAAAGCATCTGTGATGAATATACTAATATATAATAACATTTTTTTAACGAATTTTTATTTTTTTCGGACTTCGTAACACTTTTCCATTATGTATAATCGCCATATAAACATACAATGTTTTGTAAGAACAAATATTTGTCTTTTTACTACTAAAAATTGTAACAAACTAACAAATATTTTTAAGAATCATTCCAGCGGAACTAAATTAGAAATTAACATTAATCTAAATTATGGGACGCAATAGCATTTGAATTATTCAAATATACAACCATTGAATTTAGCACCTACCTGATCATCAACGTGTGTGTGTGTGTGTGTGTGGAAGCAGCAGCAATTTAAATTCCAAAGATGAACAACTTTGTTGTACCGCAAGTTGATAGATAGAGGAAAGTCCGTTGTATTATGTGATATATCACATCAAACGCAAAAGGAATTATGTCTATTAGACCGTGTAACCATAACAAATGAAGAGTTCATCTGTATGTGGATGTGTGTACAAAACTTTTAAAAGGCAGATCCGGACTTCGTGAGTTGTATCAGAATTATGCAACATCATGCCTATAAAACATAAACATTTAAATGTACTTCCCCGTTGATAGCACTCTTCAGAGTACGTTCACCTTGGCAGTCCTACTATTGACTTCTTTGTCAATAAGGATATAAAAAAAGCAAATTCCTAAATGATGGCCTAATAATCATAATTAATACTCTTTAAATCTGGTTAATGGCTCGAAAACAAAGAATTGCATCGTCAAAAGCTCCGTTGGAAAACATTTTTTTTAAACTGAGGCTGTAGTAAGGCTGGATGTATTTTCACCATCATTAAAAACACATACTGGCTTCGCTCTTATTAGAGCTCGTCAGTGTGCTATATTAATGACATTATAAGCACACCCAAACTAACTCGTTTAAATAGACCAGCCTCAGAGAACATATATACATTGTTGCCAGTATTAAGGAGGAAAGTAACAGGGCACTCCATCTAAAGAATTTTTGGTTAGTTGTACACAGTCTACGTATTGTGTTCTAATATGGTGGAATCCTCACCCTTAATCTCCCTGAGTCCAACCCTGCCCGTTGTTACCCTGCAAACCTCTCTTGACTCCTACACCAGGCGCCAGGAAGCGTATGTAGGTTAGATTAGGTTAGATTGTGAGTGGTCCATATCGGTCCCTCCACCGCGACCATAAGGTCTATTGTGGCTAAGCGTATGTAACCGACAGTGAAGCCATAGGAAAAGTGTCTTCAACCCTTGATATTAAAAAAAAGCAGTTACAAGGTATCCAAGCTTCTATCACTTCATCATCAAGAGGCCAGTCAACATCTTAACAAGACCGACTGACCCGTGATAAGTAGTCACAATTTCATACTCCTTCGTTATCATTTAGCGGTCCGTGATCCCCGTTGTAACAAGAGCTAGTCTTCCAGCGAGCGACTGACCCGTAACGAGCAGACTATACCAACTGCTTTGACAGCGTACAAGCGGCATCAAGCCATCGAAACCAATTTTTGTAACCTGGGCCCGTGGACAACTTTGGCCCCTTGGACGACGCCCACAGATACCAGCGTGCTGGTTGCACCAACTACTTTTTAAGTCCCTTCCCTTGTATTAATCAATTTGATCGCAATTAAACTATTAGATTTATGTGTACCTTTATATAAATAAAATTGTTGTAGTTTTAATGCCCCGTGTGTTTTTTTATAACTCTGCACCCACAAAATACAATTCCTCTGGTCCTTCTTAAGTTATCTAAACGAAGTAATCTGAACCACCATTTTAGTCTATCTAAACTAATCAATCTAATCTAAACATTTTAATTAAAATCAAACATGTTGGACCTATCGAGCCAATCTGATCAAACCACTACGTGCCTAACATTTTTAGTGAATTTTACTAATGAAGTGGTGAGACTTTCGGAAAAAAAATCAAATCAGCGCGAATTAGCGCCATTAGAACCCATACCCAGGGTCCGTTTCAATTGTTATATGTTTATGTTTGTTTATATATATTTTTTATGAATTTGGAGTAAAAATGCTCGGACCCGTGAGTTTTATTTTTAGGGGACACATTTTAAGAATATTTTCGAACCTACCCCTTCAACGGAAACAAAGGTTTCCAAATAATCGGAAGGCGAAGACCATCATCTCTCTTATTTAAAGAATCGGGACGTTTTTCTATCTCGATTGCTTCCAACTCTCGTTTTGAAGTTGTAAACCGGTGCTATTGTTTTGGCATTATCGAAGTCTATTTTGTGCCCTGTATGGATATGATGCATGGACAGTGCCGATGATGGGTCGGATTTTCTAACTGCGATGGTGTGTTCATATATTCTATTGTGGATGCGTCTATTTGTTTGTCCTACATAAGTTCGGGAACAGCCGGAACAAGGAATTTCGTAAACTCCGTGGGATTCGTTTGGAATCGTATCCTTGGGAGTTTTTATCACATTTGATAGTTTTTGCTCTGTTGTGAATACGGTTTTGATACTATGGGTTCTAAAAATTTTGTTGATTTTATCGGTGACACCTTTAATGTATGGTAAAAACGCTGTGTGTTGTTGTGTGGACTCTATTTGTTCTTGTTGTGGTGTAGTGGTTTGTTGTTGTGCGTTTCTAATGTTTCGTAGTATGTGATTGTTGTAGTATCCGTTTTCTAGCAATGTCTGTCTTAAAAAGTTTAATTCTGTCTGTTTGTTGTTGTTGTCCGTTAGTCTAAGGGATCGTGTTTCTAGTGTTCGAACCACGGAATTTAGTTGCGATGGGTGATGGTGAGATTGGGCGTTAAGATAACGATTAGTGTGGGTTGGTTTTCGGTAGACAGTGTAAGAAAATCGTCTGACTGGGTTTTTAGTGATGCGTACATCTAATAAAGGCAAAGAAAAATTATTATAATAATGGTGAACTGGATTTGGAGGTTGATGTTATTTAGGTAAGAAAGGAATTCGTCTAGAGATTCTTTGCCGTGTGGCCAGATCCCTCATCGGCGCTGGTCATGCATCATATCCATACAGGGCACAAAATTTACCTCGATAATGCCAAAACAATAGCACCGGTTTACAACTTCAAAACGAGAATTATTCGCGAAGCAATCGAGATTGAAAAACGTCCTGATTGTTTAAATAAGAGAGATGGTGGTCTTCGCCTTCCGACTACTTGGAAATCTATTATATCTTCTTTACAAACACACAAAAAGAAAATAAATTCCACAGACAATTTTTTGCTCCATTATCTGCCTCAACAAATGCCGGTGACCCTATTAATCCTCCTCATCTTCTAAGTACCGTGACCAAAGCCCCCCACTTAATTGACGGTGACCCCACTACTTTCACTGATAACGAAGCAGGTTGACGGAACGACATATATAAGACAAGACAACGAACTGCCAGATCTCTCTGAGGCCTAGGGTTGAACACATTGAGACCTCACAGACGATCTCCGGCGAGATTTGGGGAGTAGGCAGATTGAGGCCCCGTAATCGAGCTACAACAACCCAACCCACCTTTGTCCACGGCTCTAAGGAGTAGGCAGATTGAGACCTTAGAGTATCCTTACATATTTCCTTTACCCACCTTTGTCCACCACTCTAAGGAGTAGGCAGATTGAGGCCTTAGAGTATCCTTACACATTTCCTTTACCCACCTTTGTCCACCACTCTAAGTAGTAGGCAGATTGAGGCCTTAGATTGTCCTTACATATATCATTTACCTCTTAAAAATGGCTCCAAAACAGGTGCCGAAACTTCGAGTTTGCATAAATTCTGGACGCGGTTCAACCCGCAAACCAATCGATTTTAGATTAGGCCTATCTACCTGGTGATTCTTATCCCAAATATACCGGGAAACGGAAGATTTATCTATAGAACCGTATCTTAATCCGTTGCCCGGCATATTTGGGATGATAAGCACAATAGTAATAAGCATTATATATATATATATATATATATATATATATATATATATATATATATATATATATATATATATATATATATATATATATATATATATACTTTCGAAAGCGCTCAGCTTTCCCGGTTGTCTAACATTTTTAATCAATTTTAGATTATTCTTACCTACTTGGTGCTTATTATCCCAAATATGCCGGACAACGGATTAAGATACGGTTCTATAGATAAATATTCCGCTAAAATGCTTTTAAAACGGTATATAATTTGTTGTGGGCACGTGAAACCAAACTACTCCTTTTCCAATGGGATGTTATTCTAAACCGACTCTATAAGGTAGCTCAATCTTTTATACTGGGTCCAGGCACAGTTCCTTGTGGAACACTACTCGACACTAAACCACTACTTATATTAATTATATTCACACACTCAAGTCTATCGAACGCAAATTTGGGTATTATGTCCTAAACATCAGATCCTATAAAAATGATAAAAGTAACTGAAAGACAATTTACGACAAAAAAAAATAAAAATAGTATCTAATGATACAAGATTCTGAACGGCAGCACTGAGTATTTGGGCAAGTTAAGAAGTAGCTCTGATGTATCATACAGTGTGTAACAGCCAATTAGAATAAATTCAGTATCTTCATTATTGTGCATGTTTACAAAAATCCCGAAATACGTCAATTGTAGATTAAAAAAAGTCTAGACGCAGCAGGTGCGTTATGGAAGTGAATTTTCGTAAAAATGTTTTTAATAGCAAATACGTCTCCTTAATGCAATCAGGCATCAATTTGATTACCGGTATAACCTTTATAGAAGAAATAATGTACCATGTTTTATCAAAAATAACTAACAATAGTTTTCCGAAAATAAACTTAAAAATTTTTCTTAGAAAATTGGTTTCCTAGCCAATAAACGTAAGGTTAATAGCAAATCGAGTTATTGAAATTTAAAGCATTTAATGAAAATGCGCTACCAAAACGCACTTACTGCGTCTAGATTTTTTCTTACAAACATGCATCATATTTCGATGAAAAATGCAAAAATATAAGGTATGTTCGAAAAAAACATTGTAGGTATCATCAATGACTTAGGTGATTGTCAAGACACACTATAGTCAACGTATATAATTTTTTCTCTTATCTTGTATAAGACCAATTATATTGCAGCTCAAGACACACTATAGTCAACGTATATAATTTTTTCTCTTATCTTGTATAAGACCAATTATATTGAGCTTGCGTCAGCCTATATATATATATATATATATATATATATATATATATATATATATATATATATATATATATATATATATATATATATATACAGATAAAAACTGAAACTAAACCTGGATATGGGTTCTAGGGGGGCTAGTTTGCACTCATTGGAAGAAATTTCGGTCTCCTCATTAACGAATTTTTTCTACGAAAATTAGCTAAAAATTATAGACTAATAAACCATACACTTAACTAAAATTACTGCCAAAGCACTAGAGAAAAGGTCTATTTGAAATATATTTTCTGGAAATATTTTAGTAAAATGAAGGACAATGTGTGGGGTTTTAACAACAAATAACCTCTAACAACTGCATTGTGTACATATGCCTGGTGCATTTTTTTTTGTGACTTTTAACTGTGTACGACGATATACCGCAAAGTTATATACATTGTGCCGCCAAACGATGGAAACGGTACGGAAGCCGATAGTGACGAATGTGATGACGAACATGAGGCAAATTGGAATCACTTGCCTCGTGGAATATTACTTCAAGAATGTAAAATGGTAATTGTGAGCGAGACTGAAGAATACCGTCCAGCTGATTCATTGCCTTTATCAGTTATTCAGGAGAAACTGAGGGCAGAAAAAGCTAGGTTATCTCAAAATAATTCTCATCCAACACATCCACCTTGCAAAAGATTGGTTTGGAGAGAAAACGTAACAGGTCAGCACAGTAACAGCGATATGGTTATCGGCTGCACTTCAACAGAGCCATCATCACCTGTTTTGTGTTTTTTCCCTCAGGGCTCGTCCGCGGCCTTGCCGCCCCGATAGCACCGCAACCCTTGGTTGATTGTGCATACCCTTAGTCTTACTCCACCCATTCCAAGATCACTGTGCCTTGAACTAGTCTGCACAGCGATTGGTAGGGTGAAGTTTTATATTGCTCTGTCTCCGGTCTAGAGTGACCGTAGATCAGTTGTCTTTTCCGGTCCAGAGCTATACACTCACACAAGATGTGCTGGGCTGATTCCTCCCCCTCGCCGCAGAGTCTGCATGCGAGGTCCCCTTCGAACCGCCCCATTTTATGCAGGTGTTTCTTGACGGCCATGTGTCCTGTCAAGAGACCTGTTGTGTTTCTGAGCTGTCCTCTGCTAAGGTTTAGCAGCTCCACAGCTCTCTTTGAACTGGGTCCGTCAATTATTGACTTCCCATGTCTGAGCCCTGGAGTCCGCCCAGTACACCTTGTGTTGGTTTCTGACCCAGGACTTAATGGCTCCCCTGGCAGTGCTCTTTGACACGCCCAGAGCCGGTTCTGGTCCCATAAATGGTTCTGCTGACCCTCTCTTCGCGAGACTGTCAGCTTCTTCATTGCCTTTAACCCCCGAGTGACCCGGCACCCAGATGAGGGTCACCTCATTCTGCCCAGCCAGGTCGCTCGTCTCGTATCGGCACTCACTCACCAGCCAGGAATTTACCCGTGGGCTACTTAGTGCCTTAAGGGCTGCCTGGCTGTCTGTGGCTATGAGGATCCGCTTGTTGGTGTAGCCCCTCCTCTTGTTCTCCCGCACACAGTGCAGGATGGCGTACATCTCGGCCTGAAACACCGTTGCATGGGCTCCGAGGGAAATAATATGACTTACCCTCGGTCCTTCCGAGTCCTTCCCACGCTCCCCGCCAGATCCGTCCGTGAACCAGACGAGCGCGTCCCGTGGCATGCCCGGCGTCTCCTCCCGCCATGCCTCGCGATCAGGGATTTCCACTGTAAAGTTGTTTTCCCTGCACATTCGCGGGCTCGCGAAGTCTGACCTCATTTCAAGCATGGGCTCCTTCACGATCTCCTGAATTTTGCAGTGGCCCCTGAAGCCTGGGTTGATCTTCAGTCTACCATTGCAGGCTAGTCTGTATAGTCCTAGCCTGGCCTCTCCCATAATAACTAAGTGTAGGGGGGGTAGATCCAGCAACACCTCCATGGCGGCTGTTGGGGTTGAAGACATGGCCCCTGTGATGCCTAGGCAAGCCATCCTTTGGATCTTGCCTAGTTTTTGTTTGGCACTGGATTGTGTCACCTTAGGCCACCAGACCAGTGCCGCATATGTTAACGATGGTCTGACCACCAGTTTCAGCACCAGTTGGTGCAGTGCTGTTTCTGTTGAGAATCCTGCTCTGTATGCATATTGTCCGCAGTGTAGAGGATATGCTTCCAGTACACCGCCCCTAATGTGCCGGTCGAGCAGTTTTTCCACTGTTTTCAGCAAGAAGGACATGAGACTTATTGGCCTCAGGGACTTTGCCTGGTCTGTTGGACGCCCAGGTTTAGGAATAAATACAACCCTGGCCAGTCTCCATGCCCTCGGAATGTACCCCAGAGCCAGGCTGGCCCTCATAATGAGGGTAAGCACCGGCGCCAGTATATCTATCCCCTGTTGGAGCATGATGGGCATTATTCCATCAAATCCCGGCGATTTGTATGGCTTAAAGCTGTTAATGGCCCATCTGATTTTGCTCCAGGTAACCACCTCTTTAGCGACTGTCCAGTCTACTCTAGATGCCCGCCTATAAGGCGCCTCTATTTCTGAGTGTTCCCAGTCCGGAGGTGATTGGTTTATTATGTTACAGCCGGGGAAGTGCGTCTGGAGTAAAATTTCCATAGTTTCCTCCCCGAGCTTGTAAAGCCTCCCGTGGGTGTTCTAAGGGAGCCTATGTTAGTCTGAGGGCCCTTAGACAGGATCTTGTGTAGTCGAGCACTCTCGGACGTGTTTTCCACTTCTTCGCAGTGCCTCCTCCACGACTCCTTCTTGGCGTCCCTCAGTCTTTTGTTATAGGTCGATAGGGCCTGTCTATATTCATCCCATGCTCCCGACCTTTTGGCCGCGTTAGACAGCTTACGAACCTGCGTCCTCCTTTGCCTGAGGTCCTCGTTCCACCACGGGACGTTCCTGGTGGACACCCTCATTTTCAGGGGGCAGTTGGCGTTATAGGCCGAGGTAATTGCGTCTCGCAATTGGACTGCTGCAATCTCGAGGTCTATTGAATTTTTTTATGGTACTCTTAACCCCCCGCAGTTCCACAGCCAGGTCTGTACTGTAGGCTTCCCAGTCCGCCTTGCGGGGGTCCCGGTACCATACCGTTTCTCTTTCGACTTTGGCGATTTCAAACCGGATGTATCTGTGGTCTGAGCTGCTCACTTCCCCAGACACAGCCCAGCTTTTAACAAAGTCACCCAGAAACTGGGTGGAAACTGTTAGATCTAAAACTTCCTCACGCCGTGTTGTGACGAAGGTCGGTTTATTACCTCTATTCAATATGTCTAAATTAAATTTCATAAAGAATTGTAAAAGTGCCTCACCCCTAGAGTTTGTGTCCGAGCTACCCCACAACTCATGGTGCGCATTCGCATCCATGCCGATGATGGTCTGCCATCCACCTGCTCTGCTACCCACCATCAGCTGCTCCAATTCGTTGGGTGGAGGAGGGTCCGTGCTGTCCCCTGGCAGATAGGCTGACGCGACAGTAATGTCCCTCAGCCCATCCGCTCCTCCACATCGGATTTTGATCGTTGCCAGGTCCCTGGAACAGAAATTCATTAGAGGGAGAAACTCTATCCCTTCCCTGACAAAAATGCAGGCCCTCGGGTTCTCGCTGGATCTGCTGTAGATGAGCTTTCCAGTAGCTCCGCCGAGTCCCTTGATCTCTCCTTTATAGGAGTACGGTTCCTGGATGAGGGCCACATCCGTGTTCCTCAGAGCCATTAGTAGTCCGGCCGTGGCTGCCCTACTGTGTTGGAGGTTGACCTGAAGGAACCTAAGTCCCATTAATCCTTAGTTGCTTCCCCAGTGGGCGGAAGCTAACCCTTCCCATGCCCCAGAATGCCTTGAAGGAGGTTCCTTCAAGGGCTCTGTAAGATGTCGGGTCGATCGAGAAGGCGAGCGTCTGTCCTTTCTCCTCTGCCTTCCTGCTTAGAACCGACCAGTGTTGCGTCCCCAGTTCAGGGTTCTGGATCTTAAGTCTGCTGATCACCGTCTCCTGCGGGACGGTGTCAGGGATCCGTACGAGGACCTTGCGTCTCTTTGGGAGTTCCTTGGGCTCGACGGCTGTCAAGTCCGCCCCCTCCCAAATCTGACCGAGGCCCCCGATCGTTTTCCGCAGCCAGTCCCGCGACTGCGGGCCGGCACAGGTTATCCAGAGGATGCCCCCCGTCAGGCGCTTCCGGTGGAACTGAGGCGGGCTCTATCCTTCCTGAAGAGAGTCCACTGCAGCTACCACCGCAGCCTGGATCAGGTCCGCCTTCCCCTGGTCTAGCGTGACCTCAGGATGGCGTCTGTCAATCACCGCCATCCCGAGGCCCTCCGCAGCCTCCCTGTAAGAGCAAGTCTGCGCCGGTGTTCCGGCCTTGGTTCGTTTGGGAGGTCTGTCTGTAGTAGGCGTGCTAGAGCCAGAGCGCGGCGTCTTCCGACTCGCACTCTCCTCTTGCGCCTTTACAGGCACCCTGGCCCGTTTGGAACGTCTGTCTGTAGTGGGCGTGCTAGAGTTCGAGCGCGTCCTCTTCTGACCCGCACTCCCCTCTTGCGCCTTTACAGGTTTCTCGACCGTCCAGGTCCCGGCCGCCATTTTTTGCGCCCTCCGGAGCTTCTTTCTTTGCGCCCCGGAAAGACGCTTGGACTGCCGGGGCAGTCCCTCTACTCTAACAGTAGAGTCCTCACTGGTGGAGGGGCCCCCGGAGTCCGCGGAGCTCGCCGCCCTCCGGTGGGACCCAGCCTCCAGCTTGGGAGTCGGGGACAGGTCTCTGGCCGAAGCTACCCCCTGATCCCCCGTATCTGCGCCGGTCGTGGGACCTCCAGAGTCCGTTGCCGCCCCCTGGCTCGTCTCCGTTTCCGGGATAGACTCAAGGCACAAGTCTGTAGCCGGAGCCACTCCTCGAGCCTCATTGGTTTTGGTTTTGTATGTGTTTATTATCTTCATGTTGTTCCCACGAGAATGGGGAAAATACTGTCCACACCATCAGAACCCCCTGTGTGGTGCAAGGCGGGTTACTCTGGAGGGTTGCCTGGTACTCCAGAGGTTCCGTTCACGACACCATCGCCCTGGTGCCATCCATCCATAGGCACGGGTCACGTGACACCGTAGATTGGGGGAGTTTAGTTCGACCTCCTTGTCTAGATCCGTCATGTTTAGTTATTAGCAGGGTCACCTCGTGCAGGATGCGGATTTTTACCGCGCATGACGGTCTTGGGGAAAGCTTCATCGGGAGTTTATGTTGTTATTTCCACTTCCTCAGCTTGCCCCCTGGAGTCCTTTGGCCCGCGACTCCTTAACCCCCCTGTTTTGTGTTGACCATGTCCTACTTTCTATAGTTGAACAAAGTAACATACGCTCTCCAGATAAACGTTGATCTCTCTTTGAACATAGAAGAATTGTATGTGATTTTGGGATGAACTATATTATCTGGATATGGTATATACCTTAATAGAAGACTCTACCGATCAAGCGAAGAAGATACCCCAAAGATACGCCACGATAGCATACGTCGAAACAGATTTGACAAAATCCTAAAATATATTCATTTCAATGACAACTAGGCATTGCCCCAAGAAGGCAGATTGTAACAATTAATACCACTGATAGGTAGACTAAATTTGTAACATGTCACACGCGTCAACACCTTTTCTTTCCGTACTATAAAGCTTCTGAATCAGTCCCTGCAGTGATGTCAGAGTTTGACTTCTCCTGGTTACGTCAGAGTCGGTGATCCGACATACGCATTCCGTGGTCAATGGTTCTACCGCAGTAAGACTCGATGAGGACGCGCCTAACATCCAACGTGGTCACTCGGTTACTCGAATACCTCGCCAGATAAGCTCTTTATAAGCGAACTACCCTCGTGTGACAGCCTTCTTCTCTTGTAAAATTTTAACATAAGATGCAAAGACGTAATTAATCGAAGCGAGAAAAAGCAGCATGCCAGCCCAGGTAAGAATAAATATAATATCAAATGCTCGCTTATTTTGTGAATCGCTTGTAAGTTTCTTAGTTGTGATTAATATAAATAGCCTGTACTTTTGCTGTACTAAATTGACGTTAAATAATTTCTCTCACTGTAGCGGTATTGTTTTATGATGGCTTGTGGTAGCGTTCCAAAGTTGATATTAATTGATTATTTGCTATTATTTTGCATCAACTGTGCTCTTCTCGGATCAATTAAAATTTATTAACTTTAAACATAACAGATAGCTCTTGTACTTACAGAACAAATTGCCACTTGCCCAATTCAATTAGCAAAGAACATAGCTGACCCTAACTCATCTGAAATTTTAGATCGCCCCGTTATTATGGGACCCATCACCGTTATTATGGAACCCATCACCGTTATTATGGAACCGATCACCGTTATTATGGAACCTATCAGTGTTATTATGAGAATCCATCACCGTTATTAAGGGACCCATTCCACGTGCATCCATGGCCTGGACATCTACCTACCGGGAACCCCTGTCCTGGGGTCGTCCACCTTATACGCTGCTGTAAACAAAAACACCCGAGGAGCTAGAATTATGACCACCGTCAGCATAAGGAAGCCTACTACAGCTGCGCCGCAGACACGGGCACAATGGGGCCCCCTACAGCATCCAGCATCCTGTCACCTCCAGGGCAGCAGTTCGAATCGACATCACAGCTAAGTACATTATTTATCTGTAACACCGTTTCTATGAAAACTAAAAGTACTGCTCCACAATTCATCTAAACAGTATTCAGGTTTAGTTTAGCATTAATTCATTTTCTTCATCCTTTATTGAGATTTGTTATTTGGAGCTAACTAAATTATATAACTGTGATAATTGTCAATAAATTTATTTGATCTTATCTTGAATTTTATTTGTATGTCTTACACCCCACCAACCATAAGTGCTAAAACACATGCCCTGTTTTATTTTGTGTTAAAGCTTATGCCCTGACTGAGAAGCCAATTTTATATAGATTATTCATTATTAATTGGGCTTATATTTTTCATTATAAATTAAAAATTTTAGACGACATGGGGGTTTTGATGAATATGTTTACGCATAGTTCCTTATTAGGGTAAGCACTACGCAAAACATTTCATAAAAGGTAAGCCCATTGGTTTTGATTTCAAAAACTGGGCGCTGTGCTCCAGTAGTGGGTACATGTATGGCTTAGAAATTTATACTGGGAAGAACTCTAATAATACAAAGAACTCTGGCTTGGGTGGAGACGTAGTTTGTCGCCCTACTCGACGAAGTTCAGTTACCACAAAAAAAAGGACATAAAACATTTCTGGACAATTATTTCACTGGTCTCCCTTTGTATGCTTACTTAGCCCAATGAAATTATTGCGCCACGGGAACAATACGTGAGAACCGTTTAGAGCAGTGCCCAGTTCCAACAAAAAAAAACACAGATTATTTTACCTAGAGGTAGTCTACTTTGCAGAAAACTACAGAATACCCATCAATTGAGCGGAACGCTATTATCGCTTCGGAGATATATGGCACTCAATTTCCTACGTTCTATGGAGTTAAACCGCAACAAGAAAGACGAAAGTTTCACGCCCTTTACCTGAGGTGCGATTTGATAATGTTGGGACACATGATAATATACAACGAGACGGACCGACGATGTGCATATTGTAGCAGGAAAACTACAGCCTCGGTGGTTCAAAGGTAGGAACGTGTGAGTCTGAACCGAAGGGTTCTCCTTTAACTTTTTCAGTACAAACTGTAACATTAACATCAATCGAGGTTCTGGCATTGTATTTAACCAAGTTGGTGGTCTGCACGTTCCGCCCTTCGGAGGGGGGGGGGGGTGTAAAGCCGTCGGTCCCATGTCCATGCGATGTTGGGCACGTTAAAGATCTCTACCCTTCTTACAGAAAGGCAGAGGTTCGGCAAAATTTCCAGGATAGTGAGGTGAAACTGCTTCCTGGCGTCGGTGATTGGCCATAGTGGCGGAAATAGGCCGACGTTAAAGAAACAACACACACACAACACTGTAGCAGGAAAAGCATTCATTTGTGATAACTGCAACATAATTCTTCATCCTATGTTTTGTTTTAAATAATATCAAATATTTTAGTATATAATTGAATTAGAACAATAAAATTTGTTGAATAAAAACGTTGTCTATATACCCAAGGTGGCCAGTGCCCAACGTCTCCTGGAGGGATATTAAAAAAATTAAAACTGGCAAAATAATTGATCAAATGTAGGTACATTCCACGTATTACATCTATAATCTTTAGAATTATGACATTTACTAAAAAGAAAAAAAAACTGATGCTTTGGTTTAAAATCTTTGTCTTCTTTGGCATGCCACAAATGCTCCGAAACAAACATGTATGTTTGTATTTAGCATAAAACGGTTTCAGCAATTTATGAAAGAACAAGTTCTATCAAACTGATACATTTAAATCCGTCACTGTAAACATGACATATTATTTATTTCAAACAGAATTTGCGAATCTTCTTGAAATTACATCAACTTGATACAATCTCTGGTTAATATTTCATGAAACTGGCGGCGAATTACATAAATTTAGGTCTTTTATGGGAATACTAAGTTATGGTACTTTATAACTAGAAAGTTATGCCAGTAGTGACATAAATTTTAATATATGTAATAGTTTACGTTCGCATATATATATATATATATATATATGTAAAGTTTTAGGACACTTGTGTGGGCTTGTGATTGATCACCAGTGTTAAGTTATTTGTTTACATATTTTTTAGGTAAGCAGCCCACTATTGGACATATTTTTGTAGTCTTCGTTAATATTAGCATACCATTCATTTCATTTTAAATTAGCTTGCGATTTGTTCACAGCCAATATTATACTACATAATAAACCTATAAATATTAGAAGTGCGTTATAGTGCATAATTAATTTTCATAAAAATGTTTTTAAAGATGGATATAGTTTTTTTTTAATAAGACATCAAATTTAGTGGATAGTATAACCTTTATAGTAGAAACCATGTACAGGATGGCTCAAATTCGAGCCTCATCATTGATCTAGGAAACTGTAAGAGATACAACGTCGGCTGTATCTCAATGGATTGGAAACCAAGGAGTGGTGAGCTGGCCTGCCAGAAGTCCTGATTTGTCCCCGCTGGATTATTTTTTATGGGGATTCTTGAAAAATCGCTTATTCAAGGATGCTTTTCCGAGTGATATAAATATTTTGCGCCAAAAGTTAATGTTAGAATTCACAACTCTACGAGCAAGAGGAAGAATAATCCACCGGGCTGTTACGAACAATCTGCGAAGACGTATGCGAAAATTCATAGAAGTCCAAGGGGGCTTATTCAAGCATTTACTTTAGGTTTTTTAATTTGTCCATTTTAAAAGTTAAGTAAGCATTAAATATTTTCAAGAAAGACGGAAAATGTCATTATTTGTTATCAAAACGTTTGAAACTCAAAAGTTGTGATGAGGCATTGTTTTTAGGTAGTCCAAAGGTAACAAAATATGAAATAAAAAATCCAGGGCCGTATTAGAAAAAATGGAGTTGATGGTTTCTGAAAGACGAAACATCAGATTTCAAATTTGAAAATACCATCTTGTAGGAGAGGAAAAGTGACCTTAATGAAGTGTGATTCATTTTGTTATATCTTTTCAAATAACGCCAGAAAAAAATAAAACAGATTTTATGAGTTTTCGGTTTTTTCCGATTATCACCGGAAGTATTCGGAATTTTCTAATTTTCTAAACTGCATTTTGCTGAGCATCAAATTACGCAACTTTGTCATAATTTAACCGACGTTGTATCTCTTACAGTTTCCGAGATACCAATGATGAGGCTCGAATTTGAGCCACCTGTACTATATTTTATCAAAATAACTTTATTGTTTGAAACAATACAATACAACAATTTTCTGAAAATTAATCTAAGACATTCCCGAAAAAACTGGTTCGGTTTTTATGGACAACGAACCTATTCAAGTAACACAAAAACTACACTTCTCAAGATATAATTATTCACAAAAAGCTGACCACTAACCAAGTTAGCATCATCAGAGGATGAATAATTCTAAATATCTTATATCCACAACTATATTTATATTCTTCTGCAGGCAGTCGGTCACTAACGATTTAGGGAGGTTCAACGACAATTAACATATTTCGTTTGGCGGAAATATCTGTATTCCTTTATTATCTATCGGACGTGCTTTTGCCGGTATTTATTTTACAAGACAATCTATCAGGAGACCACTCATAAGCGGCGGAGAGAGATTCATACAATTTTTTTATTACTATATTTAGCAATATATATATATATATATATATATATATATATATATATATATATATATATATATATATATATATATATATACACTTGCGAAGGCGTTTAGCTGTCCTGGTTGTCTAAGTTTTTTTTTTAAATTAATTTTAGATTCTCCTCATCAACGCGGTGATGATTATCCCAAATATGTCGGGCGACGGAAGATCTATCTACAGTACCGTATCTTAATTGTGTTAAATGTTCTTTAAATCTAATTCCAATACATCTTTTTGTTTGTCCAACGTATTTAAGATCACAATCTTTACAACCTATTTCATAAATCTCCGACATTTTGGCCGTATTATCCTTGTCTTTTGGGCTACCTAGCAAGTTTTTTAAAGTGTTTTTTGTCGAAAATGTTAGTTGCAAATTGGCTTTTTTTAAAATGCTATCTTGACCACTCGTGATTCGAAGTTCAAATGGTAAGCAAACAAAGTTTTTTCGGCTTTCTCTCTTCTAAAAGTAGTTCAGTTCGTTATATTCGGCCACGTTCTTAATATACTTTAATTCTTTGATATATCTCTTTTTACTTAAAGAAAAACTAATTAATCTGTTTACTAACAAATTCAGACTGGCCTTTTTTTTGTGCGTACGTATGATGTGAGTCATTCGAAAAGTAGCTTAGAGTTGTGTTTTTCTGGAAACCAAAACATTGTGATCTCAAATACGTCGGGCAAACAATAAGATGTATTGAAATTAGATTCAACGAACATTTAGCTTAAGATACGGTACTACGGCATAGTTGGGATACAAATCACCACGTTAATGAGGATAATCTAAAATTAATAAAAAATGTTAGACAACCAGGTCAGCTAAACGCCTTCGAAATATATATATATATATATATATATATATATATATATATATATATATATATATATATATATATATATATATATATATATATATATATATATATATATATATATTGCTATAGTAATAATAGAAAATGTATGAATCTCGCTCCGCCGCCTATGAGTAGTCTCCTGATAGATTTCTTTGTAAAATAAATACGGGCAGAAGCACTTCAGATAGATAATATAAGGATACAGATATTTTCGCCAAACGAAATATTTGACCGACTACCTGCAGAAGAATATAAATAGAGTTGAGGATATAAGATATTTAGAATTATTCATCATCTGATGGCGCCAACTTGGTTAGTGAAACGATTGTCAGTTTAATGTGTTGTGGTGATTTGGGTTCTCCGAATGTGCTTATTAGTGCTCATCACAGGTTCCAATCTTCACTTAGTGAAAAAGCTTTTTGACAAAAATTGAACAACAAATTTTTTATTAAATGAATGTCGTCGGTGATTGGCCATAGTCGCAGAAATAGGCCGATGTTAAAAATAAACACATACTGACGTGTACACATTGCGTACATACTTGCCTATGTGCTAGAGCGTGTGAACGCGTGCTTGTATATATTTTATTTCTTTAACATCAGCCTATTTCCGCGGCATTGAACAATCACCGACGCCATGGAGCAGCTTCACCTCACCAACCTATATACTTATACTTGTAATATGGTAGGTGGTAATGGAATTTTCCTTTACGTGATAGTAAAGGATTTTTTTCACGCCCGAGGAGGTACCACCCCTTGCATCAAGGGGCCGGTAAAGTCACAACGGACGTTTCCGGTTCTGGTGTATGGTCGGTTTCCCTAATAAGCAAAAATGATGATGGCTCCTCCTTGTACAAAAGATTCCGGAGGCAAAATACCCCTCCATTCGGATCTCCGGGAGAGGGGTGTACAGGGGGCGCCAGCATCGAGATTTACAATATCCTTCTCGAATATATGTGGCCTAAATTCTAACCTTTCCTCCAGGCTAATAGGCCCCCAACTCCTCTTCCTGACCGACACTCAAATCAGTGCCAAAACAGCCACTAATCACCTTATTTTCCCAGGGTCATTTCTGTTGTCGTGGATGGCCATTCCTCTAAACTGTATCAAATTAATGCAGGACTTCCTCAAGGTTCAGATTTAGCCCCTACTTTGTATCTTCTCCACATCAATGACCTCATCTCTAGAACATCCAACCCAGTTCACAGTTACGCGGACGACAGCACCCTCCACTCTAATATACAATATTCTAAGCCTGTCTCTTTAGCCCAACTAGATGAGGATCGCAGATTCATGGAGGGTTCTATCTCCGTGGATCTCCAAAAAATATTAGACTGGGGAAGTAGAAATCTTGTACAATTCAACCCCACCAAATCACAGTCTTGCTTTCGTTCTCATAAGAGATACACCAGCCCTAGACCCATCACAATAAACAACCAAGTTATTCAAAGTAATGAGTCCTTTTCACTTGTTGGCATCTCTGTGGATCGAAATCTCAATTGGCACTAACATGTCACATCAATTGCAGAAGTGGCTGCTAAGGAATTAGGTTTCCTCTTCCGGGCTCGCAAATACTTTTCACCAGCTAATCTCTATACTTTATATACTTCACAAATAAGACCAAACCTCGAATACTGCTCCCACATCTGGGATGCTGCTGCCGCTTCTACACTCGCTATCCTGGACTCCATTCAGAAGAGTCATCGGTGACACTACCCTCACCCAAAGGCTACCATCCCTTGCACACCGACGTGCCGTAGGTGACCTCTCTCTCTCTTTTATAGATATCTACACGAGCACTGCTCAGAGGAGCTTACTTCCATAGTTCCTCCACAGTTCCTCCACCTGCTGCCCCCAACAGATCTATCAGGGGAACAGAGCGAATGCACCCTTTTACTGTCCAGGTCACCAGACATAGAACATCTTGTTATGCCCGCGCTTTTGTCCCGAGGACTTCTAAGTTGTTGAACTCCTTGCCGGCACATGTTTGTCCTTCTCCCCCGAACCTCCAAACCTTCAAGTCCAGAATTAACAAGTTGCCTCTTTCCTCCTTGTCGACACCCACGGTACGATAGTATTTAGGCTGTAAGCCCGCGTGATGTGTTGTTGAAAAAAAAACCTGTAAACTTTGGCCGCATCCCTGTCTTTGTGAGCGGGGTACAAAATTTGCTAGCCAAAAAACTCATGATACACGAAACCCACGGCTCAACGCCCACTCCAATTGGCAAAACTTGTAGAGATTCAAGAGGCCTGGGTACAATGCCACGGCCTCAACAGTTGTTATTTCTTCATGTGTACTGAATTAATCAATTATAATAATTTTGAAAAAGTAATCCACGCTCTGTGGTAAGATGCGCACCTGGAACATCTGCACAGCGAGCCAACGTTTTCTCGCTGCGCAAACCGAGACGACTATTATTAATAATGCAGTCAATGTAATTATTAAACACGTTCATGAGGGCAGCTGACAAAAACATTTACTTTTTTGAGGCACATTAAAATATGTAATTTATAATAAATAGTTTTAATAGCTTCATGGTTTTTGATTTAGAGAATGTGCAAATATTGTATCTCATTACCCTCAAATACGTAAATTTATTTAAAAAATATGTAAACTGTGTGTTGTTTTGCCATACTGGAACACTAATGAGCTTTTCTTTTCATGTAAATAAGTAAATATTTAGTTTTTTTATCACTGTTTTTTTTTTGATAATTAGGTAGCACCAATAATCATTATGTTTTGTATTTTAATTAGGGTACTGCTTTTAGCGAATTTCCGTAAAAAAAATCGCTTTTATGAAGATCTTGACCGTGAGACGTTCAAAAAATATATTTACGTAAGCGCGAACTAGAATTCCTCCTAAAACCCATAATCAATTTCATGATTACATTTTAAATCTTACACTAAATGATCTTATTTCATATATCAGTTTTTCCCCATATAATTTAAAAATAAAAAAATAAAATCAGTATTATTGTAAATGTTACTTAGAGTTAAAGTGTTATCACCCGCCAAGTTTGAAAATGTATTTTGTGTCCATATTTCGTCTTTGTCATTTCTCAGTCACACTTAAATCACAACATAAGAAACTCTTATGCTGTGGTTAAACGTTATTAGTGTTACATTACTGCAGCTACTTTTAAAATCTCAAATATTGCAAAAACGGTTGATTTTAGCGTCATTCAACCAGTATACCCTTTTTTGTTGATAAGTCTAAATGTACCTTTTAGGTGGCCTCCGTGATCACCAGATCTATGATCTCTGGACTTTTATGTATGGGGTTGTTGTAAAAATATAAATTGTATGTTCATACAGTATTACATTTAAAACACCTAATAAACCGAGGTTTAAAAAATTTTAATTCAGCTGAAAATAGAAGGGCTACTACCACCGCAATCCATAACATAATTTAACCCTGGAGAAGAATGGCAGTCACGTACAGTCTTTATTATAGTTTCTAATTTTTGTTCATATAATTTTGCCTACCTTCTTTGTAAATGGTACTGTTAGAAAAATCAGCATGTCCTGCGCACTAGTAAACTGAATTTCTCATGTATGTAAAATAAATTTAAAATATTAAAGTTTCTATAATTTTCCATATCATTCTCCATGCTTATATTAAAATTAGTCAATACAAATTATTGCAAGTAACAGAGGTGAAGCAGTACGATTAACACACATCAGACAAGATTCTGTTTGACAAGTAACTGTTTCTAATGTCATTTTCACCGCCATCTTTGAAAAGCAATATTACCCACATGTATTGCCAATTAAAAAAATTACAAATGAAAAATCGATAAAAAAGAAACCATAATACCAATCGAGGGAGAACAAAATTCTACATTGGATAGATGAAAAGATATACAGGTGTTTTATTTGAAGAACAACCCTTATGAAAGCTTGAAGTTGACGAGAGCGGGAATTAAATTTTGAGCACCTTGTATAAAGTTAGGTACCATGTAAGCATTGGTAGTAAGCTCAAGGGCTCAACTAGTTGCTTTGCGAAAATAATTTAATGTTTATTTTGTACGAAATAGCAGTTAAATCGAAACTATTATCTTAAAGACTATTTTATTTATTAAGGTGTTGTGTTGTAATGTTGTAAACATAAGTGTTCAGTAAATCAACCTTAGGACGAATTGGACGTTATTTATTCAAGAATTAAATCGATAATTCATCATAAAGGTAGATATGTGTTTAATTTAAAAAATAAGTCATACATACTTAAAAAAGAAGCCAATAGATAACGTAACCTAAATATCTTTTTAGATGCCCAGTGGAACAATTTGTAATGTATCAAAGTGCAAAATGAATGCTAAAAAGGCAAAGGAAAGTAGAGAGACACTTTCCTTCTTTTCTTTTCCTAAAGAGCCTAAGATTAAAAAAGAATGGGTAAGAAAATGTTATCGCAAAGATGTCTGGAATGTTGCAAATAAGAGAATTTGCAGTAAGCATTTTAAACCTGAAGATTTTGAAGATGAGTTGCGGGCTAGGATAATGAATACACAACCGACGCGTCTAAAAAAAAATCAGGTACAAAGTTTGTGTTTGTTGATTTTAGTGAATTTTCGTAGAAAAAATTCACTAATGGGGAGATCCCGACTTTTGAATTTTGAAACAATTTTTGCAAACGAGCGCGAACTAGGACCCCTAGAACCCATATCCGGGGTCAGTTTCAATTTTTATATGTTTAATATATATATATATATATATATATATATATATATATATATATATATATATATATATATATATATATATATATATATATATATATATATATATATATATTATATATATATATATATATATATATATATATATATATATATATATATATATATATATATATATATATATATATATATATATATATATATATATATATATATATATATATATATATATATATATGTGTGTGTATCACACCGATAACACAAAAAATAATGGGCCGATTTTGATAAAATTTGGCATGTACCTTTCTTTTGTAAATGGCTTGGATAAGTTCGTTAGTCAGGAAAATCGGAGGAGTTTTTCCGGGAAAATTTTGAGTTTTCATTCGAAAAAATTCTTATCTCAAAAATTAATAAGCCGATTTTAATAAAATTTGGCATGTACCTTACTTTTGTAAATGGCTTTGACAAGTTTGTTAGTCATGAAAATCGGACGAGGTTTTCCGGGAAAATTTTGAGTTTTCATTAGAAAAAAATTTTTATCTTAAAGAATAATGGGCCGATTTTGACAAAATTTGGCATGTACCTTCCTTTTGTAAATGGCTTTGATAAGTTCGTTAATCAGAAAAATTGGACGAGGTTTTCCGGAAAAATTTTGAGTTTTCATTTGAAAAAATTTTTATCTTAAAAAATAAAAAATCTATGATAATCAAATTTGGTAAGTAGGTTTACGATATAAAAAGTAAACTATGCACCAAAATTTAGATTTCTATATCACAAGAAAAAAAAGTTCTAATAAAATATTTTGTGCCAGATAATTTCTATGAAAATTCACTACCATAACGCACTTGCTGCGTCTTTGAGTTTTTGATTATTTATTTTGCGTAAGAGTATGTAGTACCTACCTATTATTTGAGGTGTGCCTGAGACCTATGAGGGTAGAACCTCGGTGGTTCAGGGGTAAGAACGTGTGCCTCTGAACCGAAGGGTACTGGGTTCGATCCCCCCTCCTTTCACTTTTTCAGCACAAACTGTAAAATTAACATCAATCGAGGTTCTGGCATTGTATTTGAGCAAGTTGAATGTCTGCACGTTCCGCCTTGCGGAGGGGGCGTAAAGCCGTCGGTCCCGTGTCCATGCGATGTTGGGCACGTTAAAGATCCCTACCCTCCTTACAGAAAGGCAGTGGTTCGGCAAAATTTCCAGGATAGTGAGGTGAAACTGCTCCCTGGCGTCGGTGATTGGCCATAGTCGCGGAAATAGGCCGACGTTAAAGAAACCAAACACACACGCACCTATGAGGGTACCTATTATACCTACTTGTAGCAATAAATTTATAATTTAAGCTCTTCCTTCATTATATCTGTTGAACGGACAAGAAAAACATAATGAGAGTGAAAGGTCCAAGAGAATGATGTACAAAAAAAGGAAAGCTATTGTGGAAAGTTTAATTAGCATGAATGAAGAAGCATCACAGAACATCACAGAACAAGCTAATGAAATTAAGCGTCAAGAGAAAACTCTGAGCATAGACTTGTCAGAATGACCACCCCTTAGTAATATATATATATATATATATATATATATATATATATATATATATATATATATATATATATATATATATATATATATATATATACAGCGATCAAAAAATAATGAGCTAATGTTGATGAAGTTTGGCAGGTACCTTCCTTTTGTAAGTGGCTTGGATAAGTTCCTTAGCCAGGAAAATCGGACCAGCCACTAGAGGCGCAGGTATCGGCAGAGGCGCCCCTGTGACAGGCGTCATCAAGCGGCAACAACGGTGAGAATCAGCTACAAGAGGATTCAAGATTCGATAACTTCCTCATCATCCAGCGTCCAGTAAGGTGGTGGCAAGACCGGCTTAACCACGAGCGGTAGTCACAGAGCATAATAGTTGATTATGCTGTGGTCATACCAAAGTTAACTTCGTCGGCGCTGGTAGTCAGGGAGCATCATAGAAAGATCAGCTGATTCGCGGACCATATTCAAGATACCAAAACCCACGGTTGTCACCTTGACACGTGGACAGGTCAGTGAGCCTCGTTATGGGAAGAACCAGTTTTTCGACGAGCGACTGACCCGTGCCCTTCAACCGCGGCATCTACACACCGCAATTCACATATGTCACCTGGACATGTGAAACACCTTGACCCCTTTAAAAGACGCCCCCAGCCACCTGCGACATCATTCACAATTCATCTGGTCCTTTTCGAGTATGTAAACGGGTAATTAGAACAACTAAGCTAGTCTTTCTAAACTAATAACGCTAACGCACGCACGTTAGTTTAATTCAAACATTTAGTATATCGCGCCAATACATTTAGCCTTTTTGTCAAATGTGCAGGGTTCTAACCCATTTTGGCAAAAATTCATGCACATTAAAATAACAAAAGAAACTTCATAAAGGCACTTTATTAATTCACAAGCTTCACAAAGCAGATTCTTCAAAAAATATTTCTCGTATCTATAGCAACTATTCATAGCATTCACGACATAATGGCTAAAAAATTTAAAAAATCAGTTTTTTTTGGAAATAACTCTAAAACGATTTGATTTAGGGATAGGACATGTGATACTACTGTGTAGCAATTTTATCACTAATTCGATTACGTAACAAAAAATAAGTCATTCTAAAAAAATTGGTTTTCCTACGTTTTTATCTGTTGCTGAAAAGTAGAAATGTAGGAATCAGAAAAAAATTATTTTAAAGAACAGCCCCGATAAATGGATCTTTAAACTAAAAACTTAAGTAGATTTCAACTTTCTATCTAATTCCAAATGAGAATTACAGCCCATTTTGTAAATGTCAAACAGCTGTCAGAATTTCAGGAAAGAATGTTTTACTCAAAAACCGTAAGAGATGGACATGGTAGAGTCTTACTAAAAATATTCAGAATTATGATTCCTATCTAAAAGTGCAAAAATATACTGTGTGTTCCATTTAAAATAACAAAGTTGATGGCGATTTCCGGTATAACCAGAAGTGCTACAAATCTGGAAATACTTTAGTTAACGAGAATGTAACGAATTATAGCTAGTTCTAAATTTTCAAATTTTTATTCCGAGCAGAACTCTATTAACTTATAACGACCGGCCTCGCTGACACTCTGTATCTGTCGAGATTTGTGTACTGTGCCAATAAATTCCGTCACGTTATAGTGGAGTTATTATTTCCTGTGCTAAAGGACCCAAAGGCATTTACCATTTGCAACAAACATTCGTTAGTCTTAATTTCCGATTAGGCGATAAGCCATTGTTAATTTCCAATGGGAACATCGACGGCTATAAATTTTAATATCGCCCCGACATTTCGTATTCTGTCAGTGTAGAATAAACGATCATTGTAAAAGTGAATGTCTTTTTTATAGATTCAAAAGATAAATGATTCGTCAACAGAGCAACATTGTACATTCAAAGTAGAAGATTAACGAACAGGTTTACTTTTTTTGTTGGGTTGAAATTTGCCTTTTTATGACCAATTAATTAATTATTATTTACCTATACAGAATCATAAAATATTATAATAGAAATATTAGTAAATAAAGTTTTGTAAGTTGTAAAGCTCTCGCTTTCTAAATTATGTAATTTTTTGTTAGTTCGTTCACTTGCCTTTACTATACCATTAGCACTAACATATTAAAAGTTTGTACAAATTTTAATGTTCGCCATAAATTATTTTGCACATAAAAAGTCTCACATATTTGCTTCTTGTAATTTTGCTATAAAAAATGTACAATACCTATCTAAAATAAATATTTATCTATGTTGTTCCCGTTTTTAACTCCTTTATTATTTGTAGAAATTTTGATGCACGTTAATCCAACTATTTCCAGCAATCGTCACTCCGTAATTCAGCACCGCAGGTTGAGCTGTTTGCATGTGTACCAAAACTCAGAAGTTTAGAATGACAAAACATAAAATTTTAAAAGTTTATTTAGTAGGTACCGAATTGTCGTAGAAAAGATCTGACGAGATCATGATCTCAAGACTTTAAAACAACCCCCTTCTTCAAATCACCATAAACAATGGTTCCTAGAACCCAGAGACAGGTTTAATAATAATAATTTATTGTAAATATGCTTACAAATCCAACACGTACAAGTATCCATAGATGACACAGACATTTTTCAATATGATAGAATTACCTAATAGCCTTGTTAGTAGTTTTGTTACACAAATTTGAAATACAACAAATCCACTGTCTACACGATATAATACATCCACATCATGTCCACAACCACGTTATTTAAACCCGCAAAATATTCAAATTCTAAGCGTGGTACACAGGAAATAAAATACAATAAATCCATCAATCTCAAAACTTTCTGTTTTAAGACATTAGCGCTTATATTTAATGCATGCCTGAAAACTGGCTATTTTCCAAACACATAGAAACACGCTGTGATTATCATATTCCTAAAACATGGAAAAAACAAGATGCACCCATCAAGCTATAGACCTATCAGCTTACAATGCACTTTAGGCAAGCTTTTCGAAAAACTGATACTGAGGCGATTGAACAAATTTATGGAAGAGCATAATACCCTACCCCCCACACAGTTCGGGTTCAGAAAAAAGCATTCACTCTTCATCAACACCTTCGTTTAAATGAAATTATTGTCAAAGGATTCGAAAACAAAAAATATACCACCGTAGCATTTCTTGACGCAACACAAGCTTTTGATGAAATATGGATCGACGGGCTCCTCTTCAAACTAGCTAAAATACAAGACTTACCCTCCTATCTACTCAAAATCATTGCCAGCTTCACACAAAATAGAACATTTGCAGTAACAATAAACGCTGAATTTTCCACAACTAAATCAATTCACGCAGGAGTACCTCAAGGTTCCATATTGGGACCTACACTATATAATTTATATGTAAGCGACATACCATGCGAACAAGGCTCCTTATTGGCGATGTATGCGGACGATACAGCGATAGCAACACAACACAAAAGCATAATCGAATCCAGGAACCTTTTACAAAATTCCTTAAACAAAGTTACAAAATCGTGCAAGAGCTGGGGATTCACTATAAACTCATCAAAGAGTCAAGCTAAAATCTTTACGCTCTTAAGAGGACCAAATCCGCCACTGTTACAAATAGATAACAAAGCAATCCCTTAGAATCACAAACACGAATCCGTCAAATATTTACGCCTACGTTACGATCGTACCTTAACCTGGAGTCATCATATCAAAAACAGAACTCAGCAAGCTTATGGGCGTCTAAAAATGCTGTACCCCATTATAAACAGAAAATCATCACTGAAGATTGAATGCGGAACTCTCATCTACAAAAGTATTCTTAGACCAGTTCTCATATATGGCTGTCCAGTATGGGGAACAGTGTCAAATTCAACAATAAATATGGCACAAACCTTCCATAACAAAGTGCTACGAATCATCACCGATGCCAGTGATCAGTGACTTCTTATAAACAAGTGCAATCAACTTCCCGAACAACTTAACTGAATGCCCTGGAGCAGTACATTACAATCTTGGTACAAGATTACAACAAAGAAGACTAAGAAAAAGATTTCCACAAGATGTGTTTAATGGTCCATGATCAGAGTTAAAACATAATTTAAGTATGTATGGGTATTTGGGCGCGTGGGAGTGTATGTGTGTGTGAGTATGGATGTGTACATACGAATGTAAGCCTACCAAATAATGTTATTAACTTATCGACCAAACTATTTTTAATTTAATTTATGTTTCTAACTATAGCATCTTATCGTTATATATATTTTTTTGTTTCTTATATTAGATAGACAATACTCATGGCAGATAAAACAACCATGAATAGCATACATGTTGTTGAACTGGTTTAATCTACAATATAATATATATATATATATATATATATATATATATATATATATATATATATATATATATATATATATATATATATATATATATATATATATAAACTTTCTACACGATATTATACATCCATATCATATCCACAACTAGGTTATTTAAACTCACAAAATCTTCAATAACATCTAAGCGTGATACACAGGAATGTAGAATACCCCAGATTACAATGTCTCAACCAACACCAACAACAGGCACCAGTCAATCATGAAAAACAATACAAATTCAGTAAAATTAAGCACAATCGAGAGTAAAGTCACAAACATCAAACAAGTACAGCTCAACTTTAATATAGATAAGACATTCAATTTACTTCTACAAAATAGAAACCTTGACCGAATGCACAGGCTATGACCAACAGAATGAAAATTTTAATATCTCTTTAGAATAGTTTCTTGCAGTGGATGAATGAAATGCGTGCAACCAAAGTGAAGTTTTATGAAGCGATATATCCCATGAAACATTTTGTAGCATCTCCTTGAAACAGTTTCTTGCAGGTTATGAACAAATGCATGCAAACCAAAGTAAAACGATTTATAAAGCAATACATCCCAATGAAGCCCCACAAATGGGGCTCGAAATTATTTATAAAGCTGGAGTTTCAGAAAATGCAATCACTTCCGTAAAGCATTTCGATAAAAATGAACAGGTAT
The DNA here is from genome assembly GCA_964006375.1 of Tillus elongatus. Classification (NCBI taxonomy): domain Eukaryota; kingdom Metazoa; phylum Arthropoda; class Insecta; order Coleoptera; family Cleridae; genus Tillus; species Tillus elongatus. The sequence continues at coordinate 160,656,973 of OZ023263.1, forward strand.
GGTGTAAGTGGAACGCCCTAATGTTCTACAAGAATATAATAGTCATATGGACGGTTTCATGGGAAGATATCACGTTTTTCTAGAAAAGTGACAATGGCACATAACTCCACCACATATTTACATATGGCCAATGCTTCGCTACTATACAAAAGGGTTTTGACTTTGAAAAGGAACCCTAGAGATACCATTTCTCAGTCGAAAATTTGAAGTGAGATTGTGAGATTGTCATTGTTTGTGTAATTGCAAGCCAAAATATTTCCAAAAAAGGAGGACCTATTCCTAGTTTAGAACAAGCAATTCAGGCAAAAACGTAAAGGCAGCATGTTCCCGCCAAAGATATTTGAGTAGATCATATTGGACATTGGCCAACCTTCGCTGAAAAGAGGACTCGACAAATATGCTTTGTGGGAAATGTGGTGTATGAATAAGGAAAATATTTGTTTAAAATTATTTCATAATTGCAAATGAATTATTTCTTTTTACAAAATGTTGCACTTTTGCGACAATTAATTTTCCATCAAATGCTCAGTCTTTTGGTGATCATATTTTAAATATTTTCCTTAATTTTTTTAAATTACTTTTGAGCTAAAAATAATATTTTCAACAAAAAATTTTAAAATGCATAGGGTTAAAAAAATTACGACAAAGCAGAATCTAAAGAAATATATTTTATTTAAACAGTTTATTAGTTTTGATTTTCGACAAGAGCTAGCGACTGTTGTTAATCAAGATCATTTTGTTTTTCTAACGCATGTACATGATTATAGTAAATTTGTACACGTAGCCTTTGTATTTATACTAGTTACTTTTAGATTGTACCAGTCAATCAAAAACCTATAAAAAATTTTAACCGTCCCGGTTTCCGTTTTTCAGAATGAAAATCATTATAACTGAGGAAAAGTAATCTAATGGCTGGTCTGAGATTTTCATATTTTGTGTAACTACTATTTGTTTAAAAATTTTAGGAATTTTTGATTAGCAGGTCGCAAATAAATTTTCTTCCGATTAACCATTTTTTATGTGAGCGGTGGGTACCAAGTACAAATTTTACAAACGTCTCATTTCCGACAACAAAGATCCACAACATGCAAAGCGAGTATGAAGATTATTTGACAAAGATTAGGGGAGTTTAACTTGAGCACTTGCAAAACCCAGATGACCCCTCTTTTATGACAGAAAACATTTGTGGAATGAACAGTAACAAACAGTCACTATTGGTGAAATGTATAATACAACAGACCTTCTAGCAAACGTTAGATTTTCTTGTGATATACTTTTTCTAATTCGGGACTTTTATGAATTAACCTTACTTTTCTTTAAATCACTGTATTATGGCGAAAACTAGCAAACGTGTCGAGTGTCCTCTTTAAAACTACCGGTGTGAAGTAAGCATCCAAATTCCAGCGGATAAATCACAATGTACATACTTGTAACTGGTGTTTTCTTTAGAGGCGGAGAACTTTAACTTGGCAACACTGTTTTATGTGACGATATGACAGTTCTCGGCTGTTTTGAAGTTAGTTTGGTTTGACAATTCATCATGAATAGACTCACGCCGGAGCAATATTTGCAAATTGTTCAAATTTACTTTGAGAAACACAGTTTAATTCGAGAAACACATAGGGCATTACGTGCGTTTTATGGTGCTTATGATCGTCCATCAGAGCGATTAATTCGAGAAACTATGGATCGTTTTCGCGATACGTTTACTCTAAACGATAACACGCAGGCCGTAAGACGTCGTAGAGTGCGCACACAACAAGCGATTGCTGGTGTGCAGCGTAGTGTTGATGAAGATCCAAATGTGTCAATTGGTCAGCGTGCTCAATAATTAAACTTGTGTCCATCCACTTTGTGGAAAATATTGCGTAAAGATCTTGGTTTACGTGCTTACAAGATTCAACTTGCGCAGGAATTGAAGCCACACAATCAGCGTTCGCGCCGTACATTTGGTAAATGGGCCGAAGGAAACATTACCATTGATCCACAATTTCATTTGAAAATTTTGTTCAGTGATGACGCATACATTTGGTTAAATGGTTACGTCAACAAACAGACTTGCCGCATTTGGAGGGATGATAATCCACAAGCTATTGTCGAAACACCATTACATCTACAAAAAGTCACTGTTCGGTGTGCTTAATGGGCCGGTAGAATCATTGGCATATATGTCTTCAAAAACGATAATGGCCAGAACGTTACAGTCAACGGTGAGCGGTACAGATACATGATTACCAACTCCTTCGTCCCTCATATAAAAGGCATCAATATTGCAGACATGTGGCTTCAGTAGAACAGCGCCAGATGCCACAAGGCGGGCGACACAATTCATTTACTGAAAGAAACATTTGACCAACGATTAATTTCACGAAATGGACCTGTTAACTGGCCACCTCGCTCGTGCGATTTGACACCATGAGATTATTTTCTTTTCTTTCGGGATATGTGAATTCACATGTTTACGCCGATAAGCCAGAAACAATTGAGTACTTGGAAGCCAACATTCGAAACGTTATTGCCGAAATATAGCCTGATCTACTGCGAAGAGTGTGTGAAAATTGGACCTCCAGATTACGCCATGTACACGTCAGCCGCCGCGGCCACATGCCCAAAATCATATTCAAGCATCAATGCCAAAAAATTATCTTTCAATTTCATGGATATTTAAAACATTTTTCTGTGTTTTATTTCAATTTAAAGACACCCCCCCCCCCCCCCTAAAACACCATTTCATTAAATTTGTTTAAAGCAAGTTCATAAAAATTCTTGCATAAAAATCTGTAGTACCTGGTCTTCTTTTAAACATAATTTGTCAAGTATTGTGGAGATTCATTGGAGGATTATATTTTTATAACTACTCACCCGACAAAAAGAATAGCAGCAAGTAACTTACCTGAAAAAGAAAAAAATACATTAAATAAATGAATCGAAAGTCCTACAAGATCTTTTCAATGTCGTGTGCATATGCATAGGTTTGTAACGTTTTTGGTTTCAACAGCAAGTCTGTCTTGGAAATTAATTTGTAAAAGCAGGCCTCACACGATCCGCAATATTGACAGTATTTCCAAATACTGTCAATATTATTGACCGTGTAAGGCCAAATACTGACGGACTATCAGTATATGATGGTACTTTCGTGATCCTGAAAGTATTTGAGCGGAACCAAAATACCGATGATAATACTGATCGTTCAAAGTGGCTCTCATACGCTCATTTTACTGACAATTCCTGATACTGTCAGCATTTCGTCAGTATCTATTTTAAAATTTACCTTACAGGAACAGGATTCGTTCCAGTATATAGTTTTGTTGTGATTTTTGTCGAAAAAAACACGTCTTTCTGCAGCTAGTATTTTGCTAATAAAAAAGACAATAAACAAATAGTATAATATGATACTACTGTACAAGTTTAAAACGCAAGTAGCAAAAAATACATTAATCAAACAATTGATAGCCCAAATGTGAAAAATAAAATATTTAAAGTAGTTGCAATTCAAATAATGGATGTATGTCGATCTCTTCGTTATATAAAACCTGTTTTTGTTGATAATATTGTTGTTTACATCTTTTGTTATTATAATTTTTGTTGTGGTTAGTAATGTTACGAATAGCTGATTATATTTTCAAATTAAATATTGACATACATTAGGTGGATATTTTTAGAAGGTCAACTGTCATACTTCTTTTATTTTTTAAAGAATCCTTGGATCAAAATACCCTGACGTAGCAACCGATTTTTTACTTATAGTTGTCAAAGAGGCTCTCATGAATATTTAAAAATTTTCTCCTGTCTGGCGCGGCCGTTAACCAGGCATATTGTTGTGTACGTGCTCACATACGAATTAAATATGCGAAGTGGACACAAAAATCTCTTAAGGAGGTAAATTTTGCTTTCAAGGGAAAGACTTTGAGGCTTAGTTTCAACATTACAAGACTAACCCTCAAACGGTGAAACGATCTATCACTTATATCTTAAATGATAAGAGGGGTCAAGTAGCACATGATTTTAGAGCTGGTGTAAATATCTTTTCCACGGTGCCTAATTTTCTAAATTGAAAGCAGTGAGTTCTGATAAACTGACCTGTAAAGGTGAGTAATTTATTTATCAAAGATCTGGACGCAGCAAGTGCGTTATGGAAGTAAATTTTCCTAAAAATGTTTTTAATAGCAAATGCGAGCAGACATCAATCTGATTACCGGTATGGCCTATATAGTAGAAACAATGTACTATATTTTATCAAAATTACTTATTGTTTCAAAATGTACAAAAATTTACCGAAAATAACCTGAAATGTTGGTTTCCTAGCCAACAAACCTTACTTAACAGCAAATTGAGTTATTGAAATTTGAAGGATTTAATGAAAATTCGCTACCAAAACGCACTTACTGCGTCCAGATTTTTTTCTTACAAACATGCATCATATTTCGATAAAAAATGCATTTAACAAGTTTGTTCTACGAAAATTAGCTAAAAATTATAGATCGTTAAACCATAAACTTAACCAAACCTACAGCGAAAGCACAACTTAACTAAACCGACAGCCAAAGCATCAGAAACAGGGCCTATTCGAAATGAATTTTCTGTAAACATTTTAGTAAAATTAAGGGCAATGACGGTTGAAGATGAAACTTAAGGGTTCGCAGAACACTCTTCTTGCAACATTTTCTTTTCGCAATCCGTATTTGTTTCACGTTCTTTGTCTAAACATTGCCAATTTTGACGTTTCAAATCGCGACTTTGCCGTTTTGAGGAAAACTACAAAAATGTTTTCTCTAACTGCCCAGATACCTAAATTTTGGTACATGGTTCATTCTTTATAATACAAACACGCGTAACAAATTTGGTTGCCCCTGCTTTGTTATTTCCGGAGCTATACATTTTTGTTTAGAAAGAAAACACAAAATTTTCCAGGAAAACCTGCGCCGATTATCCTGGCGAACGAACTTGTTTAAGCCACTTGCAAAAGGAAGGTACTTACCAAATTTGATCAAGATCGGCCTTTTATTTTTTGAGTTATCGGTGTGTTACATACTTGTAATATATATATATATATATATATATATATATATATATATATATATATATATATATAAACATTCAAGCTGACCCCGGATATGTGTTCTAAGGGGCCTAATTAACGCTCATTTGAAGAAATTTTTTTAAATTCATGAGTCGGGATCTTCTCATTAGTGAATGTTTCTTAAGAAAGTTAACTAAAAACGTATGTGTTAGTTTATGAAATGTGCAAAATATCGACCACCAGCCTGCAATACAATAAATAGTACAAGTGCTCAAAACGTTGGCGTACATTCCGTAACATTTCTGAAGTGATTTGGCGGAAAAAAGGTTACTTTGTATGTGATCCCACAAAAATAAATCTAGGGGTGATAATTCTATGGAAACTCTTCTCTCAGCCGAGCGATTTGAAAATCTGTGGCCGAGATATGATCGAGTAGGCAAAGCGTAGTGTGGAGGAGCTCCATCCTGCTGAAATACCAATTGGTGTTCGAGATAATGCTCATTATTCTCGATAACGTCAGTCAACATTGGATCAATGGTGTTTTCCAACAGCTCTCAGTACATATCTCCAGTTAGATTACCAGGTAGAAAAAAGGACCAACAATATGGTCACCAAAAATTCCAGCCCAAATATTTAGTTTTTCCAGCTGTTGTGTATGAATGTGGTGAAATAACCTGCGATTAAAATCGGCCCAACAGCGAGCAGAGAGCAAAGAGCAAATATTAAAAAAATATTTAGATCATTCGGCACTCATTCACTTATCACTTCACAAAAGTCTAGACAGCGGTCAAAATTACCTTCATTTAGTTCGTGTGCACAATGGATTTGTTCTGACATTGTATTTGAGCAAGCTGAATGTTTGGACGTTCCGCCCTTCGGAGGGGGCGTAAAGTCGTCGGTCCCGTGTCCATGCGATGTTGGGCACGTTAAAGATCCCTATCCTCCTTACAGAAAGGCAGGGGTTCGGCAACATTTCCAGGATAGTGAGGTGAAACTGCTCCCTGGCGTCGGTGATTGGCCATAGTCGCGGAAATAGGCCGACGTTAAAGAAATAAAACACACAAAGAAAAAATGAAAATTTTCACCAAATCATCCCCCCTTTTATTAATGGCTTGGATGAGTTTGTTGGCCAGGAAAATCCGACGAGGTTTTCCGGGAAAATTTTGAGTTTTATTTTTTTTTTTAAATTTCTCCGAAAATTACAAAGCTGTTCTAATGAAATTTAACGGATACATTGCCTTAGGAAAGGCCTTACTAAGTACCAAAATTCAACTTTCTAAATTTATAGACAATTGAGTTATCCAAATTTTGAATTTTCTTTCGAAAAATTTTTTTTTCTCCGAAAATTACAAAGTTATTTTAATGAAATTTGGTGGATATCTTTCCTTAGGAAATACCTTACTACATACCTAAATGAAATTTTCTAAGTTTATGGAAAATTGAGTTATTGAAATTTGAAGCATTTAATAAAAATTCACTACAATAACGCACTTGCTGCGTTCCGTTAGTTTTTTTTTTACGTTTAAGCGAAATAAAATGCTTCAAATTTTTGTCACCGATGCGATAGTTCCACACGTTGTGACGATGTCGAAGTAATAGTTGATCTGTGACCCACAGGATAATAAATACACAAAAAGTCGAAGAAAATCTTTTTCAAATAGTACTTATTTTTTATACAAGAGCTTACACATGAAACATACAAACAAAGGAATATTAAGTCGACGTATTAGACACTTTCGATAAAAAAGTATTATGCCCCGATTCAGGAAGCACTAACTAACGTTTTTTTTAAGTCTTATTCTAATAGCAAACGAATATCCTCTAGCTACGTTACATACAACTTGCCATTACAGTTTTCACGGTAAATGATCAGCATTATTTCCAGAGGTAGAAATGAACAATGCCAGATAAGAAATTAATTACAATTTAACGTGGGAGTGAGCTGATCTTGGTGCAGATCTGCAGCACAAAAGCACCAGCTCTCTTGTGTCAGCTGCTTATGTTATGGGCACAATGACTCTGACTTCTTCATCCAATTCTGACCGCATCCTCATCTTGTCTTGATTACCTCAAATATCAAACGGTAGATCTGGCATGTCTTTTTTTAAATTTCCGCCCGCAAAATTACTTATTTATTACAATGAATTAATCGTTTGTATATTACGAGTGGGTATCTTTGGCATTTACATGTTTATTTTTAACTTAGCATAAAACAAAACTAAACCGTATGAAACAAGAGTTCAATAATTTATTAATACGGGGAATAATTTCAAATTTCTCAGCCTACAGTATAATCTCCTTTCAAATAAAAACATTTATCAAATAGTATATGCAACATCTCTAGACCTTTAAATAATTATTTGGCATCTAAAAACAGGTCGCCACAGCTTCTAACAAGAAAACTTAGGACCTTTCATATTTTTTCAGTTAAGGCAAAAGATTATAGTTGAACTTAGACAGACCTGATGCACAAGAGGGGTGGTTTAGGTAGATTGTTTAATGGGTCGTATTATAAGCCTTTGTCCTCTCAGCGCTGGACCCCAATGGATCTTTTGTCCATGAGTCTTTTTTCTTTCTCTAATAGTTGCAGGGTAATGCAAACCAAGACGAAGGGTCAGAAATGTTAAAATCCGAAGTTCTTCATGCCATAAAATCAGCCAAAACCAAGAAAGCAACTGGTCCAGATAACATCCCAGCAGAGCTCTTACAGATGATTCACGAAGATCATATCAATGTTCTAGTTGAGTTTTTTAACAATATATATACTACTGGTGAAATACCCGAAGAATGGTTGAAGTCTGTTTTTATAGCACTTTCGAAAAAACAGCGAGCAAAGAAGTGCGACGAATATAGATGAATTAGCCTGATGAGTCATACATTAAAGGTATTTCTTCGCATAATACATGGAAGGATAAGAAGTCGGTGCGAGGAGGACCTGGATGAGACGCAGTTTGGCTTTAGGAATGCACTAGGCACCCGGGAAGCACTTTTTGCCCTAAATATACTTCTTCAAAAGTGTCGTGACCAACGCAAGGATATTTATGTATATTTCATAGACTATGAAAAAGCCTTCGATAGGGTTCAGCATGAAACACTTTTAAACATACTAAGAACTTTGGGAATCGATGAGAGAGATCTGAAAATTATAGAAAACTTATATTGGATGCAGAAAGCAGTGGTCCGAATCTATGGAAGACTAACCGATGAATGTCGCATTCAACGGGGCGCAGACAGGGATGCATTCTCTCCCCGCTATTGTTCAACATAGACTCGGATAAAATTTTTAAGATGGCTTTGCAAGATAAAGACCTTGGAGTGAAGATTAACGGTGAACTGATTAATAACATTCAATATGCCGACGACACAGTCATCTTGTGCGATAGTGTCCGGGGCATTCAAGAGTTGTTGGATAGTGTAAACACAACAGGAAGGGAAATGGGTTTGAAAATAAATATCAATAAGACAAAATTTATGATATTCAGTCGCCAACCGCACGCCGATGCTTCCCTACAGATAGACCAACAAAACATTGAGAGAGTTACCCAATTCAAATACCTTGGTTGTTATATCACAGAACATCTAGACCATGATAAAGAGATAAAGTGCAGAATTGAAACAGCGCGCTTAACTTTCATGAGAATGAAATCATTTTTCTCTAACGACAACTTAAACCTAAGATTGCGTCAAAGAATGATCAAATGTTATATTTGGTCCGTGTTGTTGTATGGAGCTGAGACCTGGACCCTGAAGGCTGCTACGATCGGTCGACTGGAAGCGTTTGAGATGTGGTTGTACAGAAGAATGCTTCGAATACCCTGGACAGCTATGCAGACCAACGAAGCAGTATTAAATAGAGCGAATGCCGTCCGTGAATTATTTGTCACTATTAAGGTGCGAAAGATATCATACCTGGGACATGTTCTTAGAGGTGACCGATACAAGGTGCTCCAGCTTATAATGAAAGGTAAAATCGAAGGCAGCCGAGGAATTGGAAGGAAACAGATGTCATGGCTAAAGAACATTTGCGATTGGACTGGAATACACAGTGCCGAACAACTATTCAGATTAGCCGAAAACCGCGAACAACTCGCCAATGTAATTGCCAACGTTAGGGGGACCTGATATGGCACCGAAAGAAGAAGAAGAATAGTTGCCTAAAATATTCAGACTTTTCATATAGTTTACTATCTTTCAGGTGGTTATTTAAACTATTTCCTGTGGTTATAAGTCAAGGTATTTGAGCCTTTTGCAGAACTGAGCCATGTAGGCCGCATAGCAAGTGTTCTGTTTTTTCTGCTGCTTCAAAGCAGTATCTGCCGTTTTCACTGTCCACCTTGACCCATCTTCATAAGGTGATACCTACCTTACTTGGGAGTTTCCTGTGAAAGGGCCTGTGATTGTTCTCAAGTCGTTCTGTTCCATTCAAGAAACAGTTCAGACTTCTCTGTTGAGATGGTGATGAATTGTTTTGCCTGCCTTGAGCCTGATGTTTTCCTCCAGTATGACAGCATTTGGTTCCTTTCCCAAGTAGGGTGTTCAGGTAATACACACACAATCACGATTTACTTTAATGGCAACATGTGATTTGTATGCAGAAGCATTATCTTGTCAAAACAAAACGCCTCTGTATAGGTTTCTTCGTCTTTCTTCCCCAAATTGTTTTTTCGTAGAGTGATTAATAACGTCAAATATAATAATCATCAGTTACTGTTATGCCATTATCCATTCTTATCCAGAAGAAGAACATCGAAGTGCGAACTTTTGAAGCAGATTTTTGAACATTTTTAAAGTCTAAGAGAACAAATGTCTCTCTATAAATTGCTGCTTTGTTTGTAGGAATGTACCCAAGCTTCATTCATCGTATCAACACGGTTTAAGAATAACGCATCTCATGGCAGCCAGACACAGATTGCGCGTAATGTTTCCAATCCTGCTAATCAGCGATCAGACATTTTAGAATCCATTTTGCAAGAAAATGGTCATTCCTAAGTCGAGAGTATGAGGAACGCGTTAATGTGATATATTTAGTGCCTTTTTTCAGTCAGATTTTTTTCGCGAATTCTGGTCAAGTAGGTATACATAGCTGCTTCTGAGCCCACCACCCGCAACTGCGCATGCGTGACAAGTAATCTAGGAGGGCGGTTGGAGAATGGGTCATTACAGATCTAACATGAAATGACGCAATCGAACATGCCGGATTTTGCTTTAAAAATCAGAAGTTTGAAGCTGAAATGACATTTACTCTGACCTGTAAAAAATAATAAAATTAGCCATTTTCATTTTTCAGAAAATGACGTATGCAAATGTGACGGCACATGCGCAAACCTAAGTTCTTAGTTTTTTAGGTAGAGGCGAGTGTGGGCTATTATTGTTACTTGTTTTAATGTGGCCTAACTTGAAATAACGTTACCCAAGATAATGTCCAAGATTGGGGATCTATATTTTAAAAACTCATAACGACTTTTCAACGTCGTATACGTTGTAAGATTCTAATGGATAATCACAAATCGATACTAAATTTAGAAAATTCCTAAAAAGTATGTAGCTAAGGAAAGAAAGCAGGAAGTCATATATAAAAACAGCAGTCGTTTTCAAATTCTTTTCTTGTTACTGACATTTTAAACTATTTCAAATACTAATAAAAAACCGAAAGTTATTTCTTAAGGAGTGTTTAATGTGAAATCGTTTAATATGTCTTTTTACAGTTTTACACAGAACACTATACAGGATGATACACGCAATCCGTTGTTTAGCGACTTTAGAACTTGCAAGAGAAATTTCAATCTCAAATTTTCAGCATAGACTTAGTCAATTTATGTTTTTCAAATGAAAATACTTTCAAAATTGCGGCACATCCGGTTATACCGAAAACCGCAACCAACCCTTTTATTTTAAATAGAGCACCTCATATATTATTGTACATTTGGATTCGCCGTTCAATTTCAAGTCAGCTTTGTTAAAACCTTCTTTTCTGGTTTTCAGCCATTTCCGAGATATTCGTGATTTTCCGTTATTTTTGACCTATCTCAACAACTTCATAGAAACCAGGGTGTCTACCAAATGATAATTGCTATAAATCTAAAACTTGCTGACATCATTGGAAAAACATGAAAGTATCTACCCTGATGGCAACTTTCTGAAGACATATTGTGTTCGTAAAATGACTTTAAATTTGGTATTAGAAAATCTCACAATTCTCAAATGGAACACCCTTATTTTATAACATTATCTGATGGTGGAATGAAATGTCTTTTGAACTGTATTAGGTTTCCCTATTCCTATTTAGTATAGTTTTTGAACGAATTATGCTTTTTTCACCAAATTAAGTAAGTACTCCACTTAAGTTTCCCAAAGTTATTCTATAAATTCAGTTTGTGGAAGGAAAAAATGGCACAATAGGGTGAAAATTTGGGCCTGGAATAGTGAACGAATCACTACTCTGTTGACTAAATCATCTTCCGTGTCAACTGGACGAGCATATACTTTATTTTTTATGTAGCCTCCCCCCCCCCCCCCCACAGGTAAAAATCTGTTGGAGTTTGATCAGGCGACCTTGATGGCCATCTCCAAATATCATTACGCCCAAACCAGCGATCCTCTAACATACGTGACAGTTCTTTATATACTAATGTATTTGAATGCGCAGGAGCCCCATCCATTTAATACCAGCATCTCTGAAAGCGCCGAGTGGCAAACTTTCCAAACAAGTCGTTACAGTACCTCTCAGTGTGTGCAGGTATCCTTCACTGTTTAAATTCTGTTTATATATTTCAAATGAGACTTCATCACACATTACCATTATAAAAACATTGAATCTAGAATTAACTTAAAAATGTGAATTTCATGTGATATGAGGATTTTTATCTGCCCAGTGGTGCCTATTCCTTCGGTTGTAAACTCCATCGCGTGTGAATTTTGAGTCATCTGCCCAGATGATTTTGGGGAGGAAAGTGCGGTCTTCCTGGAGTTGACTTGACTACGAACTCGCAAAATTCCATACGCTTCTCATTTTTGCCTGCATGGGTATGGATGATATTTATGTCTACTTAGGATCATCAGTATTGACGAATAGCTTATTCAGCGTAGATTGCTCGTATTCGTGATTGCGGATGAGCCTTAAAATAAGCTAAAACATTCACTTCATTGGTTTCATCTTTGGTTACTGGATGTGACAGCTTTTTACCGGTATTGAGATTCAAACATTAAAACTTTGCTTCAATACGTTTGAATTTAGTCTCGTTCATTGCTAGTAAGTCTGGATATCTGTCGTTAAAAGTGCGGCAAGTTCTGTATATAATTTTACTACATTAGCCATGAATATCAAATAAATCTAAAATTACTGAATTTGTATAACTATACAAGTGACTATTCATTTTCGGCAAGAATACTTTCAGGACAACTGTATTATTATTAGCGATTAGTGAGATTGTAAAGCTATTTGCTGCAAGGTCTGCATATAATTTTACTACATTCGCCATGACTATAACATAAATCTAAAATTACTGAATTTGTGCAACTATACAATTGAAGACCTTGCTGCATTTTATTTTTTTTTTAGAAAAATGACCTTTCTATACTAAATTGTGTATAAAAAAATTCTGCATCGTTTGGTGCAAAAACGACGTGAATCCGTGATATACACCACCTTCTAGACCGTTTTATGTACTTATCCCCTAGTATTGCTTGGAGCAAGAATGAGACTTCTCCTTTTTGCACCAAGCAATTTTAGTATTCGGTTGACAACAAGACCAGACATATTGCATTGTTGCGCTATTTTACGCAGGCAAAGAACACGTGTTTCTATGAAGTGGTGTGTTTGTTAAAATTGAAGGGTTTTAGTGCAAATTTTCTGCGAATAAAAGTAACTATGAGTGATACAAGTGAAGTAGAAAGTGAGCCTTTTAGTGCTGGTTCCTCAGATAACTATGAACCTAGCGAAAAAGTGAGATTAATAATATTCATACAGAAAGTGAGGTTACTGCCATTTCGAATCCGAGTACATCCGAAATAAAGAAACGGAAATCAAAAAATGAACTTAACTGGAAAAGGAATGTTAGGAAAATAAAGCTGGCATCAGGCATGGTGCATACTGACTATAAAAATCAACCAAAAGCAGATAGAGTCTTGGGAGTAGATTGCCGTTGTAAAAAAATGTTTTGGAAAAGTTGATGATGATATGCGAAATGATATTTTATCAAAATTTAATGTTATCGGTGATAAAATTGCACAAGACCGTTATCTGCTTGGTAATATCACGTCTCATACTCCGGTTCGTTCTCGTCCAAAAAATAATCTCGGCAAACCTCGCGCTCCTGTATATAAATATATAATTCGAATTGGAAATATTGTTGTAGAAAAGATGCTTGTAAAAAGGCATTTTGAGCCATTCATGGTATTTCTAAACAGCGAGTGGAACTTCTGGCAAAACATTTATCTATTTCAAATGAAATAACGTCACCTAATGAACATCGAGGAAAGCATCATAATCGACCGAATGCATTACCAGAAGAAATCGTTGAACAAGTCAATCTTTACATCAACAGTTTCCCAAGACGTGCTTCACACTATAGCAAAAATAAAAACCACAAAACTTGTTACCTGCATCCCGACCTAAACGTTAAAAAAATGTATGAGTTATATATCGAAAAACTCGAACCTGACATGAAAATATTATTAGAGGAGAGGAAAGAGAAGACAGCAGATTTTAAACCAAAAGTAGCTTACGACTTTTATTTCCGATTATTTTAAAGCTAATTTTAGGCTTAAATTTGGCAATCCAAGAACTGATACTTCTCAAGTTTTTGATCAGTTGGAAAATGAGTCTAAATCTAAATCACTCTCAGATGAGCGTCTCAAGCAAATAAAAACTGAGAAAGAATTGCATCATAGAAAAGCGCAATCATTTTTTGAGGATCTGTCCCAGAAAACTGCGCTTGCTAAGGAAAATAGCAACATTGAGGTACTATCGTTTGATTATCAGCAAAATATCCCGTTGCCAAGAGTTCCATCAGGGGATGCATTTTATTTAAGACATTATGGCTTTTCAACTTCTGCATTCACTCTGGGAAAAATGGCATTGCTCACTTTTACGTTTACGATGAAACTGAGGGCAGAAAAACTCCCAACGAACCCATTAGCTTCTTACTACACTATATTGAGAATGTTCTTCATAAAGATGTCGATACTTTATACTTATTCTGAGATAACTGTTGAGCTCAAAATAAGAACCATACAATGGTGTAGTTTCTCCATACATTAGTACAATCAGACCGATTAAAAAAAATTACTCATAGATTTCCAGAGCCGGGGCATAGTTCCCTCCCCTATGATCGCTGCTTTGGGGTACTTGAGAAATCAATAGGAACCGTTAAAAGAGTATACGTTCCTCGGGAGTATATGCAAATAATGACCAAGTCTTCACGTTCAATTTCTATTATAAGGGTCACTCAAGATCAAATTAAAAATTTTGTTGAGCTCCTAAAGCCTCATTTTAAACGAGTCACAGTGAATAGTAACAGCGAACGATTCAACATAAGCCAGTACAAGGTCTTTGTTTACTGTTCTGACGTCGCTACTATCCAGTGCAGTAAGTCTACTAATATCATGATGTTCGCAATCCAAAAGTCAGCTGTACTGCTCGCATTGGCCGAAGCATTACCAGCTTATTGTAACAAACTGCCTGTCAAGAACGCAAAATATGAAAATGTTATGAAGTTAGCTAATAAATATATACCTCAGAATGACATTTGGTATTATCAACAGCTAAAATCAGATTCCAACAACACCCAGGATAGTGAGACCGAAATCACAGACGATGATGCTAATGAATAGCAAGATATTTTTGATGCATTCTGTATTTGTTTATTTCATCGGTATACTCCTCATTAGTGAATTTTTTCTAAGAAAATTCACTAATAAATGAGTTGCTTGCGGGTTCCGATATAACCGGATGTGCCGCCATCTTGAAAGTAATTTATTTTAAAGATATACATCGACTAGGTCTATGCTGAAAATTTCAGAACGAAATTCCCATTACAAGTTCGAAAGTTTCTAACCAACGAGTTGCGTGTATCACTCTGTATAACACAATATTTATACTATTACTGACATAAAGGGGTTATAGACATTCTTAAATAAAAAAATGCACTTTTTTACACTTACTAGACAAGTATTAAAAGGAATTTGTATGTTTCGCTCGACTAATTAGCTAAAATTTGTTATGAGCTCGAGTTGTCAATAAAGTCAGTTGATCCACAGACTCTAAAATTATCAACCGGAATATCAGACTTTACAAACTACCTAATGGATATAAAGGTACTAATTGGCTAAATAAGGCGTATCTCTTTTCAAGTACACATTTTGAAATTCATTGCACATTTTTGTCACGGTTCTCATTATTAACAATGATTGATTTCGATTTTTGATTGTAACAATGCAAATCCCATTAAATGCTGGAGGTAGTGGTATAATGAGCGCTCATATGAATGATTATTTCTTCAACTGACCATGAATGAGTGAGACGTTCATTAGTAACTGGATCACTATTACATATATAAGGCCGTGATTTGCTGAAATAATCGACAAGATAGAGTGATATTCAAATTCAAGCTGCACCCACAATATATTATTATTATGTTAAATGCTAGGTTTATTGTTTTATGTATCAGACATGATAAACTTATAAAAAACTTGTTTTCACTGCAACATATTAATTAATCGTTTATAACGGCAACGTTATCGAAATCGAGATATACGTATAGTGATGACATTTCAAGGTTAATATAAATTCATTCCCTTCCCTAAAATTTCAGGATGATAAAAAATGTTGTCATATAAGTATCGACTTCATGAATGTAAGACTTGGAATCTGTGACGAATATTGATAAGTACAAGTTTGATAACTTATTTGATGTTTTATACGTTTTCCGACGTATTCAGTGTCAAACTGGGTAGTCCACTAGGAGGTACCCTTTTCGTCCTTTACGTAAACGATCTCCCAGGTCATAATGGAAAGGGTGGGTTGCTTATGTACGCGGACGATAACACTGTTGTAACTCCCGATATACTCACCCAAAGATAGGATGTTGCGCATTATGGGCGGTCCTTATTTTGACGTGTGACGTCACTCACAGAGTTGTTTACGTTCTTGGCTGTGACAGTGTGCTTTCCGATGTTTAAATTAATTTTACATAGTTTTTATAGACAATATTTGGATATTAAGTGATCAAAATGCGGCGTGCCGTTGTTGGATGTGATTCCGACAACCAGTCTGAACGGAATCCGTGCAAAGACGTTAAGTTTTTTAGTTTTACTAAAGACGCCATTCTAAGCAAGAAGTGGTTACATTTAACCAAGAGGGAGGACAAAGTTAATTTACAAAAAGATGTAATTTGCTCCAAACATTTATGTGAAAGTGACTATAAGGTTAATTTAAAACATATTCTTTTGGATTACACCCATAAGAATTATCGTGGATTAAAGGATGATGCAATCCCTACACAAAATTTACCTCAATCCCAATGTGTTTTATTATTTGGACGTTTCACATCTGGTGCTGGAGAAAAGCGAAAAATTGTCTTTGAAAAAAGACAAAGAGCTCAACTTATTGAAGACATCATGGCCAAAGACACAAAAAAAGTTGTTACTTAGGTTAGGTTAATCATGTTTGTACTCCTATTTACTATTTTATTATAACTACTAGACTTGCCAGATATCTATTGTGTTAATATTAGGTACATAATAATAATGATTCTTTTTTTCGTAGGATTTTCAACCAATAAGAACGTCCAATTTGGTTAAGTTAGGTGGTAAAATTTCGATAATATTTGATTATACATAGAGTATTTATGGCCGAAATTTTTTGACTAAAGGGGTGGTCAGAATCAGCAGGTATCATGTGAGAAGTTTGTGTAGTTTTCTATAAATATTAAATTCGTGTTTATTACTTACTTGATGTTGTCATAGATAAATCTAAAAAATTTACTGTTTTATTTTCTTCTAATTCTAAGGTAAATTTAATATTAATATGTAAATTATTAATATAACTATATTAATAATATAGTTATATTATTAATATAGTTAATAAATTTAAAAAAATAAGTTAAATTCTTGTATTTCTTTCTCGGAACCTAACCAACAAATTTGATGTCATCAACATATTGATACCAATATAAAACTTTATCTTTATAGATTATAGATAATTTTACAACTTCTGTCAGAATACATCCCATTTTTTTCCCAAAATATTTTCTATGAGCGCCCTATGTATAAACTGCAAATAAAACGCCGCATTTAAACCCTATGTAATAAATTTAAACACTATTGTTCTCTTAATATTTTTAATTTTGTTGCTTCCCAAATTCGTGAGAACACCCTAAAAAAACCAAGTCTTGCAGTCAAAATAAGGCGATTAAGAACACAGATATGAAAAATCCAGTAAATTTATGTCTTTAGATTACAAAATGAACCATTACAAACATGTTTGTGTTACACATTCTTTTCGAAATTAAACGCGTACTCAGCGAAAATACGTACGGCTATCTTTGTAATGGATATCACTCTGTAAGTGACGTCATGCGCGTGGCAGCCGAAACCTGAACGCCAGAGCATCCGGCCCTGGTTGTAACTGGTGTCCACGGTATAGTGATTGGTAAAAAGAAACGCTTTGCCAGAGAGGTTGGTTCACTAATGGTGTCAGGCAAATCATCCTACTATAAATCCTGAAAAAAAAATGTTACATAGAGTTTAAGAGCCATCAGCGTCAAGCCCTTGGAATTTACTCTGGTGGTGTTTAGAGTTCATGCTCTACGGAAGTAAGGTTTTCTGGCACCTCGTTAGACCGACCAACACTTGTCCTGGAAGCAGTAGGTTGACTGTGACTGTGATATGTTACAGAATGGCTATTCTATGTTTTATCGCTTAAAAGGCTCTATTTACGTTAGGATAGAATCAACTTGTAACAATAAAAACTATACCCAAAATTACAACAATAAAATAACTGAACAATAACAGCAATAAAGCAGTCGGTATACAACTAAAATATCTACCACATCGACCTTATCACAGTAAATAACCGCATAGAACCACTGCAAATTTGTAATTACAAGCGCAAACTTGTCTTTTTTAAGCTTTAAAGTAAAAAAGCACATACATGACAATAACTACCTTGTTTTAAGTGAGCAAACTGACTTAATGAATTCCCATTTTTGGGTTTATTTTTTCTAATTAAATACATTAAACAAAATACGTCAAGCTATATTAAATAATTTGTAATAAGGTAATGGTAATGGATAATGGGTTAGTAATTGCTGTTATAGTTATATTCTCATAGGTTGATTCTATTTTTATCTTAAATACATGACGTAGACGTTAGTCATTTTTATTATATTTATGTTTTTAAATATTTTTATTTATCTAAACATCATAACGTAACAACGGATTGTTATTTCTAGTTGTCAGGAATGCGTACAACTATAATGAATTTTCTCCTGTCTGATTCCTATGAAACAGCGAAACCGCATACAGAGAAGAAAAAAACCTTTGTAAACCTAGAGAGACAGTCTCTATGTCTGTATTTAGTAAAATAACTTTGTTATTTTCCGGAAGAATATATACAAATTTTCCAGAAAAACTGTATCGTCGTGCTGGATAACGAACTAGTCCAAGCTATTTACAGAAGGAAGGTCCTGCCAGAATTATAATCTTCCCTTTGCTTGTTTCGAAAAAAATGTCCCCAATCTAACTTTTTCGCCAACTTAGACATTTTTCTAATTCGATAACGTACTGCACTTGCTGGGTTCACAGTTTTAAAAAAATTCTCCCAGAAAAAGAGGAATAGTTTTATTCGGTTACGTGCATAAAGATTTATTTTTTCTTGTGATATTTATGAGTTTTAATCTGGAAAGCTGGGACCGTAGAACCTGATATAATAAATTAATCTGTTTTTGAGAAGAAGGGTTTCCAATTTATACATTTTTAGGGTTTTTATTTACCAGATATGTATGTATGTACACGTGGTCTCCCATATAAAAGACTGCACTAGAGTTTTCTCAAAAACAGAGGAGAATTTCGAAAAACCCTTAAATATGTCGATTTTGCTTTCTAGGGCGACTTGCACCGCTTAAATTTAAATGGGGCAGGTAGACAGAGCAGCATCTTTTTGAAAATCTCTTGTGATTCTCTATTCAAAGCTGCAATTTTAAAATCTACCGACAACTTTTTTAGATATTTGCTTTCAAAACTTTAGAACACAACGTCTAAGGTAATAGCAGCCTTAAAGACGAAGTTTATACTATTATTTTAGACGTTCTATTTTAAAGTTTGAAAGCAAATACATTTTAAAATTGCAGCTTAAGTTTTAGAAGCAAATATCTAAAAACTAATCGGTAGATTTTACAGTTGCAGCTTTTGAATAAAAAAGCAAAAGACCTTTCCAAAAAGATACCACCCGATCTACCTTTCCTGTTCAACTTAAGCTGGTGAAAGTCACGACCGCTAGCGGTTTAATGCTACACCTTTTGTTAGGGTTCAATGATCCCCTGGTAAGCAAAATCGACGCGTTTTAGGGTTTTTTAGAATTTTCAGCAGTTCTCTCGAAAATCCTGGTGCAACCTTATATAATGGTTACCAGGTATGTGTCTATGTTTTACGCCCACTTAGGTGTGCCCTTATGCATTTAAGAACATAAGCTAAGGTAAAAAAAACCGGAACAAGCCTCAACACTAACGAAATTTATGTATTTACACCGTAATTAGAAAGGCAGCTCGGTTTCGCTCTAATTAGAGCTCGTCAGTGCGCTATACTAATTACAGCGAGAACACACCTATAGTAATACAGCTAAGGCAGCCAGCCTACCAGAACATTACGAGATGTACGACAGGGTCCAGCAAATTGCAAAAATTGCAGATGCTGATCTGTCTTGGAATGACGGGAGCTATGGCATTATATCCTACAGCTGCAACATAGGCAATGCTGAATATTACTCCACTGCAGATATGCGTCAAGAGGGAAGCATAACTGAGCACCTGAAGACTATTTCAAGCAGACAAATTCAAGCCAGGAGACTTGGTTGGGCACTTGAAGATCTTGGAAATTATTCCATTGGAGTTACTCGCCAAACCAACAGAAATACCAGCTAAACTGGACTTCATGGTTTAGTTTGACGTGGTCATAAGTGACAGCCAAGCATGGAATAGAGACAGTAAAAGGCTGACAAACAACTCATCTGTATTGTAATACAGATGTGTCTAAATAAATAGAGAGAACAGGACAGCGATTAGGATGACCTGACTTTAGACTCGCTAAGTCCCAGGAAATACTTCCATCATCTTCCAAGCAGAAATTTTTGCTATAGATATGTGTGCAGAGGAGTGCTTACAAAGACGACTCAGAAATAGAGAGATCTACATCCTCTCAGACAGTTACGCAGTACTAAATACTCTGAAATATTTCAGAATCGAATCCAACCTGACCTGGGACTGCAAAAAATCCTTGAAGCAACTGGCTACGAACAACAAAATTATTTTGATTTTGGTACTAGGGCATCAAGGGCAGCAACAATACCATTGTATTGTCCAGAGCGCTATTGTGGACTAACAAAAAGCCATGTAAGAAATGAATTTGATACTTGGGAGAGAACCCAAATGCTGCCATACTAGAGGAAAACGGTTCATCACCATATCAACAGACAAGTCTCAACTGTTTCATGAATTGAACAGGAACGACTTGAGAATAATCAGGGGACATTTCACAGGACACTCACCAGTAAAGGTGTCACCGAGGTGTCACCTTATAAAGATGGGTAAGGCTGACAGTTAAAACTGCAAATACTGACTGCATTGATGCAGCAGAAACAACAGAACACTTGCTATGCAACTGTATGGCTCAGTTCTGCAAAAGGGTCAAATACCTTGGAGGGGTGACCTTAACACCCCAGGAAATAGATAAAATAGCCCTCAAAAAGATAGTAGACTACCTATATGAAAAGTCTGCACATTTTGGGAAACTATTAGAAAATAGAGTCATTGCACAAAACACCCATTAGGGTCGCAGCGCTGAGAGGCCAAAGGCCTATACGACTCATTAAACAATATAGAGATATAAGCTACTGGAGGCAAATATGGCCCAGCGGATAATATAGCCCCAACTAGATATCTCAGAAACTAAAAAATTTACCGGCAATCTGGCAACGTCAGAGAGTTTCGTGTATTCGTCACTACCAAGGGCTGTTAGGTCGGTTATGACACGCTTCATTCTTGCACGTATCAGCCACTTGTCATGTCTGGACATCAAAATGAGTACGTGCTGTTATAATTTCTTGTCAAAATTATCGACCACCTTTTGCAAATAGTATTAAAGTGATCGCTGTACACAGTTAAGAGAGGTAAGTGTATGCTGTCAAGTATCTCGGTACGAAATATCTATTCGCTAATAAAACGCTGTATTTTTTTTCACCCATTATGTCTTCTGAAGTCCTCTCGGCTAATATGACACAACGAGCGGTCAGGTTAAATGGACGTGGGCACTACCCTGCTCAACTAAGAAGTGTTAATAAATTTTTTTCCTTAGTTTCAGGTGTAAAATGAGGAAAGTACCTATGCAAACTTTTGCGCAAGCAGTGGTATCAAGACCAACTTGTAAAGGCCATAGCAGATGCTCAAAGTGAAAAACTTCAAAGAGGTGCTTGTAATAGATTCAGCATACCAAGGCGCACTTTACGGCGACATTTGATCGAGGTCTTGTCAGAAAAGAAATTGGGTTTCAGTTTCTCAACCGAAAGACAAACCTGTTCCTTAAGAATACTCTTCACCTACAATGATCAAATCTATTCAGGAAATGCTTCGGACTCTTACCGATAGGAAGAATGCAGTAGAAAGCGTAAGACGCAAAGCTTTCAATTACAAAGTTCAGCAAATGACAAGAGCTTTTTTCTTCTAAAGGCATGGCCAATTAGCTATTGGGTCTTTAATACAAAAACTTTCCACTCCATAAACTTCGAGGCAAGGCGCTATCCTACCGTCTACATCTAAGCAAACTAAATAAGAGTCATGGTTATGCGCAGCAAGTTATAATGACGACTAACTGGGCATACGAATGTGTTCAAAATGTTCTAATAGGTACCATGGGTTATGCGTTGGCCTCGAGCCTGATGATGTGTTCGAGTGCTGTTGAGTTTTTCTTTATATTTTTCTATTTTTTATGCATGAGAATTACATAATTTGTTTTATTTTTGAATTTTAGAAGTGGAAGTAGTAAATTTAAGCTTATTTTTGTATTGCTAGGAGTTTAAAGATTTTTCATCTATCTATAATATTTCTAATATGGCTTATTCACACTTTTCACTGAGAGCCATATAATTCGACCAGATCGGTAATATGGCCCAAGTGCGGTGCCAAGCTTTTTTACGTATAGATTTATTACGAATGATTTATGACCAGGCTAAATGAGTCGGTTAAGCAACAATGATGATGGCTCCTCCTTGTACAAAAGATTCCGGGGGTAAAATACCCC
The DNA here is from genome assembly GCA_964006375.1 of Tillus elongatus. Classification (NCBI taxonomy): domain Eukaryota; kingdom Metazoa; phylum Arthropoda; class Insecta; order Coleoptera; family Cleridae; genus Tillus; species Tillus elongatus. Next base: position 160,679,501 of record OZ023263.1, read on the forward strand.
TCCGTTTGGATCTCCGGGAGAGGGGTGTACAGGGGGCGCCAGCATCAAGATTTAACATATCCTTCTCGAATATATGTGGCGTAAATTATAACCTGAACTTCGTCCACCATTTCCTCCAGGCTAATAGGCCCCAACTCCTCTTCCTCACCAAGATCCAAATCAGTGCCAAAACAGCCACTAATCACCTTAATTTCCCGGGGTATGAGCTCCTTACTTCCTTTAGATTGCATGGAGGCGTGTGCGCACACGTCCGTAGCAATCTACCCTGCACCAGACTCCCCAATTTAGAAGCTGGAAGAAAAGACATACTATTCATAAAACTCTCTCTCAGGGCTGCAACTAAATTCATCTCTTGCGTTTACCGGTCACCTTCTGACAACAACTTTGTCCAGCTCTTTGACTACCTTTCTGAAAAAACCGACCATGCTAGGATCTTCAAAAACCGATCCACAAGAGAGAGCATCGGAGGCCTTTGCAGTCAGCAATTCTTTAGCTAATGTGGTTCAGCAACCTACTTACTTTCCGCGCATCCCAACACACAGCTCAAATCGCTTGGATCTCCTTCTTACTACAAAACCTGAATGCTATAAGATATCAGTCACCGCCTCCTTGTTCGCTAAGACCACGGCATGGTTAGTGCTTCCTGCGCAATGCAACCCGAGGTCACACAGTCATCACACCCACGTATCGTTCGGAACTACAACTCCGCGAACTGGGACGAAAAGCGGGATTACTTTTCCTCATTTCCATGGGCGTCTGTCTGCTTCTCTCATCCCGACTCCTCTGATATCTCACAAAACGTCACCGAAATTATCCAAGCTGGCATGGAATTATTTATACAGACAACCACTTCAGCCACTCAAAAGCCCTGGTTCTCTAAATCCTGTGACAAGGCCAGACTTGAAAAGGTCAAAGATCACAAAACGCTTCTACACAATCCCAGTAAAGAAAACCGTCAAGCATTTAACGACGCAAGAAACCGCTATGTCCGCGTTCTTTCTGAGGCAAAAAACTCGTTTAATAACCACATCAAAAACAAAGTCCTCTTAAGCTCCAGCGGTAGCAAACCCTTCTGGACTCTCACTAAATCTATTGGGAATAATTTTTGCAAGAGCACGTTCCCACCTCTTGTCTCACGGGATTAAATTGTTTCTACCGCCCTGGGCAAGGCTGAACATTTTGCCTCGTTGTTCGCCGGCAATTCTACTCTCAAGCCACCTCCAAATGTTCAACCACCGACAGTTCCCAGTGTCACGCATAAAATGACGGATATCATTTTCACAACTAAAAAGGTACGAAAGATTCTCTCTTCTCTTAATACCAAGAAAGACTCTGCACACCAGAACTTGCTCGTGTCCTGACTCGTCTGTTTCAGACATCTTACAATAGAGGCATATTCCCTACTAACTGGAAAGCTGCTCGAGTACAACCCGTCCCCAAGAATGGATCCAAAGCGCTTCCTAGCAACTACAGGCCTATTTCTCCCCTTTCAGTCGTCTCTAAAGTGATGGAAAAGTATATAACCACCGAATTACTAAAATTTCTTGAAAAACACAGTCTAATCCACGACAGGCAGTATGGATTCAGTCAGCGCAAATCAACTGCCGACCTCCTTTCCTTTGTCACCTATTCTTGGAACAAGTCTGTGGAACTACACGGTGAATCCCAGATTGTCGCTCTAGACATAGCCAAAGCATTCGACCAGGTCTGGCACGCAGTGCTGCTTAATAAACTTCCGGCCTATGGCCTACCACCAAAACTTTGTACCTGGACAGCAAATTTCCTCTCCAACCGGAGCATTTCTGTTGTCGTGGATGGCCATTCCTCTAAACTGTATCCAATTAATGCAGGAGTTCCTCAAGGTTCAGCTTTAGCCCCAAATTTGTTTCTTCTTCAGATCAATGAGCTCCTCTCTAGCACATCCAAACCAGTTCCCAGTTACGCGGACGACAGCACCCTCCACTCAAATATACAATATTCTAAGCCTGCTCTTTAGGCCAATTAGATGAGGATCGCAAACTCATGGAGGGTTCTGTCTCCGTGGATCTTCAAAAAATATTAGACTGGGGAAGTAGAAATCTTGTACAATTCAACCCCACCAAATCCCAGTCTTGCTTTCTTTTTCATAAGAGATACATCAGCCCTAGACCCATCACCATGAACAACCAAGTTATTCAAAGTAATGTGTCCTTTTCACTTGTTGGCATTTCTGTGGATCGAAATCACAACATGTCACATCAATTGCAGAAGCGGCTGCTAAGAAATTAGGTTTCATCTTCCGGGCTCGCAAATACTTTTCACCAGCTAATCTCTATACCTTATATACTTTACAAATAAGGCCAAACCTCGAATACTGCTCCCACATCTGGGGTGCCTCTGCCGCTTCTACACTCGCTATCCTGGACTCCATTCAGAAGAGAGCTATAGGTCTCATCGGTGACCCTACCCCCACCCAAAGGCTGCCATCCCTTGGCCGCCGACGTGCTGTTGGTGACCTCTCTTTCTCTTTTATAGATATCTGCACGGGCACTGCTCAGAGGAGCTTTCTTCCATAGTTCCTCCACCTGCTGCCCTCAACAGATCTACCAGGGGAACAGAGCGAATGCACCCTTTTACTGTCCAGGTCACCAGACATAGAACATTCTGTTATACCCGCTCTTTTGTCCCGAGGACTTCCAAGTTCTGGAACTCCTTGCCGGCACATGTCTTATTTCTCCTCAGAACCTCCAAATCTTCATGTCCAGAATGAACAAGTTGCCTCTTTCCTCCTTGTCGACACCCACGGTACGATAGTATTTAGGCTGTAAGCCTCGTGGTGTGTTGTTGAAATAAAATAAAAAAATGTTAGCCACATATTTCCCTATTATGCTGATAAAAGAATGTACCATAAAATATTCAGGTTAATTTGCTACTATTGCTTGATAAAATAATAAATATAAATATAAATTTAGATAAGTGCTACTTGCTACTGACTAGCGGAAGACAATTCTTGCCTATAAACTGAACTCTGGCAACCTAACTTCAACACGCACGTCACTCATAGACATGGGCATATTGATATCTAGCTAGCATGAAAACTTCCCAGCAAGCAAAATTGTATTTAGTTCCTACGATAAAAACTATGATGTTTTATACATAAGCCGTCAGAGTTTGACATCCAAAAATTACATAGTAACTAAACAAAAATTATTTAAACCACATGTCTGGGAGAATGCTAGATTTGTTATACAAGGGTTTTTGGTCAGTTATCAAGTATTTATTTATGAAACGGTAATCTCACAAAGAAAATTTTAATATGATGGTAGTAAGGTGATCAATGTTCTTCAGATGCTAATATTAAAAGCTGGGCTGTGTAATTTGAAAGAGGACGACCAAATGTCCAAGATAAGCGCCGCTATGGATAATCAATTTCCGTGACCAATCAAGAAAACATTGATTCTGTCCATGATCTGATCATGAACGTGTGCTTCACATTGTTCGCCACGACTTGAGAATGAGAAAGCTTTCGGAAAAATGGAGTCCGAATTGCTTGAACTCCGATCAGAAGCCAGGTCGTTTGGCAATGTCGAAATAAATGTGCTACCGTTTTGATGAAGTCTCTTAAGATTTTTTGGGTCGCTATAAACCAAACATGGGTACATCACCATGACCATCAGCGAGAGACTAAAGAGAATCGAAAAAGTGGAAGCATTCCCGTTCGCCACGGCCCAAAAAATTTCGTATTGAAAAATCGGCTAGCAAAGTTCTTGCTTCAGTTTTCCACAAATGGGATAATGTAGTTACATTTTCTGAAACAAGGTAGAACTGTCGCGGGGTCGTACTTTATAGTAAGTTGCTATCTGGATTGCGCGAAAAATTGACCGAAAAGCTCAGCGGAGGATTCGTCAGAGATGCGCTCTTTTTGCAAGACAACACCCCTGTACACAATACATTAATTGCACTGTAAACAATTGAGAAAGCTGGTTTCGAATTGGTTAACCACCAACCCCATTATCCGGATCTAGCACTGCGAAACTATTATTTATTTCCAAATCTCAAAAACATCTGAAAGGTAAATGATTATCGACAACAACGAAACCGCATATGCCGTTGAGGAGTGGTTTAAAGATCAAGATAAAACACGTTTTTTAAATGGTTTAGAATTGCCTTATTAACGTTCTGATAAATGTGTAATTCTTAAAAGAAATTGGGTTGAATAAAAACATTTTTTTATTATCGCGTTTTCTATTGAAATAAATTGTTACTGTTTACAAAATTAACTTAAAACATTCGAAATTAACGTGGTGTGTCTTGAAAACGACTGAGAGAGTAAGTTCATAGAAGACATACTTTTATTTTTTGAGACCTATAGCCCAATGAAGTTTCTCAGATTAAATCTGGACCGCCTGTATGTAATACTATTCAGGTAATAAATATTTTAGGAATTTTAAAAATGATGGGCTATAGGTACCACCTTTGTGACATAAAATCGATATTTTAAACGATGAGTGGGTCCAATATTGGAAGCTCATCTTACAATGAGTCATGCTTAATATTTGCTCTCCCATAATCTATTATGCTTTTCCTCAACTTCTTAAAACTTATGATCACGTTAATAATAACCCAAGATATACCACATATTCCTTAGACGAAAATAAGGCGATTTGAGTCCAATTTACCTTAGTACAAAGTGTCTTTTTGTTATGCTACATGGTTTAGGCCGTTTGCTAAAGTTTAGTATTTAAATAAAGTTAAGGGAAAAGATCCGTACCTACATTAATTAGTGTTTTTGGATAAATAATAGGACGGCTAATCTTCAGTGTACGTGATGTGTATGTATATACCTACGTGGAAGAGTTGCAATAATATTTTTTAATGCAAAATACGAACATCATAATGATACCCCGTAAAGTGTTTATTTGTTTTTGGGAACTGTCTAAATATAAACCTTGGATTAAATTAAGTTAAAACAGAATAAGTTTTTTAAATCCTCCAACACCTCGATTTTATTTTACAAAAATAGATATTTTTGCATAAAAGTCGATTTTCCATCATAATTTCTTTTATAGAAATGACTTCATTAACAATTTTTTGACAACCCTTCATTTTTCCCTTGATTTTAAAAGACATATGCATTGCATCGAACAAACACTTTAAAAATGTTGCCATCTTGCACGGGCAATTTTACGAGTAAATGACAACTGAATGTGAGACACCGATTCACTTACAATAAAGCAAAAACTTTGTTGGTAAAAGCGTTCCCATGCTTTGTTTTGATTTTTCCCCTGTGGGTCCGGGGACGAACTAAAAGAATAGGCCCAAGGTGACTTCTGCCTGTCGTAATAGGCGACTAACTGGAGTCAAACACTGGCGAGGTTCTGGTCCAGACGAGCCTGGAAAAAGATGGATATCTCTGGAGAGTGATATACATCCGGATTTTGAGGCTTCTACTGTGAGCTTCCAAACAGACAAATGACCGCGCTTGTATGTTACTTGGGAGCGGGGTTCCAGATGATACTCCCTTGAGTTAAGCGCTGGCGTGTCCAAACGACCCGGTGAGGGGGTTGAGATCCCTGGGAAGTGGTATACGCCTGATTTTGAGGCCTTCACTGTGTGCTTCCAAACGGACAAACGACCTCACTTTAGTGATGCTCGGGAGCAGGACTCAGTAGGAAGTCGCCTTGAATAAAGAACTGGTGCGTGTCGGGCCTAAACGAACCCGGAGGGAGCTGATATAGCTAGGGATGGATTACAACTAGAGAGCTAGGCATCTGCTGTCAGCTTCGAAACGGGAAAACAACCTCGCTTGGATTATGCAATTGATATCGCCTCCAATCAAAGACCAACGGATATCAGGTCCAGGCGAACTCGGAGAGAGGTTGTTTCTCTTTGAGCTTGGAAATGGGCAAGCGACTTCACTCAGATGACAGTACACCCGCCAAACCAACTTTCACCCTCAAAAAATCGCCTCTTGCGGGAAGCTTGATATGTTGGGTTATATTTAAGTAAACACTGGCGGGTAACAGATTCAGACGAACCCGGAGGAGAGCTGAGATCTCTACGCGTGGATTACATCTGGATACTGAGGCCTCCTCTGTGAGCTTCCTAATGGGCTAACGACCCCGCTTTGATGTTGCTCGAGAGCGGGACTTCATGATACCGCCTCGAATCAAACACCGACGCATGTCTGGTCCGGGTTATATCTCTATGAGCTTCGAAACGGGTAAGCGACTTCGCTCAGCTGGCAGTACACCTATCAAACCAAGTTTCACCCCAAAAAGGATCGACTCCCGCAGGGAGCTGGATTTAATAGGTGAAATTTAAGCAATTAGAAGTGAGCCACAAGAGAACTAATGTCGCGGTGGAGGGAAAGGAATAGCCCACTCACATTGAATCTAATCAAATCTAGTTTTTCGAAGTGCCTAACATTTTCTACTGATCACATCATTGCATGGTAAACAAGAATAGAAATATCTTGATTATTCTGTTAAAATGGTTACCCTGTTGAAACAATAGATGAGATGAAAGACAGAAAATAATACAAATTATCACTTAATTTAAATAATAGAGGCAAAAAAGATAGTAAATATGTTTCGATGACTAATTTCCGAAACATTTCAACAATTTTGTGCCTGCTATTTAGTGGAAACGAAAAATCACGTTTTTAACAAAATTTATGAATTAGCTTGTACACAAATAACCACGCTGAGAATTTTACATTTAGAGCCTCGGTGGTTCAGTGTTAAGGACGTGTACCTCTGAACTGAGGGTTACTGGGTTCGAATGGCAGGGTTTCCCCTTTCACTTTTTCAGTTTATCCTGTACAATTAACATCAACCGAGGTTGCAGCATTGTATTTAAACAAGTTGAATGTCTGCACGTTGCGCTCTTCGGAAGGGGCGGAAAGCCGTCGGTCCAGTGTCCATGCGATGTTGGGGAGGTTAAATATCCCTACCCCCCTACGGAAAAGCAGGGGTTCAGAAAATTTTCCAAGATAGTGAGGTAAAACTGCTCCCTGGCGTCGGTGATTGGCCATAGTCGCAGAATTACTGACGTTAAAAAAAATACATTTGCAAAACACATCGATATTCGACATAGGTTCACAGTAAATAATCGCATAGAGCTACTAAATTTTTGTAACATGACAAGCTCAAACTTAACTTTTTTGAAACTTTAAAAATGAAAAAGCACTTATACGGTAATAACTACCTTGCTTTAAATGAGAAAACTGATTGGATGTATTCCCCGTTATTGAAAAACATTGACATACATAACTTATACATTTTACAGACCTTATCTGTCACTTTTATTTTTTTAAAGAAATTTTTGATCAAAATACCACCAGCAACGGATTTTATTTATAGTTGTCATGAATGCATATAAGTAAATTCCGTTTTCTCCTGCCTGATGATGCCGTAATGCCGCGAAACCGGTTACAGAGAAGAAAACAAACAGTTAGTAGTCTCTACATCTGTAGTTATATACGACAGGCAAATACAGGTAATAAAAAAGAAATAAATATTTTATAAGAAAAAATATATTTTAGGTTTAACCATTTTTTATCTGCTTGTTTTGGGAACCTGAATCCAATTTAATTATCTAAAAGACTAAAAACATTTCTCAAACGTGTTCGTAAGATCTATGATCGAAACTAATCACCGTTGTAAATTAAATTAAGATCTGACCTATGCCCATCTAAAAAGTTGTAAAACTGACTCGGGTAGTGATGTAATCGATCGAGAATAACTTTTATGTTAGGTTTTCATTGTTAATTTAACGGTAATACGGACTGTGGTACAGTTGGCGAAACGTTCATAAAATTCGTCTCTCATGACTTTGACAATGGAGTAAATACAATTCATAGAGCGCAGAACATCAGCTGGTAAATACAGAACATGACTCACCATAAGATGCGAAGTTTATCTTTAAAGCAGTAACATTTCACTATACAAAACTAACGGTTTAATTGCATTTACTACCTGCTACTAAATAAAACTAAAACATTTTGTTCCTTAGGGGGTAACCTGACCATCGTACCAGGCGAATTAAAAATATAAGATACCCTAACCTGGAAATAAATGCTTAAGAAAAAAAAACTAATAACATAACTCAGTAGCAGCTCGTGCCTTAATGCATTGGGGGTGCGCAAGAAAAAAAGTTCGGGACGCAGCAAGTGCGTTATGGTAGTAATTTTTTTTTAATACTTCAAATTTGAATAACTCAAGTTTCTACGAACTTAGAAAGTTGAATTTTGTTATATAGTAGGGTCTTACACAGGGCAACATATTCACCAAATTTCACCAAAACAACTTTGTAATTTTCGGAGAAAAAGCAAACTCAAAATTTAAGTAACTCAATTTTTAAAAATGTACAAAGTTGAATTTTAGTGTGTAGTAAGGTCTTTTACAAGGCAACATATCCACCAAATTTCATTAAAATACCTTTGTAATTTTCGGAGAAAAAGATTTTCTTTGAAACAAAACTCAAAATTTTCTGGGAAAACGTTATCCGATTTTCCTGACTAAAGAACTCATCCAAGCCATTAATAAAATAAAGGCACTTGCCGAGTTTCATCAAAATCAGTTGCTTATTTTTTGAGTTATCGGTTGGATATATATATATATATATATATATATATATATATATATATATATATATATATATATATATATATATATATATAAAAATTGAAACTGACCCCGGATATGGGTTCTAGGGGTCCTAGTTCGCGTGCATTTGAAATTTTTTTGCAAAGTCTCTCCATCGATACCTCTTTATTAGTGAATTTTTAAAAATAAAAATTCACTAAAAATGAAGGGCTCGCCTATTTTTCCCCAAAAATGTATTATAAAGAAACCTACTTTTTTTTTTTTTTTTTTTTCCCTCAGGGCTCGTCCGCGGCCTTGCCGCCCCGATAGCACCGCAACCCTTGGTTGATTGTGCATACCCCTAGTCTTACTCCACCCATTCCAAAATCACTGTGCCTTGAACTAGTCTGCACAGCGATTGGTAGGGTGAAGTTTTATATTGCTCTGTCTCCGGTCTAGAGTGACCGTAGATCAGTTGTCTTTTCCGGTCCAGAGCTATACACTCGCACAAGATGTGCTGGGCTGATTCCTCCCCCTCGCCGCAGAGTCTGCATGCGAGGTCCCCTTCGAACCGCCCCATTTTATGTAGGTGTTTCTTGACGGCCATGTGTCCCGTCAAGAGACCTGTTGTGTTTCTGAGCTGTCCTCTGCTAAGGTTTAGCAGCTCCACAGCTCTCTTTGAACTGGGTCCGTCAATTATTGACTTCCCATGTCTGAGCCCTGGACAGTCCGCCCAGTACACCTTGTGTTGGTTTCTGACCCAGGACTTAATGGCTCCCCTGGCAGTGCTCTTTGACACGCCCAGAGCCGGTTCTGGTCCCATAAATGGTTCTGCTGACCCCCTCTTTGCGAGACTGTCAGCTTCTTCATTGCCTTTGACCCCCGAGTGACCCGGCACCCAGATGAGGGTCACCTCATTCTGCCCAGCCAGGTCGCTCGTCTCGTCTCGGCACTCACTCACCAGCCAGGAATTTACCCGTGGGCTACTTAGTGCCTTAAGGGCTGCCTGGCTGTCTGTGGCTATGAGGATCCGCTTGTTGGTGTAGCCCCTCCTCTTGTTCTCCCGCACACAGTGCAGGATGGCGTACATCTCGGCCTGAAACACCGTTGCATGGGCTCCGAGGGAAATACTGTGACTTACCCTCGGTCCTTCCGAGTAAACACCTGCCCCCGTCCCACGCTCCCCGCCAGATCCGTCCGTGAACCAGACGAGCGCGTCCCGTGGTATGCCCGGTGTCCCCTCCCGCCATGCCCCGCGATCAGGGATTTCCACTGTGAAGTTGTTTTCCCTGCACATTCGCGGGCTCGCGAAGTCTGACCTCATTTCAAGCATGGGTTCCTTCACGATCTCCTGAATTTTGCAGTGGCCCCTGAAGCCTGGGTTGATCTTCAGTCTACCAAAGAAACCTACTTACTCAACTTAATAATTATTAACTACTTACGAAGTTTTCTTCTAGTTAGTTATACGTTATAGTAGTTAAAAAGTCCCTTAAAAAGTTTACCTTTAAATTTAAAATATACACCGAATTAATCACAGTATCACAATTATTTTGTCCACTTATTAAGCAACCCGAAGTAGTAACCATCATAATAATAATGATTGTCTTGTTAGAACATGTAAACAACAACGAAATGATCTAATTAAAAATCAATCCGACGCGAAGACGAAAATTACTAGGTAGTAGTAGTAGGTACACACGCTCTGCCAGAAGTCCACTACAAACTGGAAGTGTGTAATTTTAAAGCGCACAACAGTTGCTTATTCGGTCGGGTTCGACGAAGATCATCAAGATTCGACGATCATTTCGTACTGAAGTATCGCATTTCATGAGCGCGCCGAAAATACACACAGCCGCACGTGTGCTTTATATGAATATGGATGTATATAACGTCTGCAACGATTAACACTACGTATTCTGATTCTGTATTAATGGCTGCTAACTCTTTGCGATCCTCGATATACTAATTCTGTTTGTTGAATGCAGGAGGTAAAAAAGTAAATAAAAATTTATTAAAATATAGCATAGCAAAATATTATTTTTTCCACGGCAGGCGACAGTGCCCGCGCACGGACGCACTTATTGAGGAACCGCCCCTGGACATAACTACACTTTGCAGAACCGACTTCATACAATACAGTTTCCAGACATGGCGATCGTTTCGTTAACAAAGTTACCGTCATGAGTAGGATGAATAAACTAAGCAAACAAAATTAGAACTATTATATACAAGTTGACAAGAAAGCGCGAACAGCGTCCTTTACAAAGGTATACAGACAAAGCCTCCTCCCCCCACCCCTCACACTGACTAGTCGAAAGTCCCTGTAATTAGAATTCCTTTACCTACATTTAAACGCCGCGTTTCGTTATTAAATATTTTTTGTAAGAAAGAGACACTGATTATGAGTATAACGAAGAACTCAAGACCAGACCTGTTATATGCTTTGAAAATTTGTTATTCAAATTTATAACGAATATGTACTTTCATATGAGTCTAACTGTCTCGGTTGTCTGACACTTTCGATTAGGGCAAGATTTTCTTTAACTACATGGTATTATCACAGCATAAGAATACATTGTGGTATTATTCCAAATATGTTGAGCAATCCATAACTTATCAATAGTGTCATAATCCAGATGTTTGAGTTTGTCCAAGTTATTTAAGTTTACAATCCTCGCAACCTATTTCATAGATTCCCGACATGTGTGGTTTTGTCTTTACCCTTCGCATTACTTCACAAATTTGTCAATGTACGCACATCGGAAAAGTCTAGGGATATTTTTAAATAATACAAAAAAGGGAACAAATTGATTTTGGAATCAGTCAAATTGCACTCACGATGTATGTATTTAATCAATTACTCAATATAAAACCATCTGTTGTTAAAAGAAAAGTTAAAATGATAGCAAAATTGATAAACTGATATATCATAAAAGTAGAATTTTCATATGTACCGGTGAACTTAGTTTCTAAATCAGTCATTCTTCAGTTTTTGTTTAGTATCTGCATTTAAAATATTGTGTTTTACCATGGAACGGCGACATTTGGTTTTAGACGAGCGGCAGGCCTTCTTCAAGCGGGCATGCGGGAGAATGGGATTGATTAAATCAATCACTCAATATAAAACCATCTGTTGTTAAAAGAAAAGTTAAAATGATATCAAAATTGATAAACTGATATATAATAAAAGTAGAATTTTCATATGTACCGGTGAACTTAGTTTCTAAATCAGTCATTCTTCAGTTTTTGTTTAGTATCTGCATTTAAAATATTGTGTTTTACCATGGAACGGCGACATTTGGCTTTAGACGAGCGGCATGCCTTCTTCAAGCGGGCATGCGGGAGAATGGGATTGATTAAATCAATCACTCAATATAAAACCATCTGTTGTTAAAAGAAAAGTTAAAATGATATCAAAATTGATAAACTGATATATCATAAAAGTAGAATTTTCATATGTACCAGTGAACTTAGTTTCTAAATCAGTCATTCTTCAGTTTTTGTTTAGTATCTGCATTTAAAATATTGTGTTTTACCATGGAACGGCGACATTTGGCTTTAGACGAGCGGCAGGCCTTCTTCAAGCGGGCATGCGGGAGAATGAAGTAGCCGAGTGGATGGGTGTTTCCCAAAGTGTGACAAGTCGTTTATGGAATCGTTTTAGGGAAACTGGCAGTCTGTCCGAGCAACATCCAGGACGAGGACGCTTTACGACGGCAGGTCAGGATATATTTTTATGATTAACTGCCAGAAGGCAGCCTACAATTGCGGCACCTGAATTGGTTACGACTCTGCAAAGGGCGCATAATGTAACCATTAGCCGAAATACTGTAAGAAATCATCTTCACGAAGCAAACCTTTCTAGTAGACGTCCAGTCAGATTTCCACCTATTTCCAGAGGCAATCGCGCTGCAAGATTGGACTGGTGTCAAAATTATCTGAATTGGATTGCAGATAACTGGGCTACAGTTTTATTCACAGACGAATCTAGGTTTATTTCCATCCGGATTCTCGTCGAATAAGGGTGTGGAGACAATCTGGAAATGCGGATCGCTTAAAACATATTCAGGAAGTGTACCCCCACAGAGGTGGTACAATAATGGCATGAAGCGGAATCATTATTGGTGGCAGAACCAAACACGTTTTTCCAAATCGCTTCCTAACAGCTTAGCTCTATCTAGATACCTTTCTTCAACCCATCGTGCATCCATTTGCAGGCGCTGTTGGTCAAAACTTCCGCCTAATGCATCATAATACTCGTCCACATACCGCGCGCATCGTAACCAACTGGTTGGATAACGCGGGAATTGAAGTTTTACCATGCCCAGCACAATTCCCGGACCTGAATCCGATAGAGCATGTCTAGGAGTAGATAGGGCGACACCTGGGCCCATCCCCTCCACTTTTTACTGCGCATGCGCGTGACGTCATGCGCATGCGCTGACCTGCGCAGACCTGTGACAGTTGACAGCTGACCTGTCAGATTTGACAGGTGTCAAATGTCACTGACCTGACAGCTGTCAGCTGTCAGCTGTCAGCTAACCTGACAGCTGTCAACGTCAGCTGTCACCTGACCTGACATGTGTCAACGTCAAATGTCACCTAACCTGTCAGATGACGTCACAAGCATTCCAAGATGGCTGACCTGTCATAGACAGTCGCAAGCCGGGTTCTCTCTATGGAACTAACCTGAGATGACGTCACAAGCATTCCAAGATGGCTGACCTGTCATAGACAGTTGCAACTCCGGGGGTTCTCTCTATGGAACTAACCTGTGATGACGTCACAAGCGTTCCAAGATGTCTGACCTGTGTGTCCATAGATAGCCACAAGTCAGGTTAGGTATTAACTGTCTTGTGATGACGTAAGATGTTCCGTCTGACCTGTGTGTCCATAGATATCTACAAGTCAGGTCTCCATGTGTGTATTTGAAGAATACCATCTGTCTGTCTGATTGTTTATTAAGGTTATGTATGTATTTGTTTATTAAGGTTAGGTGTTCGTATACACAGCTGTTTGGTTTGTTTATTGTGTTGTTGTTGTTGTTAAGGTGTATTGAAGTTTGTTAGGGTATTTCGTTTTTGGCGGGAAATTTGAATTTGTTTGAAAATTTCTGTCTGTTGTGTCCAGAGATCTTACTCCTCAAGCTAGAGAACATTCTATTTGTAAAGTTGTAGAGTGTAGAGAATATTCTCTAGCTCGAGGGGAGACATCTGTTGGACACAGTCATTCGGTTTAGTCACACACACATACATATATGAGGAAGATATATTGAGCGGGTAATTTGAAATTTTGATTTTAATTTGAAATATGATTTTTGAAAGAAAAGCATTCGCCAGAAATTAGATTTGAACCCCCAACCATACAACTTACTAAGATATGCAAACGCCCCTAAACCGATCATGCTATTCAGACATACGATGAAAGTTTGTTATCAGTGGGTATATATATAAAACAAAAACCTGTTACATAAAACGAGTTTATGAGGGTGCTGAGTTTGTGTGTGTGGGCAAAGGTGGTATCTCTATTACATTCCAATTTGAATAATAGGAACTGTAATTTAAAAACAATTGTATATATTTTATAGTAAAAAAGATATTTTATAAGACGTTCCAATTTACCTATCTAATATCATTTTAATAACAAAAACGTTTGAAGTAAACTATATCAATAACAAAAACGTATTTACATGAAGCTATGTTAATGATTTGTTTTAATAGGGTAATAAAACTCGGGGACCTGGTTTTTATGTAGGCGTGTTTGTTTATGTTAGTGTTTTGAATGAATCTGAACTTATATAGGGAGTGATCAAAAACACACAAGTAACAAAACTCGATTTAAAACAACTAAACTAAACTTTTGATATACGAGGATTGTTTGATAAGTATTGTTTGTATGCAAACATAAATAATATAATAGTATACTTACATACAGCAAGAGACGTCATACATGTTTCACGGCTTAACACACACTGACGTCTGTTGAGGTCTTGAATGGGGGCCCTTATAGAAATAACACAGTTGTTTAATGACATCCACTTGAACCAAACAAAACATACAGACGCTGTTGTTGATTGTTAACACACACACGTCATGACAGCTCGAAGTCTTTGCTTAGACTGACAGAGCTGTGTAATAAAAGACAGACAGACAATTGATTGCCCAACAAGTATCATTGAACCAAACAAAACATACAGACGCTGTTGTTGATTGTTAACACACACACGTCATGACAGCTCGAAGTCTTTGCTTAGACTGACAGAGCTGTGTAATAAAAGACAGACAATTGATTGCCCAACAAGTATCATATAGAAACTTGTTTGAGCTTGTACAGCTGTTTAACAAACACGTCATGACAGCTCGAAGTCTTTGCTTAGACTGACAGACAGAAAGGGGTTAATAAAAATGCAACAAAATAAAAATAAAACAACTGTTTTACATACAATAAAAATTTATTAGGATTAATTAAGTTGTACATATTGATACATAAATGACATACAATTATTACATAATGGCTCTAACGATACCCGTTAGAGGTTTATATTCCATTACACTGTCATGAATAACCAGACAATAAACACGAGTATTTTTTGGGAAGTTGGCGTGACTCATAAACTCCACCTTAATGTCCACCGTTGAAGACTTGATTGACTCGTTCTGGTGCTGACAGTCAATCACAAATAGAGCTCTGTCTTTAAACTCGTCATAATTCAAGATAGGCTCCGACATGTTTTTATAACAGAAGCTTTTTTGAAAATCTGTATACATGTTATAGGCTTCTGCATATTTCGATTTCTCAAAATCCATATTCATAGATTCATAAGGGTAGCATTCTGAATTTAGAAACACTCGAAGGTCCATCATACCAATGTTATCGAAATAGTCTGACCTCTTCTTCACGTTATCCTTACGATCTGTTTGAAATGCTATAATCACATATCGAGGTCTTTCCAAGTTGGTTGCAGTTTTAACAGCCCACACATCTCTGTTGATATCTCTGAGTGCTGGTAACTCGTATATGTCCCATTTGCGGTAGGCGAGAAATATAGAGGTGTCTTTGGCTATTTTATCCATCAGTTCCAATTTCATTTTATCATTGGGAAATACATGTTTTACCTTTAAAAACATATTGGTTACGGTAATTTTTGCTCGTGCCGTACCTGTGCTGTAATAGCCATTGGAATCGTTTCGACTTCTTGTAAAGCGGAAAGTATGTTTGCCACAGAGAACTCCTTTGAAATGATGAAAGAAACTGAAGAGGAACCAGACAGGTATGAGCATGTGAAACTTGTTATCATTTAAGGTGATGTGCTCCGACGACACATTCAGACCGGCGTTGCTAAGAGATTGGGCTTCATTCTTACTGAACGATAGCAGACTTTTGATGATGGTTGTGGTGTATGGGTCTCGCACTCGTTCCACTTCCTTGTTATTTAACTCATAGGTCATTGATTCAAACAGAGCTGCTCCTCCATTATTTGACAGATAACAAGCACCAGTGGCATTTTGGACTGCTACAGGTTCCAGAGCACCTTCGATTATTAGAGCTGACTCGGCCAGACATACGAACGCATCTTGTTGGTTGATGGCTATTTCAATTTCATCGCTGTTACCAAACGATTTAGTTGGTGAATAGTAAGAGCGCAGCTCTTCTCGATCGATGCCATCATCAAACACGGGTTCTTTGAATATTTCTAGTTTTGACGACATGATAACCCAGGCTTTGCAGGAACTCAATATTATCGGGACGAAGCGTACCCTTTGACGTGTCTGACTCAACTGAATTTGATGTGGTAGATGCACTTGCTTTTATATCCTTGAAGACCAACATACTAAGCAACTTTTATAAGTTTCAAGCGAACAGACACCTCTTCACCTTGAAAGTTGACAGGAACTGAATCTTGGTCGACGATGTCGATGCTTATATTGGAAATCTCTTGCTTGTTCACCGGCAAGTAAATTAAATTTTTAGGTTCTATGTCGATTGCGTAGCCAGGATCAACCATCGGAGCAAACTCATACAGCGTATGTGAGGGTTGTCCGTTATAATAGGAACCAGACACGATATTGGTTTCGATGCGAATCTGTCTAACATCCACTATATCAACAGGTAAATCAGATTCATAAAAGGTGTCCGGCTGAAGAACTTGTTTTGAAAAGCCCAACATTCGCCCAATCGAACCATCAAATTCAAAACTGACATTTGTATAACACTTTAGTCTGCATTTGATGGTGTTCGGATTAGGTCTCAGAATCAGAGCCTGTTGCTTTTGTTCGTGTGTTGCTGTAGCACCAACAAGTTCATTTTGAAGTAACTCTTCCAAGTGTGTTATTTCATAAGCACCGGTGGGTATCGTGATGGTTCGCCAACCGGTTCCTTCTTTTACATGAAATTTGTTTTTACCTTCATAGATGTTGGGTATGTTGTTGTAGGTGTGAAAGCCTATCAAGGCAACAGCATAATTACCATCCAAAACAATTGGTGGATGGTAGTCTGACGACAGATGGGAGCTGCGGTCTTTCAACACAAAGGTGTGCGCCATGACTGATACACACAGGCTACTGTTTCAGTCTTTTATTGCATTGGTTTTTGCAGATACAACCCATAACCGTAGCGCTGTTTCTTGAGATACATGCCTTTGCCCAGTCTCTTGCATTTTGGCTTAAATTTCAAGCCACTCCCTCTCCTACCCATCGCGATGGCTTCCATTGTTTTGTTGTGTCGTTCTTCCTCCTCTAGTTTCTGTTTCGCAGACTTGGCATCGTTCACGGCTTTGGCAATACCTGCAGCACCGCCACCCAGAGCTCCTAGTGCTGACAGCCCACCAAATATAAGAGGCAACAACGGAAGGAAGCCTCCACTTTTAGGTATTGGAATAACTCGAGGTTTCTGCACATTCTTACGTCCACCAATGTTTCTAACAATTGTATGAGCTATATCAAACACGGCGTTCGCTGTTGGAATAAGGTTTCTATCTTTTATAACTTCCTCAATCAGACTTAGTATGTTTTTAAAGGGGACCTTCTTCTTTGGCTTCGAGTTGATTACATAAAACCCCTCATCAAGTTTTCTGTTAACTTTCATGGTGTTTGTAACGCCCCGCAACGTTTCAGCAAAACCTGTATCTGTCTTTGTTAATAACAACCCTCACTCTGTGACACCAACATGCATACTGACTGGGTGTCTCACTTGCATTCATTTATATATACACACCCAATAAAATATAGTTTAGTTTAAGTTAAGATGCGTACCAGCAAACACGCTTCTGCCTTACCCATTACAAATATAGACGATGTTGTTACGGACACAGCTCAACAACAACTGAGGCATGGTCCTCTCTTTCCAAACACCGTTCGCTGTATCATATGTGGTCCGAGTGGTTGTGGTAAAACTAATGTCATGCTGAGTTTGTTGTTTGAAGCAAACGGTTTAAAATTTGATAACGTGTATGTGTATTCAAAGTCTCTGTATCAACCGAAATACAAGATGTTAAAGGAGGTGATGAATGCAACAAAAGGTGTTGGTTACTATCCTTATAGAGAAAACGATGAAATATTAGATCCGGCAGATGCCAAGGACAACTCTGTGTTTATATTTGATGATGTAGCTTGTGACAAACAAGATAAAATAAGAGCATACTTCAGTATGGGCAGACATAAGAATATTGATTCATTCTATCTCTGTCAAACATATACACGAATACCCAAGCATCTGGTACGTGACAACACCAATGTTATTGTGTTATTCAAGCAAGATGAAACCAATTTAAAACATGTGTACGACGATCATGTAACCACCGATATGGACTTTAAACAATTTAAAACTATCTGCCACCAATGCTGGAAAGATAATAAGTATGGTGTGTTGGTGATTGTGAAGGAAAACGATGTACACAAAGGTCGATATAGAAAAGGATTCGATAGATATATATTATTCTAACAATGATAGACAGGACAGACAGCTGTCTAACACAGGTGTCTAACACAGATGTCATACAGGTGTCTAACACAGGTGTCTAACACAGCTGTCTAACACAGCTGTCTAACACAGCTGTCTAAGACAGCTGTCTAAGACAGCTGTCTAACACAGCTGTCTAAGACAGCTGTCTAACACAGCTGTCTAAGACAGCTGTCTAAGACAGCTGTCTAAGACAGCTGTCTAACACAGCTGTCTAAGACAGCTGTCTAACACAGCTGTCTAACACAGCTGTCTAAGACAGCTGTCTAACACAGCTGTCTAACACAGCTGTCTAAGACAGCTGTCTAAGACAGCTGTCTAACACAGCTGTCTAAGACAGCTGTCTAAGACAGCTGTCTAAGACAGCTGTCTAACACAGCTGTCTAAGACAGCTGTCTAACACAGCTGTCTAACACAGCTGTCTAAGACAGCTGTCTAACACAGCTGTCTAAGACAGCTGTCTAAGACAGCTGTCTAAGACAGCTGTCTAAGACAGCTGTCTAACACAGCTGTCTAAGACAGCTGTCTAAGACAGCTGTCTAACACAGCTGTCTAACACAGCTGTCTAAGACAGCTGTCTAAGACAGCTGTCTAACACAGCTGTCTAAGACAGCTGTCTAACACAGCTGTCTAACACAGCTGTCTAACACAGCCAGACATCGTGATAAATAAGAAGGCATGTACCGTGACAGAGTCAGTATATGTTAAACCACCACACAACCTGTATCGCTCAAACAAATGATTAGACCGACTGGTAACACCAAAAACAGTTGTAGCACAATGGAAGTGTTGGGTAAGGAAGAGCGAAAAGTTAAGAGAAGGATTTTACAACTTGCTGACAATATTCGAAAAAAACATTTAATGCTTAAACTTAACAGAGCTGAGAATGATGATGCTCTGCAACGTTTATATAAACCACTTGTTGAGCCCCTAAGTGAAATATCTAAAAACACAGCAGCACTGCAGCAGCAACAGCCATCGCAACCACCAAAGGTTGAACAAATCAAAGACGAAGTCGATATACCAGAAACGAAACCCCAAGTACAGTTCCTTAAAGACCATGAAGTTTTTGAAGCTGAACCAAGGGAAGAGGCTGAGGCGACAAGTTCCGATGAGGACATCCCAACATTTGAAGAGCTTGAGGCAGACCTACAAACTGTCACAACCAACCCTGCATATCAAGAATTTTTGGAGCAATATCCTGAACGAGTTCGATATTATGTAGACAAGTATTTTACTGAACCACCGAGGCTTGCTACTATTGATCAAACGTATGGTGCTCGCTACGCTAAAGATACTGGTAGCTGGAGTCTTGGCAACAAACACTTGGACTTTACTGATGCTGAGATTCAACTGGGCCAAAGGAGATACCCGCAAACACAAGGTTTGCTAGAATTGATATTTATGAAAACACCTAGAGGGTATACCTATGATGATCTTCAACACTATAGAGATATTCTAGAAGCAACTAGTGTTCATAAAATGAACTATGATCCTAACGCACGAACCAAGGGTTGTTCCTCTGAAAAGTATCTGACTCTAATAAAACCAGTGATAAATCCACGAGGTCGTAGATCCTCAACACCTCAAGGTTTTGGTTACACCTACGAGGAAGACGATGACGACAGCACCGACAGACATCTTAACAAAAAACAAAAGACTGAACTTAAAACTCAGAGTGATAAGAGCAGCGATAGCAACGGCATGAGCCCAAACAACATCAGCACCAACAACTATATGATACAAAATAACAAACAAATAGCCTATGTGTATTGGAATGACATAAACGAGTTGGTTGACAGACTTAGACTTTTAGTGGCTTCCCAAGTTGCAGGTAATACTGCTCATAACAACGAAATTCAGTCAATCTTGGAAGAACTAAAAGAAGCTAGTGTTATCACCTAGTAAGCCCACAGCCATGAAGAGACACCGACGACAACAACAACAACAGCACCAACGCAACACTGAACCATCTAATGTTAATAATTCTATAAATGTATTCCAACAAAGAGTTTACATACTTGTACTTAGAATCAAATAAAAGTCTTTGTTAAAATTAATGTGTTTTTATTTTGTAATACAATTAAAAAGTATGTCTTAAAGCAATAATATCCTGAACAAACTTATCTTGTGGTACATCTGCTAAAATACATGGATGATGTCATACTTCTAACGACTGTATTCTAGACAAGCTCAAACACGAATAATGTGGGGTTATTGAACAGATATAACACAAGGTCATCAACTGACAGGTTGTTTACCTTTAAGAGGGCCTCTCTCTTGTGTATATTAAACAGATACACAGACAAGCTCAAACACGATCAAGGTTAACAACTGTAAAACGTTGTTTATCCTTTGTAAGACCTCTCTCTCTCTTACATCAGTTTGTTTCCTCAATACAAGAGACAGAGACACTTGTTCAGTATGTGTTAAGTCGTGAAACAAGGATGACGTCTCTTGCTGTATGTAAGTACACTCTTATTATTATGTCTGTTTGCATTCAAATAACAAATACAAACATAACCTTACTAAACAATCAGATGATTGGTAATCAACATGTATACAAACACCTAACCTCATATGTAAACAACAACTGGCTTTTGTTTTATATATACAACAGCGAACAAACTTTTAACGTGTGTGTCTGTGGAGCTATTGGTTTAGGGACAGTGTATATATGTAAAGCAAACAACGGCTGATTCGAGGTTCGTGGGTTCAAATCTAAGTTCAGGCGAATGCTTTTCTTTCAAATACACATGCATCTGTCAGTTTAAGCAAAGACTTTGAACTGTCATGACGTGTTTGTTAAACAGCATGTATAAGCTTCAACAATGGCAATCAGTTGTCTGTCTGTCTGTATCCTCAACACAGAAGACACCTGTTCAGTAGTGTGTGTATTAAGCTGTGAAAGAAGGCTGACGTCTCTTGTTGTATGTAAGTACAATCTTGTATTATCTCTGTTTGCATTCAAATAACAAATACATAACCTTAACAAACAATCATATGACTGGTAATCAACACGTGTGTGTGAACATAACCTTAATAAACAAATACAGACAGTAGTGTGTGTGTGTGTGTGTGTGTGTGTGTGTGTGTGTGTGTGTGTGTGTGTGTGTGCGAACATAACCTTAATCAACAAATACAAACATAACCTTAATAAACAATCAAAATGGTTTGGTAATCAGTCTGTATACGAACACCTAACCTTAATAAACAAATACATACATAACCTTAATAAACAAATACAAACATAACCTCAATAAACAATCAGATGGTGTGTACTAAGCATGTCATACAACACTTAACCTAAATAAACAATCAGACAGATGGTATTCTTCAAATACACACATGGAGACCTGACTTGTAGATATCTATGGACACACAGGTCAGACGGAACATCTTACGTCATCACAAGACAGTTAATACCTAACCTGACTTGTGGCTATCTATGGACACACAGGTCAGACATCTTGGAACGCTTGTGACGTCATCACAGGTTAGTTCCATAGAGAGAACCCCCGGAGTTGCAACTGTCTATGACAGGTCAGCCATCTTGGAATGCTTGTGACGTCATCTCAGGTTAGTTCCATAGAGAGAACCCGGCTTGCGACTGTCTATGACAGGTCAGCCATCTTGGAATGCTTGTGACGTCATCTGACAGGTTAGGTGACATTTGACGTTGACACATGTCAGGTCAGGTGACAGCTGACGTTGACAGCTGTCAGGTTAGCTGACAGCTGACAGCTGACAGCTGTCAGGTCAGTGACATTTGACACCTGTCAAATCTGACAGGTCAGCTGTCAACTGTCACAGGT
The DNA here is from genome assembly GCA_964006375.1 of Tillus elongatus. Lineage (NCBI taxonomy): Eukaryota > Metazoa > Arthropoda > Insecta > Coleoptera > Cleridae > Tillus > Tillus elongatus. Next base: position 160,701,840 of record OZ023263.1, read on the forward strand.
CTGCGCAGGTCAGCGCATGCGCATGACGTCACGCGCATGCGCAGTAAAAAGTGGAGGGGATGGGCCCAGGTGTCGCCCTATCTACTTCTAGGATATGCTTCAACGAAGAATTACTCCACATATGGGCAACATCCGTAATGCGTTTACATTCCAGGAGCTTCTGACAGCAGAGTGGGCACCTTTACTACAAGGATACCTTGACAATCTCATTTTGTCTATGAGCAATAGACGTAGAGCTGTAATTACTCAACGTGGAGGTCATACTTTGTATTAAATTTTTTTCTCACGTGCTCAAAAGTTTTTGAAAAATTCTTAAAATTTGTCTTTCAGTATATAGATTTTTTTCAATAATCTTATAGGTTTCTTGAATAAAACATTTTATTTTATGTAATATTAAACACTTACTTATACCATACATTTTTGTTTTCTTCTTAAATCATATCAAGAAAAAATACGTGCATTTTTAAAAGTATCCCTAGACTTTTCCGATGTGTGTATTTGTTGTAGAAAATACTAGCTGTAAATTGGTTTTCTTAACAAGGATATAATGACCGCTCATCATTTGCGGATCAAATGGTAAGCAGACAACTATTTTGGGTGTTTTCTCTTTTCTAAAAGTCGTAGATTGCGCCAACATTTTTTTTTTGCTTTATGTTTATTGACTGATTTTTCCACTAAGCAGACATAGTAACCATTATACTTAGCTACGTTCTTAATGTATTTCAGTTCAATATTGTATCTTTATTTAAGGGAAAGTGTATACATTTATGAACCGGAAGCTTCAAACTAGCTTTTTTTGTACGAAATTATTAGTCAATGGAAATGTAACTCAGAGTAGCGGTTTCCTTTTGTAGATGTTAAATTCTAAAGTGTTTCTACTTTTCGATGACTAATACATCAAGAAAACTAATTTATTAATAATTTCTAATTTATGGGTAATTTGTTGCTGTAGCTGAATTGGGTTTTAACTGCTCATCACAGGTTGTAATCTTCACTCGTTCACAAATAAACATTTCACAGTTAGATAGGTATTTATTTCAACGCTTCTCCTATCACGGGATCCTCCAAAAATGTTTCTTTCAGTAACCTCTAAAAAAAGTGCAAACTGGCTCTTCTAGAAAATCGACGGACGGTTTTAGTTAAACCGACTGCTGATTGATAAAGCTTTACACCTTATATGCACGTTAATACCTACTGTTTGTACCTTGTGGTTTACTTTAACAAATTAGGAATGGAAGTTGGTCGGAGTGCTTCCGGTTGATAGAGAGTTTCTACTTCCCTTTCCCTGGCTTTTTAATTAGACGAACCAGGATCTTTCGGAGGACCATGAGGGTGGCGAAATGACTGCTTTCTGAAGTTTTTTCTCATAAACATGCTTATAACCACCTTGCATGTGTAAACCACAAGAAACATGGATGTGTTGTTGTTTTAATCATCGTCTCGCGCAGCACCCCTATTCGCTCCGGGGCCCGTAACTTTCTTGAAGATTGACACCACAACATTTCTCTGATAGCTTATGCATACAGTGGTTGTTCTAAGCGTGTACATGCCAAGAAAAGTCGGCGGGTTGATAGTGCACTAATCTACAAAATTACCCAGTCGACATCCTCGCAAGTGATTCTGTAGCTTAGGAAAGATATAACAGTCCGGTGGAGCTAGGCCAGGGCGTGTCATAACTAGGGGATCTAATCCCGGAAACTCGGAATCCAATAATTTAAAACATAAACCACGGAATTAAGTGCTATATTATACACCTTTTATATTTGAAAGCCCGGGCCTCTTATGTGTAGCCAGAATATCAGCATAACATCGCCCCTACTCAATCGTAAACCCGTTGCTCAATGAATCAACCTTTGTGATTTCCCTAAGTCTGTTATACCGTAGAAGTATTGACATAAATCCTGGAACTATAAAAATAACCGTCGAATCTGTATGCCGCTAAGGTATGAATTTGTATAAAGCATATATTGCTTAAAGGATTAATTAATGGCTTGGAATTATGTCATCTCCTTTAGGCCAAAAAGTCACTCGATATACGACTACAAGAACGATTAACTGTCTTCTCAGACGTTTTGCGTTACCTGCAAAATCCAAATCACACACATCTAACCAAGTACCTAAATGATTTAAAACATAATAATAAATACAATAAAACTGGAACTGGCAACACTTTAACGGCGACTAAAAACAGATAAAGTTCGATCATTATATCATAGTTCTGATGAAGGGGATAAAATATTATAATTGCTGCAATTCAAAACAAATGATACGCATAAGCCAACAGCAGGCAGTGCCTCCAATTCAGAGAGCCTAAACCGAGCTCTGAGCAAAAAACAGTTCTCATACACATATATCCAGATCAAATCGTCAGAGCTTAAAAGAACAGAAGACAAGAATCCTCAGAGAAACCCCCGTTTTGGTACGTCCTATTCGTCGTTGTGAGGCTAACCGCCGCAGTACTTCTTTAAGTGCAAGAACCAATAAAAGATAATCACTGGGCGCTAGGTCATAGCAATACGAGAGGGTGATGAAGTTGTTTCCAGTTGCATGATGCGATGAGATCTTCGGTTAGATGAGCCGGGTGGCCGTGGGCATTGTGCGAACGCTCTAACCTATTTTCTTACCATTCCATCAGTCATAGAATGATCTCCAAACACTTAGCTAATCTTGCCGATAATTCTCGGTCGTTTTCGCGTCTCTTGCAGTAAAGAGAGGAATGGCACCGCGTATTTCACAATTGGTGGGATTTTCATTAGTCTGAGGCATTTTCAACACGGACAAACAAATGTCAATGCGATCGAATGCTTTCGTAATGGCGTATATTGCAGGACAGTAAAAGGTACTTGGGTACTTATTTAAAAGTTAGAAATCATGTTAAGTCCAGTGAAGAAGAACATTCTTAGTGGAAAATTCACTCTATAAAAAATAAAAAATTTTAGTCACACACCAAGTTACACTATATTATTGATAAACTACGTCAAAGTAATACAAACTATAAACCCAATCAAATGCAGAAACTTAATGTGTGCGAAGATTAGAACCAAACATCCACCGCCTACTTTTCTGTTTTACTGGTAACCTACAAAGAAACTCAGCCACCAAATATCATCTTACATTTATCTTATTTATTGATTTAATAATTTTGGTGGGGTGATCATGGTGGAGTGATTCAAATTCGGGCCCCACCATGGGGATCTCGTTTATTAATAAAGATAAAGGGTAGATTTTAATTTGGCAAAGTTGCTAAATTCTGTGCTCTTTAATATGCCGCAAAGAAAACCAACTTTCTGGAACAGTCGTTCAGGAAATTTTTTAAAACACTGAATAAAGCGATTGTCGCCTCTGGCTTATTTATTTGAACTCTCTCATAAAGAAATTAAAAACACATTTCCACAGCCTCTACCAGTTTTCTACCTGATTCAATCGATAACACGTTGAGATATAATTTTTAACAATTGGGCTTAACTGTCAATCACTGTAAAATCACCTTCGTTTGTTGGCCATGGAATTTCAAAACGTCAAAAATATTTGTCGTCGGTGATAACACTGTAACAGTAAAATGCTGTTCATTAATGTTGGTTGACGTGAATCTCATAGGGTTTGTAAATTATTTTCCAAACTCGTGTCTGCGGTATATCGAAACCTAGACGAAATTGAAGGATCATTATTGACCTAAAAAGTAAATAAGAAGGGCACAATTATTGTATTCACAAAAAGTTTAAATTTACCATTTCTAAAATGTTATACGTTGCTATTATTGTTTCCGTTCACATAATCATTGCTGGGTTGGGTAAACGATCCAAAATCTTCAACAAGCTGTTCACAAATAGTACGATATGCATGCTGATAAATTTCTAAATATCTCATGCCCGATATTGTTGTATTTCGATTTAATGCATAATACACAACATATTCGTATTATGCCTTTTGGTGAATTTTCTTTAAAAAAAATAAATCACAAATGAGGAGATCCAGACTTCTGAAATTTGAAAAAATTCCTTCAAATGGGCGCGAACTAGGCCCCCTAGAACCCATATCCAGCCAGGGTCGGTTTCAATTTTTATATGCCTATATATATATATATATATATATATATATATATATATATATATATATATATATATATATATATATATATATATATATATAGGCATATAAAAATTGAAACCGACCCTGGCTGGATATGGGTTCTAGGGGGCCTAGTTCGCGCCCATTTGAAGGAATTTTTATATATATATATATATATATATATATATATATATATATATATATATATATATAAAAATAATAATGGGCCGATTTTGATCACATATGAGTACCTTCCTTTTGCAAGTAGCTTGGATAAAGTCGTTAGCTAGGAAAATTAGCCCAGTTTTTCCAGGAACATTTTGCGTTTTCTTTCGGAAATTTTTTATATCTCCCCAAAGAACAAAGCTAGGGCAACTAAAGTTGGTACGCGCGTTTATATCATAAACAATGTACCAAAATTTAGATCTGTAAGTATAAAGACAAAAAAATTATAGGAATTTGACGGAAAACAATTTGGGGTTTCCTGTTAAAACGTCAAAGTCGCGATTTGAAACGTGAAAATTGGCAACATTTAGACAAAGCACCTGAAACGAATATTATATAGAAGAGTGTCTTACAAACCCTTAAGCATCAATTGCCATTGTCCTTTCCAAATAATTCATTACAAATATACCCTTCTCTAATGTTTTGGCAGTAGTTTTCGTTATAGAGTTTATGGTTTAATGGTCTATAATTTGTAGTGAATTTTCGTAGAAAAAATGTGAGCTGGAGGAGACCGCCACTTTTGAGTTGACTTCTTCAAATAAGTGCGAACTAGGCCTAGATCCCATATCCGGGGTTAGTTTCAGTTATATATATATATATATATATATATATATATATATATATATATATATATATATATATATATATATATATATATATATATATATATATATATATATATATATATATATATATATATATATATATATATATATATATATATATATATATATATATATATATATATGTTAATTATAGGGTGTTTTGAGCTGCATCTTACAAAATTATTTTAACAAACACAGAATTATGGTATTGTTTCTACTATATACGTTATATCAAATGTCATGCCTGCTTTCATTAAAAAAAAAGACGTATTTGCTATTAAAAACCTTTTTATGAAAATTCACTACCATAACGCACTTGCTGCGTCCAGACTTTTTTCATTATTGAACGGCATCTTACGATTACAATAATTGTTATCACCGATGACAGAAATATTTTTTGACGTTTTGAAATTCCACACAAAACGTCAAGAGACAAACAAGGCGATTTTGTACTGTTTGGCAGTTAAGTAAAATTGTTAAAAATTATTTCTCAACATGTTAAACATTGTTGAATTCAGGAAAAACAGGAATTCTACGACGTCAGAATCCAATATGGCGCCTATAAGAAATAAGAAAGTTGAATATGTCCCAAAGAAGGTGAATCGTTGAACAATTTTAAGACTGCTATCAAATATAAAACTGAAAATGGCTGTGAGGATGTGTTTTCAGTTTTTTATACGAGTTTTAATAAATGAGCCAGAGACGCAAATCGAACATCGCTTTTTTCAGTTTTTTGACCATTCAAATACTTGAACGGCAGTTGCAGGAAGTTGGTTTTTTCTGCGGGGCATTGAAGAGTACAAAATTTTGCAACTTTGCCGAAATTAAACCTACCCTCGAGCTTGCATAATAAGCGAGAGCCCCATAGTGAGGTACGAATTTGGATTATCCTGAATGTAAGCATTTAAAAATTAATTGACGTTTACCGGGGGAATTGTTTTTAGTGATGGTGGCGTCAAAATGCACTTTAAAATTCGCTAAAATAACTTTAAACTAAAATAACATAAGTTATTTACTTACATAGAACCAATAAAATTAAGTACCTATCACTAATAGCTGTTAGCTGATTTTAATTAAGAATTATTATGCAATACGAAGAATATCATCGCAAATTTAATATATCAAGGATATTTACCGCTGTTGTTTTAAATAATCAGTATTTTAATTAGTGTCTTTACGACTTACCGCTATCACAATTTTTACATGAGCAAGCTATATTTCATTGCCGTAAAAACTAATAACTAGCGTAAAAAATAAATTTGATTCACTTTCCGATAAATAATGTTACGGTGATAAAAATAAATGAAAAGTGATCTCATTTGTTGAATGTGTAAAATTAAACCCACAAAATTCCCAGTGGAGTGCATAAGAATATCGTATTCAATTTCTCTAGAAATGTAGATTTTATTGTTCCAATATTTATATACCACTAGTTTACAAACAATGATACATTATAGTTGATTCAAGACAATATTTATTACCGCAGCGTATCGCGAGTATTATTAAGAAAAACCATGATATTAAAAATTTGAAGAATACGCTTATCCAAACGCGTGTTAATTTATTTACACAAGACAGTGGCTATTTTCATATTTGAGTTTTAGGTTCAGGACAGCTATCAATTATGGTATCATCTCTTATTTAAGACGCTACACAAAACTTGACAAAACCGATACCCAGTAAGGGATCATGTTACTTTTTTTGTGTATACACGGTAAATTAACATCAACCGAGGCTGTGGTAATTGGTTGGAGCAAGTTGAATGTCTGCGCGTTCTGTCCTTGGGAGGGGGGCAGGGTGCATGTGAAATCCGTCAGGCCAGTTTACTAGGCGATGTTGGGGAAGTTAAAGATCCCTAACCTCCTTCCAGAAAGGCAATGCTTTAACAAAATTTTTAGGATTATGTGGTAAAGCTACTCCCCGGCGTCGGTGATTGGCCACAGTCGCGGAAATAGACCGATGTTAAAGAAAAAACTCATAGTTTTGTATTAGAACAGCATACTTCACTGTGGTGTTAGCTAGGGCTAGAAAGGTATCGATACCTACAGGACATATCAATTGCTGACAGTCGATATTAGCCGCGTTCTGGTATCAACGTGTCATACAGTATGGAATAGTTATGACTACATATGTATTTTGAGCCCAATGCTTGGATAGATCTCCCGGTAGGAGTGATAAACTGAAATATGTCAAGAGTAAACTACCCTTAGATGTTTTTTTCCCTCATAGCGGAGTGAATGCTTTTTACGCACGCTGGTGTCTGCCGCTTCCGCGATCTGACACCAACTGACAATGTGACGACTCCCCTTCCCTCCAGGTCGGGACTACCCACTAAACACCCCCTTGACAGTGGCGGAAACCACTCGCTGGCATTGCACCAGGCCCCTAAATCTTGTTGTTTTCAAAAGTCCTCCCTTGACTTCATTATTTCTAAGAGCCCTATCTCCACAGAATTCCACACCCTTTCACTTCCTAGCATACGCTACAGCATATTATCTGCTGTTAAATCTCTACCAATCTCTTTTCATTTTACTCCAGTAATACCTGAAACGCCCATGAGCTGACAAAAAATTGGTAAAATAATAACCCCGCTCCCCATACTCTCTCGATATCCATGTCTGTATGCATGGAGTGAGCCTCTTTGTCCACTGGGATGTTGACATTTCCTCTGCCCAGTCCCGCTGCCATTCTAAGATTGTTTCCGCTCTTGCCTTCTTTTGGTCAATTTTCTTTACAAAAAAGTCACTAATGAGGAGATCTCGACTTTTGAATTTTGAAAAAATTTCTTCAAATGATCGCTAATTAGGCCCCCTAGAACATATCGGAGGTCAGTTTCAATTTATATATATATATATATATATATATATATATATATATATATATATATATATATATATATATATATATATATATATATATTTGTGTGTGTGTGTGTGTATCACACCGATAACTCAAAAAATAATGATCCGATTTTGATTACATTGAATACCTTCTTTTCGTAAGTTGCTTGGATAAGTTGGTTAGCCAGGAAAATCTGCCCAGGTTTCCCCGGAAAATGTTGTGTTTTCTTTCGAAAAAAATGTATATATCCAGAAATAACAAAGTAAGGGCAACCAAATTGGGTACGCGGGTTTATATCATTATAGGTAAATCACCCAACAAAATGTAGCTCTGTAGGTTAAAAGGCAAAAAAGTTATAGGCATTTAAAGGAAAATAAATTGTGGTTTTCCTCGAAACGCCAAAGTCGGGATCTAAAATGTCAAAATTGGCAACATTTAGGCAAAGAACCTGGAACTAATACAAGCTTTGGACAGAAAATGTCTCAAGAATACGGTTTTTCAAAGCCTAAAGTCTAAGTTTCAACCGTCATTGTCCTTCATTTTACTAAAATGTTTCCAGAAAATTCATTTCAAATAGCCCCTTTCTCTGATGTTTTGGCAGTAGTTTTAGCTATAGAGTTTATCGCTTAATGGTATATAATTTTTATCGAATTTTCGTAAGAAACCAATTAAGCTCAATATATCCGTTATTATACAAGATACGAAAAAAAATGTATACATTAATTATAGGGTGTCTTGAACTACATCTTAAAAAATATTTCTAAAATCACAGGTGGCCCATAAGTCGTTGGTGATACAAATTTTCTTTTTTTTTAATCCAACGCACCTAATGTTATTGCATTTTTGCATTTTCCATCGAAATATAATGCATGTTTGTAAGAAAAGAAATTCGGGAAGCAGCAAGTAAGTTATGGTGGCGAATTTTCATTAATTGCTTCAAATTTGAAAAGCTCAATTTGCTATTAACCTATAAGGTTGACCAAGAAATCAGTTTAAGTTTACTTTCGGAAATTTTTGTACATTTTCAAACAATAAAGTTATTTTGGTGAAACATGGCACCTTGTTTATACTATATCGGTTATACTGGTAACCAAATTTAATGCCTGCTTTCTTAGAAAAACACATATTTGTATTAAAACCATTTGTATGAAAATTCATTACCATAACGCGTCCAGACTTTTGTTGTTTATTGTTTGCAAAAACTGGATGGGTTGACTAAAACAAAACCATCCAAGCAATTAATAAGAAAAAATACCTGCCATATTTATAATTTGACAGGTACATTCCCTTTGCAAATAATTATTTTGTTCTGAAAAACTGTTGTAACTTTAACGAATTTTGTAACACAATTTTTTTTAAAGACACTTGCAGTACTTACATATTATATCTAAGACCAAATAAAATATAATTCCTTATAAAATATATTTTTTTCAAATAATCGCACACACATACGAACATATATGTATATATATATATATATATATATATATATATATATATATATATATATATATATATATATATATATATATATATATATATATATATTTGAACTTACAATGGAAATGGGCTCCAGAGGCCCTAATTCGCGCTCATTTGAAGAAATTTTTCGAAAGTCACACCATTGATATCTTAATGAAAATTCACTAAAGGAGCTTGACAGTACGACAATCTGTATTTCTCATTGTTGTTAATAATCATAAATTCACTTATTTATCAAAATGATCTTAACAGCATCGATTTCCACCCGGAACGAAAGTCCATCGCTTATTTATGGATTGCATAGGGCCATTTTCTGGAACAACTACTAGATTTCTATTTGGAACAAAATATACACAACAATATCTATAAGTTATGACAGTTCTTTTGATTTGAACTTCAATACACTCTCCAGTATCATTGCATGCAACATTCGGATTAAACGATCTTGAATGAGACAAAGTCATCAATGATAGGCTTGATTTACTTTTTTCTAATAACACATGTATCTGAAGTAGATTCATGTTCCAAATATTGTTCCCGCTTCTGATCATCAATTCTTATTTTCTTATATTTCAATACACGGCCATTTGGACACAAGACATCTCGAACTATAATTGCACGTTCAAAGACAGTAGAAAACTCTTCCTCTAATTCTATATTTTTTGGAGTACCCGATATTTTTTTATCAATTTTAAACACCTCGGATTATTACTTTTAAACGTAATTAATCGGGATATTTATTAGATACTTTCGAAGGGATTTATATGGACAGAATAGGTAATTCAAATAATATTTCATTTCATATAAAAGTGTCAGCGAGCACTGTTGTACTTATTTTTAATAATATCGTTGCGCACGAATCTATGGTCGCTATGGTAATTATGCAGGTGGTGGGATACTGACCTGACCTGACCTATCTGACAGTCAAGCAAGATCATTTATTACTTCGACACTTGCGGTACGATGTGTGTTTGTGACAACACCTAAAGGGTTACTCTCGTCTGTCATGGTAAACTGTTTGAGCTTTACAGGCTGAGTGGCTGGATAAACGCAGACAGGAAGGGTCGGTCGCGTTTATAGAGAACGTGTAAATAGCCGTTGGTAGAATAATCGCGTATTGAAGTAAAATAAGAAAAAATATTGTCGTTTTTAATTATTAAAACTGCCGGTTGGTTGTTGAGGTAGGCTCAGATATACTTAGATAGGTATTGAATCGCTATCTGATACGTCACAAAGATTAAAAAGTTGTTTTATCATATAAAAATAAAGATTGCATTTGATTGAATCAATGTATTGATAAATAAAATTTATATTGATGCTTAAAAATGCAAAACGATATTTTAAGTAAAATTATTAACATCTAAAAATAGTGTATAATTAATTTTTGAATATTTTAATACGTGAATTTAAAAAAAAATGTTTTCACATTTCTGTTTTTAATATTTGTTATTTGCACTTATAAATTAATCAAATAAGCTTTGTTTCTGTTGTTTCAAAGGCACAAACATTAAAATAAATTGATTTTCATATAAAACAATCGTTTTTTATTATTTTTTTCAATATGGCGTACATTTCTAATTAAGTTAAGGATTTAAGAGGTTAATTCTACATCAAAAGAAGCCGCAACAAAAGGTAGTTTGAAAAATTTTTTAGAACGTTATCGTAAAGAAAAAATAATAATTTCGAAAAAAATTGCCTGTTTTTAATAATAATTAATTGTTATGAAGATTATGAGCTGTTATTTTAGCCGAGTATACCATTTATATATCTATATAATGTGTCCAAATTTCATTAAAATCGGTTTAGCCGTTTTTTTTTTAATTTATTAAAAAACCAAAATATATAGAGGTCTTTAACTTGCAGTATCAACGTATCTTATTAGTACCAACATAATCTCAAAAGATGAACTAGATAAAAAATAATCAAGCATTGATTTAGAGGCAATGCAGGGCTCGTAAAGGCCCTTTTTAGCAAATAATATAGCTCGTGAATATAATGGAAGAAAGAAAAATAAATCAATAAATTTCTGTGTATATTTCGCCAAAGCTTGAAATTTAATGGATTTAGTTAAATGGTCGTTAAGTTTTTTCGAACATAGGGTATATATGAAAGTTGTAAAATTCCTGTATTTGCAAAATAAGCTATATATTACAATAAAATAGTGGGCAAGTTGTATTTACACTATGTCTGTGATTATCTAAATAATCTTTTTTACGAGTGTACATTTGCAAGTCTGGTTAACTAACCAGAGACATTTAGTAGGAATGCTCTTACATCTGAAAAGGTATTCATCCAATCATAAACAAGAATAAAATAAACAAGAGATGCAGACGGATGCAAGAAGTGGTACTACTAGCTTCGGATAAAAACCAATGTTAAATAACTGAACAATGTGTTCAGGTTAATAGCTGAAGTAGCACGTCGTAAATCTGTAGTGATTTTTATTACTTAACTTGAACAAGCCATGTAGCTTTAAAACAAAGGAAACACAGTACAACTCTGAGAAAAAATCACCTGAGTATACCCAAGAATCGGTCTGATGATAACGATTTAACAGCAGATGGATTATTTATAATCACGTCGAAACAAATGATTATGTTTATCATAATAAGTACTGGTGATCTATAATTTTCAGATAAAATACCTTTTCGTAAAAAGAAATGTTTACTTAAGGACAATAGTAGTCTCAGTCGTAATGTATATGGTGATTTAGATTTATTTCCAAAAGTTTCACCAGCGCACTACCGACCAGACTGATGAAAAAATATAATATGAACGTATGCCCAACGCTTGCTTAACCATAATAGTACGTGCTATGATTGTGTTTAAGATTAAGTACTTCATCGCACTTAATTATGTAACAAGCAAAAAGTAATGAACAGTTTTTATCCGCAGGCTATTAGGCACATCTATGCCTTTTTACCTACTAAGATTCATTAGTATTTCTTGAGCTCTGGAGGAAAAAAATAATTTAAAATTATGCATCTGAAAATCCGTCCGTAATTAACTGAAATCGAGCCGGCTCTTTTTGCAAGATAAAATCTTTGCACCTTGTCTGTCAAAGATAGCCAATGTATTGCTAGTCTGGCAGATAGTCCTCATTGTTATGTGCCGGTGGCATCGAAATTCAAATTTAACTATAAAAAATAAAATAGGAAGATTTGTTTTCTATAGTCCGCACCCGCTGTTTAGATATTTTTTTGTAAATAAATACAAAATTGAATAAGCCCGCGATTAAAGCTGGAAAATATCTCATATGTTGCACAAAAACTTTTAGCATATCTTTAAATAGCAGTATCTTGTAAAGCGAACGAAATGAATTCAAGTCAATTCTTAAATTAGTGTTTGGTAATGTTTAAAACTGCCCTGAAAAGAACTGAAATTCCATATTCCATACCCACGAGCGGATCATAGACAGATAAGAGAAACGCTAGAACCACAGAGAAAGTCTGCTGCCGGGTGCGCTGAAGAGCACCGGTGGTTGACTCCGTTACCCCATTATCTCTTATCTTACAGTAAAATTATCTAGCTCAAGTAATTACTATCATTATCTGTTTTAAAGTGTTGCCATCTTCCCTTTTGTGAATTTCGATGGTAAGTTGTATTGATCTGTCAATCAATAGAGTCGGTTTCTAATATCAAAATTTAATTAAACAATCAGGACCCTCCCGCAAGATGGGAACATATTTTTACCCGCATGGTGAAAACTTCGCCAATGCGTTTGGTCAGTTTTAGCATATGGCTGAAATTTTTGCGATATTCTCAGTTTTTCTTCCATAAGATTGAAAAATACCTTCTTCTATACACCTGTAAGCATAATGCTGTCAATATTTTCACCTATTAGGGTTAAGTCGCAAGGTAGCCGGTGGATTGTCATTGTTTAGAAGAATTCCCGTTGACCTACCAAATGTTAAGTACCTTCCATGTTTATTTTCCTTTTTTTATTTCAATAAAGTGCGTTGTACTACCGAATTTTCATAAAAATATATTTAACGTTAACTACGTCTTTTTTAATGAAAGACATCAAATTTGTTAGATAACGTTATAGTAGAAACCGTAGACCATATTTCATCAGAATTTTCCGAAAATAAACATACAATTTTCGCTAAAAAAATCGGTCCAAGTAATGTTGCACAAAAATTACATACAATTACATACTAACCTTTTTTCAAAAATGTTCTAAAAAGTTTTTTACACGAAAATTTCCTTAACAATTATTTTGCACGAAAATTGAAAAAAATGCACGTCAATTAGCAAACGTTTTTTATAATAACTTATTAAAAATTAATTGTCAATTAGTAACATGTCACAAAAATTTTACAAAAATGATTTCTACGAAAACCCTAAAAAGAATTATGTGAAAACTAACCAATAAGTTTTACACGAAAATGTGCTGATAAAATACAATTAAATTTATATAATCTGTAATTAGTATTTAATAAAAATTAAAACGTAAAAGTCTATTTGAAAAGAATTTTCTGCAAATATTTTAGTCAAATGAAAAGGACAATGGCAGTTGAAGCAGAAACTCAAAGCTTCGTAAAACACACTTCTTATTACATTTCTTCTACATATATGAGTTTCAAAATCTTTGTTTAAAAATCGGCATTTGTGACATTTCAAATCGCGACTTCGACGTTAAAACCATAAAACGTTTAAAGTTATTTTCCTGGTACTTCTTGGCCTTTTTGCTCCAAGAAAGAAAACCGAGATCTTTCTCGGAAAACTGGGCCACTGAGGCTACACAAAGACTTTTACTTTGCACCAAATTTCGAGTTTTTAACATACAGACTTGGAGACTACTTCTCTGGCTTCACTGTTTAGTCTCCAATTCTGTATGTAGTATGGACAAGTTTCACCAAGTAAGGGCAACAACAATCAATGAAATGGAAATATTAAGTTAATAAAAATTTTAATTAGTAAAATTCAAGACGTTTTTTTAAATGAAAATTCACTGCCATAACGCGCTTACTGGGTCTCGACTTTTTTATTATTACATTAAATGATAGATTTTATATAGACATCTACTGTGCATTAACATTTAAAGCACTGGCCTCACTGATCTATTAAATAAATAATAGGAAAGTAAAAAATGAAAACTAACTAGAATGTATGTTGAAATATACTTTCAAATGGTGCTCATGATGGAATACAATATTCAAAACAATATCTCATAACCAAATAAGTGCCCTACATTTCCATAACAGAATTAAAAACCTAATTGAGCGGCAGGCACACAATATGTTCAGTGATTATTTTCTCTCCGAATAGAAACTGCATGTCCAAATAAGACACATCTCCAGAAACGGAACTCTAGTCATCTGTTATTTAATCATATAACAATAGAATCATGTTATCTTCTGAAAATAAGCAAATGGTGTAAGTCACATCGTGCAAGACAATGTTCGTCAAAACATTGTAATTAAAACTGGATCAAAATTTACCGCTAATAACACACTTTTTGTGTTAAACTAAACTCACAATTCTGCAGTAGTTTTGTAATTTCTTTTACTTACATATGTATATAGTCTGGTCCAAAAGTATGAGTTACACAGAGCAGCAATAGATTATCGCCAAGAAAATATTACGATTTGGTGAAATATAGCTCAGCTTAAAAGTAAAAATTTAAAAAACTCTAGACGCAGCAAGTGCGTTATGGAAGTGAATTTTCATTAAAATGTTTTTAATTACAAATATATCGCTCTAATGCGAGCAGGCATCAATTTGGTTACCGGTATAACCTATATAGTAGGAACAATGTACCATATTTTATCAAAATAATTATTTGAAAATGTACAAAAATGTTCCGAATATAAACTTTAAATGTTTCTGAGAAAACTGGTCTTTTAGCCAATGAACCTTAGGTTAATAGCAAATTGAGTTATTGAAATTTGAAACATTTAATGAAAATTCTCTACCAAAGCGCCCTTGCCGCGTTTATACAAAAATTTTCCGGAAATAAAGTTAAATGTTGGTTTCCTAAACAAGAAAACTTACTGCATACAGACTTGGAGAATACTTCTCTAGCTTCACAGTGAAGCTAGAGAAGTATTCTCCAAGTCTGTATGCAGTATGGACAAGTTTCACAAAGTAAGGGCAACAACAATCAATGAAGAAAACTTACGTTAATAGCAAATTGAATTATTGAAATTTGAAGGATTTAATGAAAATTCGCTACCAAAACGCACTTACTGCGTCCATATTTATTTCTTACAAACATGCATCATATTTCGATAAAAAATGCTAAAATGCAGTAACGAATTTGTTCTACGAAAATTAGCTAAAAATTATAGACCGTTAAACCATAAACTTCACTAAACCTACAGCGAAAGCATCAACTTAACTAAACCGACAGCCAAAGCATCAGAGAAAGGGTCTATTTGAAATGAATTTTCTGTAAATACTTTAGTAAAATGAAGGTCAATGACGGTTGGATCTGAAACTTAAGGGTTCGCAGAACACTCTTCTTGTAACATTTTCTTTTCACAATCCGTATTTGTTTCACGTTCTTTGCCCAAACATTGCCAATTTTGACGTTTTAAATTGCGAGTTTGACGTTTTGAGGAAAACTCCAAAATTTGTTTCTTTAGCTGCACGTAACTTTTTGTGCTTAAACTCAGAGACCTTAACTTTGTTACATGGTTTACTCTTTATAATACAAATACGCGTACCAAATTTGGTTGTCCTCACTTTGTTATTTCCGGAGATATAAATTTTTTAGAAAGAAAACACAACATTTTCCACGAAAACCTGGTCCCGTTTTCCTGGCCAACGAACTTATCCAAGCCACTTGCAAAAGGAAGGTACTCACCAAGTTTGATCAAGATCGGTCCATTATTTTTTGAGTTATCGGTACGATATATATATATATATATATATATATATATATATATATATATATATATATATATATATATATATATATATATATATATATATATATATATATATATATATATATATATATATATATACATGGATCTCCGTAACAAAATTCACCCAAAAAGAAAACTTGAATCACCAACGACTTATGGGCCACCCTGTAATTGTAGAAATATTTTGTAGCTCAAGACACCCTATAATTAATGTATACAATTTTTTTTCGTATCGTGCATAATAACGGATATATTGAACTTTAAAGATTTTTTACGGAAATTCGACAACAATGATATACCATTAACCGATAAACTCTATAGCCAACACTACTGCCAAATCATCAGAGAAAGGGTGTATTTGAAATGAATTATCTGGGAATATTTTAGTAAAATGAAGGACAATGACGATTGAAACTAAGACTTCGGGCTTTGTAAAACATTCTTCTTGAGACATTTTCCTTCCATAGCTCATATTAGTTTCAGGTTCATTGCCTAAATATTGTCAATTTTGACGTTTAAAATCGCGACTTTGACGTTTTGAGTAAACCCATTTTTTTTTAAATGCCTGTAACTTTTTTGTCCTTTAACCTACAGAGCTAAATTTTCGTAGGTACCTATAATAATTTAAACCCGCGTATGAAATTTGGCTGCCCTTACTTTGTTAATTCCGGAGATATAAATTTTTTCGAAAGAAAACACAAAAGTTTCCGGGAAAACCTCGACGAATTTTCCTGGCTAACGAACTTATCCAAGCCACTTCCGGAGGGAAGGTACTCACCAAGTTTTATTAAAATCGGTCCATTATTTTTTTTTAGTTATAGGTGTGACACACACACACACACACACACACACATATATATATATATATATATATATATATATATATATATATATATATATATATATATATATATATATATATATATATATATATATATATAAACATATAAAGTCTGAAACCGACCTTGGATTTTGGGTTCCAGGGGTCCTCAATAGCGCTCATTTGAAGAAATTTTTTCAAAATTCAAAAGTCGGGATTCACTAAAAGTTGGGGACGCATCAAGTCCGTTATAGTGGTGAATTTTCATCAGAATCGTACACTATTAGTAAGGCTTAATACTAAAATTAATACTACAAATTTAAAAAACCTTAAAGATCAGTTTGTATTACAAATTTAATTAGTTACAAAAACTTCCCAGAAAAAAACTTAATATTCGGAAGATGAATGTATCTGCCAAATCATAAACGTGGCAGCTATTTATTCTTATTCGCCTAGGTGATTTCGTTTCAGTCAACCTAATCAAACTTTTTTTTCCAACAACAATCTTCCTTAAAAACCAATTCTCTACAGTGAATTTTCTTAATAAAAATTCACTAGTAAATATCAACAAAAAAAATGTCCGCTGAAAATTATAATTTTAGATTCAACGGTGACAAAGTTACGCAGGCGTTTTAAAGAAAAATGAGACCTTGGTCTAAACGTATGAAATCTAGTGTTTCCACCGAATATTAAAGTTAGTGAAACTAAACAAAATGTTACATGCATCGGGCGGGAGTCGAACCCGGGCAGCCCGCGTGTTACGCAAACATTCTACCACTGAACCATAAGTGCTAGCTAATAGATTGTTTGCTTACTTATAGAGACAGCAACTTGCTGCCTCAGGAAACTTTATATTATATCCTAAAAGTAAATGTAAGTGAACAGCTAATTACAGAATTAATTGAATTGTGACTTGATAATTCGCCGGCCGACTGTTTCGATCTTAGATGACGTCTTATTTTTAAGTCTAGAGATAAAAAGCAAACTGCTTTTAGATCATTGTCATAGAAACGTGAGCAGACTTCTTTCATTATTTCGTATCTTCTCATATTTTTATATGACATTTACTTAAGAATGAACTACATAGCGTTATTGCTTTTGCATATCTGTCACTCTATCGTCGTAATTGTTGACAAACGATTTAATAGGTATTCGGAATTTTAGTGACCGAGATATCTGGATCCCTAGTTTGGGTAGTGTGTTTTACGCGTGTTATTTGTATTGTTTGCTTATCGTTGAATTATGATTTATGCCTGTAGTATGTATCAATCTACGCATGGCAGCTGACTACTCTATATTTGTCAGGTATAAGACTTTAAACACTTACGTTGTTTCAATTCATGTCTTTAAAATTTTATTTTTAATTTGGAAAAGGCTCCAAATTTTGTGAACCGAATTACTAAGATTCACACCATTTCTAGCTACATGTAAAGTGTCATTCCAGTTATTCTAACACTTTCTAAAATATTTTTGTATATTTTTGGGGGAAAAATGTTCGTTGTGGCTGATACAAGACCGCAATATTAACAAAATGAGGATATGTCCCAAGTTTTTTTGAGTTATCGCTTGGACACACACACGCGCGCGCGCGCTGACACACACAGACGCACGCACCCTATATATATATATATATATATATATATATATATATATATATATATATATATATATATATATATATATATATATATATATATATTTATTAGGAGGAGTAACGGTCGCTACAGTTATTCACATAAAACCCTAATCTGAAGACTGTCGGCCATACAATACAGGAAAGGAAACGTGAAGTTCTTTTTTTGCTGAACCATTATCTAAATTTCGTCTTATATATGGGGTTTTAGCAGAAGATCTTGCCTTTTGTCTTGTATATACATTTGCTTATGAAAATTTACTACCGCCCCGCTAAGAAATTTCTACCTGTTATTATCGAAGATAAGTCCATTTTAGTAATTGCACATATAAGTAGACTAGATTATACTTTAAAATAGGCACTAAAATGCAAAAAAACTGGATTAGAGGTTTAATTCAAAAGACTAAAATTAATTTAAATGAGATATTACATTCGCTACCTACTTATCTATTTGATGTCGCTGCCAAGCCCGAAACACAATAATACTTAGCGATATAAACAGCTTAATTAGTAACGGATTATAATTCTACACATGATGTTAATGATCAAAGACCAACCCACGCTCAGGCATTCCGTCGCTTGCGCGGAGAAACTTGCGATTTGGCGGGAGTGGGCGTAGCCTGTCTACCTACTACCTAACTGGCTTAGCACCGATATATTTCATTTTAACTATTTTTTGTATTTTGAATTAAACCTTTAATCCAGTTTTTTTTTTGCTTTTTAGTGCCTATTTTGAAGTTGATTTAATTTTTGTTCTAAAGTTTCTTGATCATCTGTAAATAAGGTTAGTAACTCAGAAATTTGGACAGATGGTGCTACGGTGTGAAAATAACATTTCACTTCCAACGTATCAGTCAGTGACCACTTGCATGTTCTCGAAGTTGAGAAAATATTAAACAATTAATAAATTCCAATTTCTTGCCAACGCGATTAGCTATTTTTACATATATGGCATAACTCTATGTTAACAAAAACAGTTTTAACTATGCTTATCTTTTTGAAATATGCTTCAGTCAAATATGTAGTTATAGCTACAAACAACTATAGTTAACATAATTGTTTCGGCACTTGCCTAATGGCTTGTCTGCATGTAAACATCATATTGCAAGGTACTTAAAAGCAATTAACTATAGTCAATATTATAGATATTTTCCGCAAGCCATAAATTACGTTAAGTATTCTACATTCCGCAAAATCGTCGAGATTTTTAAATGCATTTAAAAACAAATGAAAAAATATTTCACAATAATTAGTAAAGTAAAGCCGGCCGTGGCTAGAAGAGAGGGTAATGCTGACTACTTATGCAGAAAGTGCCACAGATTTTTTGTGAATTATATTTAATAAAAAATAAAAACTCTTTACTCAAAACCAAGCTTCCTGAGTCTTCTCACCGATGCAGAATTTCCGACATTGATTAATAGCGCGCAGAAATGTCTTCTCAGACACAGTACGTAGTGTCATTTTAAAAATTTTCGTAGAAACAATTCAGTAATGGCGAGATCCCGACTTTTGAATTTTGAAAAAAATTTCTTCAAATGAGCGCAAACTAGGACCCTGTCCTAGGTCAGTTTCAATATATATATATATATATATATATATATATATATATATATATATATATATATATATATATACATATATATATACATATATATATACATATATATATATATATATATATATATATATATATATATATATATATACATATATATATATATATATATATACATACATATATATATATATATATATATATATATATA
The DNA here is from genome assembly GCA_964006375.1 of Tillus elongatus. Classification (NCBI taxonomy): domain Eukaryota; kingdom Metazoa; phylum Arthropoda; class Insecta; order Coleoptera; family Cleridae; genus Tillus; species Tillus elongatus. Next base: position 160,722,155 of record OZ023263.1, read on the forward strand.
TATATATATATATATATATATATATATATATATATATATATAGTGTGTGTGGGTATGTGTGTGTGTGTGTGTTCAGAAAGATTTCCAAAGCCTGGGTTGAACACACTGAGACCTCACAGACGATCTCCGGCGAGATCTGGGGAGTAGGCAGATTGAGGTCTTAGAGTGTCCTTACATATTTCCTTTACCCACCTTGGTCCACCACTCTAAGGAGTAGGCAGATTGAGGCCTTAGAGTGTCCTTACATATTTCCTTTACCTCTTGAAAATGGCTCCAAAACAGGAGCCGAAACGTCGAGTTTCCATAAATTCTGGACACGGTTCAACCCGAGAACCAAGTATGTCTCATATATATATATATATATATATATATATATATATATATATATATATATATATATATATATATATATATATATATATATATATTGCTATGGTATTTAGTGTAGTTTCTTTTATTTAATTTACTTTATACCTTTTTTTTGTTCCCTCAGGGCTCGTCCGCGGCCTTGCCGCCCCGATAGCACCGCAACCCTTGGTTGATTGTGCATATTCTTAGTCTTACTCCACCCATTCCAAGATCACTGTGCCTTGAACTAGTCTGCACAGCGATTGGTAGGGTGACGTTTTATATTGCTCTGTCTCCGGTCTAGAGTGACCGTAGATCAGTTGTCTTTTCCGGTCCAGAGCTATACACTCACACAAGATGTGCTGGGCTGATTCCTCCCCCTCGCCGCAGAGTCTGCATGCGAGGTCCCCTTCGAACCGCCCCATTTTATGCAGGTGTTTCTTGACGGCCATGTGTCCCGTCAAGAGACCTGTTGTGTTTCTGAGCTGTCCTCTGCTAAGGTTTAGCAGCTCCACAGCTCTCTTTGAACTGGGTCCGTCAATTATTGACATCCCATGTCTGAGCCCTGGACAGTCCGCCCAGTACACCTTGTGTTGGTTTCTGACCCAGGGCTTAATGGCTCCCCTGGCAGTGCTCTTTGACACGCCCAGAGCCGGTTCTGGTCCCATAAATGGTTCTGCTGACCCTCTCTTCGCGAGACTGTCAGCTTCTTCATTGCCTTTAACCCCCGAGTGACCCGGCACCCAGATGAGGGTCACCTCATTCTGACCAGCCAGGTCGCTCGTCTCGTCTCGGCACTCACTCACCAGCCAGGAATTTACCCGTGGGCTACTTAGTGCCTTAAGGGCTGCCTGGCTGTCTGTGGCTATGAGGATTAGCTTGTTGGTGTAGCCCCTCCTCTTGTTCTCCCGCACACAGTGCAGGATGGCGTACATCTCGGCCTGAAACACCGTTGCATGGGCTCCGAGGGAAATACTATGACTTACCCTCGGTCCTTCCGAGTAAACACCTGCCCCCGTCCCACGCTCCCCGCCAGATCCGTCCTAGCCTGGCCTCTCCCATAATAACTAAGTGTAGGGGGGGTAGATCCAGCAACACCTCCATGGCGGCTGTTAGGGTTGAAGACATGGCCCCTGTGATGCCTAGGCAAGCCATCCTTTGGATCTTGCCTAGTTTTTGTTTGGCACTGGATTGTGTCACCTTAGGCCACCAGACCAGTGCCGCATATGTTAACGATGGTCTGACCACCCTTGTGTACAGCCAGTGGGCCATACTAGGTCTTAGTCCCCACGTTTTTCCATATAGCCGCCTAGTGACGGCTAAGGTCATGACTGCCTTACGCAGTATTTTTCCAATGTGACCATTCCAGGTTAGCTTAGAGTCCAATACGACCCCAAGATATTTTACCTCCCTGGCCATTGGAACGCTCCTACCGTATAGAGTGAGAGTTCTGTGGCTTTCACACTTCCTCCTCCTCGTAAACGGCACGACGGTTGCTTTCTCGGGGCTCACCCCGAGCCCTTGACCAACCGTCCACCCTTCCACCACTTTCAGTGCAGTCTGCATACGCTCCCACACTGCCTGTGTGACCTTTCCTCGGACTATGATGACAATATCGTCCGCATAGCCCTGTACCTCATACCCCCCTCCCGAGAGCCTCCCCAGCAGGCCGTCCACGACCAGAGACCAGAGCAAGGGAGACAGAACGCTCCCCTGCGGACACCCCGCCGCGACCCCCGCCAGCAGAGTCCCTCCCGCGAGTGAGGTGAACACCGCCCTCCTGTCCCTGAGCATGGAACCGATCCACCTGCAGCAGGTCTCCTCTATTCCACGCTCCCGGGCAGCTGCCAGAACCGATCCGAACGAGGTGTTGCTAAAGGCCCCCTCTATGTCTAGGAAGGCCCCCAGCGCCACCTCCTTGTTCTCCAGCGTATTCTCCAGTTTCAGCACCAGTTGGTGCAGTGCTGTCTCTGTTGAGAATCCTGCTCTGTATGCATATTGTCCGCAGTGTAGAGGATATGCTTCCAGTACACCGCCCCTAATGTGCCGGTCGAGCAGTTTTTCCACTGTTTTCAGCAAGAAGGACATGAGACTTATTGGCCTCAGGGACTTTGCCTGGTCTGTTGGACGCCCAGGTTTAGGAATAAATACAACCCTGGCCAGTCTCCATGCCCTCGGAATGTACCCCAGAGCCAGGCTGGCCCTCATAATGAGGGTAAGCACCGGCGCCAGTATATCTATCCCCTGTTGGAGCATGATGGGCATTATTCCATCAAATCCCGGCGATTTGTATGGCTTAAAGCTGTTAATTGCCCGTCTGATTTTGCTCCAGGTAACCACCTCTTTAGCGACTGTCCAGTCTACTCTAGATGCCCGCCTATAAGGCGCCTCTATTTCTGAGTGTTCCCAGTCCGGAGGTGATTGGTTTATTATGTTACAGCCGGGGAAGTGCGTCTGGAGTAAAATTTCCATAGTTTCCTCCCCCGAGCTTGTAAAGCCTCCCGTGGGTGTTCTAAGGGAGCCTATGTTAGTCTGAGGGCCCTTAGACAGGATCTTGTGTAGTCGAGCACTCTCGGACGTGTTTTCCACTTCTTCGCAGTGCCTCCTCCACGACTCCTTCTTGGCGTCCCTCAGTCTTTTGTTATAGGTCGATAGGGCCTGTCTATATTCATCCCATGCTCCCGACCTTTTGGCCGCGTTAAACAGCTTACGAACCTGCGTCCTCCTTTGCCTGAGGTCCTCGTTCCACCACGGGACGTTCCTGGTGGACACCCTCATTTTCAGGGGGCAGTTGGCGTTACAGGCCGAGGTAATTGCGTCTCGCAATTGGACTGCTGCAATCTCGAGGTCTATTGAATTTTTTATGGTACTCTTAACCCCCCGCAGTTCCACAGCCAGGTCTGCCCTGTAGGCTTCCCAGTCCGCCTTGCGGGGGTCCCGGTACCATACCGTTTCTCTTTCGACTTTGGCGATTTCAAACCGGATGTATCTGTGGTCTGAGCTACTCACTTCCCCAGACACAGCCCAGCTTTTAACAAAGTCACCCAGAAACTGGGTGGAAACTGTTAGATCTAAAACTTCCTCACGCCGTGTTGTGACGAAGGTCGGTTTATTACCTCTATTCAATATGTCTAAATTAAATTTCATAAAGAATTGTAAAAGTGCCTCACCCCTAGAGTTTGTGTCCGAGCTACCCCACAACTCATGGTGCGCATTCGCATCCATGCCGATGATGGTCTGCCATCCACCTGCTCTGCTACCCACCATCAGCTGCTCCAATTCGTTGGGTGGAGGAGGGTCCGTGCTGTCTCCTGGCAAATAGGCTGACGCGACAGTAATGTCCCTCAGTCCATCCGCTCCTCCACATCGGATTTTGATCGCTGCCAGGTCCCTGGAACAGAAATTCATTAGAGGGAGAAACTCTATCCCTTCCCTGACAAAAATGCAGGCCCTCGGGTTCTCGCTGGATCTGCTGTAGATGAGCTTTCCAGTAGCTCCGCCGAGTCCCTTGATCTCTCCTTTATAGGAGTACGGTTCCTGGATGAGGGCCACATCTGTGTTCCTCAGAGCCATTAGTAGTCCGGCCGTGACTTTATACCTTAATAGCACTTTTAATTGTAGAGCATGAGAATTCAATTGCGTCTTTATTATAAAAAAAAAACATATTGAAGATCCTGTAATTATGCCAAAAATTGTTTACTTACTGCTGTGATTTTAAATTTTTCTCTCATCTCATTGGTAGGGTTCTGTGCCTGGGCTAGCATTTTTGTTTAATATATCGTTTTTATGAATTGTAGTATTCCTTAGTGTTTGGAAATTTCAAAAAAAATTATGTATGATTGGGTCCTTTGATTTTACTTTTTATTTAACGATGGAAAATAGCCTTTTTTTTCTTATTATTAATATTTGCCTGATTTGAGGTCAAAATTAAACAGATTGATCAAATTAATAAATTTCTATTAAAAAGGTTATATCAAATTTATCAAATCAAATTTAGTTAACACAATGAATTATCTAACTATGTTATAATGCTTCGGCCTTTATATAACATCCCCCTTAGTGAACTAAAATTTACATTGAAATCCTAAATGGGACAAAAAATATCCTTAAAAGCTATTCACACTATAGAAAAAGAGTCACGATATTGATTTCGATAAAGTTCCTAAAACGACTTACTGAATGTTGTCTTGATTGCTCCTTCCATTTTATGTGTATTTATTACTTCCCATTTGATGTATAAGTATTACTTTCCATTTGATGTGTAATTATTACTTCCCATTTGATGTATAATTATTACTTTCCATTTGATGTGTAATTATTACTTTATATTTGTCCTTCTATTTGGATTTAGCAGCTTGTCAGTGATTATTAATTGATTTCCATTTTTATTGAAAACTGTCTTCACAAACCGTGTACCAGGTATTTAATCTTTTTATTTTCTTTATACAAATTTTTATGATGGTATTATCAGGCACTTGCCTTGTATGTTTTATTTATCAACTTCCATATTTTTCAGTCGTCGCAGCACTACTAATTTCTAGTTTCTCTTCTGGCAGCTCAGTTACTAATTATTTTTTATTTTTTATTTATTTCAACAACACACGAGGGCTTACAGCCTAAATACTATCGTACCGTGGGTGTTGACAAGGAGGAAAGAGGCAGCTTGTTAATTATGGACTTGAAGGTTTGGAGGTTCGGAGGAGAAGGAAAAACATGTGCCGGCAAGGAATTCCACAACTTGGAAGTCCTCGGGACAAAAGAGCGGGCATAACAAGATGTTCTATGTCTGGTGACCTGGACAGTAAAAGGGTGCATTCGCTCTGTTCCCCTGGTAGATCTGTTGGGGGCAGCAGGTGGGGGAACTATGGAGGAAAGCTCATCTAAGCAGTGCCCGTGCAGATATCTATAAAAGAGAGAGAGAGGTCACCAACGGCACGTCGGTGGGCAAGGGATGGCAGCCTTTGGGTGAGGGTAGGGTCACCGATGAGACGTATAGCTCTCTTTTGAATGGAATCCAGGATAGCGAGTGTAGAAGCGGCAGCGGCACCCCAGATGTGAGAGCAGTATTCGAGGTTTGGCCTTATTTGTGAAGTATATACGGTATAGAGATTAGCTGATGAAAAGTATTTGCGAGCCCGGAAGAGGAAACCTAATTTCTTAGCAGCCGCTTCTATGATTGATGTGACATGTTGGTGCCAATTAAGATTTCGATCCACAGAAATGCCAACAAGAGAAAAGGACTCATTACTTTGAATAACTTGGTTGTTCATTGTGATGGGTCTAGCGCTGGTGTATCTCTTGTGAGAAAGCAAGCAAGACTTAGTTTTGGTGGGGTTGAATTGTACAAGATTTCTACTTCCCCAGTCTAATATTTTTTGGAGATCCACGGAGACAGAACCCTCCATAAATCTGCGATCCTCATCTAATTGGGCTAAAGAGACAGGCTTAGAATATTGTATATTTGAATGGAGGGTGCTGTCGTCCGCGTAGCTGTGAACTGGGTTAGATGTGAGTCTCTCTCGACCTGCCGTCGACTCCTTAAATAAACTATCCCCGTGTTACAAAAACCTTTTCGCGCTTTGTCTCGGTAACAAAGTTCATAGGCCTTTCGTTATCTCATTGTTCAAATTTTTGTCCGTTGCACTACTCTTTTGAAACACGCACAAAAAAACTATCCTTATCAATGAACACTGCGTCTTTGCTTAAATTGGCATTTACAAAAAACTTATTTTTCCTTAATATTATAAATGTATAATATGGTACATATGCCTACTACCTAAGAATATAATAAATTCGTGATATAGTAAAATTCTATGAATACAAACAAGGCTATTTTTCTATTGTATTTTAACGACTACATGTAAGAAAAGAAAATCATTGTTCTGTATTCAGCTATCTAATGCTATTTCTTATTCAACCTAAAATATTTTACACTCACAATTATACAGGGCATTTAAGTTTTATGATGTATTAATTTTATGTACATTGTCTCGTTTTACTCCACAATAATGTTTCTATTTTCTCACATATTTGCTATCTATAGCAATATATATGAGACATACTTGGTTCTCGGGTTGAACGGCGTCCAGAATTTATGGAAACTCGACGTTTAGGCTCCTGTTATATATATATACACACACACACACATATATATATATATATATATATATATATATATATATATATATATATATATATATATATATATATACTATGTAGGCCGCAGTTTTGTATGTTGTCCCGTCACTGTTTCACCCCCACCCCCTGTTGATTTTTTCAAATAGCAACCCCATCATTTTTCAACAGAAATTCAAAGAGCGAGCATATTTTTTTATTTGGGGTGAAAATCATAGACCGCTACACAGGTGGAAATTTAATGACTATAAAACTGAACCGTTTATTATTCTCAAATTCACAGTTCACAATCCATGATAATGACTAATTTTTGCATGCAACCTGCCGCGAGAATAATGTATCTTAATTAGAAATGAACAAAAAATAGATTTGTTACATTTTCTGCAGAGTCAGGTTTCCTACATAATGATTTGACTTGTGGGCGAAACTTATTTTTGTTCTAATTTTATTTCATAGCATTAAATGGGTGTTATAGTTAGTACAAATTTTGGTTCTGTTATCTCTTATCCAAAAACATTGCATGCAGGACCAGACAATTTGTTTACCTGAAACCTGTTATCTTCTTCACTGATGTTTACCAGTTCTTGCAGGTTCGAAAATAATTTTTAATTATTTCACCTCCGTTCCGTCAACTGTTAAGAGGTGCACGTTAATGAGATCAGACTTTGTTAAAACAATTGTTAGTCAAATATATTGCGCCTTAAGTCACAAAAATGTGTTATTTAACTGAAACCCTTCGAATTAAAATATTAATCACGATTGGTTACGGAGATAAATGTCGATCGCAAGAAGAAGTTGTTAATCTTTTTAATACAAAGCACCCCGAGCTACCAAAACTTTTTCAGGGAACTTTATCTAAAATGTATGCACAGTTTCGGGAGGTTGGACATGTTAAACCATTGTGCAGGAAGCCCACTTATGTTAATGATAACGTGAAACTTGACGTTTTATTGGCTTTTCAAGAAAATCCAACATCTTTGACGCGTCAGGTGGCACGTGAAAATGGTATAGGTCAGTCGACAGTTTTAAGAACTTTAAAAACAACGAGAATGCATGCATATAAACTACAACACTTACACGAACTGATGATTCGGATAGAATATTAGAATTTTGCGAGCAGATGTTTAATATGCTAAATACGAATATTATTGCTTCCGCAGAGATCATTTTTTCTGATGAAGCAACATTTGTTTTTAAAATAGCGAGGTAAATGGGAAAAACTGCAAATATTGGACTCCAGTGGCTGCGAGAAGCCCACATCCAACGTTCTCAGAAAGTCAAAGTTTCGGCTCATATCGTTGGGGATTATGTGAGGGGACCTATTTTCATTGAAAACCTTAACAGAGAAATATATATAGAAATGCTAACGGACCAAGTCATTCCAGCCTTAATAGAATTATTTCCCAATGCACATGATAGCAATCGTCCAAATGAAAGGGTATGGTTGCAACAAGACGGTGCATCACCCCACTGTGCTCTTCCTGTACGGGAGTATTTAAATGAAACCTTTCCAGAAGAGTGGATAAAAAGAAGTGGTTTCATAGCAGGGACTGCGAGATCATCAGATCTTACACCTCTGGACTTTTTCTTGTGGGGACATCTGAAAAACATAGTGTACAGAACACAACCTTTGCATTTGAACGATTTAAAGGAAAGAATAACCAGGGAGTGAAAATCACACCGGAGGTTTTCAATAGAGTCAGAGACGAGTATTACATAAGATTAATTTGTGTCAGCGAGAAAATGGACAACACATTTAAATGTTCAAGATGTGCTCAATTGAAATGTTTAAGAAGAAGAAATATATCAATTTGAATAATTGTGAATTTCAGAATTCAACTGTTTAAGTTTTATTGTCAATCATTACATTTCCACTCTGTGTAGCGGTCTATGACTTTTGGACCCAAATTTTTGGTACCATCAGACAGAGAAAAACATGCTCTTTCAATTTCCGTCGAAAAATGATGTGAAATAGTGAGGGGTAAAAATTACAAACTAATACTACAAGGTATATATATATATATATATATATATATATATATATATATATATATATATATATATATATATATATATATATATATATATATATATATATATATATATATATGTATATGTGTGTGTGTGTATGTATGTATCACACCGATAACTCCAAAAATAATTAGCCAATTTTGATTAAACTTGACAGGTACCTTCCTTTTGTATGCGGCTTGGATAAGTTCGTTAACTAGAAAATCAATCCAGGTTTTCCGGAAAAAAATGTTGTGTTATTTGGGAAAAAAAATTCTCTCCGAAAATAACAAAGCTATGGCAACAAAATTTGGAAAGCAGGCTTACATTGTGAAAAATAAACTATATACTAAAATCTCTAAGTTGAAATAAAAAAATATATAGGCATTTAATGAGGAAAGAATTTAAAGCTACTAAAAGTCAGAGAAGACGCAATACCAAAATATTGTATGTGTTAAACGAAATCTATTAAATATTACAGACAACGTTCAACGGTCAAGCAGTACGAGAAAAATTACTTTCAAAATTTTATAGTTTTTCTTCTGTAAATGTCAAAATGAAAATTTGAAACGTGAAAATTAGTAGTGTTTGAATAAAACTTGCTTAGCTAATGCAGTTTATGAATAGCAAATACTGCAAAATATGTATATTAGAAGGTCCCAGATTTATGCTTCAAATGTTTCTATTTGATATTTGCAAAAAATGCATCTAAAATAGACCTTACATATTACAAATAAATAACTGAAGACTTTATGTGTTATCTACGCTTTATTATACTTTACTTTGCATGCTATAGCTGCCGGGGAGTAGGGGGGGGGGGGCGGTAGATGACTGGCTCATCAGCGAAGGACCTTTGGAGCACCTGGGTTTAAATCTCAGTCATACAAAGAAGTTAGATGATTTGTACAGAGTGGGACAAATTGCTCACTTTAAAACTACTATCGATACCTATCACCGTTTCAGAGATAAAGGATGTTTTTCAGAATTGCATTTTTGGAAAGTGCTTATGACTTTTTTTGTCTTGATTCAATTTTAACGTTACCTGATGAGATTATGTAATTTCAATAAAAAATTTCAGCGACTTTTTGTTGAAAAAATCACTCAGTGAGAGGATAAGGACTTTTAAAACTTAAAGTTGAATTTTAAAGCAGCTGCTGTTGCCCTCAGTTGGTGAAACCCTTCCATAGCTAACACAGACGTACATATATTTTCTGTGACTTCAGAAGTATTTGTTTTCTTTTCTGCAACCGGTTTTATTTTTTACAACATCGCCAGGCAAAATAATCTTTTCTGTGAAGCTCCAGCAAAAGTATCTATTTCTAAATTTAGATCAGATTTTGAATGTTTTTTAATTTAATAAATTTTCTTTGAAGAAATGTTCGTTAGGAATTTTTTGTGCAAAATAAGTCAACGATGGACCATTACTGTAACAATATTAATCGACAATAATGTTGTAATGTATTTTCATGCAAACATTCTTTAATTTTCAATTTTAATTACAGATTAGGCATATAATTTGAATTTTATCTAGATATTCTTTAAGCAAATTTTTGTGAAAAAAAATTGTTTGTTGCCGTAGAAATAATTTTTAAAGATTTTTGTGAAATTTGTTACTTAAGAACAAAAGTTTAATAAGTTATTGTAAAAAAGTTTTAGCGAAAAAAATTGCAAATTTTCATGCAAATTCTTGTTTAAGTTTCGTCAAAAAGCTTTTTGTGAATAACTATTTGGCAGGTAGGTAAATAGCTTTAAGAGGTTTGTTTTTCAGGAAAATCGGCCTGTTTTTTCGGGAATTTCGGGAAATTTTTCTACTTAATCAAACAATAAAGTTATTTTGATCAAATATGTTACATTCTTTCTACTATATAAATTATACCGGTAACCAAATTTGCTTTCTTTAAAAAAAGACATATTTGCTATTAAAAACATTTTTATAAAAATTCATCGCCATAACGCACTTTCTGAGTCCAGACTTTTTTACATATGGTGCCCTTATAATATTTGATCTAGAATTCGATTCAGAATCTAAAATTTTAATAGTACATAGAGTGTTCCATTTAAAATAACGAAGTACATGTTACATCCGGTTTAACCGGAAGCGCACTATGTTTGAAAAGAATTTCGCTGGATTCCACATAACCGCTTATGAGCCAACCCAAATTTACTCGGACTAGAAAGTCATAACTAATGAACGCGCCAAATATCCTGTATATACGCATATAAACATATAAAAATAGAACCTGGCCCCGGGTATGTGTTGTAGGGGGCCTCATTCGCGCTCATTTGAATAAATTGTTTCGACCAAAATTTACTGAAGACGGCGTTACTTTTATGTAAGTACTATTTATTGAGTTATAGTAGGCTATAGGTTCATAAACTTATCAAGAGCACCCGGTAACATTACTTTACATTTAACTGAACCATCTAGAACACACTGAAATATCTAGATACAGGATATGGGCTGATATGGGATCTGAACCTCTATATCAGAATGCGGTGAAAGTGACAGTCTTATTATTCTTGTTGAGTGTAACTTAAAACTGACAATTACTTTCAATACAATAGCACTAACACGTAAAAGCGTTCAATACTTATGTTACATCTACTATTACCGAATAACAGATTACTATCATGTGAACAGGATTAGTTTAAAGTAATTCAAAGTCAATGTTCCGTGCAAAACTTTAAACTGACAACCAGTCTACAGAGAAAACGAAATATAAATGTGTAACTGACAAAGCAACATTGTAAAAAATGTGGTTTTACGTCCCGTATATGCACGACTTTTATATCAGTCTAGAAGTGTATAAAAACTTATTTGGAGCCAAGATGACCAACTTAAACTATGATACACTTTGTACTGAATAAACTATTTTGGAACATAACACAACTTAAAACAAATTTCAAATCGTCTTGTAGAGGGTGATTCGCATAAGGCTTTACCTACCCCTGCCCTAACTTTTGGAAGCTGTAAACAACTCTTTTAAGTTTAATTCACATTTCAGATAAACAAATGAGCATAGAGTTTTGAGGCACAAACGACAGAAAATTCTTCTAAATAGTAAATAGTATATTTTCTTCATGAATGTTTACATGGCTCGTCACCATTGGCCTACTGAAAATCCACATTCGGTAAATCAAAGAAGATTTCAAGTTCGATTTGGTTTTAAGGTCTGGTGTGATTTGATTGGTAACGAAATTTATTGATATTGTTTTTTTTTAGTGTTCCTTTTTGATTTTAGATGATCACTTAATAGGCGATTTCATCTTTGATGACAAGTTCACTGGAAAAAGATGTATGGAGCTACTAACGAACGAGATAATGCCCGCCCTGAGACAAATTAAAACCCTGGTAACATGCAAAACATCTGGTTCCAGCAAGACGGCTGCCCGCCTCATAATGCTCGTGAGGTGCAACATTTTTTTAAGAGAAAATATTAGTTAAGAGAATTATTTCAAATAATGGGCCAGTACAATGGCTTGCAAAATCACCCGACCTACCCCCCTTGTCTTTTTAGAACAAATTTATAATTTTAGAACAAAGAGTGCTGGATGTGCTAAGATCATTAAATGGGAACACATTACGTAGACTTTGTAACTATGTTGCAACAAGATGCCAAAGGTGTGCGAAACAGAATGGTGGCCATATTGAACAGAGTGTTTAAGTAAAGTTGAACTTTTAATTTCGTATTGGAGTCTAATTTATCTTTGATTCATATCCCTTTTTAAAATATGAGTAAAACAGCATTGTTAGGTATATCCGCATTATTAACCTGGTATTTAGGTCTGTTTTGTTCAAAGCTGTCAAAGTTCACTAAATTTCTGATTGTTCTGTTAAAAATTGTCACTATGTCATAGCCTATCAGAGTCAAATTTATTTTCTGTTAATATCACTCGTATAAATGAAGATTTTTCAGACATGTCGTACTTCATTGGAAAGCTCTTTTCTAGAATTTAAAATTTACCTAGAATTTAAAATGGCCACCATAAAAAAAACAAAAGATAGTGCTGATAACTTATAAATAAATGAAAATCGGGCTTTCCTATTAAGACCAGTGAATTTGTCGTAAAAAGTATCTGAACAATGTAAAACTTCAAAATCGTTATTGAGTTATCGAAGAGAAATGAAATCGGCAAATTTTAGTTTTTTCGAAATATCTCAAAATCGAAGAAAGTCAGGATGAATTTGAAATGATATTTTTTGTTGCGAGCATGGAATTCCTCAAAACATTACCCATTATATCTCTTATAATAATTGATATACCAATGGTGAGCATCGAAATGTGGACACGCTGTATAATAATGTTTGCTAGGATCGACAGTTATAGACATACATGTACTGACAGGATTTTTAGTGTGATGTACCATAGGTATCAACGAACAGGCATGCCTAATTTGAAAACTCCGGGGTTTACATTACACTTGATCACCATTTTGTTGTGTTTTGACTGGGCTATTAGTGAGCAAAACGTACCTGTTTTTGTTAACATACATTTTAAAGTATCGTAAAAAATATATCAGTCGGTGTAAATCTGCGTCCAATTTGCAGCAACATTATCACTCCTCGCTGCATTGCAAACGAGCAGAATTTTTCTGAGAAATGTTTTTATCTCGAGACAGTGTTTAACTGCAGCTACCTGAAGGCCGCCATTACACCAATTGTTCATGACAAAAAGACAGACCTATTAAAACACGTTATTCGAGTGTCCCAATCAAGGTGGTTCTTAGACAGAAATAAAATCATAAAAACTATTAACAAAACAATAAACAAAACTTTAAAATGATAATAGGGGTATACCTTTACAAGTATAATTTTGTGTTCGTTATCTAAAAGCAATTTCCAATTTAAATTATGTTTCTAATGTTAATTACTCTAAATGAAGGTATACCTCAATAATTATAGTAATTGTATGTTAGTTGAGGCACTGAAGTGATAATAATTCTTAAGAACAAGTAGTATATTTCCTTTACTTACACAAATCTCAAGGTTTAAAAAATAAATCAGTAATCGGTATCTGCAATACGTTATAATTAAATATTTTTCTTTTGCTATGTTTTACTTGCATATATGACTGGCACAAATAATTAATTATCTGGTATACTGATGTACTGACACTCTCGAGTAAATCTTTTTGTATTTGTTAATCCGATACACACTACTACTGCAAAATCAAGAACTTAAATAATAGATACAGCACTATTCATAATGCTCGTAATATAATTTGTACAAAAAAAGTATTTTCAATTTAAAAAAAAATACAGAAATGGAATGTTAATAAAAACAAAAAAATCTGAACGCATCAAGTACGTTGTGATAGTGAATTGTCATAAAAATATTTCAAATCACGGACTTTTTTTTCATATAATGGTTATAACTTTTTCTGTAACTTAGAGATCTGATTTTATAACAGAGTATACGTTTTACAATAGAAACACGCACGTACTAAATTTGGTTGCTACACAGAGAAGACAGTTACTTTGGTGTTGGTAGTTTTGCTGCACAGTTTATGTATCTTCACCATATCATGATGAAAAAATTTCGGGACGCAACAAGTGCGTTATGGTTGTGAACTTTTATTAAATGTTTCGAACTTGGATAACTCAATTTTCGATAAACTTAGAAACTTCAGTTTTGGTATGTAGTAAGGCCTTTCCCAAAGCAACATGTCCGCCGAATGTCCTTAAAATAGCTTTGTAATTTTCGGAAAAAAAAATTTTTTCGAAATAAAAGTCAAAATTTGAACAACTCAATTTTCTATAAACTTAGAAAGTTAAGTTTTGGTACATAGTAAGGCATTTCCCAAGGAAACGTATCCACCAAATTTCATTGAAGTAGCTTTGTAATTTTTGGAGAAAAACATTTTTTTCGAAATAAAACTCAACATTTGAAAAACTCAATTTTCTATAAACTTAGAACGTTGAATTTTGGTATATAGTAAGGCATTTCCCAAGGCAACGTATCCACTAAATTTCATTAAAATAGCTTTATAATTTTTGTAGAAAAAATTTTTTTTCGAAAAAAAAACTCAACATTTGAAAAACTCAATTTTCTATAAACTAAGAACGTTGAATTTTGGTATGTAGTAAGGCAATTCCCAAGGCAACGTATCCACAAAATTTCATTAAAATAGCTGTCATTTTCGGAAAAAAAAATCGAAAGAAATCTCAAAATTTTCCCGGAAAACCTCGTCCGATTTTCCTGGATAACGAACTCGTCCAAGCCATTAATAAAAGAAAGGCACTTGTCGAGTTTCATCAAAATCGGTTAATTATTTTTTGAGTTATCGGTTGGATATATATATATATATATATATATATATATATATATATATATATATATATATATATATATATATATATATATATATATATATAACATATACAAATTGAAACTGACCCCGGATATGGGTTCTAGGGGTCCTATTTCGCGCTCATTTCAAAAAATGTTTGCAAGGCCCACCATCGATACCTCTCTAAATTGAATGTTATATTGGGCACGAAGAGGTGGATTTTGGATATTGCCCACCCCTCTATCCAACATGGAGCTTTATGTCGTTTTGCAGATATGATGGTGAAAAATGGCTATAAAAGAAGTTACATGATGAAGCTGCTTTTCAACGATATTGGGCACGAAGAGGCGGATTTTGGATATTGCCCACCCCTCTATCCAACATGGAGCTTTATGTCGTTTTGCAGATATGATGGTGAAGAATGGCTATCAAAGAAGTTACATGATGAAGCTGCTTTTCAACGTTCCATCCGAAACTGCACCTCACCTAGCAGCTGATAGGCCTTCTCCGCCCGTACATGGTGGGAGGGACACCTCTGACCCAAGATTGAATATGAAATATGCTGTGTTGCCTTACATCGGTGGACTAACACACAGATTTATGAAACTTTTCAAAGATCTTACAGACATCAAAGTGGCTAAATACAATGTTTTGACCAACAAAAACGCTATGGCTATAGTGTTTAACCAAAGTCAAATAATCCAACATAAAACATGGGCAATGAAAATCAGCTATTTGAGTTGGCACAGAGTCCGGCAGTATCTCTCGGCAAAAACCAGGAGCTTAGATGCTGTTCAATTTAATCCCACGATTATATTTCGGTCATCTACCTAGAGCCAATAATCTAGGGGAAAGGGGAAAGAGAGGAGCGAGGACCTCTGCAATATAACGAAAAAATACCTTGAAAAATACTGAAACCTATATAAAAGAAAAACGTTCATCTCACCATTCAATCGAATGAGGCGCCAAGAAGTTCGCCGACACAACTTTATTTACCATAAACTGAAACTTAACAGCAAGTAACAACGGTTCATGTTAATTAGTTAAGCCTTTTAATTTGTCACGACCAGAGAGGTAAATGCCGCACTACGTCGCTGCTAGAGAGTCCCTCTCAATCGAGCTGTCACTCTATTTAAAGCCTCGCCTGGCCCTCTCTTGACAAACTCTGCCAGCGGGATATTTTTTGCCTTCTATTGGCTGAGATCTATTATTTGGATGCTCAAACACTATGGAAAACTACGTGACCGTTGAAACCACAATGTGTTCATAATTCAAAGAATTGCACCTCGAAAGGTAAATATTGTCTTTTCCTATCCCGATATTTCAAATGCGCATAAAAAACTGACTCTGTCTTCGACCAAAGTGCCCTTTAAGCTCTTAATACATCTAATAAATATGCTCTCCCTGTTAACTGCGTAGAAAATATACTCAATTGCGTCTTTCGAGGAACTACTTCACTAAGAATGTTGCTTTGTATGAGATGTACTCGCGGCAAAGTCATTTTGATGGTCGCTTAATAATATTCCTCTTAAAAATCTTTAACACGAGGGCAGACGTGTGTTACCAAGTAGCAACTTTTTACAATTCGTTATGGCGATAATTTATTTATTTACTTCCCATAAAAAAAATGGTAGCCATTGATAACTCTCAAACAGTTGGTCAGATAATTAAATGTAAACCAATAAATAAAAAAGGGACCGTAGCAGGTCCAAATTCGATTGATTGGAGAGGTAGCTTGGGGCGACATGCATTATCTCCAAGTTTTCAATATTATTATTACGAAATGTCTTGTTGAACTGAAACTGCAATTGGTTGGGATGAACTATTTTGACCCAGCAGCAGGTGTTGATTTGCATGATTGTAATTTGAGATGCACATCTATCAAATAACACGGGGGAGAGGAGATTCCAATTCGAAGCGATGAGAATTGATAACAATGTTGAATTATTAAACAATTTTCAAAGTCATTAAAATGAAATTAGACCTTAAACAATAAAAAGCGAGCGTAGCATGGAGTGCCATTTCCATTCAACCGACAGATGGTTTTTACATTGCAGAGGGCGATGAATCAAGTTCAACACAAAAAAGTGCTGGAGACGAGATTACTGTGTCAGCTGAATGACTCATTCTCAAATGGTGACCCCACGATGGTGCACAGTGCCATAAAAACTCAATCATCAAGTTTTAGGGAGACAGCAGAGTAAAAACTGTCCTGGAAATAGCCCAGTTATGAACCCTATTGAGAATTTCTTGGATATTGTCAATGAAAGGCTAAAGAAACCACGCATAACAGCAAAATAGATCTGATATCAACCGTGATAAATATATCACGATAAAGAAATTAAGAACTCTTGCTAAAAACTGGTGGAAATCTTACCAAAGCACGCTGAATCATCTGTTAAAAGAAACGGCGTGCATACTAAATACGAAATGAAACAGCATTGTGTACCTACATTTTACAATTTAAAAAAAATTAGCACTGCCTTAACTACAATTATTCTAATAATTTTCACACGTCTGTAATATAGCCGCAAGAAAAAACAAAAGTCACAATACACCCAGGAACATTTTAGAATATCTATGATTAGCATGCTTGCATGTGCTATTATTTCCTTTCATGTATGTACTTACTTCATATTTTAAAGAACGGAAAATGAATACATCGCATGCAGAAACTTTCAACAGCCTGTTATTTATTACATACGTCCAAGCAAATTACAAGGATATTTAGATACACAAAGAATGAAAGTTACATCAAAAGTGCATAATGAAAAGAGAAATAAGTTCCTTGTTATGAAAGACTGAATTAAAAAGCAATGTAATCTAGGTATTAGTTAAAGTGTCACGTCTTGAGAATAAAAAAGTAAACCCTTGCCTTGATGCAGGTAAGCTCCAGGTGAGCTGTTTGTGTTGTGTTGCCTTGTTCACATTACATTTATAACGGAAGCAATGTAATGTTAAACATATGAAAACATGGGTGGGTATATTATTATGTTAAAACTACTAAAATTTATAAGGTCTGACTTGCAACTGTAAAGAATTATGCAATTTTTTAAAACAATTGCAGGTATCCTTAAATGTAAGTGAGAGCGCTTATCACGGAAATAACTGTGCTGCACAAATACATACATACATATATATATATATATATATATATATATATATATATATATATATATATATATATATATATATATATATATATAATGCAAGTTCTCTTGTTTTAATAGACCACCCTTCTTATTATTGCATTATTGCATTTTCCATCAAATTATAATGCATGCTTGTAAAAAAATGAAATCGTCCATTGTTTTCGATTTATTTCAATTCTTTTGCAACCTTCCACATTTTTGGCACATATAAAAAATTGTGATATGGCAGTTTTTACCAATAGAAATCGGAGTCCCCTGCAAATGACGCATTCAGGGAAGTTTTCATTTATATTATTCGTCAAAAATCGAGATGCCATATACAGGCGGTCTTAATAATATTGGCTGCGCCAACTCTTGTATGATACTCCCTACTCCCTATACCTAAGGACTATAGTTTTGGAAATAGATACATTTATAATCGCATACCATGAGTCATGTAGCGATCAGTTTAACACTTTTTTTTCAGTTTTTTATTTAATTCTATTAACCGATCAGATTAAGAGATTATTTGGCGAATTTTTTTAGGAAAAATATTAAAATTAACTTTGGTACAAAAAAGGTAGGCAACAATTAATTTGATTATCTATACATACATATTTACATTTTCATAAATTGTTTTCACAAATTTCAAATGAAACTTTAACGTGAGAGACTTAAATACCCTTGTTACTTCTGACAGCTTGTAACATGAAAATATGAGTATTTAATAATAATAATAGTAATAATAATCCCCATTATTCGCAGACCCACTTTACAACTATAAAGTGAACTATCAATTAGTCATTAATTTGTCATTTTCCGCTTATATTTTTTTTACCTAGATTGGGTTATTGTCTTTTTTTAATTGTAATTACACATTAGGTGCATAATTTCAATTTTATGTATTTTTTTCAGCAAATTTTCTTTTAAAAGTTATTGTAAAATCGTTTAGAATTCGCGTAAAAAAGTATTTTAGAATCTTAGTGAAAAAAGTTTGTATAAAAAATTTTCGTGTAATTTTTTTAGGAATAATCGTAAAAAAATTTATGGAATTTTTGTGCAAGATTACTTGGCCCATTTTTTGTAAAAAAATGGCGCTATTTTCATGAAACAAATTGATTGAAAATTTTCATGTAAACATTTTCTTATTTCTATCAAAAAGCTTTCAGTGAATTGACAATAATAGTCAGTTTTCACCAAATCTTTTTTAGTGCCTTCGTAGACATATCATCTTTTTATATATATTTTTTGAAATGTTGGTAATTTAATAATTAATGTTTAATAAGTCATTGTCAAAAAATGTGTTTCCATTTTCGTGATAAATACTGCTTGGCAAATTTTGGTAAAAAATATAATTTTCCTGTAACATTACTTAAGACAATTTTTGTAAAAAAAAGTTGCGAATTATTTTGAAGAAAATTGAAAATTCTCGTGTAAAAATATTTTTTCAATTTTTTGAAAAAGCTTTTGGTGAATAGCATGCCTTCTTTATTGCATATCTCTGCCTGTAAGACGGCGCTATCATCATTTAATCTATGTGGCTCTTGGATGCCAAGCGCCCCCTCGTAGATACCAACGCCCGTGCTACCCTCAGTAGCAGAGGCGTCTGTGCAGACTAGTGTTTAATGTTGTTTTTATTTCCTGTGATCTAGTGCTCTTTTATCTTTGAATCACTATTCTGCTCTAGAGAGGTGGTATATGTCAACACTTCTTCAAAGTTGTTCATGGTAACCATATAGTCCATTGGTTGACTCAGTAGCTCGTCAGAACATCCTCTGTATAAAAACTATAACTATAACATTAACTTTAAAATAACCTCATATAGGTAGAGGTATTCAAAAGTACTACAAAAGCTTACAATAGAAAATCAAATAATTGAAAAAAATATTTAATACAACTTTATCCAAGCACATTTAGCACACATTTTAGGTCTTCGAACCATTCCTCAGCGTTATTTGTCGAAAATAGTTTACCTTTCAAATGTTTTTTGGGCTTTGGGAATAAATATTAAATAATCTGATGATGCTAAATCTAGATAATAGGGAGGGTGGCTAAGCTATGCCAAATGAGTTTTATCAATCGTTTGGAGTACTTGTGAACGGGGAAGTTGTCTTGCAAAACGAACACACCTTTGGTCAGTTTTCCGCGACATTTTCCCAAAATTTTCTTACGAAATTTAATTATCACATCACTATAATATACACCCGTGACAAGAAATCTAGTAAAATCACCTCATCGTTGTCCCAAAAAACTGAAGCAAGCACCTTGCCTTTGAAAACTGAATTTTTTTAGGTCATGAAGAACCGAAAATCCACCCTTTCGATTGCTCTTTATCCTCTGGATTATAGTGATGGACCCATCTTTCGTCCATAATGACAAGGCAACCCAAATCAGGAATCTTTCAAATGGATGCCTTCGACATTGTCCAACGAACACGCTCCTGATCAAGGTTCAAACATTTCGAAATCCATTTTTCCGAAAGCTTTCTTATTCCCAACACAAGAAGAACAATGTGAAACACACGTTTGTAGACAATGCGCAATATTCCATTCCACATGCGCTTCTTTTGGATAAACTGAGCAACTTTGGTCTCCCTGATTAATTGTTGGCTTTCTCTGAATCTTGAAAGTCTAGGCAGATATAGTATGTCTCCTATGGCGGGTCTCATTCTTATGGGTTTAATATCTTAGTGTCTGGTGTCTCAAGGCTCAAACCTAGGCCCTGTACTTTTCAATATATTCATCAATGATCTTGACTTCATAACCTCTGTTCCAAAACTAATTTTTGCCGGCGATTTAAAAATATATCTTCCTGTAAATTCTAACGGTTGTCAACTTCTCCAGAACAACATTAATCTTATTAACACCTGATGTCTTAATAATGGCCTATCACTTACTATCTCCAAATGTAAAGTCATGTCTTCCACTAATAAAACCGTACCACTTGAGTTTAACTACCATATAAATAATACCACTATTTGTCATGTCTCAAATATTCTAGACTTGGGAGTAATCTATAATTCTCGGCATAGGTTCAGTCAGCACGCAAGTAATATTTTGTTATGATCGGTGAAAAGCCTGTGTTTTTTAATCCGAAACGGCAAATTCTTTTGTGATGATGCTACTTTAAGCAGCTTGTATAACTCCTTTGTCCGTTCAAGATTAGAATATGCTAGTCTATGCTGATTTCCTTTCCTTTAGTTTATAAAACTCCCTTGGAGTTAGTACAACGTAAATTTCTGAAGTATTTATTTTTCTTCAGTGAACACCATTATCCAGAAAGGGGTTTCCCCACAGTTCGTTATTAGACAGATTTCAGTTCGACTATCTAGAAAAAAGACAAATAATACAGGGCATGTCTTTTTTGCATAAGCTCATCCATGGTAACATTGACTGTCCAGAACTTCTTTTCGAGATATTCTTCCGTACAAGATCCTCACACTGGCATGCGCGAAATGCAAATACATTTGCTCTTCCTATTCCAATAACTCCACATAAATGAGCCCTCCCATCCAGAAGCTCTGAGCAGCTTGTACGGGGAGAGGTTACATAGAAAAGGCAACGGACACACACCCAATACACAGTGGCAGGAACTGCCACCACCGGAAATCGAACCCGGGCACTCCGTGTAGCAGCCAAACACTCGTTTCACTGCACCACGGAGGTGTGATCGACGAACATTAATCAAATCCCCTGTTTCTTTTACGTGTCATCTTTATAATGACTCCCCAGCAGACATATTCAGAATTTCTAATTTTCACTGCTTTCTTCTAAGCTTCAGATATTCTCTACCTAACACTTAGGTCACTTTTCTTTTGCTTCTTGTTATTTTGGTTTTTAGGCTTTCATTCGTTTAATTTTGTTTACATTAGTAATTGGGTTTATACACCTGCTAATGTATATATTTATATTTTCCTTGGACATGCTGTTTTCAGAAACTCAGCGTTTTGTCACTATTGAATTTTTGGATGTCAAACTTTGGTAGCTTATTTATAAAACATCATACTTGTCATAGCACTTAACTTGATTTTAGTGAATTTTCTTAACAATAATACACTAATGAGGCGATCCCGACTTTTGAATTTTAAAAAATTTATCCAAATGAGCGCGAACTTGACCCCCTAGAACCCATATCCAGGGCCAGTTTCAATTTTTATATGTTTGTATGTTTATGCCGATTTTCCTGGCTAACGAACTTCTCTAAGGCACTTGCAAAAGGAAGGTACTCAGAACATTTGACCAAAACCGGCCCATTATTTTTTGAGTTATCGGTATGATACATATACAAATATATATATATATATATATATATATATATATATATATATATATATATATATATATATATATATATATATATATATATACTATAATAGGATTTATAACACGGCATTTCTGTACTATGCAAGGAGAAGGGTTAAGTGCACTGGTTGCCTGTTGTGACTTCGTGTATTTTTGCATCTTCATCCAGAGTGTTCCCATCTTCACCTGGCTATACCGTACTGATGATGGCTAATAAGCTTGAAACACGTGTATGCGGTTGTCTCCTTGCGGCTTTGCCCTTAACCCTTCTCGTATAGTACAGAAATGCCGTGTTATAAATCCTATTATAGTTAATATAACTTCCTGGGCTCCGGATGCTCACGCAGATGATTTATTTGCCTCCGTGGCTTTTTTGATTGTTTCCCTCGGACTGAGGGTCTTCCAAATGTTGCTGCAATTGTGTACTGGTTGCCTGTTGTGACTCCGTGTATTTTTGCATCTTCATCCAGAGTGTTCTCATCTTCACTTGGCGATACCGTACTGATGATGGCTAATAAGCTTGAAACAGGTGTATGCGGTTGTCTCCTTGCGGCTTTGCCCTTAACCCTTATGTATATATGTACGTATCACACCGATAACTCAAAAAATAATGGGCCGGTTTTGCAAGTGGCTTGGATAAGTTCGTTAGCCAGGAAAATCGGCCCAGGTTTTCCCCGGAAAATTTTGTGTCTTTATTTTTCAGAAAAAAATTATATATCCAGGAATAACAAGTAAGGGCAATCAAGCTTGGTAGGCGTGTTTGTATTATAAAAAGTACACCGTGTATCAAAATTTAAGTCTGTAAGTTTAAAGACAAAAAAGTTTTTGGTATTTAAAAAACAGAATTGGGGTTTTCCTCAAAACGTTAAGTCGCAATTTGAAATGTCAACAGTCAACATTGGCAACATTTAGGCAAAGAATCTGAAACAAATACGGATTAGGTATGTAAAGAAAATGTCGCAAGAATAGTGTTCTGCAAACCCTTAAGTTTCAGCTTAAACCGTCCTTGTCCTTCATTTTACTAAAATATTTCCAGAAATTTTATTTCAAATAGACCCATCCTCTGATGTTTTGGTGGTAGTTTTAGTTAAGTTTATGGTTTAACTCGGGTTTAACCGTCTATAATTTTTAGCTAATTTTCGTAGAAAAAAATTCGTTAATGAGGAGACCGCGACTTTTGAATTTTAAAAGGGTTTCTCCAAATGAGCGCAAACTAGGCCCCCTAGAATCCATATCCGGGTTTAGTTTCAGTTCTTATCTGTTTACATATATACAAAGTGAAGCATTTCTACGGTAAAGCTCAATATAATTATTATTATACAAGATACGAGAAAAAGTTGTATTCGTTAATTACAGGGTGTCTTGAACTGCATCTTATAAAATTATTTTGGCAATCACGAGGTGGCCCCTAAGTCGTTGGTGATACCTAAAAATTTTTTTCGTACACCCTTGATTATTGCATTTTAACCAGCTATAAATATAAAAAAGCGTCAAAATTAAACGAGTGTCAGTGCTTATCAATACACCTAACACGCTCAGTAAGTCAATATTTCCTTTACTCAACGGACATTATTGTTTATGATGTAATCACTACTTAACTTTGAATTTAAAAAACCACGACCTCAAAATTTGCATTTACCGTTTAAAATCAACATAAAATTTATAGGTTAACATGAAAGTCAATATTTACTTGTGACATGGGCGCCTGAAAGTGAGCGTGAGTATGAAGATGTCTTGACCCCTTCACTTTTGTGTCTATTTAACGAAGAAATCTTGTAAGCTATTCGATAAATTAAACTAGTTATTTCAAAAATCCAATAAAAGCAAATGGATATTTAAGAAATGTATTAAATAACATATCTAATTCATTTTTGTTGCAATAGTGATTACTATATTTATAAGTTAAAAAGCTTCAGGAGCGCGAACTAGGACCCCTAGAACCCATATCCGGCGTCAGTTTCAATATATATATATATATATATATATATATATATATATATATATATATATATTTGTTTGTGTGTGTGTGTGTACACATCGAGAACTCAAAAATAATCGGCCGATTAAATTTGGCATGTCCCTTCCTTTTGTAAGTGGCTTAGATAAGTTCGTTAGCCACGAAAATTGAACCTGGTTTTCCTGGAAACTTTTGGGGTTTCTTTCGCACAAAATCGCCAAAAATAAAAAAGCTAAGGTAATCAAATTTGGTACACAAGTTTATGACATTAAAAGGAAACTATCCAAAATTTAGATTTCTGTGTTACAGGAAAAAAAAGTTTGGTGCCAGACCATTTCTATAAAAATTCACTAACATAACGCACTTGCTGAGTCCAGATTTTTTTTTACCTTTCCTTGTTGCAGATCTTATTTCGGCCTTCTATACACCAAATTTCTTTTAGTTTTGATGTTAATTTTTGATATTTTGCCGGATTTATTTGGAATGGCGCGGATTACATAATAATCTGCAACAATGATAATTGAGTGTTCTGAATATCAGTATAAATGCAAATAGAGGGTTGCCTTTTATATTTCGGGATTAGGCAAACCTAGTACTACCATCTACCGACTGACGTCGTTAGCACAAAGACCGACACTTTTGACGTTATATTTACTCAGAACGTTTTGACGTACGAACTCTATTTGTGTTGTTTACAGTAACTAGAAAAGTTCATATCTGCCAAAAAATGGAATTAAATCGAGAACAATTTCGTGCAATTACTTTTTACAACTTTGGAGGTGGATTAACTCAACAACAGTGCACTAATGAACTTAAATCGACTTTTGGGGATGAAGCACTAGCAAGGACCGGTGTACGGTTTACCGAATTCAATTGTGGTCGTATTTCGCCTAAGGACGAATTTCGTGAAGGTCGTCCAAGAAGGTTGTTCAGGAAAACATTGAAACGGTGCGTGAACTGATACTGCAAGATCGTCATGTTCCTTATCGTGAGATTGAGGTATCCTTGGGCACTAGTGGGACCAGCAGACATTCAATACCGCATTAACATTTGACGGCAAAAAAAAGTTCGCGTTGGGTCCCACATAATTTGACAATCGCTCAAAAACAAGCTCGTGTCAATTGGTAGCATGAAATTCTCAAAAAATTTGACGACAGTGCTTTAAAACATGTGTATGACATCGCGACAGGTGAATATTATTAAATCTATGCGTATGAGCCCGAAAATAAGCAGCAGTCGACTGTATGGGTGTTCCAAGGCGAGCCAAACCCAACAAAAGTCTTTTGTGCTCGAACCAATTATAAACTAATGGTCGCTTATCTTTTTCCGGAAAAACTGTACATGTCTCAACCGTACCATTTGAGCAACGTAGAACGTTTAATTCTGAATGGCACACAACCATTTGTTTGCCACAAGAGGAATAAGAAAAACCAACCGCAAAAACCAATTTCTCCACTACGATAATGCGAGCTCTCACACATCGGCTCTAACTAGTAACTTTTTTAACCCTAAAAACGCCGATTTAATTATTTATCCACCGTATAGTCCTCACTTGGCACCGAATTACTTCTTTTTATCCCCGAGCACCAAAAACAAATTGCAAGGTCAACGTTTTTCGACACCTGACGGATGCGTTCAAATGTTCAAATGCATGTTTTGGAGAGGCAAAAGTGTGTATTGATGTTCATGGGGAATATTTCGAAAAACAATAAAGCCATTTTCGATGCTAAAGATTTGTTTTTGTTCTCTAATCTCAAAATATAAAACTCTGAGTCTGGGCGCAGCAAGTGCGTTATGGTAGTGAATTTTCATAGAAATGATCTGGCACCAAATATTTTTTTATAACCTTTTTTCCTGTAACATAGAAATCCAGTTTGGTATATAGTGGCCTCTAAATGTCATAGACTTGTGTACCAAATTTGATTACCATAGGCTTTTTATTTCTGGAGATAAAAAAAAATTCCGAAAGAAAACCCAAAATTTTCCCGGAAAATCTGGTACGGTTTTCCTGGCTAACGAACGTTACATACACGCGCACGCGTGCGCACGCACGTACTCACGCCGGCACGCACCCACGTACGCACGCAGCCAACCACCCACCCACGCACGCAACCAACCCCCCGAGTCAGAAAATAAAACCGCTTACTCGGGGGGTACGAATTTAGCCATCACATAAAGGCTACCGAACCCTTCTCCACAGAGTTACCCAGGTACTTTGATCGTTACATCGGTCAGAGTTTAGAGAAGAGGTAGCAGATATCCTCAACAGGGAGTAAAACCTTTAAAATCTGGCGCCTCCGATAGTGACCGTCAGTCCTTGTCACCGAAAAAATGGTCTGCAAGCAAAGTCGTCGTCACAATATATATATATATATATATATATATATATATATATATATATATATATATATATATATATATATATATATATATATATATATACACATACATAACCATATAAAAATTGAACTGACCCCGGATATGGGTTCTAGGGGTCCTAGTTCGCATTTGAAAAAAAAATTTCAATAGTCAAAAGTCGGGATCTCCCCATTAGTGAATTTTTTAAAGAAAATTCACTAAAAGGCAACCCTCTAATAGTAGGTATCTCGCACTGTTGTTTTTTGTATTGAATGAAAAAAAAAATCACGTGCCTGCATTTTTTGACACAACTTATTTAAGGTTAATCCAGTTGTGCATCTAGTAGCAGCTACCCATATCGGTTATTTATGCTTTGAAATATAACAATGTTTTCTCATTGAATTTTTTCTTTTTACTGTTATTGTAAATGCACACTCCATAATAAAATTATAGTTGTATATAAAGTGGCTAATTTTAAAATCAGTTGAGTAAATGTACCACATCATTATTTTTCCCTGGCCAACATAAAACTTTCATGACTTTTAGGAACATTTTACAACATAGCCTTGACTTCCCTGATCATTTCTTATCATCACTAAAATTCCCCGACTTTTTCCAGTTTTCCAGGCGAGTGAGTACCCTGATTTAGTGATAGCCAAGCCTATGAATGATAGAATCAACACTTTCCACGCTGACGCCCAACATTCGAGAAAATTCTCCGACTCCGATGCACTTATTTAGACGTAAAGCAGTTTTCCAGCTATCATTATTTTCTGATGCTACAACACGTGCAGGTCCAGGAGATACCAAATCTTTAGTAGATTCTCATCCTTGTCAGAACTGCACCATTATACAGATAATATCATCGACAGTTGGCCTTAGAATTTGCTTCCTTAGTACCTCCGTTTACTACCTTTAATCGGCAAATCCGGTTTAGTCGCAAACCGCAGTTTTTCAGTGTCAAATTATCCACTTGTTAAACAGTTCGTCACGAACCCTCGTTCTCTACTAGATCGTCAAAGCTTTGGACTGCCCTTTCGCTATTCAAGAAGCGAGTAAACACCCATCTTGTTACACAACAATCAGGTTCATTACGTTTCCTTTTTATGACCTAGTCTATAAAAACAGTAATGTGTAGCAAAACTGGCCATAAAGAAATAAGCGCGGAAGTAAGTATACCTACATTATTCATTAAGATTCGTTAAAATAATGAAATTGTGTAACAAATTAATTAATCTCAATAAAATCATGCCTTATATTCCCTTACACTTTCCTTAACAAAAAACTTTAATAACATGGTTTACGATACTATGCCATAATATAAGATTTATATCATTCCAACACGATGCGAATACAAATATACATTTACATAAACATATGCATATCATTTTATTTTATGTGACAAGACATAGATTGATATACATATATTAGTTAGTATATATGACATAAACATATAATTTAACAGAAAAATAATAAACGCCATTTAAATATCAACAGCTTTTTCTGATTATTGGAATACTGTAAAGTAGACAAATATTTATGTTATTTATACAATTTTTTTCACTATTGAAAGTCTGTAAAATGTACTTTTTAAGCTTTTGTTAGTAGCTTACGTAATGTGAAATAATTTATTTTAAATACCCCTTACATAACTTGATAAATAAGCCTTGATCGATGTCAACCCATGTTTCTCCCCTTAAAAAGATGATAAACAACTTCATCGTGCCTAACAGAGCATGGTGCATGGGACAGAGGACATAACGACAACGACCTCTCCGAAGGGAGGGTGAAGCCTGTACTTGTCTTGTCACAGCCCCAGTAATTATAATTTTAGTGAATTTCCTTTAAAAAAATCACTAATGAGGAGATCCTGACTTTTGAATTTTGAAAAAATTTCTTCAAATGAGCGCTAATTATGCCCCCCAGAACACATATCCGGGGTCAGTTTCAATTTTTATATGTATAAACAGAGCGATTAAGACTGTGGGCCAGCGTAGTTACACTTATATTGCACCAAGAATGTATAATACTCTTCCCGTCAGTATCAGAACTGCACTAACTTTGCGTTCTTATGTGAGGATGTTGAAGACATGGGTTTCGAAATCTAGACACATTATTCATAGTTTAGTACACGGATAGGCATAGGGTCGTATATTTGGTTGACTGTGTGGTGTTGTGTGCGTTCTTTTTTGTTGTTTTGGTTGAGTGGATGTTTGGTGCATGTCAAATTGTTTTAAATTTTGGGTTCGTTGGCTCTGTGGTGTTGTGTGCGTTGTTTTTGCTGTTGGTGTTTTGACGGAGCAGATAGTTCCTACACATTTAATTTAATTAGGTTAAGCTTAAGAAATTGATGTTTGTTTTGTTTTTATTTATTTATATTTCATGTGCCCACATACAAGTATACACTTTCGTGGGTTTTACATGTGTTTATTTCATTTATATGGTACCATGTTTTGTATTTTATTTTGTATTCTTTTTGTTGAAATAAACTTTCTTTATTATTATTATTATTATATATATATATATATATATATATATATATATATATATATATATATATATATATATATATATATATATATATATATATATATATATATATATATCACACCGATAACTCAAAAAATAATGGGCCGATTTTGATTACATTTGGTGAATACCTTCCTTTTGCAAATGGCTTGGATAAGTTCGTTAGCCAGGAAAATCGATCCAGGTTTTCCCGGAAAATTTTGTGTTTTCTTTAAAAAAATATTATATCTCCAGAATTCACAAACTAATGGCAACCAAATTTGGTACGCGGGTTTATATCGTTATAGGTGAGCTACCTACAAAAATTTAGCTCTGTAGGTCAAAAGACAAATAAGTTATAGGCATTTAAAGAAAAATAAATTGGGGTTTTCCTCCAAACGTCAAAGTTGGGATTTTAAACATCAAAATTGGCAACATTTAGGCAAAGAACTTGGATCTAATACGCGCTATGAAAAGAAAATGTCTCAAGAAGAATGTTTTACAAACCCTGATGTCTTAGTTTCAACAGTCATTGTCCTTCATTTTACTAAAATATTTCCAGAAAATTCATTTCAAATATACCCTTTCTCTGATGCTTGGCAGTAGACTTAGCTATAGAGTTTATCGTTTAATGGTATACAATTTTTGTCGAATTTTCGTAAAAAATAAATAAAGCTCAATATATCGGTTATTATACAAGATATGAAAAAAGATTGTATACATTAATTATAGGGTGTCTTGAGTTTACTTTCGGATTTTTTTTTACATTTTCAAACAATAAAGTTATTTTGATGAAACATGGCACATTGTTTTTACTATATAGGTTATACTGATAACCAAATTTGATGCCTGCTTTCTTTAAAAAAACACACATATTTGCTATTGAAAACATTTTAATGAAAATTCACTACCATAACGCACTTGCTGCGTCCCGAACTTTTTATAATATATGATTTTACAATTTGCTGATAGAATATTTAATAATAAAAGTGTACGGATTTAGTAAATATTCAAATCCGGTAAAAAGCTGTGTCAGGGAGTCACCGACACCACAGTAATTTTTCAAAGAATTGATTTGCCGTGACTGTTATCCTATACAGAGAGTGTATAATATTTATTTCAGAAGAAACAATACTTGTGTGTAACTTAAGTCAAACATAGTTTTTTCCTGTTTAAACGCCGAAAAGGACCGTTTGACAAAAAATTTGCATTCAAATCAAATCATTCATTATTGTTGGATACTACAGACCGTCTCAAAATGAACTAGATCTGAGTAGCTTCTGAAATTTGAGCCAGCCATGACGTCATTTTTATAAAATTGTAAATATTGACTGAGAACAATTTGTATTAGAGTTAAAAAAGTAATAAACTCCGTCATAATCAGAAAAAGATATGACATAAGAAAAAAATTGTTTGGATACCTATGTATTCCAATACATAGGTATCCAAACAATTTTTTGAAAGTTTGAAATTCGGTACTAGCAGGTCTTAAGGGATTTCAAATAAAAATCTGTGGTCAGTTTATTTTTCTAAATAAATAGTTATCTTAAGTGTTTCATTAAATTATTTCGTTATTTTTCAAAAAATTTTTGTCTCGAAGACCCTATAATTTAGAGCAATGAAAATCGCCACAGGCGGGTTTTATTTCATTATAAATAAGAATCCGCCTGCAGTTTTTTTCGAGGTTTTTCCTCCAAAAAAATCTCTAATATGAACTTTTAAAATTTGACCCCATAAAAAAGTCTGGACGCAGCAAGTGCGTTATGGTAGTGAATTTACATAGAAATGATCTGACACCAAATATTTTTTATAAATTTTTTCCTGTAACATAGAAATCTAAATTTTGGTATATAGTTTTCTTTTAATGTCATAAACTTGTGTACCAAATTTGTTTACCATAGCTGGATTATTTCCGGAGAAATATTTTTTCCCGAAAGAAAACGCAACATTTTCCGTGAAAACCTGGGCCGATTTTCCTGGCTAACGAACTTATCCAAGCCACTTGCAGAAGAAGATAATCACTGAATTTGCTTAAAATAGGCCCATTATTATGTGAGTTATCGGTGTGATACATACATAAATACATACATACAAAAAATAAAGTTGGCCATTCCTTGAATGCACATTTTGAATGCCTATGAAACAAAAAAGTAAGATTTTACTTGGTCACAATTACGGATTGCTCTGATGTTTTAGAAAACTTATAGCAGATCAATCCTGGACTAGGGCTGCGACTTCAAAAAATTACAAAAGTCAACGAGCAACCGTTTCACATAAGAATCAAACTTCTTAATAGACGTAAACAGCTCCGCTACCGACTCTCTACATCAACTACTTTTACGCTATTTAGAAACATTACACAAGTGCTGGAGAATCAATACTGGACGACCTTTAGCCATCGCCTATTAGGATAATCGCAAATATGAGCCATGCAGAGAATCCAATATGTTTATGAAAATACCTAATAGTTTTAGAGCATTTAACGACGCAAGAAACCGCTATGTCCGCATTCTTTCTGAGGCAAAAAACTCGTTTAATAACCACATCAAAAACAAAGTCCTATTAAGCTCCAACGGCAGCAAACCCTTCTGGACTCTTGCTAAATCTATTGGGAATAATTTCTGCAAAAGCACGTTCCCACCTCTTGTCTCGGGGGATGAAATTGTTTCTACCGCCCTGGGCAAGGCTGAACTTTTTGCTTCGTTGTTCGCCAGCAATTCTACTCTCAACCCATCTCCAAATGTTCAACCACCAACAGTCCCCAATGTCGCGCATAAAATGACGGATATCATTTTCAAAACTAAAAAGGTACGAAAGATGCTCTCTTCTCTTAATACCAGGAAAGCCTCTGGCCTTGACGAGATCCCAGCAATTGTTCTCAAAAAATGCGCACCAGAACTTGCTCCTGTCCTGACTCGTCTATTTTAGATATCTTACAATAAAGGCATATTCCCTAGTAACTGGAAAACTGCTCGAGTATAACACATCCCCAAGAAAGGATCCAAAGTGCTTCTTGCAACTACAGGCCTATTTCTCTTCTTTCAGTCGTCTCTAAAGTGATGGAAAAGTATATAAACACCGAATTACTAAACTTTCTGAAAAAACAGTCTAATCCACGACATGCAGTATGGATTCCGTCAGCGCAGATCGACTGCTGACCTCCTTTCTTTTGTCACCCATTCTTGGAACAAGTCTATGGAACTACACGGTGAATCCCAGAATGTCGCTCTAGACATGTCCAAAGCATTCGACCAGGTCTGGCACGCAGCGCTGCTTAATAAACTTCCGGCCTATGGCCTAACACCAAAACTTTGTACCTGG
Source organism: Tillus elongatus (assembly GCA_964006375.1). Classification (NCBI taxonomy): domain Eukaryota; kingdom Metazoa; phylum Arthropoda; class Insecta; order Coleoptera; family Cleridae; genus Tillus; species Tillus elongatus. The sequence goes on from OZ023263.1 coordinate 160,754,514, forward strand.
ACAGCAAATTTTCTCTCCAACAGGAGCATTTCTGTTGTTGTGGATGGCCATTCCTCTAAACTGTATCCAATCAATGCAGGAGTTCCTCAAGGTTCAGCTTTAGCCCCTACTTTGTTTCTTCTCCACATCAATGACCTCCTCTCTAGCACATCCAACCCACAGTTACGCGGACGACAGCACCCTCCACTCAAATATACAATATTCTAAGCCTGTCTCTTTAGCCCAATTAGATGAGGATCGCAGACTCATGGAGAGTTCTGTCTCCGTGGATCTCCAAAAAATATTAGACTGGGGAAGTAGAAATCTTGTACAATTCAACCCCACCAAATCTCAGTCTTGCTTTCTTTCTCATAAGAGATACACCAGCCCTAGACCCATCACAATGAACAACCAAGTTATTCAAAGTAATGAGTCATTTTCTCTTATTGGCATTTCTGTGGATCGAAATCTTAATTGGCACCAACATGTCACATCAATTGCAGAAGCGGCTGCTAAGAAATTAGGTTTCCTCTTCCGGGCTCGCAAATACTTTTCACCAGCTAATCTCTATACCTTATATACTTCACAAATAAGGCCAAACCTCGAATACTGCTCCCACATCTGGGGTGCAGCTGTCGCTTCTACACTCGCTATCCTGGACTCCATTTAAAAGAGAGCTATACGTCTCATCGGTGACCCTACCCTCACCCAAAGGCTGCCATCCCTTGCCCACCGACGTGCCGTTGGTGACCTCTCTCTATTTTATAGATATCTGCACGGGCACTCCTCAGAGGAGCTTTCCTCCATAGTTCCCCCACCTGCTGCCCCCAACTGATCTACCAGGGGAACAGAGCGAATGCACCCTTTTACTGTCCAGGTCACCCGACATAAAACTTCTTGTTATGCCCGCTCTTTTGTGCCGAGGACTTCCAAGTTGTGGAATTCCTTGCCGACACATGTGTTTCCTTCTCTTCCGAGCCTCCAAACCTTAAGTCCAGAATTAACAAGTTGCCTCTTTCCTCCCTGTCAACACCCACGGTACGATAGTATTTAGGCTGTAAGCTCTCGTGTGTTGTTGAAATTAAAAAAATATATATCTGACTCAGTTTAAAGTAATTATACAGACTTATGATAACAACAAAACTAAATAAAATGTTAGACGAATATCCCCGTTACTGTTATATACACCGATGGATCTAAAACTACCAAGGCCCAAGGGGCAGCCTTTTACGTACATAATTCCCAGCAGAAATTTAAATATAAATTAAACCCTTTAGCTTCCATATAGAGTACAGAGATAGTCGCTATAGAAAAAGCCTTGATTTGAATATATGTGTCGGACTCACAAGCTTGACTTTAGCGTTACAGAATTTCAATCTAGCTATAGCACTGATTGCATAGCAAAACTTGTTAAATTTGTTAACAAGATAACTACGATAATTAAATTAATATTCGTATGGGTTAAAGGTCAATAGGTATCTTCTAGTGATGGGAAAAACGGTTAGTTTCTGTTAACAGTTGAAGCAGTTAACGTTATTTAATAATAACCGTTGAAAATAACGACTTCAGTTATTTTAAACTCGATAGTCGATCGATAGTATCCTACATTCCCAAAGCTGTGAGCGAGAGCGAGCACACTAGTATAAATGCATTGTGTTTTTACCCCGTTATTCCACATAGTGTATAAATCTCAAATTTTGTCGATATGAAAAGGAAACAAAGGGTTAAGAAATTATAATAAGCGTGTCGTAAATCTTTTGCCACTCTGAAGTGAAACTTTTAGAAATCAGAAAGGAGTCTTATATTAGTATTTACTTAGATGTTTTAGGAATTATAAACTAGTCATTTCTAACAAATGTATTTTATGAGGGGTCTTTACGTAAATGTCAATTCCACAGCAAGAATTAATAAATATCATTATTTATCACGTCTTGGGACGTTAGACGTTAGAACTTTTATTGCTACACAGGGAGTGGTTCTAAGAACTCCATAACATAACGCAGCTCATAAAATTTCGGTAAAGAAATTTCCCTTTATTCTGTACATGTGGTTTGTTATTACATTATGCTTTTATTCTTTCTTAGAAAGATCTCTATCTCTAGTTACATTTTCGGTCATCTTTATCAGTCCTTTTAAAAACTGTGCAAACAACAGCCAACAGTATAAAAAATTGAGTTTGAGTTTAAAAAAAAATTGGAAGATATATAGTATTAATTGTTTATTTACTTATTTTAATGTTCGTTGTTTTAAAATTAGTTTCAAAAATTTCAAAGGGCTGTAACTTGGAGGAGAAGGGGTTTCAAGAAAAACTTAATAAAAAGACACCCCTTATTTTTCTCCAAAGAATTACCCTGTAAAATTTTTCGCAGCAATTTGGAAACACCCTGTATATATATATATATATATATATATATATATATATATATATATATATTCATTTAACTTTTTATATTTAAATGTATATAGATATTAAAAAATGTTGTATCATTATATTTTTTTTATCAATTTGATAACTATTATCAGACAAACGAAAATGACGTGTTAACTGTTTTCTTAGGTAATGTATATAAATTTAAATAAATAAGTACTTTAATTTCACATGAAATAACCCTATTTTGCGTTGTCTATAGTGACAGTAATAACACGTTTTTACAGAAATTCATCTCTTCACCCAACATTTTTTATTATTAAATATTTGGCTTTACATACTAGTGGGAAACTCAACTGTTTCAAAAATAACAGCTTCTCAGTTTAACAGAATAACTCTGTGTAGTAGTGTCCGTATGCCGTATCCCCATCAACAACCGGTTAAAGTTAAAATTAAAATTAAACCGTTTTATTGTACCGAAGATCGTACGTCCCTAAAGCTGTGAGCGAGAGCGAGCACACTAGTATAAAGAATAATGTTATGAAGTACAGTCCGCTCTATACTGTATAACCATACATATTTAGCATTCCCAATCTCAAGGCTATTCATCCAGTTAAATGGTTAAATAACAGTTTCCGATGAAAACCGATGTTTTGATCATCGAACCTAGTTGCAGTAGAACTGAAACAGACACGACTCCGAATTCTAGTTTAGTGTAAAAAGCGTTACTTTTTAAGCTGTTATTTTTATAAATCCATAACTGGTGGTTACCGTTACGGCTCGGTAACCGTTTAACAATAGCTGACAGTTAAATAACGACCCATCACTAGATCTTCTGAAATGAGATTATTGATGGACTCGCTAGAGAGGCAATCGATTCGGGAGTCCCTGAAAATAGATGGAATCTTATTGACATCAAGTGCTGACATCTCCAGAGACATTACCTTTATCTGGTCAAAAGAATGGAAAGACTACGTTACAAAGTATAGCAAACCCATACACCTAGCTCTACCCAGAATTACTAACACATCTGTCGAAATATGGTCCACTTACAAGGAAACAAACAAGAACCATAGTAAGGCTCAAATCTAATCACGAAAGGTGCCCATTACATCTTAGTCGAATTGGCGTCCGCGATGATGCATATTGTGAAGGTGATGGAGAAACCGAGGAGGATTTAAATCGTATATTGCTTGCTTGTCAACTTTATACAGAAACAAAAGCTTTTCAGATCATTAAAGTTAATGAATATATCTTGTCCCTTCAACATAACTCACTTGCTAGGTTTTATATGTAAAAGAATCTACATTTTGCTGATTTTTAAAGCACAAATTAAGTTATACAATTATGGCAGTTTATCTTTTTTTTGTCTAAATATTGTAGTTAAATGTTACATGCTTATTGTTAGATAGCGTTAGAAACGGTCAGTTTTTCCAGTAGCCCTGCCACCCCTGAGAATTCAGCATACGGCTGTGACAGTCTCAAGTTTACATTTAGAACGCACACAGCGTACAGTTCAAGTCACACAAATATATTCAAACACAAACAGTGTACATTATATAATACGAACAGTATTTAATGTAATATAGACGTATGATTTATATGTATATAATAGTGCAAATTAAATAGTTAAGTGTACATACATACAAATGGTTTTAATTCAGTAATCAGTCATCATAATCAAATACATAACAAACATTCATTCTACACATACACTATACACTTATGTATGAAAAGGTGTCTTTAAATATTTTAAGTTTAAGTAAGTTATAGTTAATTTACAGGTATGTTTTTTATTAACAATTGTATACAACTCCTATTGTCTGGCGATTTTCTATCCTTTCGTTCCATGGCCTATGTCTGTTTGTTTTATGAGCCTTGGCTGGTCCCTTAGCGAAGAGGTATCCCTGTTTTAATCTTTAATAGTTTGAAGAGAAAAAAGGGGGAAAAAGAGAATAAATTACAAAAAAGTCTGCACGCAACAAGTACGTTATGGTAGTGAATTTTCATAGAAATGATCTGGCACCAAATATTTTTATAACTTTTCTTGTAACATAGAAATCTAAATTTTGGTGTATGGTTTACTCTTTATATCGTAAACGCAGCTACGAAATATGGATACCATAGCTTTTTATTTTTTTTAGATAAAAAATCCTTTCGATAGGAAACTCAAAAGTTTCCGGGAAAACCTGGTCCAATTTTCCTGGCTAACGAACTTATCCAAACCACTTACAAAAGGAAGATACATGCTAAACTTGATCAAAATCGGCCCATTATTTCTTGAGTGATTGGTGTGACACACACACACGCGCACACGCACGCACGACCCCTCCCCCCACAAAAACGCGCGCGCGCGCACGGTTCTAGGGGTCCTAGTTCGCGCTCATCTCGGGATCTCCCCATTAGGGAATTTTTTCTACGAAAATTCACTGAAAACGGAAAGAGTAGACAATCAAAAGAAAAAGAAGAAAATATGAAAAGGAGAAAAGAGAAACAAGGGTAAAATTCTTTGTGAAGGATGGCTTTGCCATTCTATTAACCTTTTTTTCATTACCTAATCATTAAAAACATTGAATTTATAAAAGTCTGTGGTGGTATAATGCAAGGGTAAATGCATCTCCCAAAACCATCTTATATATATATATATATATATATATATATATATATATATATATATATATATATATATATATATATATATATATATATATATATATATATATTGTACATACCTACATACGTACATGCATGCATGCATACATATATACATACATACATTTTTTGTTTGTTTTTGGATACAGGAGTGGAGAAATTCATCCTGCAGACCTCATTCAGGACACCGTAGTGCGTGGGATATCGAGGTACTGTGAGACTCACACTCACCAAAACTCCGCTCCCTGGAGTATCGGACCTTAGTCCCTACCTGCGTCGGAAAGATTTCACACAATGACGTTTGGGTTTGAATGTTTCCATTCTGTTTTTGCCGCGGGGACGTTATCAGGTATCACAATACATTCTTGCTTAACCTGTACACAGTGTATATGCTTTCCAGATGAGCGAATCAAGAAATAACAATATTTTTCTTAATATTAAAAAGAAGTACTTACCCTATGTGGTGACTTGAGTAGTCTATGTACTCCAGCAAGCTGGTTAATCAGAGGTAGAGTGACACTAAAGGTATGTTGAGGCGGTCTCGCAGGATCAGGAAAATTCGTTGTGTAAGAAAACGGATCTATGTCGTTCAGATACTGCACCCTACATGTCAAAGACATCGTTGTATACGAAATTAACTTAACTGATAATTATAAGCACTGCACTTTTTAATACACTTAAGTCATTAGAAAGCACTAAACTATTATTACATTCACTTATTTTGTGAACCCTTTCAACACTTTGGTCTCTGCTTTGGCTAATTATCAGTGTAGTGTGTTTATGGTCCTTTTTGTTTACTTGTTTTCGTGTGCTAACGTCGCTCGAGAAGTTTATGAGATCGGTTTTGTGCTAGTTTACTTAGGATATTTATTTTAGTCCCTCACATTGTTGACATGCTTAGTTGTTCGAATGCTGGGGAGGAAAAATATCGATAATAAGACAATGCTGGATCTAGAGGGTGGATTATAAGGGTGAGACGCTTCTTACTGAACGGAAAGCTTTCACTACATATTATGTTATTCAGAAGTAAAAGATGGCTTTCACACATTATGGCTAGAAGTGATTGTTCCTTTACATATTAAAAATAATTACATGTTGTAAAACATTTAGCATTAAGAAAATAAAAAATATTTCACCATAAACAATATATAAACCAGTTTTTAATTGATTAGTAATTAGAGGCTACTGCAATATGAATATTCTTAACTGCTTATTTGGTAATTATTTTGTGACTAAAGGTAAACACTCCGACAGACACCATCTGCCGTTTATATAATTTAACAATTTCTGATGATAAATCAAGTATATTCTCTTTCTTGAAACGCCCAAAATCCACCAAATAAACCCAGCAAAAAGAAAGCTATTTTGGAGAGGCTTTTATTCATTAAGTGGCTTGCAATTTTCATGTTGATAAAAAAGGTTTTTAAATCATCACAGTGCAGTATTTCTTTGTGTGTTATTCAAATTGTATGGTGCGTCATGAAAAAAAAAAAACAAATGACTGCAAATTTCAGAACTTTTTTTTTATTTCAACAACACACCACGAGGGCTTACAGCCTAAATACTATCGTACCGTGGGTGTCGACAAGGAGGAAAGAGGCAACTTGTTGATTCTGGACTTGAAGGTTTGGAGGTTCGGGGGAGAAGGAAAAACATGTGCCGGCAAGGAATTCCACAACTTGGAAGTTCTCGGGACAAAAGAGCGGGCAGTGTTCTATGTCTGGTGACCTGGACAGTAAAAGGGTGCATTCGCTCTGTTCCCCTGGTAGATCTGTTGGGGGCAGCAGGTGGAGGAACTATGGAAGAAAGCTCCTCTGAGCAGTGCCCGTGCAGATATCGATAAAAGAGAGAGAGAGAGAGGTCACCAACGGCACGTCGGTGGGCAAGGGATGGCAGCCTTTGGGTGAGGTTTGGGTCACCGATGAGACGTATAGCTCTCTTCTGAATGGAGTCCAGGATAGCGAGTGTAGAAGCGGCAGCAGCACCCCAGATGTAGGAGCAGTAATCGAGGTTTGGTCTTATTTGTGAAGTATATAAGGTATAGAGATTAGCTGGTGATAAGTATTTGCGAGGAAACCTGATTTCTTAGCAGCCGCTTCCGTAATAGATGTGACATGTTGGTGCCAATTGAGATTTCGATCCACAGAAATGCCAACAAGTGAAAAGGACTCATTACTTTGAATAACTTGGTTGTTTATTGTGATGGGTCTAGGGCTAGTGTATCTCTTATGAGAAAGAAAGCAAGACAGTGTGATTAGGTGGGGTTAAATTGTACAAGATTTCTACTTCCCCAGTCTAATATTTTTTGGAGATCCACGGAGATAGAACCCTCCATGAGTCTGCGATCCTCATCTAATTGGGCTAAAGAGACAGGCTTAGAATATTGTATATTTGAGTGGAGGCTGCTGTCGTCCGCGTAACTGTGAACTGGGTTGGATGTGCTAGAGAGGAGGTCATTGATGTGGAGAAGAAACAAAGTAGGGGCTAAAGCTTAACCTTGAGGAACTCCTGCATTAATTGGATACAGTTTAGAGGAATGGCCATCCACGACAACAGAAATGCTCCGGTTGGAGAGGAAATTTGCTGTCCACGTACAGAGTTTTGGTGGTAAGCCATATGCCGGTAGTTTATTAAGCAGCGCTGCGTGCCAGACCTGGTCGAATGCTTTGGATATGTCTAGAGCGACAATCTGGGATTCACCGTGTAGTTCCATAGACTTGTTCCAAGAATGGGTGACAAAGGAAAGGAGGTCGGTTGTTGATCTGCGCTGACGGAATCCATACTGCCTGTCGTGAATTAGGCTGTGTTTTTCGAGAAATTTTAGTAATTCGGTGTTTATATACTTTTCCATCACTTTAGAGGCGACTGAAAGGAGAGAATAGGTCTGTAGTTGCTAGGAAGCGCTTTGGATCCTTTCTTGGGGAATGTTGTACTCGAGCAGTTTTCCAGTTACCAGGGAATATGCCTCTATTGTAAGATGTCTGAAACAGACGAGTCAGGACAGGAGCAAGTTCTGGTGCGCATTTTTTGAGAACAATTGCTGGGATCTCGTCAAGGCCAGAGGCTTTCCTGGTATTAAGAGAAGAGAGCATATTTCGTACCTTTTTAGTTTTGAAAATGATATCAATCATTTTATGCGCGACATTGGGGACTGTTGGTGGTTGAACATTTGGAGGTGGGTCGAGAGTAGAATTGCCGACGAACAACGAGGCAAAAAGTTCAGCCTTGCCCAGGGCGGTAGAAACAATTCCATCCCCTGAGACAAGAGGTGGGAATGTGCTCTTGCAGAAATTATTCCCAATACACTCTGTTATTATGATTTTCAGTCAAACACTTTTCAATTTGATCATCCTTGACCATATGAAAAGCATTTTGGAACATATTATATTTACAATATTTTTTTGTTCGGAATTAGCAATAGAACCTAATATTGGCATGTAATTTAGGAACACCCGTATATAAGTTTTGACCTCATTATACTTTTTGACATATTTGAGTGACCTAAGAATTTTTCGAATGCTTAAATTGACAACATTTTTTTTGAATCTACGAATTAATCTGCATACAGGTCAATTCAATTTTAGTGATGTTGGGTGATAAAAGTTCTAAGAAAAAAATATAAAACTACAGATGTCTTATAAAATTGATTACTAATAACGTATTAATCAATACGGTCAATAAGAACGTTAAGGCGGCATCTCCTGCTGTGACGCTTTTTTATCGACTTGGACAACATCTGTTTATTATTGGCGATGACTGAAATGGAATTTGACTTCCTAAAAATATATCTAAATTTATTAAGATATATGATTCCAGCAAGATTGAGCACCTTCTTATTTTGGCCTCGCAGTACAAAATTTCGTAAATTTCGTAACGTTTTCCCAAATAGATGAATTGTGCACCAGGAAGTAATAGAGTGGGCAGCTCGGTCGCCTAATTTGAACCCACGGACACTTTTTCTTATAAAAAAAGTGTATAAAGAAGAAGCAAATAATTTAGAGGGCTCCTAATCTTGGAGCTACTAGAGCAGTGAAACAAGAAACAATTGCAAATGTTAATCATTTTTGCAAAGTCATGATTTTTAGATGACCTGAGGGCTCGTATTCTTGATACTATTACAGCAGTGAAACAAGAAGCTTATGCAAATGTTAAGACGATCGTTTTTGAAAAGTCTTTACTTTTATTCGATGACCTGAGTGCTTGCATTCTTGGAGCTATTAGAGCAGTGAAACAAATATTTGTAAATATTAAGACGATCGTTTTTGAAAAGTCTTCATTTGTTTTCAAAATAATGGAAGATATTTTGAACATATATTTTGGCACCCTGATATTTTTTATTATCTTTTTTAATTTATGGGGCAACCGTGGTAGATTGTCCATAATAAAGAGAAATTTGTCTTTCTCTAAGGATTTTTGTTATCCCAACCCCACTAAAATTTGATGACCTGCATGCCGAATTATAATTCATAGATTCAAATATATATATATATATATATATATATATATATATATATATATATATATATATATATATATATATATATAGGGTTGCGCATTGAAAATGAAATAGACCGATTTGCGTCCAGAGGATTTTTTTTTAATAAACGCTGAAACACGTCAATTTTAATATTGAGGGGGACATGTTTTGACATAAAACTCAACTTTGTCACATCAAGCCCTTAAGGGTGGTGATAACAACCCTTATATTTTAAATAGGGATCATGGATTGAGTGTTACATCATTTGAAAACTCTTTCTTTTCTGAATTCAGTACACTAATTTTTTTGAAAGTTTTGTCAACTCGTTTAATAATTATTCACAGTTGAAGATGCAAAAACGCATTTCACCCATTCCGATAAGAAATGTGCTGATAGTCAATGTTTTGTTGGTTTGTAAACAAATAATTGACTATCAGAACATTTCTTATCGGAATGAGAGATATGCGGTTTATCATTTCAGTTTATCGGTCGGTTTCATACTTGAGAGTACTACCGAAAATTACTTTCACAATGGTGTATTCTGTAGAAGAAAGAGTTGAAATAATCATTCTTTTTTTCAAAAACGATGACTGTGCCAACCGTACCGCAAATTTGTTTAATGGACGACATCCGAACAGACATGTTAACAGAAAATACATTTTGGAGTTAGTTGCAAAGTTTCGACAAAGTGGTTCAGTAGCCAACAAAAAAACGGGATCCTGAACGTGAATTTCCGGTTAGAAATGAGACTACTGAGATTGAAGTTTTAGGACAAATTGCTACAGACCCAACATTGAGCACGATTCAATTGGCCACTGTTTCAGACATCAAAAGAAGAACTATTCAGCGAATATTGAAGCATCATAAATTTCACCCGTATAAAATTCATATTGTACAACAACTGAATGAAGATGATTTTGATCGGCGGCTGGAGTTTTGTGAACTTATGACTGCACCAATAGCTGATAACGGAAACTTTCTGTTCAATATCTGTTTTTCAGACGAGTGTGCGTTTTTATTAAACTCTACAATACACAATCCAGTCCACACTCAAACTCCACAGAAATTGAATGTCTGGACTGGCATTTTTGGAGACCGTTTAATCGGACCAATTTTTCTTGGTGGAAATTTGAGTGGCGAAACGTATTTGGAGTTACTAGAAGATATCGTTTACCCTCCACTGATTGACGTTGTTGAAAACGATGATCGCCATCAAGAAAATCAATTAGTGTTTCAACAAGATGAAGCTCCTCCGCATTTTTCACAACGTGTTAGGGAGTTTTTGAACAGAGAGTTTCCAAGACAATGGATTGGGCGTAAATATGCTATTGAGACGCCTAGATCATCGGATTCAACTCCTTTAGACTTCTTTCTATGGGGCCATTTAAAGAGTAGAATTTACGGAACAGAACCGGAGTCTCTGGAAGAATTACGACGACGCATTGTTCAAGAATGCCGTGTAATAACTCCACAAATGCTCCAGAATGTCAGAGCTCGTTTTGAATAAAATTTGTACTTTTGTATGGAAGCTGGTGGTCAACAATTTGAACACTTACTTAAATGAATAAACATTTTTGAACGTTTGGTTTTGTTTTTTAGTTTTTTTTTTTACGAAAAATTGACTAATTAGTGCATTTATTATCACAATGAATGAAATGCGTTTTTGCATTTTCAACTGTGAAAATGCAACTGTGAATAATTTTTAAACGAGTTGATAAAACTCAAAAAAATTAGTGTGCTGAATTCAGAAAAGAAAGAGCTTTCAAATGATGTAACACTCGACCCATGTTCCCTATTTAAAATATTAAAATATAAGGGTTGTTATCACTACCCTTAAGGGTTTGATCTGACAAAGTTGAGTTTTATGTCAAAACATGTCCCTCTCAATATTAAAATTGACGTGTTTCAGCGTTTCTTAAAAGAAAATTTCTCTGGACGCAAATCGGTCTGTTTCGTTTTCAATGCGCCTATATATATATATATATATATATATATATATATATATATATATATATATATATATATATATATATATATATATATATATATATATATATATCCATTTGAAAAAAGATGGTTGTTATCAAGATGATAATAATTTAAATAAATTTCAAGGTCATACAAATATGTCAAAAAATTTGAGCGACAACTTTAATTCCAAACATTTTGGATAATTTTTTCCTACTCCAATTCCTTTATTACAAACATATGCCTGGCCCTATATGATAATGGAATAATGAGAATAAAAAGAAAAAATTATCAAAAGTTGTTGAACAAATTTGTTAACATATTTGTGTGACCTCAATAGTTTTTGACAGCTTAAATTGTCACCTTGGTAACAGCAAACTTTTTTTCAAATGGAAACCTATATTTTTTTCCTTTATTTGGAATCAACCAATTATTCTGCAAACACGGCCGTCAAATTTTAGTAAGGTTGGATAATAAATATCCTGAGACAAAATAGTCGAACAATAAAATCACGGTTGCCCCATAAATTAAAAAATAATAACAATAAAAAGTATCAAAATGTCAAAATAAATTTTCAAAATGTCTTCCATTGATTTCAAAACATAAATCAAGCCCTCTCAAAAAATGGTCGTCTAACATTTCCAAATGTTTCTTGCATCACTGCTCTAGCTGCACAAAGGATGCAATGAAAATTTGTTAAAAATAAAACACAACTTAGCGATGTCGTGGCAACAGTTAATTTTAATCAAATTTAAACACAACTGTAATATAAAATAGAAATTACAATAAGAACCCAAATCACCAGAATACATCTTTTTAAAGACTTGACGATCGTTTCACTAACAAAGTTAGCGTCATCAGATGATGAAAAAATCTGAAGTTTCCATCGTCTGATGACGCTAACTTTGTTAGTGAAACGATCTTCAGGTCTTTAAAAGATGTATAGTGGCGATTTGGATTTTCCAAGTGTACTTATCATCGCTCATCACAATTTCCAATCTACACTTAGTAGAAATTTCAAGCTAAAAGAGATCAAATAAACGAGTTCTAGGTATTACATCGGGTAAAATTGTTACGATCAACCTCTGGGTAGTGGCAATGTACTGTATATATTAGCACTATCAGACTGTTCTTTAAAAAACAATATCAAAATTATATTAAAAACACGATGAGTAGTTACTTGGAAACTTCGGCAAAATTTTGTGTTTCTTTACCAAGAAAAGAAAAAGGTTATATTGACGTAGAATCTTTGTGTAACTCATGCTGTGCCCAAACGGTGCGATTAGTAATTAAAATGTATTTTTGGTATCAAAACAAAAAAGGCTTTAAATAAACACCAGATCTAAAGTTGCTTAATTACCAAGACCATGTTTTTCTGGAAAGTCTTTTTTGGGCTTTTAGAACGGTTCACACAGACGATAAAATCGTGCACATACGTGAATTTTGTACTGTGTATAAAGAAACAAATATTAATTGGGACCTAGACCAACTGACTATCGATTATCGGATAAAAAACAACAAGCAATTAATAATTTTTAACCTTTTCAGCGTAAGTTGTTCCTTTTAATCGCCATTCTTATACTCAGCAACGTAAACAAGAACGAATTTTATACATTACTTTCCTCATAAAACTTATAATAAAACTGCAAGTGTTGTTAAATGAGTTTTAAAATGTTCCTGCGAGTGTTCCTGTTCTGCAGAATAACACGCTATAAACATTACAATTACCTACCTCGAAATAACTCTTATAACGTAATCACGACTGCTGAAGAAAGTTGTCGTTAATAATGAGCTCTTGAATCATAAATATACATTTTTATTTATTGCTGGTGAAATTGAAAACAGATGGGCAATGAGTTAGACATGGTCTTCTACCACATGGTGTTCCATCAATAAATTGATAAAATGTCAACAGAAAAGCAGATCAAAATCCATACTATTGCTGAGCAAGACTTTCTACTGTAATTTAGTCCGATATCCGAAAATAGTTTCAATTTTGTTTATTACTCATGGAAAACTAACTAAGTATCCAGTGATCAACTACTTATATCTAAAGTTAAGGTGATGGAAATTACGCAACTAAAATTTTTACAGGCGCCACTTTTTTAGCTGCTTAATTGTCTAAATATTTATAATTATTTATTGTTATCATGAGCACAATGATCTGTTTTATTTACTTTTAAGCCACCTCTATTGATAAAAAAACATATAAGAGGATAATTTTTAGTATTATTGGTTATGTCTTGTTTATCTAATCCTACGCTTTTTTTGTCATCACAAGCAATTACTGTTTGTGACACTAGTACATGATTTCTACCACATGGTGTGCCAAATCAATTGATTGATAAAATAGAAACACAAAGGCGGATCAAAATCCATACAGTTGCTGAGAAATTAAATTTAGTCCGGTATCTGAAAAGCTTAAATTTTGACTTTTACTCATGAAAACCTTGCTAAAGCTTTGAAGTGATTACCTATATCTACGAAGCTAATGAAAATTACGCAGCTACATATTTTACAGACACAATTTTTTAGCTGATTTATTTCCTAAAAAGATTTTTAATAATTTCTCACCACCATCTTCACGGTTTTAAGTGGAACATAATAATCTGGTTTCTTTATTTGTTGGCAAATTTTTATATACAAAATACGTAAGAGGACAATTTGTTTAGTACTATTTGTTATGTGTAGTTTGTTATGTTATTTTATGTTTTGATTAAATATTACTTTTCGTTGTTATAAGAAATTACTAGTTGTGTGACTAGTACATGATTTAAAAGTCACACAAAATAAAATTGCTCAACCACACTAACGGTGGAGAAGGGTACTGGGTTCGATCCCAGGGTTCTCCTTTCACTTTTTCAGTACATACCGTGGCTGTGGCAATGTATTTATGCAAATTGGATGTCTGCACGTGCCGTCCTTCGGAGGGGGCGTAAAGCCGTCTGTCCCCTATCCATGCAATGTTGGGCAGGTTCAAGATCCCCGCCCTCCTTACAGAAAGGTAGGGGTTCGGCAAAATTTCCCGGACAGTAAGGTGAAACTGTCCCTGGCGTCAGTGATTGTCCATAGTCGCAGAAATAGACCGACGTTAAGGAAACAAAACAAAAACTAACGGTGGAATAATTTATCACCATCTAATATTTTGCCAACTTATGGCAGTTTCAAATGTAAACATATTAAAGAAAAGTCCGCACGCAACAAAGGCGTTATGGTAGCGAATTTTCATTAAAATGGGTCTACCGCAATATTGTTAAGTAGTTGAATCGTTAACAAAAGTTCAGAAATAATAAAATGTTTGTGGTGAAAAAGTATATATAAATACATGAAGGAGGGCCATGCATTTAACGATATGTCAGAAATTATTAGGCTATTAAATCTGTCAATTTGAAGTTATATCTGATATTTATTTCTTAGCTTCCCGTCTTTCTTGGGTACAAAACTTATTTTGAATTATGTTTGCATCCTTCAGTATCTTAACCTAGAATATATGTTTTTTTGTGAATAAAATTGAATAAATTGTCATGACTTTTTTTTTTAATTTTGAAAAAAACTTTAAATACCTTTGTACAGACTATTACCATATAACAAATTTTATTAAAATTACAAAAGTTTTCTAAAAGAAAATGTAATTTTTATCTACAAACGAAAGGCAGCTTCCAAATTATATACGTGGCCGGTATTTAAGCTGACCCAACCGAACTCGAAAAAAGTTTTGAAAACAAATTTGTATCTTCGAAGCTTATTACATTATTTTTATAAAATTTTACTGTGTATCGAAATTAAATGGAAAACTCAGTTATTAGATAATAAAATATGTTTATGAAAATCGCGACCATAACGGATTTGAGGCACCCAGGCTTACACTTTACTCTTATTTACGATTTAATTAACACTTTTTTTATGAAAACAATAATTTTTAAGGAAATTTCGCTACCACAACGCACTTGCTACATTTACCTAATAGTTTTTCATACAAAGAACATTATTACATGCATGAAAATACCCAACGACATATATAGCGGACAGAAAACGACTTTTAAAATCAAAAAAATTCGAATTATCATGTGACCGCGAACGTTCTGCTACTGGTCGTGACGTAGTTGGATAGTAAATAAATATCGTGTTTACTTTTGCCTTATGGTATGATAAGTATGGTCGCTTGTGTCTCAACGTAGTCGTGGATTTTATTCGTTTATTGTGTTTCTTCTAATTGAATAGTGTAAAGTATGCGCAAAAAATGGGCAACAGTGGTTTTCAACAGGCGCTATCAGATAATTTGCCAAGAATTGACTCATTTATGACGACATCATTCTTTTTGATAGAACAATGTTGTCTGAATTAATTACAGATAATTAATGGAACGAAACCCAATAATTTTGTTAATTAATAACCATCATTTTTGCCGGTTGTTAATACTAAGAGTAATACGTAAAGCAAATACTTAATATGTACAGATAAACATACCTTGACCACATGGAAATTACAACCTAACTTAATAACGTATGATAAGAATTTTAACCTTACATCACTAATATTAATTGTGAAAATGGGGAGGTAATACATTAAAATGGCCCTCACAACAATATAAGGCGGGTTTCTAAGATAACTGTGGATTTTCCCTTCCACCCCGCTTTATAACTTTGCATCATCGCTTTCTAATCGGAACGATGAAAAATAGTATCTATGGAATTTTTATAGTCGTATTTACACACATTGGTACTATACAGTATATTTATAAAGTTTATTTTCCATATTATCAAATAAAATCGCGTGCAAAAGCCAAGATTCGATCAACAGCTTGCAACAGAGGATGTAAACCCAGAGAAGCAAGTTCATTGTTGACTATTTTACTGTCCCGTGACATCACAGATCATGGCGGCAAAATAGTGGTGTCTGACACCACCAATTATGAAATTTGAATTTTCAAATGTTTTTTTGCATCGTTATTTTTGTAGCATGTGAAATCAAAAAATTATAAATATCATCTTTGTGGATGTCTATCAGAATTGATAAGAAAAAAAAACATGCAAATTGTCTATTCAAACAGTAAGAACTTATCAAACACGACATGTCACGCAATATGTTGTTCTCTAGAAGCTGTATTTGTTTTAGAATCTTCATTTGAAAATCATTTAATGCGACATTTTTATCTTTTTCTAAACTGTGAACCCCTAGAAATGATCGTCTCTCCCGTTGACATTGCTAAAGATCCAAACTAGCAAAAAGGGTCTATTTCATATACATTTTTTACAAACATTGTAATTAAATGAATAAAATGAATTACTAAAACAGAAACCTACGGTTTTGTGAAACACATTTCATGCAGTTCTTCTCTTTCAAAACCTTTGTTTAAAAAACGCCAATTTTGACATTTGATTGTGACAAAATAAACATGTGCTTGTTGCCTTGTGATTGGTCAAGATCCAGCGACTACCTTGGAGAATTGAAATCATTCTCGTTTCGACCTTTTAAAATATTCTTTATAAAATAAAGTGCGTTATGGTAGCGAGTTTATTTCAAAATCTAATGACTTAATTTTATATTATCAAAGAAACTTAATTGATATTGCATATGTCTCTATTAAGGCCATATGTGTACGAAATTTCATCAAACTGGCTTTATTATTTTCGGAAAAACACTTTATTTTCTGTACAAAAAACTGACTCCATTAGGCAGGTTAACGAATCCGTTCAAGAGGCCTCGAAAAGAAACATACTTGCAAAGATTAATCAAAATTGGTTAGTTATTGAAAATTCACTAAAAATCGACTGACTCAATCAAATGTAGATGAATATTTACATCTTTTTGGGGAAAGCGATTAACTAGCAGGGGCATTTAGATGTTTAAAGGTCATTTAAATAAATTTAGTGTCTGTGAAGTTATTTTTCTGCGGGAAACCACTTTGCACCAAAAATGTAAAAGAATGCGCAAATATTTTTTTCTGCTAAATAATGAAAAGATTCAAAGGACTAATTAACAGTTTCAATTTTTTTAAAGTTTTGGATCTTTGTAGATTGCACAAAAAATGACTTTAAAAAATAAGTATAAGTAGCTATGTGTAGTTTTGCAAATATTTCAAAAATTAAAAATACCAATTTTATCGAAAAACAACGTAAGAAAAGTTGTTTTCTTGGCGCAACATTGTTTAATTTGCTACAACTAACACATGATGAATAAATTGCATCAAAATATTGCTTTATTTCCGAAAAATAACGAATTTTGTATTTCGACAATTTTGAAAAACGCTAGTTCGTCTCTAAGGAAAAATTATTCGGCATATTTCATTTGGGTTGAATGGGTATTTACACAAGCACTAATCATGGCGTGTCTTTTTTTTGTATTCTTTTTTCCTTTTGGTGAAGATTTTTTGGCGGTCACTGTGTATGTGTTTTTTCTATCCCAGTTCACGCTCAATTGAAAAAAATGTACGTGTCACAATGGTTACTCCTTAGCTATAGCGTGTTTTATCTTTGAAAAAAATTGACACAGAAAAACAAATGACTTAAAAAAAATTATTATTTATAATACAAATATCCATGTATAAAGTTATGTTTCACAAGACAGTAAACTCTAATAAAGCTTGCAAAAAAACAGCGTTATTTAATTATGCTATTGTCCATGTTCTTTGTTTGCCCAAAACTATCGATGACATAATAAATTCCGAAAGAAATGCAACAGTTTTTTATTGCATTTTTTCTGGTAGGTAAACAACGATACAATAGTAAAACGCCCCCGCAAAACTATACGCATTAACCTTGAATTTGGTGAGTTATATTTAACGATTTTATTCAAATTAGCTTGAATAAACTGAAACCAGCGAAATAATCTGCTTTCAATTAATTGTTTCCCGATACCATTTCTGTTTGTTAACGTGCTGACATTTCTGAATTTAAGCAGTGTGAAGAAGCTGTTTTAATAATTACAAGAGATTCTTCGCATTTACTAATTTGCTAACACATAACGTGTAGTAGTTAAGTAGTTTAGAAGTTCATCCTCTGATTATGCTAACTTTGCTAGTGAAACGATCGTCAGGTCTTTAAAAGATGTGTTGTGGTGATTTGGGTTCTCCAAGTGTACTTATCAGCACTAATTGCAGGTTCCAATCTTCACTTCGACTCATTATTATTTTTGTTAGGGTGTGTGTGTTTTTTTTTCTCTTTAAGTCGGCCTATTTCCGCGACTATGGCCAATAACCGACGCCAGGAGGCAATTTCACCTCACTACCCTGGAAAATTTGCCGAACCCCTGCCTTTCTATCAGGAGGATAGGGATCTTTAACGTGCCCGACATCAGATGGACACGGGTCCGAGGGCTTTACGCCCTCTCCGACGGGAGGAATGTGCAGACATTTAACTTGCTCAAATACAATGCCACAACATCGGTCGATGTTAATGTTACAGTATGTAATGAAAAAGTCAAAGGAGAACCCTGGGATTGAACCCAGTACCCTTCGGTTCAGAGGCACACGTTCTTACCACTGAACCACCGGGGCTTTTTTGTTAGGGTACACACATAATTTTGATTCCTTAGTTAAAAACATGCATCCTATTAATTTTAAGGTAATAATATAAATTATAAGTCTGTCTTTATAGTGAATTTGAATTAATCAATATTGTTCATAATTACTCACATTGTTTCAGTTCATCTGGACCTGTGTTTTTGGGCCCATTAAATAATTATGTTGTTTTTTTACGTAGGTAGATATGCAGGGTGTTTCAGTACGAAATGCACTTCCATGAACAATTGATAGATTAGCAGAAAATAAGTCCAAAATGGTATATCATTCTTCCAGGGTAAATTTTCGGTAAATTTGCAGATTAGCTCCCGAACGCTTTTCCAAAAATTGGTTTCAAAAACATTACTAAGGACCCCCTGAATGCACAAACCACAATAAAAAATTCTTGTTGACACACCCCCAAGTAAGTTACGGGACCAGGAGTGAACAGGGATGCTGGGCGGGGTAGGTAGTAAAAAGAAAATATGAGCAGAAAATGCGTAGAAAACTACTTGAAAACTGTCTATTTGAAGACATATCCCCCTGAAACCCTACCTACCCCGCACAACACCCCTATTCGCCCGAGGTCCCGTTACCTCCATGGGGGGGTATGAACAAGAAAATTTTCTTGTGGTTTATGCAACGAGGTTGGTTGTATGCACACGAGAGGGGAAGGAAAATGCCTACGACGAAGCAACCCCCCCCCCCCCGTACAACTTGTCTCGTTTGGGGAGGGGTGCTTCCTCCTGGGGATTTTCCTTCCCCTCTCGCGTGCATATAACCACCCTCGTTGCATAAGCTACAAGAAATATATCTTGTTCATATCCCCCAAGGAAGTTACGGCACCTCGGGGAATAGGGGTGCTGTGCGGGATAGGCAGGGTTTAAGGGGGATATGGCTTCAAGATGTAAACAGGCAGCTTTCAAGGCCGTTTTCTTCGCATTTTCTGCTCGTATTTCCTTTTTACTACCTACCGCGCCCCAGCACCCCTATTCACTCCTGATCCCGTAACTTCCTTGTGGGGTGTGAACAAGAAATTTTTCTTGTGGTTTGTGCATCCAGGGGGGGCTAGGCATGATTCTCAAAACAGTTTTTTGAAAAGCGTGCGGGAGCTAATCTGCAAATTTACCAAATTTTCCTCACCAAAAAAAAAAAAATCGCGAAATTGAAATCTTAAAATCCAATTAGCAGCCATACTGTACATTTTTATAAGAAGTTTTTCATATTTCCTAACAAATAGTATCACAACTTATGCATTATGCACTGCAATTGATAAAATAATTGAATTTTATTTCAAGTTGCTGAAAATCTACCTTGAAAAAATGTGGAATATTTGAATTTTTTAGGTAGCGCCCTTTCGGAATAAACTCCTAAATTTATTTATTTTCTTTATAAGACTATATTTCGAAAAACTAATAAGTGATTTAACAAATAAAATATAGTTTTGAATATATATTTTGCTTATCTACTCATAGCATCTCATACTGAAACAGTTTATAAACATAGTATGTATTTCACACCTCTCCCCTGCTTAGACTACGGGTATGACAACAAATCGATCGCGACACATTTTTGTGATTGAAAAGTAGATCTTATGTATACAAAAGTTGTCCACCCCTGTTTATAGAATCGACGTATTTTACACATTTTTTGTCCGTGGGGGAAATTCATTATTATTATTATTATATTTTGACACATAGTTACAATTCTTTTAAACACAAAAAGAAATAAAGAGCCCAAAAAACAGAGGACATGGATCACATACCTAGGTTGGGAAATTAGGAAACCTAGTTAACATTTGAACCATCAAAAATAGATAACTTTGTAATTCTTAATAGTTAATTAAGTATCATTAAAGTCGGTTTTTCAAACAGAATTATCCATATCTTTTCAAATTAAAATTTCTTTAAATCGGGCTTGATAACAGCAAAAATTTCAGTGTAGGTATTGACAATTTGCAGAAAAAAGATTGTGGCAATAACGTTAAAAGATAACAGTAGGTGTCGATTATTTATTTGTTAAACTTGTAACAAAAAAAAACCAATTAACCATTTATGAGATTAAAATTTAAATGTCATATTCTTAAAAATACAAGTAGGTAGGTACCTATCTATTTATAAAATATAATGTGAAGCAAATAAAATCTGGAGGTATCATATATTTAAGTGCTCACTTTTGAAACAGATAAACGTCCAACGAAAACACCTCCAAATTTAAGATGCTACTTCTTTTTCTGACACGTGAAAAAGTGAATGGCACCATCTATCAGGCTATTTTAATTCAATCACCTGTTGCCACTAAAAAACCGGTATTATCTTGACAGAAACGTCAAAACAGAAACTTCTATCTTACATGCACATCCCTTTGTATTTGCAATTAAGTAAGCACTGTGAAAATAGGACCCTTCTACATACCAAAATATAATTTTGAATAAATAAAATAGTTCAAACAAAATGTTGAAATGGAAACCGAACCTGTCAACTGCCAGTGAAACCGGCTGGTGTCTGATAAAAGTGAGTTTTGTACAATATTCAGCACTCACACACAACTAAAACATTTAAGCAAAGGATTCCTGAATAAAAACCTCTCCGTAACTTTGCCAACGACACGATGCTTCATTGTTTTGCGACACGGAACAAAAGACAAGAGTAAAAACAAACGATGTTGAAGAACAATCAACAAAGCATGACTACCTGCGACAGTCGATTCTGTCATACGGCGAGCACAGCCTTCTTCGACAGGCAAACGTAACACAACTGTTCCTCTTTATCTCTTTACTTACCGGCGACTGGCAACCTGACCAAGCAAGTGTTTGCAGCCAGTGCTTCGCGCTGATGCCAAATTGTAGATGTTGTTTCTGGGATTGGTGGAATTAGAATAGACAAACGTTAAAGTATGTGCTTATAACTACTACTGTATTTAACTACAGTATCGAAGACGATTACGGGTAATTTTCCGAAAAAAACTACGTGACCCTGAGCGAATAGGGTTGCTAGGCGAAGAACAAAAAGCAAAGAAAATATAAATGCAAAATGTGAAAAAAGCAGTTTAGAGAAGCCCAAACGAAGAAAAAATCTTTCTCTTTGAAATATTTTTATTCCCCCAATTAAAAAGATAGAGGGAGGAAAAGCTACATTACAATGCACCCCCACAGAAGTCATGGAAAAGATTTCTGAAAAAACAAGGATTAGGCCCGGGCATGATTAAGGTGATTGGTCGGAGATGGAGGCTGTTGGTAAGGGGTTTTTCCTTCTCCTGGACTTCTGCAAAGGTGCATTGTGATGTGGTTTTCCCTTCCCTTAGCTTTTTAATTGAGAAAAGGGGGATCCTTTGGGGAAAAACAGGGGGTGATTTAGAAGAGTGTTTGGAGGGCGGGGCGGTTGGTAGGGAGTTTTTCATATAATATTGTGGAGAACGATACTTGATGTAGATCCATTGTCAACTTAGATAAACAAACTAATTGATTTACACTTTTATTTATTATATTGTATGTATGACTGCAGTTTCGCTGAAGTTTGTTTATCTAATTTTATATAAGGGGGTTTTTCGTTTCTTAAGCCTATATAAAGTTCTTTTTTTACATTTTGCATTTATACCTCCTGTTACTCTTTTATCAGTACCAGCATCCCTATTCGCTCCTGGTGCCGTGTCTTTCTTGGTGGTTGAAACCACAACATTTCTGTTGTAGGCAATGCATACAGGGGTGGTTATAAGCAAGTTTCTAAAACAATTTATTAGAAAATTGACCGTGAAATAATACGCAAAACTACGTGATGTCGAATTGTATCCAGTATAACTTTTCAATTCGTTGTGTGTATATTCAGATTCTGCGCACAACTAACTGGGCAAAGTTTTCCTACAAAATTTCCTCTTGTTCTGCCTGTTTTCTTACTTCGAAGCGTGTGCCCTTTAAATATTTTCGTCGGAAAGTTATTGCGTCACAGAAGATGTACAGCAAATTTTGTCTTCTTTTTCTTTTAATGTCTTTCAGTAACCATGTTTCTCCCCTTACTACTTCTAACACCATTTTATACGTATTTTCGTAGGCTTACCTTATCATTGTCATTGTGCTATATGCCCACATTTTAAAAGCTTATATCGTGCTAACATAAAGTCGAGCTTTCTGCCTCATACATTAACTATCACGCACATTTGATTTACTGAATCTTTTGCTCAGGTCTAAGTTTAAATATTTACCAGTATATACCCTGTTGTCTTTTTCTTTGGAATATTTAGCACACCTCCGTGGTGGTAGTGTCAGCGTGTGTAAGCTGTGTGCCGGTTCTTTTCAATGTAACCTCTCACACTAACTGCTCTGAGCTTCTGGATGCGGTGTCATTCATTATTTTTTGCGGGTGGCAGTTTGTGGGTGAATGCGTGTCTTGTTAATTGAGGTGTGGAATTTGGTTGATTTGCGGACGAAATTTTACAGGGAACACTTACTTTTCTTCTGAGAAATATTTTGCGTTGATTTCTGGATCTTCTTTAGGTAGGGATGACAGGGATGTCAAGCTCATTCCATATTTATTAGATGTCTACGTGATCAATATCTACTAGGTGCTTTACGATACGGGCTTAATTTGGCTTAGCTTTATGCTTAAGGCCCTAGAAATGTTTTAATAACTATTGATCATTTAGATAGCTTAGTTTTGGTCTTGGTGATTTATACATTTTTGTTTTGGCTGTGATTGTTTTGTTGCTCAGGGTGAAGATATATGGCTATGAACGACAATATTTATGTTTTAATTAGGGTGAGTAAAATATACACAAATCGATTAACTTAAAGGTTTTGGACAACATTAGGCTGACATTCAGTATAAAACTAATATAACTAATTAATAAAAATGATAGACAATTAATAGTTTTTAGTTTTCCCGTACACCTGATATTGTTTTCAATCCAGATTCGTTGATGCCTATTACATTGTTTTAATTTTGGTAAAATCAAGAATAAAGCGTGTATCTCTCCAATTCATTTCAAGCTGTCTTCCTTTTATGAAATAATATATTTTCCAGGTCCACAAAAGCTATAAAAGTACTGATTTATATTTTTCTCCAGCATTGTCTCTCCTAATCTCCTGAATGGTGCTTCTCTTGGTCTGGCTGGGTGTATATTCTAGTCAATCTTCATCTAAGTTATTCCTTATGTTGTTTTCTATTATATTTAGTACTATCATTAGCAGCGAATCTTCGCCACATGACTCCAATTAAAGTCGTGTGTTGGTTGCATTTTGCGCATTTGCTGTCGAATTTATTATTTATTTATTTATATTAATATAGTTCTCGATATTTATAACATTTTTAAACTCTGCTGGAATAATTTTTTATCCACAAAATGTATTGTGAAGAAAGTATGTAGAGATGGTTAAGATAAACACAAAATATACGATATTATTTCTGAACGTCATAACGTCTGGGTTTGACATGGTTAAAAGAAATTAAAATTAAAGGAAATTAAATTAAATTAAAAAGCCTTTATTTTCCTTTAACCACAAAAGATCCGAGCCCACCCTTTTCAAAAGAAGAATTTGAGCAAGCCTTGAGGAACCTTAAGCCAGCAAAAACTCCTGGTGTAGACCAATTAACAGCGGTCGAGGAATCCTAAAGCGGTGCTGGCAATAGGAGAAATGAGTTTTTATCACTCTTGTATTCTTGTATACCTGGAGAAAGTATTTTCAATCTAGATAGAAACAAAATTGTTTTATATAGGTAATTAATAGCCATGAACTGGATTAAAAACATAGGAGCATCATACTACATGGCACTGACAGAAAAAATATTTAAAAAATGATGGTCAGTGTCCTCGCCAGTGTGTTACGGAGAATGAAACTAAAAATCACTATGCCGAAATAAAAGTAATGAAAATAAAAAGAATAAGTTTGTGATAATGGATATAATAATATTATTTATTAATATTATAATGATAATAATAACAAGTATAAATGTTGACGTACCTTAATAGTATTGTATTAAATGGCCATAAATATAACAAATAACGGAGAACAAATCGCGATGACATATCTCAGTTGCGTTGAATGTTCTTTAAATCTAGTTTCAATAGTTCTTTTGGTTTGCCCAACATATTAAAGTTCACAATCCTTACAACCTATTTCATAGGTCCTTTTCGGGAGAAATATTTGATAACGACACACGGTATTGCAAAAGCAGGTATACAAAATTAATTACAAGGATTTAAGACTCAACAGTGGGGGTCTGTCTGTATACTTTTGTAGAGGACGATCTTCGCACATATAATAGTAGTTCTAGTTTTTATTCGCTCAGTCTATTCATGCCTCCGATGACGCCAAATTTGTTAGCGAAACGGTCGTCAGGTCTAAAAGCTGTATTGTGATGAATTAGGTTCTCCAAATTGTACTTATCTAGCCCACTTACAAAAGGATGGTACCAGCCAAATTTCATCATATATATATATATATATATATATATATATATATATATATATATATATATATATATATATATATATAAATTTAAACTGACAACTGACCACAGATATTGGTTCTAGGAGTCCTAATTCACGCTCATTTGAGGACAGTTTTCCAAAATTCAAAAATCCGGGTCCCCTCATTAGTTAATTTTTGACAAAATTAGTGACGAAATAAAATAGTGCTAGAATATGCTAGGAAAAAATATGATGCTGAAAGGCATTGACAGAAAGAGGGCAGAATGTGTTGGTTATATTCTGAGACATCATTATTTGAAAGAGGCAGACTAAAAGAAAAACTTCTGGAAAACCTGACCCAATTGATAGTCTGGAAGCTACGACGAAATATATATATATATATATATATATATATATATATATATATATATATATATATATATATATATATATATATATATATATATATATATATATATATATATATATATATATATATATATATATATATATATATATATATAAATGTCACTTTTGATTTACCTCAATCTTGCTTCTTCTGCTGTAGCAGAATATATTACTAATATAGGTATTAAGGTAACATTTTCAATCTAAATGTGTTAAAATGTACGCTATATATATATATATATATATATATATATATATATATATATATATATATATATATATATATATATATATATATATATATATATATATATATATATATATATATATGATTCTCCGTACACTGTATGTAAAGCCTAATATAATTTTCACAAATTAATTTAATAAGTAATCTAAATGGCAACGTCGCCATACTCACTGCATGAGCGAAAAGGAGAAGTGAACATCCCATAGCGCAATACCCAAAGTAAACGCAAGGAGATCCGATAGAAAAGGAAGAACCGATATTCGAATCACGATGGACCGCACTCCTAGTCTTTCTTTTTCTTTATTCACTGCTTTTCACTTGCAAACGGCGGAAACATACGAAATCGTTAGATCATCTGGTCGGGCTTGTCTACACCTGGACATGTGCGCGGTTGGTTTATTATTGTTTGTAAATAGTAGTTCTGTTAATTTCACCAGATTTGAATTTGACTTGAACTTGACGGTTGCCAATATCAGCCTAACGACACCAAGGAATTTCAGATTTGCAACCGTTTAAACGTAATTTTACAACACATTCTATTTAAGAAAACCAGGACGCACATATGGAAGGGAATTTCATATAAATGATTTATGCAAGATTTTTAAATCTATAAAAATAAAACTGGCCTGGCAATTGGGTTATATGGGTCTTATTCAGTCATCTGAGGAAACCTTTCTAAAGTCTGAGTCGTGATCTCGCCATAAGAGAATATTTTTACGCAAATTCGCTCAAAAAGTGTTTTCTACGAAAATTATACAAAAACCCCCACAAAAGTGAGTTACAAATTGGTTAAAAAAATCCACTACCCAAAATTTTCCACGAAAAATTTCTAAAAAATATTTTCACAAAAATTAACTGAAAAAATTTCATAAAATATTTTTCATGTAAATTCATTAAAACATTTTCACGATTTTCAATAAAAATATGTTGCATCAAAACTTCGGCAAACATGTTTTCACACAAGAATTCGAAACGGATTTTTCTTTCCAGGTAATTAGAAACAATTTTTTCGGCGATACTGAATACAAGGGCCCCATTAGCTTCAGATAAATCAACTGCTGAGGGATGAAGTTTACTACATTATATTATGATATTTGATACTTTTTAGTAAATTTTGTGTAAAAAATTTACTAATGGGGAGATACCGACTGGAATTTTCAAAAAATTTCTTCAAATGAGCGCACACTAAGACCCCTAGAACCCACATCCGGGGCCAGTTTCAATTATTATATGTTTATATATATATATATATATATATATATATATATATATATATATATATATATATATATATACATATAAAAAGTGGTTTTGTGAAAAAATAAAACATTAAAATAAATGATACAGAATTGTACAAAAAGCAAACACGTTGTTTTAGTAAAATAAAAGAAATCATGAGGTTTTGAAAAAAACTTTGAAAGATAAAAAAATATCTTTGAATGCGAGTTCTGCTTTGAAAGTTTCGATTATTTATCATAAAACGGAAACGGGTATTTCTCTGACTGGTCGAAGATTTTCTGTTAGGGTGGGGGCTGGTAATTATGGATGGATTCCTGTTGCTAGCGGAGTGCCTCAGGATTACGTCCTAGGCCCCATCCGGTTTTTACTTCCGCTGCAGATTTACTTGGTTCACCTTACCCTACTCATGGTGCCTATCCTGACGGCTGTAGGCTGTATTAAATTTGTGGTTTTAGTATAATAGATGTGTGTTTTAAGCGATGAATGAGTATATTTTATTTATGTGACTTTCCTTGTATATACAAGTATAATTAGTTGCATGCAATAGCTTAACGCATGTATTTTAAATATCCCGGCTTTTTGACTCCATGCTTCTAAGGTAAAGTGAGTTCCTTCTTTTGCATCTATTATTTCACATTTCCTCAGCCATATAAGATTCTGCACGACTTTACTCCTCATGTTAGTATATATATATATATATATATATATATATATATATATATATATATATATATATATATATACATATAATTTATTGTCGGGTTGAATGACGTTTACAGTTTGTTGAAACTCGACGTTTTAGAGCTATTTAGGAAGTAATAAAGGAAAAACACTTCCTTAATGTCTTTAATTCAGGGAAATAAAAGTCGCAGTGGGCAAGGTCGAAAGAATAGGGAGGATGGAACAGAAGGGTCGTTCCATTTTTGGCAAAAAATTGGCACACAGGCAGGACTGTGTCAACAGGGGCGCTATCGTGGTGGAAAAACCAGTCGCCCGACTGCCACAAAACAGGCCTTTTCTGTCGCAAACTGTTGCGCGATATTTTGAAAACTTACAGGTAGAAAGTATAGTTAACTGTCTGACCCTGTGCAATAAACTCTAAATGGATAATGTTCATTTCGCTTTCTGCAACGTTGTCCAACTTTGGTAAGGAGAACAATTGTTGTGTCTCAACTAAGCTTTGTACTGTACTGTATCGTTTAACACAAATCGACAACTGACATCTTGGTTTGAGTGTCACCATATACGTGCCTTGTATAATTTATGTGTTTTCTTCTCCCGAGCATTTGATTGATATCTTGATTTTCTTTGGAGCCACCACCATAAACTGTGTGTCGCCATATTTTGAAACGATAGTTTTGGAAATTTTTACAGTCTCTTGTTCGCAGATATTGATAGACTTTTGGAAATTAATAAGCCTAACTTCACAGGGAGAATCTTCACTGACGTCTGTTATTGTATCTTCTGTACAGACATAGAACTCGCTCGTAGCTTTCTAGCAGGCGTTGTTCTGAAGGCGTATCGTTGCTCATTTTGTATAAAGTACTTGGATCGAGGTATTATCATAGAGAAGCTGTTAGGATTGGTTTGTATAGGTAGGGAGTACACTTGGTAGTAAATATAGTCAGATTTCTCGATTAGTGCAATATTAATTTGGAATATAATTTTATATCCAGTTTCGACAGACTTGATTTTAAATATTTATTCATACAAAGATAGGGCATTCTTGCTTACTAATCTAGGTTGTGAAATGTATTTTTCTATTACAGGGAGCTATTTAATAATGAATTTTGGTTTAATGATAGAAGTGTACAAAGTGTTTAATTTAGAGAACGTATAGCATTTTCAGTTGTTAATATTATCGATTATATAACGTTAAATAAGTTAGCGATTTCAGTCAATAGTTCTAGAATATGTGCTCGTTGGAGAACAGGCGTAATATTAGTAGCTAAATCTTTAGTAATGCTTTGAAGTGCTAACATTCTCTTGACAATTTATTTGATTGCATTTATCATAACAGATGTTTGTTCGTCAAATAGCTCATGCATCCTATTTTGATCATCAGCTAATAATTGAAGCGGTTTGATGATCCTTTCACCATCATCAGCTTCTAGATTGCCAGTGATTGATCTAAAACTGTACTTAAGGATTGAGTAAACCTCTGTTAAATCTATACTTATCAGGAAAAATTCTAAGGAAAGTTTCATCTATGTCATCTACAGTGTAATTAAGGGCGATTATAAAATTGTCTGGTTTTTGGATTGGGGGTTTTATTATTTGGCGACCTATAATTGCGTGATTTAAGAAATGTCCTATCTCTACACTCATAATTTTCTTCCAGAACTATAAATTGAAGAGCATCCTTAATAGTTGCAGGTGCAGTGGACCCTACTACCAATCCTAGAGGGTTTATAATTCCCCCAAGGAACGCTTAATGTTTGTTGAGCGTAAATTGTTCTCTTCACATCTAGTATTTGTTGTTTTCATTACAAAGTAAATTAGTAACCAGAAGTTGCTTAATGTATCTACACCTATTACTAAAGATTAAAGCATCCTCATTATGTTTCTGCTTAAGCGTTAAAAGTTCACTCAAAAGACTAGTGTCGTTTCGTTGGTCTGTAAAGTTTTGCACTATAGCCTGTCGTAGATATTGCCAATTATTAATAATTTTTGTGCTTATTATAGGTCTTGCTTGACTGGTTAATTTTGATTGTATAAAATGAACTAAAACATGATTAAAATATAATCTCTCGTCTTCAGCGATATCAATTGTGTTCATAATGAGGTCGCATGCCTTTACCAATATTTGCCGGTTCCCCATTGAACTCAGGTATAATCTTTAAATAGAATTCACTAAAGTTGGTTGCCATATTTTTAGCTTGGGCCAAGTTTATGCTGTTTTATGTGGTACTTATTAAGTTAGTATCAATTTGTTCTACAAGATTAATATTATTATTATCAGTTAAATTATTTTGGACTTCCTGTTCAACCACATTATTTTCTAAATTATTTTCTTCGGGAATGACTTCTAAGTACAGTAATAGTAGGAACCAGATGACCACTTGTTCTTGTTGTAAAAACAAGGAACCAATATTCTTTTGATGCCTTAGGTTGCTGGGAGATCTGTCAACGACTGCGCCAATTAACAAAACTTGTACTTAGGTTGCTTTTCTTGAAAAAAATATCAAACTATTTAAACTACTTAAAAATAAACCGACATAGTTACTACTTAAAATATAACTGAACTAAAATTATACAAAACAATATCTTTATATAGTAATCGGATATGTGTTTGTTGCAGGTTCTCACGAGAGCATGCTGATATAGCTTCTTGCGAATTCGCACTGCTGACACTATCTGCAACGGTCGGTATAATTCGTGGAATCTGCTGATGGGAACTGCTGCATGGGCATGTAACTAGATATCATTTACGTGACTTATCATCGGAAGCTATGGGTTAACTTGCGAAATACTTGTTTATCGGATTGAACCGCGTCTAGAATTCTCAAGAGGTTGGGGACATATGGAAGGAAATTAATTATAATGCATCACTCTACGTACTCATTAGTACTGCCCTCTATTCACTAGAGTCAAATTAGGAATGAAGTATTTTTATTGTTATGAAAACTTATTTGTAGGTAGCAGTTTACAAATCAATACCACAGCATAATATATGCTGTGTCAATAAGTCAAACAGATTTCTAGATATCAAGAAATATCAAATTCCCAGCATTAAGACCTTGTATCTCTTTTAATTTGAACATTTACACTGAGGTAATTTGGCAAAATCGTAATATTCGAATCCCAAGAATCTGCTGCCCTGTGTACCATTACATTTAGACCACTCTAAACCAACTTTTTAAACTAAAATTTGCAAAAGATATAACGGGCACTTTAGAACCAGCCTGTATGCAATTGCAGTTCCCCTTTACTATCATAAAATTTTAAAGGGCAATTATCACATTTAAGTTGACATTTTTCTTCGAATTCCGGGATATTATACCATAAGCATTTACCAATCAGTTTGTCTTGTATACATATCGATTATTGACCTATATTATACGCCTAGAGAAAGCAGGGCAATTTTAAAGAACTGAATTGTTAATAACAGTGATGAGGTCACAGATAATTCCCACACAAGACAATAATTTATTATAAAAATAACAATAATCAATTCAAAAAAGAAACCATAAGTTACATTCCTATTAGAACCTGGAATTGTTTATTATTAAACAAATGGAAATTATTTGCATATTGACAAAGGTAAACATTAGTCATTTTGATACGTTTTTTATATTATAAATAATATAATATTAATGTCTCCATAACACAATTTGATGGTAAATTAGCTTCCTGGGTAATTTTTTAAGAAAGCAGAGAGCCAAATTATAACGTTATTGATTAGTGGCATAGCTGAGTGTATGTGGAACATTTTTATTAAGACCTTGACCTTCATCATGAAACCTTATTTATGCCTCGAAAGATCTATTAGTTTATATGCAGGAAAGGTAGAAATCTTGTCGACGTATCAGACTATGTGCATATGAAATTATGTAATAAATACAGTGTGGGCGTAAAGTCTGGAAACTTTCTGATATGGCTTCATCCTAGGATATCTGCACTCTAAAAGGTTTAAAATTATACATGGTCTTCGATGCTACCGGTTCGTTAGATTTTTAGGTAGTTAGAGCGACATTTGGTTTTTAAAAAATTGATTCCTTAGGTAACCATTATCTTTAAAACGAAAATTTTTGCATCGGCTGGCACTTCTGGTAATACTGGAAACCATTTATTTTTGTAAATTTCCGTAAATATTTTATTTTTTAAGTGTTTGTAGAATGATTTTTTAAATAATTTTATTCGGAAAATTTTGCTCATACGGCATTCAGATAAAAAAAATTCTTCATAAGCACGACCTACGACCTCTAGAACCCATATCCACCCCAAATTTGTATCTATCTATGTATCTCTGAGAGGTTTTTGTTTCTTTTACGTCGGCCTATTTCCGCGACTATGGCCAATCACCGACGCCAGGGAGCAGCTTCACCTCACTATCCTGGAAATTTTGCCGAACCCCTGCCTTTCTGTAAGGAGGGTAGGGATCTTTAACGTGCCCAACATCGCATGGACACGGGACCTACGGCTTTACCCCCCCTTCGAAGGGCGGAACGTGCAGACATTCAACTTGCTCAAATACAATGTCAGAACCTCGGTTGATGTTAATTTTACAGTTTGTGCTAAAAAAGTGAAAGGACTACCCTGGGATCGAACCCAGTACCCTTCGGTTCAGAGGCACACGTTCTTACCCCTGAACCACCGAGGTTCTATCTATGTATCTAAAAATAAAGTTATTTTCATGAAAATTTCAACAAAGATTTCTATCATAAATCTACTAAGTCTAACGATTCTCAGTTAAAGAAAAATTGAATTAATGCTACGTCAAGAATATTTTACGAAAATTCCTTACCATAATGTACTTGATGTGCCCGAAATTTTTTATGTTAATAAAATTTTCCTTTAACAAAATACTTGCACCCTTATTGCAAAAATAAGTACACTTGAAGATTCCAAATCACCACAACACATTTTAAAAACCCTGACGATCGCTTCGCAGACCATGTTAGCGTCATCAGAGGATTAAAAATCCTAAACATTTGCCGACTGTAACTCTGCTCATATTCTGTGCTGGTACTCGGCCTAGGCGATTGAGGGTGGTTCAAACAAACAAACTTTCACTGGCTGTTCACCGGACATTTCCTATACCCGAAATCCATCATTCTCACCCTTTTTTTTGTCAGCATCTCTCGTGGTCAATCAATAAACTGCACATAGGCGGCGGTGCCGAATTCATACAACTATTATTATTATATATAGTAATACATATATATATATATATATATATATATATATATATATATATATATATATATATATATATATATATAGGGTGTTCCAGGAGTTCTGTGCACAGATTCACCCACTGATAGAACATTGAAAAATAAGTGGGGTTTTGTTGATAAACATGTGTCCTCAGATGCTTTTAAGGGCTGTTTTCCACGGGTGGGGGTAGTTTTCACCCCCCATCCCTTAAACAAGTCAATGAAGCGAGAATCTAACTGGCCAGGCATATTTCTAGTGAAATATTACGAAAATAATGGTTATTATATGTCTATTGAAGATTTCTTTCCCATTTAAACTAAAACCAATTTCAAAGAAGAGATGTCACAATAGGGGGTCTTGTAGCCAAAATATTTAAAATCAAATAACTCACAAACGGTGCATTTTATTGTAATTTACTAAGTATACCTTTTTTATTCAGTTTTCGAAATGGAATTCAACGCTTTTCTCCGGAGTTCCAAATATCCACCTCCAAAAAAGTTGAGGGTGAAAAAACTCCCCACCCTCTAGAAAACAACTTTTAAAATTAGGATATTTTTGATTTTTCTTATTTGGGACGTGTATTTTGGTTATTTGACTGAATCTCGAAATTTCATCAAAATGGAATGAGGCATTTGGAAGTTATGACCAAAAAAATATTTACAAGCCACCCTTTTGAGGGGTTGTATCTCCGTAATGAAGCAACGGAGGACACATATTTATTAACAAAACCCCACTTATTTTTCAATGTTCTATCAGTGGGTGAATTTGTGCACACAACTCCTGGAACACCCTGTAACATGTATATATATATATATATATATATATATATATATATATATATATATATATATATATATATATATATATACATTCATTTAACTGTATTGGTTGCCAAACGTTTTTTATTAATTTTAGCTTCCCTTTATTTACGTAGTGATTATTATCCCAAATATGTCGGGCCACGTAAGCACAATCTATAGTAGCGTATTTTAGTTCTAGAAGGTGAAAGTGAGTATTTTCCTAGATTATTTCGTTATGTGGATGATATTTTCGCAGTGTTTAACACATTTGCAAAACAGACGAATTTCTTGCCAAATTGAACTGTAAATTTGACTTTGAAACTAATAATAAACTACCCTTTCTAGATGTACTAGTTATCAAAAATAAAGGCACCTTAGAATTCGAGGTCTATAAGAAGGAAACTACCACTCTAAGTTTCATTCAGAATGACTCATATCTTACGTACGCACAAAAAAGGGGTAGTTTGAATGTTTTAGTGAATAGGCTAATACATTTTCTATGAGTAAAAATATATGTATCAAAGAATTAGGGTATATTATGAACGTGGCTGAATTAAACTGCTTGCCTAGTGGAGAAATTAATTAACAAATGGAAAACAAAGAAAAGAGAAAAAGGAAAAAAACCTTGTTTGCCTACCATTTAAACCGCGAATAACGAGTGGTATAGATAGCATTTTAAGAAGTGCAATTTGCTACCAACATTTTCGACAAAAATTATTTGCAAAACTTGATTATTAACCCAAAAGCAAGGATAGTACGGCCGAAATGTCGAGGATCTATGAAGTAAGTTGGAAATATTGTGGCAACCAAAAAGAGCTATTGAAATTAGATTAGAACATTTAGCACAATTAAGATACGCTACTATAAATAGATCTTGTGTGGCCTGATATATTTGGGATAATAATCACCACGTAGATAATATGGAACCTAAAATTAATCACTAATGTTAGATAATTAAGACAGCCAAAGTTGTATGAATTCGGCACCGTCCCGTCGATGTGCAGCTTATTGATTGACCACTATACGGGAGATGCCGACAAAAGCCGTGGGAAGGATCATAACGGAATTCGAGTGGAGTGAATTTGCGGTAAACAAGCAGTGAAAGTTTGTTTGTTTGAGCCACCCTCAATCGTCTACGTCAAGTACCTGCACAGAATATAAACACAGTTGTAATCGTCAAACGTTTGGAATTTTCCATCCCCTGATGACGTTAACTTGCTTAGTGAAAGGATCGTCATGTTTTCAAAATGTGTTATGGTGATTTGGGTTCTCCAAGAGTACTTATCGGTGCTCATCACAGGTTCTAATCTTTACTTAGTGACTTATTACAAACTTTCTTAAAATTATAATTTTTTATAAACATAGCCAAGACAAATCTTTTGTAATTTCTTGAAGTTGTGTATAAAACTGACAACGGTGAAGTGAGTCTGTATCTATTTAGCTGCAGGGGTTTTGTGAACAGGTGGTGGATAGGCCCCCGTTTCTATTTTCTATAAATGAATTATTCAGTAGAGGGTAGGTCTAAAAACAGTTGCTCTAAAAGTGACTCATGATTTCATAAAAGTAAGAACTTCAATGAGGCTGTGTTGTTAACTCACTTGTTAAAAGTGCTCTAGGTATATTTTTGTGAAGTGGCAGGACGGCATAATCAACAGTCCTCTTATGCTGTGGTGGCAGCGTGGGCATGTATTTGTCAGTAATTTAATACATTATATATAGGTGTCAATTTATATTGGCATAGTTCAGTTATCTTCGTTATTACTAGGGTTAGACAGATGCAAACATGTGTAGTTTTCAAAACTCACTCCAGATTTGGTTTTCAATCTGTAAAATTTCCAAGAGTGTCAAAGTAATTCGAAAAAAATCGAAATTGTCGATTTTTTGCGAATTTTTATTTTAAGAAATTCCCTAATGGAGATGTATCGATATGGTGAGACTTTGCAAAAATGTCTTCAAATGAGCGGGAATTTGGAAAAACTTTTTTTGTTAATAGCTTGGATGAGTTCGTTAGTTAGCTATGTCGGACAAGTTCTTCAAAAAACAATTTAATTTTTCTAAAAAAAAATATGTATTGAAAAATAACCCAGCAATTTTGATTGAATTTGGCAGACAGATTGCCCAATAGAGACTTTACTGTATGACAAAATTGAATTCCTAGCTTAACATAAAATTGAGTTATTAAAATTTATAATGAAACTTCGCTACCATAACGCACTTGCTGCCTCTCGAATTTTTCGTGTTTCCTCACAATTTTATAATTTAGCAATGAATTTTAGGGGAAAAACTTTATTACATATAAAGATACAAAAAGTCTGGGCGCAGCAAATGCGTTATAGTAGCGAATAAAAATCTTTCAAATACAAAAAATCCATAAAAAGTTAAAATATTGTATCTCCAAAAACACTAAATTTGGTTTTGTTGAAATTCCATACAAATGTCGCCTTTATAATGTTTTTATTACATACCAAAGTTAGATTCTATTGATTGGGGGAAGATTAAAATTTGAAAAAGTTGATTACAATGCGCTACCGGAACGTACTTGCTGCATCCGAACTATTACTACCAGTTGTATACATATATATATATATATATATATATATATATATATATATATATATATATATATATATATATATATATATATATATATAATTTGTTCGTTTATAGAATTGACTAAATTGTTAAATAAAAAATGATAACACATTTAAATCATAAACTCTATAACTTGAACTACTGCTGCTATAAAATCTCCAGAAAGGGTCTATTCAAATAACTTTTCTGCAAATATGTTACTCAAATAAAAAACAGCAGCCATTAAAACAGAAATGTAAAACCCTGCTTAGCACATTCTTGCAATGTTTATTGTCCGAAACCCTCCTTCGTTTTAGAATGTTTGTTTAAAAGCACCAAGTTTGTCGATTCAAACCGCAAATTTGAAGTTTTTAGAAGAAAGTTATACAATTTTGGACACGTTATTTGTGATGCTTTTCGACCTCTCTGCACCAAAAAACTTAATCTTTGTCTGTCATATGCAATAAATTATGTTAATCACATTTTGGTATTTTGACCTCCAGGGCTATATAATTTTTTGTCCTTTAAACGCTCGTGGCTAAATTCGGTACATGGTATACGCTATATATGAGCAACTTGCGTACCAAATTTAATTAAAAATTTTCTGGAGAAAACCCAAATTTTTCTCGAAAAAATTATCGCATTTTTCTGTATAACGTACTTGTTCAAGCCATTTACCAAAGGAACATGCGCGCCAAGTTTTATTTAAATTGGTCCATTATTTTTGGTGTTATAGTGGTGAAACTTAAACACACACACACACACACACACACACACACACACACACACACACACACACACACACACACACACACACACACACACACACACACACACACACACACACACACACACACACACACACACACACACACATACACATACATGTTGTGATGTTTATATATATATATATATATATATATATATATATATATATATATATATATATATATATATATATATATATATATATATATATATATATATATATATATATATATATATATATATAAACATCACAGGTAGGGGTATGATATGTTATAATCAGGTAATTTATGTTTAATTGATACAAGAGGTACTTTATTTAATTGTCATATTTTCTAAAATACAGAGTGCTACATAAAAACATAAAATATACATACCTTAAACAACACATAAGAAAACCAAAACACACACACAGACACACACATCAATGATACCTGGACACATTAATAATATACACTGATATTTACAAAATATACAACATAAAATACTTTAAATAACAATACATTAACAATTAACGCACTGAACGTGGGACTTTTGAAACATAAATACGAAAAGTCACACAGAAACTCATAAATATATATAAAAATAATTGTATTGTTAATAAATATATATACATATATATACACACACACACACACACACACACACACACACACACACACATATATATATATATATATATATATATATATATATATATATATATATATATATATATATATATATATATATATATATATATTGGCTTTCAAGTTAACCCGCGTCCAGAATTTATTATACATTTCGGCTTCTGTTTTGGAGCCATTTTCAAGAGGCAAACAAAATGAACTGGCTGTTCGTCGAAAGTCTTGTATTATCTATAAGGTTTCGTCTACCTGCCTCGTTATCATTGCAATTAGGCGGGTCAAGGTCTATTAGGTCAGGCGCTTTCGTAACAGTACTTAAAGTATTAAGCAGATTACAGGTATTTGTTGTGTGAAGTATTGGGGCAGTTAAATTGTCTATTGAATTAATTGTGTCTTTGCAATGAGGATATTATTTTAACAATCGCGATGTTTTTTGATCTCGATTACTTGGTGGATATTTTTGGTTTTGAAGTTGTAAACGGGGGCTATTGTTTTGCCATTATCGAAGTCTATGTTGTGTCCTATATAAATATGATGCATGGACAGTGCGGATAAGGGGTCGGATTTTCTACCTGCGAGGGTATGTTCATATATTCTATTAAAAATACGTCTATTTGTTTGTCTTACATAAGTTCGGAAACAGTCGGAACAAGGAATTTCGTAAACTCCGTGGGATTCGTTTAGAATCGTATCCTTGTGAGGTTTTATTAGATTAGACAGTTTTTGTTCTGTGGTGAGTATGGTTTTGAAATTATGTAGGATTATGTAACATTAAAGGTGTCACCGACAAAATCAGCCGAATTTTTAAAATCTATAATGTCAAAACCATATTCACAACACAGAAAATCTGTAAAATATAATAAAAGCTTTCCTGAACTTATGTAGGAGAAACGAATAGACATATCCATAATATAATACACGAACACACCCTCGCAGTTAGAACATCCGACCACTCATCCGCATGGCCATGGATCATATTCACACAGGACACAAAATAGAATTAGACAATGTCAAAATAATAGCTCCGGTTACAAACTTCAAAACCAGAACTATTCCCGAAGAAATCAAGATCGAAAAACGTTGTGTATTATGTATGAGTGTTTTAGCATAACTGTGGGGTAAGACACCGGTAGCACCTCTAGAAGTGTTCCAAGTGTCCCAGTTTCAATCCCAATCTCTTTTAATTTAAAAATATAGTAATAAAAAAGGAAAATAATTTAAAAAAATATATAAAAAAAATATTCACAGAAAAATCAATTATATATATATATATATATATATATATATATATATATATATATATATATATATATATATATATATATATATATATAGGGAGGTCACTATTCTTGGTCACTTCAATGTCCATAATAAGGAATGGCTAGGATCTTCAAAAACCGATCCACAAGGGAGAGCAGCGGAGGCCTTTGCAATCAGCAATTCTTTAGCCAATATGGTTCAGCAACCTACTTACTTTCCTCGTATCCCAACACACAGCTCAAATCCCTTGGATCTCCTTCTTACTACAAAACCTGAATGCTATAACATATCAGTCACCGCCCCCCTTGGTCGCTCAGACCACGGCATGGTCACTGCTTCCTGCGCAATGCAACCCGAGGTCACACAGTCATCACACCCACGTATCGTTTGGTACTACAACTCCGCAAACTGGGACGAAATGCGGGATTACTTTGCCTCGTTTCCATGGGCGTCTGTCTGCTTATCTCATCCTGACCCCTCTGATATCTCACAAAACGTCACCGAAATTATCCAAGCTGGTATGGAATTATTTATTCCACGTACACAGGAAACCACTTCAGCCACTCAAAAGCCCTGGTTCTCTAAATCATGTGACAAGGCCAGACTTGAAAAGATCACAGCTCACAAAACGCTTCTACACAATCCCAGTCAAGAAAATCGTCAAGCATTTAACGACGCAAGAAACCGCTATGTTCAACCACCAATAGTCCCCAATGTCGCGCATAAAATGACGGATATCATTTTCAAAACTAAAAAGGTACGAAAGATGCTCTCTTCTCTTAATACCAGGAAAGCCTCTGGCCTTGACGAGATTCCAGCAATTGTTCTCAAAAATTGCGCACCAGAACTTGCTCCTGTCCTGACTCGTATGTTTCAGATATCTTACAATAAAGGCATATTCTCTAGTAACTGGAAAACTGCTAGAGTACAACCCATCCCCAAGAAAGGATCCAAAGCGCTTCCTAGCAACTATAGGCCTATTTCTCTCCTTTCAGTCGTCTCTAAAGTGATGGAAAAGTATATCAACACCGAATTACTAAAATTTCTTGAAAAACACAGTCTAATACACGACAAGCAGTATGGATTCCGTCAGCGCAGATCGACTGCCGACCTCCCTTCCTTTGTCACCCATTCTTGGAACAAGTCTATGGAACTACACGGTGAATCTCAGATTGTTGCTCTTGACATATCCAAAGCATTCGACCAGGTCTGGCACGCAGCGCTGCTTAATAAATTTCCGGCCAATGGCCTACCACCAAAACTTTGTACCTGGACAGCAAATTTTCTCTTAAACCGGAGCATTTCTGTTGTTGTGAATGTCCATTCCTCTAAACTGTATCCAATTAATGCATGAGTTCCTCAAGGTTCGGTTTTAGCCCCTACTTTGTTTCTTCTCCACATCAATGATCTCCTCTCTAGCACATCCAACCCAGTTCATAGTTACGCGGACGACAGCACCCTCTACTCAAATATAAAATATTCTAAGCCTGTCTCTTTAGCACAATTAGATGAGGATCGCAGACTCATGGACTGTTCTGTCTCCGTGGATCTCCAAAAAATATTAGACTGGTGAAGTAGAAATCTTGTACAATTCAACCCCACCAAATCTCAGTCTTGCTTTCTTTCTCATAAGAGATACACCAGCCCTAGACCCATCACAATGAACAACCAAGTTATTCAAAGTAATGAGTCCTTTTCTCTTGTTGGCATTTCTGTGGATCGAAATCTTAATTGGCACCAACATGTCACATCAATTGCAGAAGCGGCTGCTAAGAAATTAGGTTTCCTCTTGCGGGCTCGCAAATACTTTTCACCAGCTAATCTCTATATCTTATATACTTCACAAATAAGGCCAAGCATCGAATACTGCTCCCACATCTGGGGTGGATCTGCCGCTTCTGCACTCGCTATCCTGGACTCCATTCAAAAGAGAGCTATACGTCTCATCGGTGACCCTACCCTAACCCAAAGGCTGTCATCCCTTGCCCACCGACGTGCCGTTGGTGACCTCTCTCTCTTTTATAGATATCTGCACGGGCACTGCTCAGAGGAGCTTTCCTCCATAGTTTCCCCACCTGCTGCCTCCAACAGATCTACCAGGGGAACAGAGCGAATGCACCCTTTTACTGTCCAGTTCACCAG
Source organism: Tillus elongatus (assembly GCA_964006375.1). Taxonomy (NCBI): domain Eukaryota; kingdom Metazoa; phylum Arthropoda; class Insecta; order Coleoptera; family Cleridae; genus Tillus; species Tillus elongatus. The sequence continues at coordinate 160,795,796 of OZ023263.1, forward strand.
ACATAGAACATCTTGTTATGCCCGCTCTTTTGTCCCGAGGACTTCCAAGTTGTGGAATTCGTTGCCGGCACATGTTTTTCCTTCTCCTCCGCACCTCCAAACCTTCAAGTCCAGAATTAACAAGTTGCCTCTTTCCTCCTTGTCAACACCCACGGTACGATAGTATTTAGGCTGTAAGCCCTCGTGGTGTGTTGTTAAAATTATATATATATATATATATATATATATATATATATATATATATATATATATATATATATATATATATATATATATGTATATATATATATATATATATATATATATATATATATATATATATATATATATGTAATAAAACAATTATTTAAAAAAACATTAGATTTATATGTGTGTATATATTTATGTAAAAAAATAATAGTTATGTATTTAGTTGTGTAGTAATTACCTGCTGTACATATTGCTTGATATGGGTGCCGTCGTGTTCGAACAGAAACAAAAATTGGCGGGAATGAAACGAGATTTTAATTTACAATTTGTGGCTAATGAGAAACAGTCTCAATGCCAACAACAATACCACACACACACATGCACACCTCTAGAAATGTGTGGAAAAGGGGCGATCTGTAAAGGCACCGCTTTTAGTATCGATTCCAAAATTTTTGGGGTCGCTGAGACTAATAGCGACACTCCGGATGCTGTTTACAAATGTTCCTTTTCCTGTCGAATAGAAGATTATGATAAATAGTACCCGGGCAACGTCGCGTAAACAGCTAGTATTCAATAATGTGTTATTTTAGAAATAATACCGTGTAATGACTACACAAAGAGAAGCCAGAGATTGGGAGAATTGGATAACAGTAAAAATATCTCTGCAGGACACATAATTCAATTTTGAATACTCTCACTCTTACTTATAATCCTTGTTTGTGATAAAACAACATTAATTCATTTTACGATTGAACGTATTTGAGATTATAATATTAACAGGAACTGAAAGTGAAATTGCCAATGATTGCATGTTCACCTTCTACATTCAACGGCAAAGTAATTACAACACGAAATGAAGAAAACATTACTGCAATTTCTAAGACCGTTTCTTGTAAATAGGTAATACGAGTTTTAAGGTTGAAGATACATATCAAAAGAGATTATTATGCTATTTTGCATTCACTATGTTGGAAAATTATTGTAAATATCGAAAAATTTAACAGCGTTTCCACTAAAAACAGCATACCAATTTCCCCGATTTCCCTGACTTAGATCTACCTGAATCTACTTCCAAAATGTGTAGCAAGTACTGCAGAATACAGTAGGTCATCGCGGAAGACACGCTTCCCCATTTCAAATAAAAAGCGACCAATTAGTGTAACATTAAAAAAAAACCTGGACGCAGCAAGTGCGTTATGGTAGTGAATTTTCATAGCAATGATCCAGCACAAAATATTTTATTATATCTTTTTTTCTTGTAACATAGAAAATTAGGTTTTGGTGTATAGTTTACTTTTTATATCGCAAACCTATCTACCAAATTTGGTTATCATAGCTTTTTAATTTTTTGAGATAAAAATTTTTTTCGAATAAAAACTCGAAATTTTTCCGGAAAACCTAGTCCGATTTTCCTGACTAACGAACCTGCCCACGCCATTTACATAAGGAAGGTACATGCCAAATTTTATCAAAATCGGCCCATTATTTTTTGAGTTATCGGTGTGATACACACACACACAAATATATATATATATATATATATATATATATATATATATATATATATATATATATATATATATATATATATAAACATATAAAAATTGAAACTCACCCCGGATATGAGTTTTAGAGGTCCTAGTTCGCGCTAATTTGCAAAAAAAAATTCAAAATTCAAAAGGCGGGATCTCCCCATTAGTGAAATTTTTGTACGAAAATTCACTAAAAAGTGGTTTTGTGAAAAAAGAAATCATTAAAATAAATGGTTCAGAATTGTACAAAAAGCAAACACGTTGTTTTAGTAAAATAAAGAAATCATGAGGTTTTGAAAAAAACGTTGAAATATGAAAAATTATCTTTGAATGCGAGTTCTGCTTTGAAAGTTTCGATTATTAATCATAAAACGGAAGCGGGTATTTTCCTGACTGGTCGAAGATTTTCTGTTAGGGTGGGGGCTAGTAATTCAGGATGGATTCCTGTTGCTAGTGGAGTGCCTCAGGATTACGTCCTAGACCCGATCCTGTTTTTTACTTGCGCTGCAGATTTACTTTTTTTTCTTCCTCTGGGCTCGTCCGCGGCTTTACCGCCCCGATAGCACTGCAACCTTTGACTTAGTGTGCATTGCAGATTTACTTGGTTCACTTTGCCCTACTCATGGTGCCTATCCCGACGGCTGTAAGTAGTTTGGGTGTCCAACTACATCAGGTGATGTGCTCCAACGATCGTGACCTGTGCAAGAGTTTGGCAATTGGCAAATCCCTGTGAATGTTGCTAAGTGTAAGGTGTTGCACCCTCAGCGTGTTTGCCGTCTAGGACCGGAGGTAGAGGTGTCCCCGACTAACGGCACGGAGTGTCACATCTATATATTCCTTTGTATCGAATGTATAATGACGGAGGATAGCTTAGGCCAGCAAGGGATACAATTTCAAATTGTTTTCAAATATATAGGCTGGTCCAGTAAAGTATGACACTTCAAAGTTATGTTTTTTCTTATGGAACACCGTGTATTTGATAACGGTTTTGAACTGTACAGAAAAAATAAGGTCCACTTTCTTGAAGGATCCGTATACCTATCTATTACCGTTTTACCCGATTACTCGATTTTTCGATGAATATGAAGTTTCCTAAAAAAAATCTCATCTTCCATGTAAGATAACATCGAAAAACTCACTAGCCTGCGACGATGGACTTGTTACTTCATCGACCACTGTAGTCAGTACTTCGCAATAATTTACAGGGTGTTCATTCTAAGTCGACTATCTTCTTTAGGTTAAATGGAACATCCCGCTTTTTTTTAAATTTCAACCACGAGGGCTTACAGCCTAAATACTATCGTACCGTGGGTGTTGACAAGGAGGAAAGAGGCAGCTTGTTAATTCTGGACTTGAAGGTTTGGAGGTTCGGAGGAGAAGGAAAAACATGTGCCGGCAACGAATTCCACAACTTGGAAGTTCGGGACAAAAGAGCGGGCATAACAAGATGTTCTAAGTCTGGTGACCTGGACAGTAAAAGGGTGCATTCGCTCTGTTCCCCTGGTAGATCTGTTGGGAGCAGCAGGTGGGGGAACTATGGAGGAAAGCTCCTCTGAGCAGTGCCCGTGCAGATATCTATAAGAGAGAGAGAGAGAGAGATAGAGAGAGAGAGGTCACCATCGACCCGTCGGTGGGCAAGGGATGGCAGCCTTTGGTTGAGGGTAGGGTCACCGATGAGACGTATAGCTCTCTTTTGAATGGAGTCCAGGATAGCCAGTGTAGAAGCAGCAGCGGCACCCCAGATGTGGGAGCAGTATTCGAGGTTTGGCCTTATTTGTGAGGTATATAAGGTATAGAGATTAGCTGGTGAAAAGGATTTGCGAGCCCGGAAGAGGAAATCTAATTTCTTAGCAACCGCTTCTGCAATTGATTTGACATGTTGGTGCCAATTAAGATTTCGATCCACAGAAATGCCAACAAGAGAAAAGGACACATTACTTTGAATAACTTGGTTGTTCATTGTGATGGGTCTAGGGCTGGTGTATCTCTTGTGAGAAAGAAAGCAAGAGTTAGTTTTGGTGGGGTTGAATTGTACAAGATGTCTACTTCCCCAGTCTAATATTTTTTGGAGATCCACGGAGACAGAACCCTCCATGAGTCTGCGATCCTCATCTAATTGGGCTAAAGAGACAGGCTTAGAATATTGTATATTTGAATGGAGGGTGCTGTCGTCCGCGTAGCTGTGAACTGGGTTGGATGTGCTCGAGAGGAGATCATTGATGTGGAGAAGAAACAAAGTAGGGGCTAAAGCTGAACCTTGAGGAACTCGTGCATTAATTGGATACAGTTTAGAGGAATGGCCATCCACAACAACAGATATCCTCCTGTTGGAGAGAAAATTTGCTGTCCACATACAGAGTTTTGGTGATAGGCCATAGGCCGGAAGTTTATTAAGCAGCGCTGCGTGCCAGACCTGGTCGAATGCTTTGGATATGTCTAGAGCAACAATCTGGGATTCACCGTGTTGTTCCATAGACTTGTTCCAAGAATGGGTGACAAAGGAAAGGAGGTCGGCAGTCGATCTGCGCTGACGGAATCCATACTGCCTGTCGTGGATTAGACTGTGTTTTTCAAGAAATTTTAGTAATTCGGTGTTTATATACTTTTCCATCACTTTAGAGACGACTGAAAGGAGAGAAATAGGCCTGTAGTTGCTAGGAAGCGCTTTGGATCCTTTCTTGGGGATGGGTTGTACTCGAGCAGTTTTCCAGTTACTAGGGAATATGCCTTTATTATAAGATATCTGAAACAGACGAGTCAGGACAGGAGCAAGCTCTGGCGCGCATTTTTTGAGAACAATTGCTGGGATCTCCTTAAGGCCAGAGGCTTTCCTGGTATTAAGAGAAGAGAGCATCTTTCGTACCTTTTTAGTTTTGAAAATGATATCCGTCATTTTATGCGCGACATTGGGGACTGTTGGTGGTTGAACATTTGGAGGTGGGTTGCGAGTAGAATTGCCAGCGAACAACGAAGCAAAAAGTTCAGCCTTGCCCAGGGCAGTAGAAACAATTTCATCCCCTGAGACAAGAGGTGGGAACGTGCTTTTGCAGAAATTATTCCCAATAGATTTAGCAAGAGTCCAGAAGGGTTTGCCGCTGTTGGAGCTTAAGAAGACTTTGTTTTTGATGTGGTTATTAAACGAGTTTTTTGCCTCAGAAAGAATGCGGACATAGCGGTTTCTTACGTCGTTAAATGCTTGACAATTTTCTTGACTCGGATTGTGTAGAAGCGTTTTGTGAGCTTTGACCTTTTCAAGTCTGGCCTTGTCACAGGATTTAGAGAACCAGGGCTTTTGAGTGGCTGAAGAGGTTTTCTGTTGACGTGGGATAAATAATGTCATGCCAGCTTGGATAATTTCGGTGACGTTTTGTGAGATATCAGAGGGGTCAGGATGAGAGAAGCAGACAGACGCCCATGGAAATGAGGAAAAGTAATCCCGCATTTCGTCCCAGTTTGCGGAGTTGTAGTGCCAAACGATACGTGGGTGTGATGACTGTGTGACCTCGGGTTGCATTGCGCAGGAAGCAGTGACCATGCCGTCGTCTGAGCGACCAAGGGGGGCGGTGACTGATATCTTGTAGCATTCAGGTTGTGTAGTAAGAAGGAGATCCAAGGGATTTGAGCTGTGTGTTGGGATACGAGGAAAGTAAGTACGTTGCTGAACCATATTGGCTAAAGAATTGCTGACTGCAAAGTTCTCCGCTGCTCTCCCTTGTGGATCGGTTTTTGAAGATCCTAGCCATTCCTTATTATGGACATTGAAGTCACCAAGAATAGTGACCTCGGAGGAAGGATATTCAGAAATCAGATAGGTAGTTCAGAAAGGTAGTCAAAGAGCTGGACAAAGTTGTTGTCAGAAGGTGACCGGTAAATGAAACAGATGAATTTAGTTGCAGCCCTGAGAGAGAGAGTTTTATCCATAGTATGTCTTTTCTTCCAGCTTCTAAATTGGGGAGTCTGGTGCAGGGTAGATTGCTACCGACGTATGCGCACACGCCTCCATGCAATCTAAAGGAAGTAAGGAGCTCATACCCCGGGAAATTAAAGTGATTAGTGGCTGTTTTGGTACTGATTTGGGTTTCGGTGAGGAAGATGAGTTGGGGCCTGTTAGCCTGGAGGAAATGGTGGACGGAGTTCAGGTTAGAATTTAGGCCACATATATTCGAAAAGGATATGTTAAATCTTGGTGTTGGCGCCCCCTGTACACCCCTCTCCCGGAGATCCGAATAAAGGGGTATTTTGCCTCCGGAATATTTTGTACAAGGGGGAGCCATCATCATTTTTGCTTATAAGGGAAACCGACTCATACACCAGAACCGGAAACGTCCGTTGGGACTTCACCGGCCCCTTGATGTATGGGGTGGTACCTCCTCGGGCGTGAAAAAATCATTTACTATTACGTAAAGGAAAATTCCACTACCACCTGCTGTGGATTGGATTGGATCAATGTCTACCCCTTTAAAAATAAGATTAATAAAGGGACTATCAATTGTCAAATAGTTATGCTTTTCGACATAGTAGGAGGATACAAAACATTATCATTTTGCATCCATGCCTATTGTTTGTTGATATATCTTACAGAAATTTTCCTTTCCACAATACAGTAGGGTTACCTATACCCAACTGCATCGGTTTTCATGCTATTCATACTTTTATAATGTAAATGCGACATTAAAACAAAACTTTCAAACACAATTTGGTTCGCTACAGTCATTTTTGACAGATCTTTTAAAACCAGAATCTAATCAGAATGTCTGCAGTCATAGTTTAGTCGTTGAGAATCTTTTCCGTTAATATATTCAAATATGAAGAGTACTCCAAGAGAGGATAGGCATTTAGGCATGCTACTATGCATTGGATCATGTATGGAAAATTGTCTTCTGACATCAAGTCTATGCTCAAAAATGTCCCGATCGAGAACATCCAAGAGAACAGGGGTTTGGAGAATTAATGAGAAGATTTCGTGTTAGTGGTAGTGCTGCATACGAAAAACTAAGCAAAACTAAGCCAATTATTGGTGATAGTGAGAATGAGCTCAGCGTATTGCACTAGTAGAAAAAATTCCAATGAAATAGGATTAAGTCAAATGAGTCGATCTCGAATTCTTAAGAAAAACAAATATCATCCGTATCATATTCAGATGCATCAACATTTCAATAAAATAGATTTCATTCCGCGTTGTGATTTTTCCTTATCGGTTCCCGATAATGTTGGGGATGATACTGATTTTTCCAACTTTGTATTACTTACTGACGAATCTACTTTCTACAATAATGGACTAGTAAATATAAATAATTTTTATTATTATGATATAGAAAACAAACATTTGTTTCGCACTACCGATAGACAACAGCGACGGAGTGTTAACGTTTGGTGAGGTATTATAGACCATCATGTTATCGGCCGCTAATTATTTTATGAAACCTTGAATGGAAGAAAATTTTTGAATTTTCTACAGCGGACTTCTAGTTACTCCTCGATAATGTTCTACTTGACATACGAAGAAAAATGTGGCCACAAATGGACGGTGCACCTACTCATTTTTCAACTCGAGTAAGAAACTATCTTAATGGATATTTTGGGAATAGATGGATACGCAGAGGGAGTAAACCCAATTAGCCCGGTAAAAGATAGCTGTAGGGATCTTTCAGGAAACTGGGCCTTATCTTTTCCTGAGACTTCAAAACCATTATCAAATACATGGTGTTTCATAAGAAAAAACATAACTTTGAGGTGTCACACTTTATTGGACCATTGGATATTTAAAAATAATTTTAAATTGTAGCCCTTGTTCACCTACATAATCCTCAGTCATTAAAAATTTGATACAAAGAAATATATAGATGTGAGACTTCCTGCCGTTAGTCGTTGGACACCTGTGTGTATGTGTGGGTGGGTGTGCATGTGTATATATAAATTGAAACCAAGGATTTCTAATTCGGCTAATTTGCTGAATTTGTTTCAATGTAAAAATTGCTGTCTCTGTATCAGTGAATTTTTTCTACGAAAATTCACTAAAAGCAAAATTCAAAAATCTTTAATTTAATTAATTTCACTTATTGGAGAAATTTGGGTGAAAGCGGGAATGATATTTTGATTTCATTTAATAATCAACTGTATTTAAATTGTAGAAACGTCAATGAATGTGGGAGTTATGAAAGAGACAAATCAAGACCAAAATCTAAAAAGTGACTTTGAAAATATTTTGAAAGTTTGACTTTTGGAAGAGGATGTTTCTAAAAATTATGCGAATAAAAACACCAGCACCGAGGTTTATAAACCTAATTAATGACCCTTGCACGGGCACATCTTTTTATAAGGCAAGATGTGTAATTTTAATCACAAAAATTGAATAAATTTCTCAAGGACTAAACTCATAAATTGCCAATTCACAACTAAAAATGGGAACATAGATGTGGTTTATTTCCAACTTATTTTAATAACCTCTGGTCAGTTTAGTTTTCAAGTATTAGCCTCATTGTTGTTTTTGTTTTGTTAGGAAAATTACTTTATGTATTGGGGAACCAGTGCAAATGCAACTGGAAACATAAATTAGTTTCTTCTATAAGCACCTTTCAAAAAGTCTCGATTCACTGATTCCCTGCAGAAACGCCCAAACATTAAAACTCTTCGCGAAAGATGATATATCGGGCATTGTTTGTGTTATAAATAATATATTGTTGAGGTTAAAATTGTCTTCGGATTTTCTGTAATAAATAATCGTTTCATGCAGCAAACTTCAGCATAAACAATACAAATATCTGAACGCAGCAAGTGCGTTATGGTAGCGAATTTCTTTACAATATTTTTAATAGCAAATGTTTTTCTTTGATGAAAGCAGGCATCAAAATTTATTGCTTGAAAATATATAAACATTTTTCACAAGTCTGGATGCAGCAAATGTGTTATGGAAGTGAATTTCCATGAAAATGTTTTTAATAGCAAATGCGAGCAGGCATCAATCTGATTATCGGTATAGCCCATGTAGTAGAAACAATGTACTATATTCTACCAAAATTACTTATGGTTTGAAAATATACAAAAATTTTCCGAAAATAAACTTAAATGTTGGTTTCCTGACGAACGAACCTTATGTTAATAGCAAATTGAGTTATTGAAATTTGAAGGATTTAATGAAAGCTGGGTAAATTTGCAGATTACCTCCCGAACACTTTTCAAAAAATTGTTTTGAGAAATATTACTAGGACCCCACCTGGATGCATAAACCACAAGAAAAATTTCTTGTTCACACCCCCCAAGGAAGTTACGGGACTGGGAGTGAATAGTGGTGCTGGGCGGGGTAGGTAGTAAAAAGGAAATCTGAACAGAAAAAGCAAAGAAAACTGCTTAAAAGTTGTCTATTTGAAGCCATATCCCCGTTAAACCCTGCCTACCTCGCACAGCACCCCTATTCGTCCCCAGGTCACGTAACTTCCTTGGGAGGTATGAACAATAAGTTTTTCTTGTGTTTTATGCAACGAGGGTGGTTGTATGCACACGAGGGGGAAGGAAAATATTTCGATAAAAAATGCAAAAATGCATTTAATTTTCTACGAAAATTAGCTAAAAAAAAATTATAGACCGTTAAACCATAAACTTCATAAACCTACAAATAAATATCCAAAAAAGCATCAACTTAACTAAACTGACAGCGAAAGCATCAGAGAAAGGGTCTATTTGAAATGAATATTCTGTAAATATTTTAGTAAAATGAAGGGCAAGGACGGTTGAATATGAAACTTAAGGGTTTGCAGAACACTCTTCTTGCAACATTTTCTTTTCACAATCGGTATTTGTTTCACATTATTTGGTTGCCCTTACTTTGTTATTTACGGAGATATGAATTTTTTTAGAAAGAAAACACAAAAATTTTCGGGATAACCTGGTCCGATTTTCCTGGCTAACGAACTTATCCAAGCCACTTGCAAAAGGAAGGTACTAATCAAATTTGATCAAGATCGGTCCATTATTTTTTGAGTTATCGGTCGGATATATATATATATATATATATATATATATATATATATATATATATATATATATATATATATATATATATATATATATAAACACAGATCACCTCATAAGGGAATTAAAAAAAATCGCTAAGAAGATCCAAATTGCATTTCTTCCATATTCTCGGTTTCAACTAAATACGTAACATTTCAAATAAGTACAAAAAGACATTAAAAAATAACTACTAAAAAAAGTCTGGACGCAGGAAGTGCGTTATGGATCCTCTGTTAGCTTCTAAATGGGAAGGACCCGACTTGGATACCGATGATTAACTAACATCGTGTTAACTATTTCTGCAACTGGGTGTTAGCGTTACTTTTCACAATCAACAATTTATACTAGTTCAGTAAAATGCTCTACTTCCAGGCAAATATTATTGCATTCAATCCAACGGGTTTCGGTTTCTAAAAGTCACCTTTAGGGCAGCAATATTTAAAACTTAAAAGTTGTTTGTCAGTAACTCTGTTTATGACAGGCAGCGTGGAAAGCAGAATACAATGGTGTAAAATCTAAGAACTACAAATGGAGAGACTAAATCAACAAAACTATGTCAAAATGTAAAACTAATGCCAAACTATAATAACCAGACAAAACAAAAAATTGTTAAATTAAAACAAGAAAAAAGTGCTAACCAAAGCAAATCGTTAAAGCTTAAAGTTTAATAAAATTAAACTGACGCAATAAAATAGAATTTGCCAGCAGGTATGATCAAAATTAAAAATTTCGGGACGCAGCAAGTGCGTTATAGTAGTGAATTTTCATAAGATTTGTACACTATTGTTCCTTGTACGCGCACATTTGAATTCTTACGAAACTATTATTATCGATGTCACTCTATTATCAAAAAAATCTTGTGTTCTAACTCCGTTTCAGAAAAATGCCCAAAACTCAATTTTATGAAGCTAAAAAATTAAGTTTTGCTATATCTATAGATAGTGTGAATCTATTTAAAAGAAACTCGTATTACAAATTTCATTACAGTTACAAAAGCTGTCCAAAAGGAAACTTTATTCATATTTAGAAATGTAAAGTATCTGCCAAATTATAAACGTAGAAGTTATCTATCTTTATTAATCGCCTGAATGATTTCGTTTTAGTCAACCTAATGAAACCGGTTTCTGTCAATTTGAACAATAACAAAATATCTGCTGAAAAGGGTGACAAAGTTATCAGGCGTTTTAAACAAAAATGAGATCTTGTTCAAAACGTTTGAAATCTGTACACTATTGTTTCTCCAAATGTCAAAAAAAAACATACATTCATCGAGCGGGAATCGAACACAAACCTTTTGCGTAGAAGACAAGCACGCTACCACTGAGCTATCCAAAGGATACGCTAACTAACATTTTGTTTACATAATACTGGAGACCGGCTGTATTCCCGGGATATTATTATATTATATTAAAATTATAATTAACGATTAATTACAGAATTAGTTATTTGAAACACATTCAACTACTGTTTCGATCTTATGTCATGTCTTATGTTTAAGTTTAAAGATAAAAGAAGAAACTATCTTAAATCAATTCCGTAGAGATTTGACTTGATTTTGTTTACATTTCCACTATATTATGCCACACTTTCTGTCTAAAACTGTATTTAGGGCCGTTCATCAAGCTACAAATATAGTATATTTTAAAAATTGATCAAATCCCCCAGCTAAATGATAAATATCACTTTCAATTTTTGAATTTCATATCGTCTATAGTATGTCATTTGCGATATTTGTGGCCGAGATTTCACGATTGTTGGTTCGGGTGTGCCTGTTATTTATTTTGTTTGGTTACCGTTGATGTATAGTTTATACCTGTTCTATGAATCAATCTATGCGTGGCAGTTAACTACTCTGTCTTCCAGGCATTGGAATTTAACCACATTGACATCAAGACACTTCAACAATCTTATTTGTAATCCATAATTAGTGGCCTTTTGGATCATTTCTGGAGTGAGATCATTAAAAGATTGTCTCACTTTAGCCTCCAGTTTTTCTCGGGAGTTTATTTGGCAGGAATAGACTTTGTTTTTAATAATGTGACCCCATAAGAAGAAGTCAGACGGAGCCAGGTCTTGTGACCTTTCAGGCCAAAGTCATAAACCGCCGGGTCCAATCCAACGATCCTCAAACAATCTTGTCAACTCCTGGTGTACAGCTGCCGTGAAATACCAGCAACAACTTCACGAATTATTCTAAGATAACTTTCTGAAGTCAACATTTCCTCGTAGATATGGAAAAAAATCATCAATTTCAAATAACAGCGAAAACATTGAAACTGAATTCATACTGGAAATGCGCTTCACGCATAAATTGAGGATTTTCATCTGCCCAGAAATGACATCGCTTCCGACTGATGATATATTTTCTTGTGAATTTTGATTCATTCGTCCATAAACTCTTATCTAACATACCTGGGTCTTCCTGAATCCGTACCATCAACCATTCACAAAATGCAATCCTTTTAATGTAGTCACCCTCCCGTAATCCATGTTGTTTGGGCATATGCATGCCATCCATACTTCGAAAGAATTCTTTGAATTGATGTTCGAGTTAGTCTTAAATCTTCTACTGCATGCCCGATGAAAGGCATGCAGTAGGATAGGCCGTGAAATAACCAAAAACATTGATTTATTTGTTTCATTGCCGCTTATGTTACTTAAACGATTTCTATTTAAATTACGAATCTAGTTATTCCGGAAATTTGACTCGATTCTGGAGAATTTTGTCCTATTCATAGGTGGTAAATATGGAAATCTCTCATTTAACAAGCGACACGTTCTACTCAAAATTCTCCTGCATTCTCCGTGAATGCAGAATAAATTTAAACGCCTACTCTCCGATTTTGTAGTAAATTCCAGTTTTATTCATATTCCTTCTTATAACTCAGAAATAATTGAAGATAGGTATAGGGAATCCTGACACAGATCGAAGCAGAATATTATTATGAAGGATATGAGATGAAAATATATAGGGTGTTCCATTCGAAAAAGAATACCTTTTCGTGTTTGAAATCATCGATATTTGAACTTTGTTAAACAACACCGTGTATCATTTTTGAAATTTTTTTTGGCAACAGAATGAATTCTGATCACTAGGACTATAGTTGCGCTAAGTTTCAGAATCATGGAATACTTGATGCCTGAGAATTGACATTTCAAAAATTTGCAACTTTATGACGGAACAACAATAGAAAATCTAACACCTTGAGAACGACACCAGTATAGGCAAGTGGCATATCATGTTCCTCAGAATTGCATGCTCATTCCGAATACACGATAATATATAGGGTGTTCCATTAAAATTAAGAAAGTTGTTGGCAACTTCCGGTACAACGGGAAGTGATACAGTCACCAAGATGTTTTAGTAATAATGAGCGGATGGTGAGACATCCAGTTGCAAATTGTCAGAGTCGAGATCCCGGTACTAGTTCGAAAACTTCTAATGCACGCCTTACGTGGGACAGCCTATATATATATATATATATATATATATATATATATATATATATATATATATATATATATATATATATAAATATATTAAAAAACTCTGAATTGTAATATATCCATCTTTGTTTATTTCATTTAGCTTTCTAACTCCCCTTTTTAACCATATGGAGTATATTACGCGACCTGTTTTAACCCATTTTTTTTTTTTTTTGTTCCCTCAGGGCTCGTCCGCGGCCTTGCCGCCCCGATAGCACCGCAACCCTTGTTTTAACCCATGGTAAATTTTATTCCAGGAAAACTTGGCTTGCAATTATTCAACTAGACTGAATATCAGCACATTGAATATGTAGTTTGATGGTAAGATTTTAATTAAAATTCGTTCAAATAAAGTGACGAGTTTCAGAGATAATATATTTGGTATTTTCGGCAAGAAAATATGCAATTTAACATGGAGAAACTTGACTCTCAGAGCTGACCAACGAAGCTGCTTTCCGGAAAAATTTTCCAGTTTAGTGAAAGAAACGGGAAGTCTCTAGGTAACGTAGAAGCTTCGCAAACCATGTTGTGATAAAACTTACTTTAGCTGAATATATTTGATACACATATTTGAGTGAATTTTCTTAAAAAAAAAATTCACTAAGTAATGAGATCTAGACTTTTGTATTTTGGAAAAATGTCTGCGAATGAGCGCGAACTAGGCCCCCTAGAACCTACATCCAGGGTCAGTTTCAGTTTTTAATATATATTCAATTTAATATATATTTACATATAATTGTGCACATATAATAATAAATGTGCCAGTGTTGTTTATGTGTCACCTTCAATTGCAGTGTTCAAACGGAAATATAGATTATCACTTTATCAGTTGAGCACAACTTTTAGTGAATTTTCTTAGAAAAAATTCACTAATGAGGAGATCTCGACTTTTGAATTTTGAAAAAATTTCTTCAAATGAGCGCGATCTAGGACCCCTAGAACCCATATCCGGGGTCAGTTTCAATTTTTATATGTTTATATATATATATATATATATATATATATATATATATATATATATATATATATATATATATATATATATATATATATATATATATATATATATATATATATATATATATATATATATATATATATATATATATATATATATATATATATATATATATATGTATCACACCGATAACTCAAAAAATAATGGGCCGATTTTGATAAAATTTGGCATGTACTTTTCTTTTGTAAATAGCTTGGATAAGTTCGTTAGTCAGGAAAATCGGACGAGGTTTTCCGGGAAAATTTTGAGTTTTCATTCGAAAAAAATTCTTATCTCAAAAAGTAACTGGCCGATTTTAATAAAATTTGGCATGTACCTTTCTTTTATAAATAGCTTTGACAAGTTTGTTAGTAAGGAAAATCTGACGAGGTTTTCCGGGAAAATGTTGAGTTTTCATTCGAAAAAAATTTTTATCTCAAAGAATAATAGGCCGATTTTGATAAAATTTGGCACATACCTTCCTTTTGTAAATGGCTTTGACAAGTTCGTTAATAAAAAAAATCGGACGAGGTTTTCTGAGAAAATTTTGAGTTTTCATTTGAAAAAAAAAATTATCTTAAAAAATAAAAAATCTATGATAACCAAATTTGGTAGGTAGGTTTACGATATAAAAAGTAAACTACACACCAAAATTTAGATTTCTATGTTACAAGAAAAAAAAGTTATAAAATATTTTGTGCCAGATCATTTCTATGAAAATTCACTACCATAACGCACTTGCTGCGTCCAGGCTTTTTACATTTTGCCTTTCCCCGCCAGACAGCGACATGAAGTAGCAATAAATAAGACTTTTGTGGAAGAACAGAGACCGGCCTATTTTGTAGGCTGTGCGGCTGAACTAGAGCCTTGTTTGCCAATGTTTACTTTTGTAATGGATGTTATTTTTGTTAATAATGTACGATACCTTGCTTGATTTATTGTGACTATATGATTTGGTTACGCAGAAACTTTCATTGGCAAATAAAACCGTTTATTATATATATATATATATATATATATATATATATATATATATATATATATATATATATATATCTGTGTGTGTGCGTGTCACGCCAATAACTCAAAAAATAACAGGCCGATTTGGATAGAATTTGGTGGGTACCTTCTTTTTGCAAATGGCTTAGATAAATTTGTTGCTTAGGAAAATCGGACCAGTGTTTCACAGAAAATTTTCTGTTTTCTTTCTAAATCTTTTCATATTTCCAGAAGCAACAAAGTTAGGGCAACCAAATTTCCTACGCCGGTTTATGCCACAAAAATAAACTACGTACCTAATTTTAGATCTATACCTTGAAAGAAAAAAAGTTATAGGCATTTAAAGAAACAATTTTGGGTGCTACTGATGACCAGCAAACGCACAAAAGCAGAATATTTTGTGTGGATAACAAACCCTAATGTTTGTTACAGACTAAGTTTTTTGGCGCAAAGAGGTCAAGAAATGTCAAAAAAATTACTTTGAACACTGGATAACTTTTCCCGTTAAAACGTCAAAGTCGCGATATGAAGCATCAAAATTGGCAACTTTTAGGCAAAGAACCTAAAGCAAATAGGGACTATGTAAAGAAAATATCGCAAGAAGCGTAGTTTACAAGTCCTTAAGTTTCAGATTCCATCCTCATTGTCCTTCATTTTACTAACCCTTTCTCTAATGCTTTAGCAGTAGTTTTAGTTATAGAGCTTACGGTTTAATTGTCTATAAGTTTTAGCAAATTTTCGTAGAAGAAATTCGCTTTTGAGAAGACCGAGACTTTTGAATTATTAAAAGATTTTTTCAAATGAGCGCACACTATGTCCCCTAGGACCCATATCTGGTGTCAGTTTCAGTTTTTTTATCTGTTTACATACATACAGGGTGACGCATTTCTACGACAAAGTTCAATATTACTATTATTATACAAGATACGAGAAACAATTGTATACGTTAATTATAGGATATCTTGAGCTGCTTCTTATAAAAATTATGTAGACAAGCACAGATGGTCTATAAGTCGTTGGCGATACCAATTTTATTTTTCTAAATCAAACACCTCTTATATTATTGCATTTTATTGCATACACTCGGTATAAGTTAAGGTATTGAAACTTGGGAATTGTGGGTTACAGATGTGCCTAAATCGATATGAGTGTTTGCTTTTTTCGTAAAAAATGCCTAATATGCTTTATTCATTTTTTGGAGTCTTATTTGTTAGCGTAGTAGCCTATGAAAAAAGCGGATCTTAAAATATTGCATACCAGGATATGGAGCTATTGAAGTACTTTAGTACTAAGTGACAATGTAAATATATATATATATATATATATATATATATATATATATATATATATATATATATATATATATATATATATATATATATATATATATATATATATATATATATATATATATAGACAGTGTGGAACAGCTAGATATAATGAATCCAGTATCTCAATTATTGTGCATATTTGTAAAACATTCGGAAACACGTGAGAGAAAAAATGTTAATCTCCTTGAGCACGAATTATTTTTTCAGCAGGATGGAACTCCTCCGCATTATCATATGCTAGTAAAGGAATACTTAAATCAGACATTTTCTGGAAGACGGATCGGTCGGAGGGGTTCCAGTGAGTGGCCACCTCGGTCTCCAGATCTAACACAACTAGACTTATTTTGTAGGGGCAACTGAAAACTAAAGTTCATTCAACAGTCCAAGAATGTAGGCTGGTAACACCGGAAATGTTACAGGCAGTTTGTAAAAAATTCGACCAGAACAATTGCGTAGCAGTCAGAGGTGGTCAATTATAACATTTCTGCAGATACTCAGTTAATAAAATAAATTCAATAACGATGTGTGAATAAACAGCTTATAAAATACCTACATTCCAAATGCTGTTAAAAATAAGATAATTACTTTGGAAACTACTAAACTGAAATTCTCGAACCAGGAGGTACAATTTTCAAGGGAAAGTCCTACCTTTGCTCGGTGGTTGAAGTTGTAGTGGTGAAATTGGTAATAAAAAGTGCATATATCAGCGACCTAAAACAACTGAAGGTGGAACGTTATATTCAGGACGTTTTGTTTCAAATGTATTATTACATTCTAGATCCTTCCACCTTATTCTAGAATTCAGGGAACTAGTTCTACAAATCATGGCACGCTACAACTACTAGAGAATTCAATGGTGCCACACAAACAATATAAATTGAATCACCAAATATAGCTAGAGAAAGAATTGTCTATGGACTGTCAACTTATATCATGAATACAGTCATTTTCAACTGTCTATGTACATAAAACTTGGACATGAGACATTAATGTTTGTTACAATATTGTAGTTAATAAATAAAACATTTTCTCCATATTATAAGATAAATTCAAAAGCAGCTTCTAAATTCATTTAGTCATTTAAATATAGTTTAGAATAGTTTTGGTGTACTTTTTTTTTTGTAATTTTGTACCCTATAAATTCATCTACCCTATAAATTAATTTTTTATGTTACTTTTACCCTTTTCATCAACTTATATGGTTATTACAGAAAACGTTTGCATACTTGCAACACAGCACACCCGGATGAGATCTCCAACCGGCCAAACATCGAGGAACTGACTGTATCCGCCGTTGCTTAACTTCGAGTAATAACCAAGCGACTATCATTGTTATTATGGAGCAGTTTTATTAATTTTTGACTTTCATAAAGTAGTAAGTTTATGTAAAATTAGACAATTCACCTTAGGCTACCAAAATATTTCTCCCATTCTGGTACTGGTAAATATAGATAAATATCATCTTACATTTAAAACAAAAGGCAACGATTTTGGAATAAAAAATATGCCTTTTGAGAAATGCACTTATCTCAGCACAAGTTAAGTCTACGTAATTAATATATGAAAAACAAGTTTCTTCAAAAGTAAATTTCCATTTAGCTAAGAAAACTTAAAATAATCACTTACCTTCCCGGGCGACGCTGGTGGCTTAGGAAATGCCCCCATCTGGTTGTCTCTGAAAAAAATATTTGTTCAATTTACCTACTCTATCATCAACTTTTGAGGTGCATAATGATTTTTATTAACTTATTATTGAGGCACATTAATAAATGAGTTACGAGGATATCTACCAAATTTTACCTTTTTAGTGAATTTTCCTAGAAAAAATTCACTAATAGGGAGATCCCGACTTTTGAATTTTGAAAAAAAAATTGCAAATGAGCGCGAACTAGGACCGCTAGAACCTATATCCGGTTCAATTTATATATATATATATATATATATATATATATATATATATATATATATATATATATATATATATATATATATATATATATATATATATATATATATATGTTTCACACTGATAACTCAAAAAATAATAGGCCGATTTAAATAAAATTTGGTACGTACCTTCCTTTTATAAATGGCTTGGATAAGTTCGTTAGTCAAGAAAATATAACGAGGTTTTCAGTAAAAATGTTGAGTTTCCATTCGAAAATTTTCTTTATCTCAAAAGATAAAAAATCTATGATAACCAAATTTGGTAGGTAGGTTTACGATATAAAATGTAAACTACACACAAAATGTTACAAGAAAAAAAAGTTATAATAAAATATTTTGTGCCAGATTATTTCTATGAAAATTCACTACCATAACGCACTTGCTGCGTTCAGGCTTTTTCCTTGTTAATCAATTATATTGATTTGGTTATATTTTCAAATTTGAAATTAAGAAGACTTTTTGAGATAATATTACTGGAAATTGATCTAATTACAACACACAAAATTATTTATATATATATATATATATATATATATATATATATATATATATATATATATATATATATATATATATATATATATATATATATATATATATGTGTGTGTGTGTGTGTGTGTGTGTGTGTGTGTGTGTGTGTGTGTGTGTGTGTGTGTGTGTGTGTGTGTGTGTGTGTGTGTGTGTGTGTGTGTGTGTGTGTGTGTGATCCAAAAAATGTGCCACCTCAAAGTAATGTTTTTCTTATGAAACACACGGTATTTGACAACGTTTTTGAATTCTATGAGAAAAATATGGTTCAGCTACTCCAAGGATCCCTATACTTAGCTATTACGGTTTCCCAGATATCTTTATTTTTCGACGAATGTGAGGTTTTCGAAAAAAAATCTTATCTCCATTGTCAGATCATATCGTAAAAAAAACTCACTAGCTTTTGATGGTATATTTGGTACTTCATCAACCACTATAGTCAACATTTCGCGTTCCAAAATTTAAGATTTATTATCGGCACATTCAAAGCAGATTATTTCATTTATTTCAAATGGAACACCCTATATTTTTTGTTGCATTTAATAAGGAAAATAATTCCTTTTCATATGATAGTAGAGTTCCCTACACCCAAGTGCAGCGGTTCTGGTGCTATTCACACTTTTATTATTGTTTTTGCATGAATAAGAATTTTTCATTTTTAACAACAAATTTAACTTGCTTTGTTTGAAATTCAGTCCGGAAACTAATCCAAGGTAAACAAATGATAAAAATAAGAACAAGAGTAATTATAATAAACATAGTTCTACAAATGTTCACACTGACGTCCACTCTATCCAATGCATAATTGCAGCCTTTGTTCAAGGACCGCTTGTTATTGAACAACATATGCGGGGATATTGTATTGAAAGCATTCCGTATGCGTTGTTTCATGTTATCTTTGGTGGTCGAATGCATTTCATATACGATATTCTTAACATGTCCCCACAAGAAAAAATCAAGACATTTTGGACCTCCTCGCCCTACCCATTTATTTCAAAAATGTCTATCAAGTTCTTGTCGCACTTTGATTTGAAAATGGCCGGAGCACCATCCAGTTGTAGCCACATCCGCCTTATACCAGATAGTGGCACGTCTTCCAAAAGTTCAGGCAAACTGTGACGAAGAAACCTATGAAACATTTCTCCATTTAGGTGTCAATTGAAAAAGTAAGGACCTATTACTCTTCACCCTAATATTCTACCCCACACGTTAATAGACCAACGATTCTGACGGCTGATACGGCGGCAAAGATGTGGGTTTTCATCAGCGTAGTAATGAAAATTATGTCGGTTTACCAAGCCGTTACTATGGAAAGTCGATTCGTCTGCAAACAGCACATAATCGAAAAAGTGTTCATCCTCACCCAACATCTCTAATGCCCACATACAGAAATCAAGTCGTCGATTGAGGTCAGCATCTGAAAGTTCTTGATTTCATTGGATATGGCAGGGATGAAATTTGTGTTTTCTAATTATTATGCTCTGCCTGATCAACGCCGTTTCCTGACTGACTTTGCGCTGGTTTATGGGGGGATTTTCTGTAAGGGATCCAATGACCGCAAACACATTTACTTCATTTCCGGTAATTGGACTCTGTTTATTGGGCTTTTAATATGCTACGCTTCCACTTCTTCGAACAATTCCTAACAATCTTTCAAAACTTTTTCTGGATGGATTACTTTGTGCTGGATATTTTTGTGGGTAAACTCGTGACGCCAGTAAACCATTTTCATGACATTCATCAATAGTTAGAATCATATCGATTCGTTCCTGAATACGATATGTTTTCATTTCAAACACAATAATTTTAGAAATAATAAAATTACAAAAGAGAGTAGCGATATAATTGAAGAATTAGAAGTTGTGCAGTAGGTAATCACAAACAAGAATTGACAAATGACACAAGCATATGTACAATCAAGTAACCATGTACATTTCATTCATTTCAATATCCGATGCAGAGAAGTTATTATGAAGAGAAAAGTTTTATCTGTACAAAAACGGTTACAGTTAGCCATAAGGAACCATCATGTAGTTTTCAAGGCAATCGAATATCGCTTTAGATTAGCCTATAAAATACAGGCTGTTCCATTTGAAATGAACACAATAATCAACTGTAAACAATAATAAAAGTGTGTATAGAACCAGAACTGCTGCACTTGGGTATAGGGAACCCTAGCATCATATGAAAGGCAATTATTTTATCTATGAAATACAACAACAAAATATAGGATATTCTATTTGAAATAAATGAAACAATCTGCTTTAAATGTGCCAATAATAAAACTTGAATTTTCGAACGCCCTGTAGAGTATTGCCAACTATTGACTACGGTAGTTGATGAAGTACCAAATCCACTATCAAAAATTGGTATTTTTTTTATCTGACAATGGAAAATGTGTTTTCGAAAACCTCACATTCGTCGAAAAATCAAGATATCTGGGAAACCGTAATAGATAGGTATAGGGATCCTCGAGTAAGTGAACCTTATTTTTCCTATAGATTTAACAAACGTTGTCAAACACTGGGTGTTCCATAAGAAAAAAACATAACTTTGAGGTGGCAGCCTTTTTTTGCTCATCCACTATATTTGAAAATAATTGTAGATTGTAGTCCTTTTCAACCTATAAAATATACATTTGATATAAATTCAAAATAACGAAAAATATAGACGAGAGAGCCCGTGGCGTATATGGTGCACCACATAACATACACCACATACACAATATATATATATATATATATATATATATATATATATATATATATATATATATATATATATATATATATATATATATATATATATATATATATGAATTTTGAGAACCCATAGTATCAAAACCATGTTTACAACAAACCAAAAACTGTCAAACTGATTTGGATTACAAGCGAATCCTATGGAGTTTACGAAATATATGAACATACCCTTGAAGTTACAAAATCTGACCCCTCATCATATTGATACAGGACACAAAATAGACAATGCCAAAGCAATAGCCCCAATCTAGACTTCAAAACCATAATTCTCAGCGAAGCGATCGATAACGTCCTGATTGTTTAAACAAGAGAGATAATGGTTTTGGACTTCCAATTACCTGGAATACTATTATATCCTCGTTACAAACAAACGAAATGACCAAGAGTCAATAGACAATTTAACTGTTCCTTTTCCTGATTCAACAAATACCTTTTAATCCGTTAAGTACGGGTACTAAAGTGAGCCGATTTATTAATTACAGTAATAGTGAGTCCGGTAGAGGCCACGTTATAAATAATACAAGACTTACGACGAACGGTCCGATGTCTCACAGGTCTGGCGTTAATCAGTCCGGGATATTAGAGATTATCTCTAGTGAGATTTGGTGAGTATGCAGATTGGGGCAATGTAATCTAATTACAACAACCCAACCTACCCTTATCTACCGCTCTTAGGAGTAGGCAGATGAAGGCTTTAGATTTTGTCCTTACATATTTTCATAACCGTAATAAATTCTAGACGAGGTTCAACCCGAGAACCAAGTATTTTTCATATATATCAGCTTATAACTTATTTAACTAATAAACAGCCAGTATACTCTGGGACATAATATCAAAACTAGTGACTTCTAGTTTTCGCCAGTAAGCTGCCATGTGACACTACTGCTATTTAAACAGTAATATAACATGTAACGAAGGCATTAGCAAAAACCTCTGCCTAATTTATACCTCATTCTTCAATCGTAGAGAACAAATACGATTCCAGAGGATAATATTTAGTAAACTGGCAGTTGCAGGGCCAGACTGTATGTTAACTTGAGCTACGAACGAAACTGTGAGCGCACGTTACAACTTGATTATAATTGTTTAACTTGTTCCGCAGGTGCGAGCATGTTTAGGCTTTGGTTCCCAAGATGCGGGCTGGGCAATGCGGTGATGGCCTGTCTCTACAGCAGAGATACCAGCCCTTCAGAAATAACTTGGGCTTACCTGGAAGGTAACTGGGATTGTCATTGTTTGTACCACATTGACAAAAATTGCCTTCATTCATCAGTGAGCGGCTCAATTGTTAGCATTAAAAATGTCGGGAGTGCAAATGCGCTAGCGACTTGTCCCACTTCTACATATCTAAACACCACGAAAACCACAACCAAGGCCTCGGGCAGCTAAAGTCCTGATTGGCGATAGAGGCTGAATTGACTAAGCTCATCACATGAAGAGGACCCCTGCAACCAAAATTGCGACCAAGGATGCACCGGGTGTGAAAGGTAAAGGAAATGAGATTTTGCATGAGATGAATTGAACAATATTCATGACTGAGACAAAACGAAAGGTCATATGGTCTGGTGCTGACGAAAATGTTTGTGGCAGTCAGGGTGTCCGTATAATGCTGAATAAAAGGGCCGTGGTGTGTGCATAAAATTAAAAACAAGAGACAAGGTAGAATAAAGAAAATGGGGAAACAAGAAACCTGAAGAATCACATTCGAGTTACTGCTGAGTTGTGAGAAGGAAAACGTATGCCTATATAAAAAAACACAGAGTGACACGTATTATGAAACGAATACTGCAATATCGAAAGTTCATGGATGACCCTGAAAGATCTGATAATTGGATTTACAGAGGAAGCATGTATGAAGCAAATATTGGATGTTTTAAGAGGGGTGCGTGACGGAATAGAAAATTAAAGAAAGCCGTGGATAACAAAAAGGAGCGATATATCGTACTGATACATGCCAAAGATGTGAGAGAGAAAGGGAAGCACCTGGTTAGGTACATAAAATTGAGAAGTGAGTGAAAACGAATAGTTAGTGAGAGTAGCGTGAACTAAAAGTGGAGGAGGCTAAGAAAATGTCGAATGACTTTAAAGTGGATGAAAAGGGCAAAGCAAAACAGCCAAGAAACAATATGATGGGCGTGAAAACGCAAAACCGGGTCATGCTATTGGACGAAGAAGGTGTGAGAGCATGCTGGAAAGAATATTTCAAGAAACTATATAGAAGCAACAAAAACAATCAACATCCTCTACTTACTCACATTGTTGAAGTGTATAAGGTTGAATTAGCAATCAAGAAATTAAATAACGGTAAATCAGCGGGTGTTGGAGAGATGTTAAGGTATGGATGCCAAAATATAATTGTGTGGCTATGTGGGCTATTTAACGTATGCATAAAAGTAGTTCAAGTACCAAAGAAGTGGAAGGACGCTATCAGTGTGGTCTTGTATAAGAATAGAGGGCAGTGGACCGGGGAAAATATTTTGGATGTTACTGTGCGTTTATCACAAGAAGAGGCTGTACTGACCAAACATTTTTACCTCAGCAGTTGGTTGATAAATTACTAAATGCTGGAAAGAAGGTATATTGTACGTTTGTAGACTTAGAGAAACCGCATAATACTATAGATAGGCAGAAGCTGTGGAGTATTTGAAAAAAATATGGTCTGGATGATTGGATAATTTAAGCTATTAATCGTTATACGATGGTAGTATACCATTTGTGAGAACTAATGGAAATCTCAGCGACTATTTTAGAACTGAATAAAGTGTCAAGCAAGGATGTTTGATGTCTCCATGGTTATTCAACACATTCATCGACAAATGTATAAAAGGATTCTGCTTGTACGCAAAAGCGTAAAAATGAATACTTTTCAGGCAGAAGTGTTACTGTACGCTGATGATGCAATACTACTTACCGGATCCGAAGAAGAAATGCGGTAGCTTTTAGAGAGAGCGCTAAGAGTAGCAACTAAAATTAACCTACATTTAAACACAAAGAAGGCTAAAGTTAAAATGTTTAATAAAATGGATGGGACAAGTAATTATATTTTTTTGATAAATGGTAGTCTGCTAGTGGAAGTAAAATAATTTATGTATTTAGGAAGACTGTTTTTAAACGAATGAAGAATAGATGATGAGAGGCACAGTATGATAAATGTAGGTAGAAATGTATTGGGAATTATGATCACAGTAGCTAGAAATTAATGTAAATCAAAAAAGGCCACAGGCGTTGCATATAATATTGCAGTAGTTCCAACTGTGATATATGTACCTGAAATATTGTTATAAAATAGCATGGGGTTTGTGGTACGCCTATCCCTCTATAGAAATGGCGTGACGGGTACCAGTAATAGTAGTTTTATAACTTACTTTGAGCCACTGCACGTTCTTCCTACGCCTTCGTGAATTTTGACTTGAGCCGGATTTATTTCTGTACACTCTTCTTCTCTTTTTTCTGCATAACAAAATATTCTATCCATTAGTGGACTCCACATTTGACATCCACTACCCAGTATCTCGTCGATATTGGTATGTTTAGAAATAAATAAATGTGCAGGTTTTTTGTTCCTTTGTCTTGGAATGTTATCGTAAGGACTGCGTCTTCCTTCATCATCTTTTGGCATTTCCAAACCCTCTGGACTTGCTCTGTCACCAAGGGGTATCTGAGTATCGTCAAATACGTCATCTTCATTTTGCATCCACCAAGCCTTTTCACCAGATTCTTGGCGCCTTATAGCATACACAGGCTTATGTTCTATAATTTTTTCATCTTCTTCTTTTTCTAGCTGATCTGGAATGTTTTCTGAACTAGTAATCCACCACGCCCGTTCTCCAGAATCTATGTGGCGGATCTTATGTCTTTCTAGGTACTCTGCATCCATGATGCAATTATTTTTATTGTCGCTTGATGTGTTTTCACTCGATTCTAACCACCATTCAGCCTTTCCAGACTCACTTTTACGAACCTTATAGACTACTCTGTCATCTGGGTTAGTGTCATCTGGGTTTACCCAATCTGGATATGTCTGAATACCCTCCGGTACTTCCGCATTTTCATCCAACCACCATGGCTTTTCACCAGATTCAATGTGTCGTATTATTCTAGGTTTAACATCCTTTTTGCCACTGCCTTTAGATGATTTACTACTACTAGACACATAAGCTGAATGACCATGCTTCTGTTTGCAATCATCACTCACGCTGCTGTGTTTTGAATAACTTGGATAAACAACCACTCCCTCGGGAGGCTGCGCATTTTCATCTAGCCACCACGGTTTTTCTCCCGACTCCACTCGATGAACAATTTTATATGGACTTGCAAGACCCTTTTCTTTGTTTTTGTTACACTCAGTTTGTGTGGTCTCTTCTGGCCAGCATGCCTTATCTCCTGATTCAACTCGTTTTAAAATTTTATATTGGGGTTTTAATAGATCACTGTTTGTTTCTGTCTCGTTAACTAGCACAGGTTGTGAGTTTCCTTCTAGCCACCGAGCTTTATCACCTGACTCAACTCTACGTATTACTTTAAATTGTCCTGTAATTTCTTCGTTAGAGTATTCTTGATTTGTGTTAGCAGCTGGTGACGGCTCTTCCAACCACCAGGCTCGTTCTCCAGATTCAACACGGTATAGAATTTTATATGGCTTTGTACTGTGTTCAGTTTGTTCATTTTTATCAATTTCGAGGCTTTCAAGATGCTCCTCTAGCCAGCAGGTGTCGTCTGAATCTATTTTCCGTGAAATTTTATAAGATTTTGATTTTTCACTACTGCCGTCTGTTGAATCTAAAGGAAGACTTTCAGTAATTAAATTTTCTGTAGCGTCTTCTTCCGCATTGTTTTCATTAGTTTTAGCCATAATATCAGTAGTTTCTGGTTTACCTTTAAACAAATTCGTAACTGGTGCCAAAGCACGCATCAGGAATGATTTTGCTTCCATTTCCTTCACAGGATCTTTAACTTGTTTTGAGCCGGAAGGAGGCTTCGATTTATCAAGTGATAACTCATCAGCCGAAGAAATACACATCGATGTCCTAGAGGATGTAATATTCTTCATTTTCTTTAAATTACAATCACATTTCTGTCGTGCGTCGTCTTCGCTACCACTTGTTGGCGAAGAAGTCATGCTACCTTCAGAACTAGGGGACCTTCTACTTCTAGCGTCCATTTTAGTTAAACCAAGTCTCTGTGGAAGCTTGGAATTAGAATTGGAGGATTTATGATATGATTTGCAGCTCGTCAGGTTTTCAGAAATATCAGTCACCTCAGACATTTGAGCTTCTCCACCATCTGAATCAGCGGAACTTACTGAGTTGCTTCGTCTACCTAATTTCTTTTTACCATCAGGATTCATATTTAAAACTGATTTTCGAAAGTCTTTATTTTGAGGATTTATGGAATGTGAAGAAGTTTTTCCTGATGAGTCGCCTTTAGGAATTTGAGGCGGCAGTTGTTTTTTCTCCGAAGTTTGTGTAATTTTTGTTGGAGATTGCTTGCCTTTAATTAAAGTAGGAGATGGTGACTTTTTGGTTTCTTTGTTTTTGTCAGTTTTGGATGAAGACTGAATAAGGCTTTTTGTTGAGCTAGCCCTTGATAAACTTTTAGGGCTTTCACTTTGCTTTGTAGACCCTTGGTCAGTCGAATCACTAGATTTTTTAGAGGATTTTGGACTAGAAAATTTCATATCTAAAATTGATGTCCATGGTGTTGCTGACATTCTAGAAGCACCGGCAAATCTTGACGATTTGGTAGAATCGTCCAGTCTGTCTGACTGTATTTCTTTATCAACCATATTAAGTCTTATTTTCGGACGTGTAATTCGCTTTTCTATCACTTTTGCCAATTCAGTTCTTTTTCTAAGAAAACTATTTTGTTTTGACGGTGTAGGAGACGTACTTCTGGTTATGACAGTAATGGTCTCCATTTCAGGTGGATATTTGCTATTAGCTGATGAACTTGTAGAAGAATTTGTCTTTCCTTCACTTTTTGATGTACTAGACTTAGATTTACTATATTCTGTACTCATAGAACATCTGCTGGATGGCCGACTTCTTTCCTGTTCATGTTGAGCTTGTATTACATTCAGCAATTCACGATTTTTGCGACTAGTTTCATTACTTCTTAGACTTGATGGCCTAGAATAAGCTGTGTAACTTTTTTCAACTGAATTCTTTGGCAAGAATCTACTAGTAATATACTTCTGTGAAGATGATGAAAGATCTTCTCGTGGTGTTGCCTTACTGGATGTAAAACGAGGAATTTTGTCGTTTTTTGTCAATTTAGAAGTATATTTTAACGGAAGATCTTCTTTAGGCTTGGTGGTGTACTTAGTGGATGCAAGTTCGTCTTTATTAATCGAAGATCTACCTGTGTATTTTGATACTGAAGATACTGGACTCGTACATTCTAATCTTTCCCTGCTAACAGATCTTGTATACGGTCTTGGATATAACCTGTTCAAGTTATAACTTGACGATGAAGTACTTCTCTCCGATTGATTAACTGGACTAGGATCACGTGATTTTGGTGCTGTTCTGGTGATCGGCCGGTATGAAACTGGAGGGTGGCAGGGTTCCTTTTTCTCCAAGCTTGGTTTGAGTCTTGATATACCACTAGTGGAGTAGGATCCTGGAATTGAAAAATTTAATAAATAAGACAATAGTGTCTTGTAAATTTTACTTGCAACTATTTTTATTTAAGCACTATTACACACTTTTAGTAAACAAAACTACTGTTTACAAAATGTACATTTTTTTCTTACTGAAAATTTTAGTGTATACAGCGACCGCTAAAAAGCTGAAAACATCAGTTTTAATTCATTGTTGTTGCCCTTACTTGGTGAAACAGTTCCATAATAAATACAGACGTAGAAATTTTGTTTTGATTTTTCAAAAACATTTAACATCAATTAAATATATTGAGGAGCCTTTCCTTAGTTAAAAACACGGAGTCAAGATAGGAAATCGAGCAAGATTTCGATGCGGTGCTTAGGGTCACCTTATTCAAACAATATATGAATAACTATATATTTTTAGAGACGGTAGTTGATTAGAAGAGGTAGATTCGAGCTTTTAGAAGCCATTTAAATTTACAATATCGGTGAAAAGTGTTTTTTTCTGGATAAGACCTTGTACGAAATTCGACAAATTATGCGTAGATATTACCTTTCGCTAAATAATGAAAATAGTCGAAGGATTAATTAACAGTCTGTAATTAGTGAATTTTCGTAGAAAAAAAAAACAATAATGTGGAAATCCCGACTTTTGAATATATTTATATATATATATATATATATATATATATATATATATATATATATATATATATATATATATATATATATATATATATATATATATATATATATATATATATATATATATATATATATATATATATATATATATATATATATATATATATATATATATATATATATATATGTGTGTGTGTGTGTGTGTGTGTGTATGTGTGTGTGTGGGTATGTATGTATCACACTGATTACTCAAAAAATAATGGGCCAATTTTAAAGAAATTGGGCAGGTACCTTCCTTTTGTAAGTGGCTTGGATAATTTCGTTAGTAAGGAAAAACTAACCAGGTTTTCCGGGAAAATTTTGGGATTTCCTTCGAAAATGACAAAGCTATGGTAATCAAATTTGGTACGTGGGTTTAAGTTATACATAGTAAACTATATACCAAAACTTAGACCTCTATTTTACAAGAAAAAAGAAATAAAGAATCGGTGCCATATCATTTCTATGAAAATTCACTACCATACCGCACTTGCTACGTCCAGACATTTTATTTTTGCTTTGTTGTGGATCTTTTTAGTTTACTCATACACAAATGAATGACCTTAAACAATAAGCCTGATTATGTGAAATTTTAAAAATATTTCAAAAATGAATTTTTTAAAATTATTAGTGAATTTTTGTATATAATATTTTTTCAAATGAGCGCGAACTAGGACCCCTAGAACGCACAGTTGATGCGAGTTTCGATTTCGTGTGTGTTTTTGTTTCTTTAACATCGATCTATTTCCACTACTACGGCCATTCACCGAAGCCAGGGGGCAGTTTCGCCTCACTATCCTGGAAAATTTGCCGAACCCCTGCCTTTCTGTGAAGAGGGTATGGATCTTTAACGTGCCCAATATCGCATGGACATGGGACCGACGGATTTACGCCCCCTCCAAAGGGCGGAACCTGCAGAGATTTAACTTGCTCAAATACAAAAAAATTGAAAGGGAAACCCTGGAAATCGATCCCAGTACCCTTCGATTCAGAGGCACCCGTTCTTACCCCTAAACCATCGAGGCACTAAGTTTCTATTTTATTTATGTACAAGTATGACACTTATAACCCAAAAAAATACTGGGCCGATTGAAATTTGGCAGGCACCTTCCCTTTGTAGTATTATACTGTAGGTTTATACGTACTTTAACTGTACTGTATTGTTGTGTAGCTTTTGTTATATTTATTGTGTAAATGTTTGGCTGATCAATAAATGTTATGTTATGTTATGTTATGTTATGTTATGTTATGTTATGTTATGTTATGTTATGTTATGTTATGTTATGTTATGTTATGTTATGTTATGTTATGTTATGTTATGTTATGTTATGTTATGTTATGTTATGTTATGTTATGTTGCTGCGTCCAGACTTTTTTGATACTAATTCAATAGAAACTATTGCAGTTTGAAAAAATGTGTATGAAAATGCGCTATCATAACACCTCCTACGACTGAACCGTTTATCGATTTATGACCTGAAAAGAGGGATTTTTTCAAAGTTATGTTGTTAAAGATCTAAATATTAGACTATTAAATCTAAAAATATATAACACTTGAACTACTGCCAAATCATCAGAGACAGCGTGTATTTGAAATTAATTTTCTGCAAATATTGTAGTAAAATGGCAGTGGCGGTTAAATTAGAAACTTGAGGCTTTGTAAAACACACCTCTTACATTTCTTTCACATAACCCGCAGTCATGCCATAATCTTTGTTTAAAAATCGACAATTTTGACGTTTCAAATTACAGCATTGACATTCTAAGAAAAAAAAAACTATAATATTTTAAGTAGTTTTACTAGTTATTATTGACCTTTTTGTACCAAGAAAACTTAATATTTGTAATATTTAATAGATTTTGTTAACTAACCAAAATATTTTCGTCTTGCACCATTCTCTGATCACCAATTGTTTTCCTTAAATGCTGATAACTTAGTTTTCATTAACTTGGGATCTGAATTTTAGTTCGAAGGATACGTTCCATAGTAGAGATTTGCATAACAGATTTGGTTGTTAAAGTTTTATCATTTGTGAAGATACAAACATTTTGCGACAGAAAACCCACAATTTTCCCAGGAAACCGGTCTGATTTTCGTGGCTAACGAACTTATCTAAGACACCTACAAAAGGAAGGTACCTACGAATTTAATTAAAATCGGCCAATTATTTAAGTTATCGTTGTGACACTCTCACAAACACACACACACACACATGTATATATATATATATATATATATATATATATATATATATATATATATATATATATATACATACATATATATATATATATATATATATATATATATATATATATATATATATATATACATAACCATATAAAAATTGAAACTAACCCCGAATATGTGTTCTAGGAGGTCTAATTAGCGCTCATTTGAAACAATTTTTTCAAAATTCAAAAGTCCGGATTTCCTCATTAGAGATTTTTCGAAAGAAAATTCACTAAAAGCAGTATTTAAAAAAAGTTAATGTTTGGTGTGCCATGTCATATGAGCTAGAAATCTTTGGAACTTTCTTTATTGAAAAAATATTGAATCAGCATAATTATTTAGAAATTCTGTAAAGATTTATTGACGAACTTCGTTTAAATATTCGACAGCCGAATTTCTTTCAATATGACGGCTGCCCTGCCCAGTCCACACAAATGATTACTTACTGGCTAAATAATCAGTTTGGGCAAAGATGCTTTGGGAGAATTAGCCTGACATATTGGCCTACTAGATTCCCAGATCTTACAATAATGGTTTTTTTTGGGGGGAAAGGTAAAACAAATAGTTTACCAAGAACACTCCGAATGCCAGTGAGATCTTAAAAAAACAGAATAACACTAATAATTTGATTAATAACTAGAGAATACGTACAGGTAACTTTTGGAGAATTCTGAATCCGTATTGAAAAATGCGCAAATTCAGAAGGGGGCTTAGTAGAGACGCTGAAATTTAATCTGACGTTTAACCTATCTTTATTTAATTTAAACTTATTTAGTGTTTAGCCAGTAACTTGTAATAATGAGCTAAGTGTGATTTTTTTCAAATTCATACTAAAAGACCTGTTAAAAATAACGTTCTTTGAGTTTTAAAATACACATTTCAAAAATGAAATATAGTATTTGGCCGATGATTTTTAAATTTGGTATAGAGGCCTGAATATTGATTCTAAACAACTTATATATACAGGGTACCCCATAATTACTTGGACATTCTTACATTTTGTTTATCTAGGTCCCAGGATATTTAACGAGGTGCCCAGGCACCTGAAGCGGACAAATATGTCAAGGGCTTTGTTTGCTAAGGGAGTGGCGAGTTGGATTGGAGAAATGCCCAGATTGAGAGCACATCAAATGGTGGACTTCAAAAACTGGTACAACACAGAGTGACCAACAGTGACTTGTCAATGGCCTGCCACTGCATTTGTTGGAGAATGTTTGCTGTTTCACTTGCTTGGGTAGTGTCTCGGTACACAGACAGCATTTCTCAGTGGGTGAAAAGAGGTGTGCGCGCGCGTGTGTGTGTGAGTGTGTGTGTGTGAGCGCGTGTGCGTATATGCGATGAGGAGGTGCAGGTGTGTAAGCGCAGATAGGTGTACATGTGGTCATGCGCCTGTGAGGATATATAAGAGGTCAGTAAAGTATGGGTAGGTATGGATGTTAATTACACTTGTTGATATTAAATCCATACGTAAACATTTAATATACTTTATTATTTCACTAACTGAATAAACTATACATTTAACTATAAAACAATCACAGACAGCACATAACAGATAACTGACCGAGCGTGGAGAGACGTATCTTCACTGTATCGGTTAGTAGCGAGGAGAGAGAGAGAGAGAGATCCCTGGTGTCTCTTATATAGTAGTTCTTGACAGCTTGCTGTCGAATAACGTAACGCAACGTTTAGCTGCCAAGAGAAACACAGAGTAGTGTTGACGGAAACACTGCGGTCGGAACCGCCGCCACATACTCCCCTCTCAGTGGCAACGCTATTAGTTCAAGTATCTTCGTGGAAATCGAACTCTACGTCCATGGCGTGTCGTTTGAACGGGAACGGGAACTTCACTGTCACTTTCAGTTTCACTAGGTGTTGGACTTTCACTGTCACTTTCAGTTTCACTAGGTGTTGGACTTTCACTGTCACTGTCAGTTTCACTAGGATGTCTCTGAGGCTGGAAAGTTGTCTGTTCGTTATCACAAAGAATGAATGCGGGTTTAAGACGGTCAACAGAAATTGTCTCTTCTCCGTGTGATTTCTTGATTTTGAAGACTTTGTCAGTTCGGGATAACACTTCAAAGGGGCCGTCATAAACTGGTTCGAGAGTTTTTCGCGGAATATCAATGCGAACAAAAACAAAAGGAGCTTCCATAAGCTTAGGATGGACAAATACCTTTTTTGCAGTATGATGTTTAAAAGGTACTGGTCGAAGTTTCCTTATGTCTTCTTTCAGCTGAGATATAAGTGGTGGAACATCATGAGCTTGTGTGCTGTTGAAAAAATCGGTGGGAAGTTTGATTGATTCTCCGTAGACTATTTCAGCGGGTGTTGAGCGATATTCTGGAATTATGTACGATCTGAGTCCTAGTAACACAATTGGCAATTTAGCGACCCAGTTTTCGTCCATATGGGCTTTCAAGGCCTGTTTCAGAACTCTATGCCATCTCTCGATTACACCATTTGCTGCTGGGTGGTAAGCTGTGGTCTTGATGTGGTCTGCACCTAGTGTTTTAGTGAGGTGTGTGAAAAGGTGGCAATCGAATTGTTTACCTCTGTCTGTGGTGATGTATTGCGGAACACCGAAACGAGAGATCCAGCATGATAAAATAGTGTTCGCTACTGTTTCTGCTGTAATATCTGACAATGGAATTGCTTCGGGCCATCGAGAAAATCTGTCTATTATTGTTAACAGATAGCGTTGACCTTGTGATGCTGGTAATGGTCCCACAATGTCAACATTTATATGCGAGAATCTTCTCATGGCTGGGGTGTATTGTCCAATGGCACTGGAAGTGTGTCTCCATATCTTGACTTTCTGGCAGGGAATGCAAGTTTTAGACCAAAGAGATACATCGCGTTTCAATTTGGGCCAACAAAATCTATCCTGGACCAGATCGACTGAAGCTGATATGCCTGGGTGAGATAAATTGTGGATAGAATCGAAAATCTTTCGGCGAAATTTGAGCGGAATGAATGGGCGAAGTTTCTTTGAAGAAGAATCGCAAATAAGATTCAATCCGTTGTCAAGAGGCATGTTTTGAAATTTGTATGAGGAAGATTTAGACTGCAGAAGGTGTTTGAGTTCCTCACAAGATGACTGAGCTTGCGCAATTTCTTGGAGTGACACAGTGGAAGAAAGTGAAATTGTTTCAATGCGAGAACAATAGTCTGCGGGAATGTTTGTAGGACCTGGTATGTAGCGAATGTCTGTGGTAAATTGACCTAGGAAGTCTAAATGTCGTAGTTGCCTTGGAGATGCTTTATCGACGCGTTGTTCAAAAGCGTATGTCAAAGGTTTGTGGTCCGTATAAATGGTGAAATGGCGACCTTCTAGGGTATATCTAAAGTATTTAACTGCCTGATAAGCAGCTAGAAGTTCGCGATCGTAGGTGCTGTAAGATTTTTGGGCTGAAGTAAGCTTTTTAGAGTAGAAACCTAGGGGTTCTAGTGTTTGATCACGTAGTTGTTGGAGGGAAGCGCCTACGGCATAATCAGAAGCATCGACATGGAGAATCAGTGGTAGCGAAGAAGACGGATGAGCTATTAGTGTAGCGTTTTTTAGTGCCTCTTTCAAACGTTCGAATGCTTCTCGAGTCTGAGGAGTCCACTCGATTTTACGTTTGTCGCGTTTTTTGGGATTCTGGCAGAGGTCGAATAGTGGTTGCTGAATTTCCGCAGCACGTGGAAGAGAACGACGGTAGAAATTTATGAGACCTAGAAATCTTCTGAGTTTTTCAATGGTATCGGGAAGAGGTAGGTCGGTAATAGCTTTGATGCGTTCAGGAAGTGGAAATAATCCAGATTTATTTACACGAAAACCTAAAAATGAAATTTCGGCCACTCCGAATTCACATTTAGATGAATTGATACGGATGCCGTTGTCTTGAAGTGTCTGAAAAAGTTTTGCTAGATGCTCTTGATGTTCTTTTTCAGAGGCTGATGCAACGAGAATATCGTCAAGATAGGAGTAGGCAAAGTCGAGATGTCTTAAAATTGAATGTAAATATCTTTGAAATGTTTGTGCTGAATTACGAAGGCCAAATGGGGTTTTAACAAATTCGAATAACCCAAATGGAGTTATGACTGCTGTTTTGGGAATATCTTGAGGTGCTACTGGGATGTGATGGAAAGCGCGAATGATATCTAATTTTGAAAAAATACGTTTGCCTTCTAACTGGGCATTAAAATCCTGCAAATTCGGAATGGGATATTTGTCTGGGATTGTTTTAGCGTTTAGTGCTCGGTAATCCCCACATGGTCTCCATGAGCCATCCTTTTTTTGCACCATGTGGAGGGGGCTTGACCATGGACTTTTGGAGGGTCTACAAATTCCCAAGTCCATCATGTGCTGGAATTCTAGCTTTGCTTGAGTTAGCTTTTCCGGGGGCAATCTTCTAGCTTTTGCAGTGACAGGTGGTCCTTCCGTACTTATAGTATGGAAGAACTCAACCTCTGGAAGGTTGCTAGAAGAAGTTTCCTTAAAAAGGTCAGGAAATTGTTGTAGCAATTTGAAGTACTGGTGTGTCGGGTCTACGAGATGAATTTTAGAATTAAATCCTGGTGGTGGGTTAGCACCGGCCTTAGAGAGGTTTGTCTTTGTATCGATTAAACGTCTATGTTTCATATCTACAAGTAAAGCAAACTCTGCTAGAAAATCTGCGCCTATAATTGGTTGCTTGATATCGGCAAGTGTGAAGGGCCAGCAGAACCTACGGCGTAAACCTAGATCCAAATCTAATAATTGTTCGCCATAGGTATGAATAGGGGTCCCGTTTGCAGCATACAAGGTACGTTTCGATTGAAATTTCCGTTGGTCGTGAGTGGGTGGAATAACTGAAATATCCGCTCCAGAGTCGATTAGAAATTTCATATTGGAGCGTCTATCAAAAATAAAAAGGCGGCGTGTTAGGTGGCTATCGTCTCCTGCCGCGTGGAGGGAGTGCCTTATTAGTTTTCCGACACAAGTTTTGCTTTGAAATTGCAAGGTTGGATGCAACGTTTGGCCTTGTTGCCAAATCGTTCATGATACCAACACGTGGAGGTTGAGGAATTTGCGGTTATGGAATTTCGAGAAAGCTTGGGTCTTTCTCGGGAGGTAGATCGGGAACGCGTTCGCAATTCGTTGACTGATGCTGTTAGCTTCTCTAATTGCGCTTCTAATTTGGCTAGCTTGTCGGGCTCGCGTGACTGAATTTCAGCCACGTTGTATTTATCTCCGGAAAATTCCACGATTTTGTCTGCTGTAACCGACAAATTTTCTAGAGAATCGTTGCTCAAAGCCAAAATTGAACGAACGTTGACTGGTAAACGTTGTAGAAATAAAATTTTAAGGAAATTTTCTCCAATCTGACTACCGGCTAAAAACTTCATTTCGCGTAAAAGTTGCGATGGTTTTCTGTCGCCTAATTCTAATTCTGTTAAAAGTTTATTTAGTTTGCGACTATCGGACTCTTCAAATTCTAATAAAAGACGTTTCATTAGATCTGAATAGGGGGTTGATGATAATGGTTGGGTTAAAAAATCTGAAATTGACTCTGCGACATCAGGATCGAGTATAGCGAGTACATGACTGAATTTTGTCTTTTCAGAACTGATCTGCGATATATCAAACTGGGCGTCAACCTGCATTTGCCAGATTTTCACGTTACGTCTCCATAAAGGAGGTAATTTTATTGCAACCCTTGCCATGATATTGCTGCTTGAAGAATCTTCGGCCATTGTGAAAAAAAATCAGATAATTTTTAAATTAGAAAGGACTGACCTGTTTAGATATTCGTTTTCTGTAGGCATGAGCACGTGCGTGGAAGTTAGACGACGTCGGCTGGAACATCAGGCTGGGCATCTTCGGCTTGCGGCACGGGGTCACCAATATGGATGTTAATTACACTTGTTGATATTAAATCCATACGTAAACATTTAATATACTTTATTATTTCACTAACTGAATAAACTATACATTTAACTATAAAACAATCACAGACAGCACATAACAGATAACTGACCGAGCGTGGAGAGACGTATCTTCACTGTATCGGTTAGTAGCGAGGAGAGAGAGAGAGAGAGATCCCTGGTGTCTCTTATATAGTAGTTCTTGACAGCTTGCTGTCGAATAACGTAACGCAACGTTTAGCTGCCAAGAGAAACACAGAGTAGTGTTGACGGAAACACTGCGGTCGGAACCGCCGCCACAGTAGGTATGCACAGATGTGTGTGTGCGAGTGTTTGGGATTGTGTGGATGTGTGTGTGTGCGTGCATGTGGGTGTGTATGGATGGAGGTGTACCTCAGTGTATGCATGTGTATGTATAGATTGTGATATGATGTAGCAATGTTTAGTTTGCAGTCTAGTAATATTCATGTACTGTCAACCCACGCACAAGTATAAAAATACTTTTGTGGGAGGATTTGTTTATTGGATTCTTGATTGTTTTATTAACTGCACATTATTTGTAGTCTGATTTATTGTAATTATTGCCCAATAAACTGTTATTATTATTATTATTATTAGCTAAGGGGTGATAGCTGACATAAAAATAAAGCGATTGGGCTCAACATGCCTTAGTAAAATGTCACTCGTTTTCGTTTTACAGGGTGTTTAAATAATTTTTCTTAAAACTGTTTTTCAAATATCTTGGAAGTGGTTCAACATATTATTATGAAATGTGGCAAGGTATTATTAGGCATACGATGATGGTATCGATTTCACCACTGCCGCTAGTTGGCGACACCGACAGCAACACTGTTTCATTAACATGGTCATAATTTTTGTCCACCTTATATGCACATTTTCGAATAAAAATAAAGAAAGCCCATTTAGTTTCACACAAAAAAGCTTCTTTGAAGTGGAAAAAGTTGACCGTTTTCAAAATGAACCTACTTTTTTAATAAAAACCAAACATCTGTATATACTTTGTTGCTAATTATGTTATGGTGGCAACTCGGAACTTGTTTACTATAACTTCTCAAAATCGACTAACATTACAACATCTTTAATTGTCACTTTATTCTTGTTATATGCGTTAAGATGCCGCCTCATAATGATTTATCAAATTCACAAATGCCAGATATAGTGCGTGTCTTTATGCCCAGGAAATTTTTTTCGCGCAGAGCAGCACAGTGCTATTTTGAGCTTTATCCCGATAGAAGGCAACCAAACCATACAACTTGTAACGCACTGTACGTTAGATTAGCTGAAACTTACTGATTTCATCCCAGAAACAGAAATGCGGGAACACCAAGTGTAATTGATGCTGATATGGAAGACGAAATCACAGTCCGTGTTGTAGAAGACGCGGAAACCAGCACGAGACGTGTTAGTGCAGCAATGGGTATAAGCAAATCATACGCAAAGAAAAGCTGCAACCATATTATTTCACTCGAGTTCAGCAGCTTTTACCGCAGGACTTACCAAGCAGACCTCAATTTTGCCAGTTTATAAGAGAACGCTATTTAGAGGATCCAATGTTCTACAAGAAAATTTTATTTACTGATGAAGCCTCCTCATTCACCAGAAGAGGTATGTTCAATTTGCGGAATAGCCATACCTATGCGATTGAAAATCTTCATGCTATCCGCGATCATTTTCAACATGAATTTTCAATAAACGTTTGGTGTGGCATTTTTGGAAATTGTATTGTGGCACGATTTGAACTGCCACCTAGACTTAACGGAGCAACGTATCTCTTGTTTTTGAGATATAATTTATCGATCATTTTAGAAGATGTACCTTTAACTTTAAGGAGCGACTCTTGGTTCATGCATGATAGTGCTCCAGCACATTATATCCGAGATGTGCGAAATTATTTAGATGAAATTTACCCTCAAAAGTGGATTGGTAGAGGTAGTGGTGCAGCCATGGCCAGCGCGTAGTCCCGACTTAAAACCGCTACATTTTTACTTTTGGGGTTATTTAAAGTCACTGGTCTACAAAGATCAAATAAATAACCGCCAGCAATAATTGAAATCATGGAAAAAGACGTACAGGGTGTTAATGATAACAGAGCTCAACAAAATTCATTTTTTGAAGTAAGAGATAACGTTAATCAACGAGTGAGAAAATGCACTGCCGTAAATGGTCAACACTTTGAGTACCTACTCTGATATGTTGTTGTTTTGCTACGAGAGTTGCAGTTTAATTTTAGATTAATTTAATTAGGTAGATTAATGCAATTTGTAACAATATTTCCGATATCCATTTTGTTAACTATTTCTTTTTAATTAATAGTTTTATATATGTTATTTCATTTAATGGCTTTGTTGAATTCTTAATTAAAATGTTTCTTTTGATAACGCACATTTTATTGGGCTAAAAAGTATCTTTAACAGATACACATAATTTGCACTAAAATCGAAGCCTCCGAGAATACATAATGTTTGCGCATAATCGTTAATTTAATTTCACTGAAAAAGTACGTTTATTATATTATACCTTTTTTGTGTGAAACTAAATGGGCTTTCTGTATTTTTGTTCGAAAATGTGCATACAGAGCGCACAAAAAGTTATGACCGTGTTAATGAACCAGTGTTGCTGTCGGTGGCGCCACCAAGCGGCAGTGGTGAAATTGATACCGTCATCGTATTACGCATGATGCCTAATAATACCATGCCACATTTCATAATAATATATGGAACCACTTTTAAGATATTTGAAAAAATAATTTTAAGAAAAATTATTTAAACACCCTGTAAAACGAAAACGAGTAACATTTTACTAAGGCATGTTGAGCCCAATCGCTTTATTTTTCTGCCAGCTCTCACCCCTTAGGTAATGTCCAATTAATTATGGGGTACCCTGTATAACTCTTTGTCATATTTGCCACATAAAAAGTTCTTCACTCTACAGAAAAATATGTTTTTTTTTAATTTCTAAGGCATACTTGATTTTTCAGATCTAAAATTATGTTAGACATCAGTCTTTAACCAAGGAGGGCTGGAACCCAAAAAATTGAAATTTAAATCGAGAATTGTTTACCTCCCCAGGGACACACTGTATATATATATATATATATATATATATATATATATATATATATATATATATATATATATATATATATATATATATATATATATATATATATATGAAGCATTCACAGGCCATTTAGGCCCATAGCTTGGTAATACGTTTCCATTGCTTCCTATCCAGTGCAATCGTCTTCCAGTTTTGGACTCCTTTTTCTAGCAAGTCTTGTTGCGCTGCATCAAGCCATCTTTTTCTTGGTCTTCCTCTCTTCCTTCTACCCTCTGGATTTGACCAGACACACTTCTTCACCATTCTCTCCACACCCATTCGTTCTATATGTCCCAGCCACTGTAGTCTGCGTGCCTTAACCAGTTGAGACACCGGCGGTTCTCCATACATTTCATACACTTCCACATTTGGACGTCTTTCCCACATGCCATCTACTTTCTTGCCTCCGAAGATTCTGCGTAGTACCTTTCTCTCCCATATCGCTATTCTGTCCTCCAGTCTTCGGTTCATTGTCCATGCTTCACAACCATATGTCAAGGTTGGTCTTATCACAGTCCTATATAATATATATATATATATATATATATATATACATACATATATATATATATATATATATATATATATATATATATATATATATATATATATATATATATATATATAGAGAGAGAGAGAGAGAGAGAGATTAAACTATTCAGTATCCGGTTCTCATTTTGCTTCCATACCAATTAACCTTATATAATTTTAAATACCGGGATAGTGTATAGTGTGTTGTCTTCCTATATCTCTTTAAAACCAACCTGTATCTCGTGTCGAGCTCGCCTCGCCTTGGAAGCTGCCTGCGCCATAGGAACTATATTTAGACGCGATTCTTGAAGCTGCACTCTTGTCTTCATACTGAAAAATAATCACAATATTTATTATTACTGGGTGCTAACAAGTTAATATAATCAAACACAAATTTGTATATATAAAAGTAGGTTATCCACGAATAAAGTGATTGTTATCACCTCTAAATGTTATTTCAAACAACACAGTGTTTTATTTTTATGTCATATTAATAAAACAGAATAAATTATAATCATCCCAATCCAAGGCGATGTCGCCCTGTCGTAGCAAGCACGACTTACTGTCTCCAACAATTCTTAAAGAAAACTTCATGTGGCTTGCGCATTTCATCAATTGTGTCAGGTTTTCCAGAATTTTTCTTCTTGACCTGCCTTTTCCTTTTTTTTCCAGTATGGATCCAAGT
Organism: Tillus elongatus; assembly: GCA_964006375.1. Classification (NCBI taxonomy): domain Eukaryota; kingdom Metazoa; phylum Arthropoda; class Insecta; order Coleoptera; family Cleridae; genus Tillus; species Tillus elongatus. Next base: position 160,837,320 of record OZ023263.1, read on the forward strand.
TATGGTCTCATAATACGTCCAACAAATTTTGCCTTTCACCTCTCCCAGTCCACATTTTAAAAGCTTCTCTTCTCTTCATGTCCGGTTAACTCAAAGTCCAGCTGTCCCACTTACATATCTGTACCCCAGAATAAAAATGTATTAAGTCCATTTTTGTAAATATTTGTGTTTTTAACCGAAAATACATAATATTAAGTCCTCTTTGAGATGCAATGATCAGCCAAGTCCGAACTTAACATATAACGGAGTTAGCTATCTGGAAATAGTGTTAAGTCACACAATTTTCAGCGAGAAAACAGCAACAAGGGACTTAATACCTTATTGTTCTGGTGCTGAAAAGGTCTCTAGTATTAACTCCGACCTACCAACTCCACCGGCGTCTTGATGTAGTGCGTAGTGCTTATAAGTGAAACTTTTTGTTCTGTCTGTGTATATCAAACAGTAGGTAATTAACGAAATATGGGTTCAAGAACCAGGAGAATACTGGAAGTGTAACTAAATTTAACGGAAACAGCAGCCAATCCACCGAATCACTATGAAAATTATCAAGGTAGAAACTCCTAAAACAGAGAAAAAAGACAGAGACGAGAACATTTATGGAAAGTGGATGCTCAGAAACAAAAAGTTACTGCAGGGAAGGAACATCTAACAAAGCCTAGAACAATACCAGCCAAATAAGTCGATCCGCCTTGTAAAGAAACTTGTTACTTCAAATGTTTTCAGAAAGTATATGTTGAAGTAAGAGAGTATATTAATGCTAAATCTTGGGATGTTACCAAATATATAAATCACAAACGCCAGTTAGAACCTCGGTGGTTCAGGGGTAAGAACGTGTGCTTCTGAACCGAAGGGTACTGGGTTCGATCCCAGGGTACTCCTTTCACTTTTTCAGTACAAACTGTAAAATTATCATCAACCGAGGTTCTGGCATTGTATTTGAGCAAGTTGAATGTCTACACGTTCCGCCCTTCGGAGGGGGCGTAAAGCCGTAGGTCCCGTGTCCGTGCGATGTTGGGCACGTTAAAGATCCCTACCCTTCTTACAGAAAGGCAGGGGTTCGGCAAAATTTCCAGGATAGTGAGGTGAAACTGCTCCCTGGCGTCGGTGATTGGCCATAGCCGCGGAAATAGGCCGACGTAAAAGAAACAAAAACACAACACAACAAACGCCAGTTCGTAGCATCGCATGTCAAATCAGTTCCGGTAGCGAGAAAAAGAACCAAGACAGGGGCACGTCTTGATGCTCGGCAGCATATGCGGCAGTACTATTTTGAAATCAACGGCACTGATACTAGAGTTTGTAAGTTGTTCTTTGTAAACATTTTAACTATTTCACAAACTTTCATCTCCACATATACTGCCAAAAAGGAACATGGTGAAATTACTAACATTGATCACAGGGCTAAGCATGAACAGCATGTAAAAGTACCAGATAGCGTCAGACAGAGTGTACGTGATTATATCTTGAAATGTGCAGCCGAAATATTGCATTATTCCAGAGAAAGATCTATAACTTGTACAAATCTGAATGCGAAGAAAACAATTTAGCAGAAAATATGATTGCAAAATCCTGGCTGTATAATAACATATTCAATACAGAATTCAATCCTTTATTCAAGACACCTGCTGGCGATTTAAGCAACGAATGTGATTTTTCCCTGTGAAGTTACGTAATACAACTAATGCAGAAGATATGAATAAAATAAAAGCAGAACAGGAGCAAAATTTAGCCGAAGTTTTAAAAAGATGCAAATTAAAAAGTAAAGACAAGGAGGATTGCTTGCAGAACACCCAAAAGCAGATATGTTATGCGTCGATCTACTAAAATGTTTCCCTATACCTATATTGACATATTCTCAGAGTTTTTATTCTTTAAAACTGTGGACATACAATTACAATTAGACATACAATACTAGTAACAAAAAAGTGTCACTTGTATCATGTGGGATGACGGAAAGTCAAGTCGGGGAGCTAACTAAATGGAATCGGAAATACTGAAATGGGCATTAGACAACATGTTGCCGCATTTGGAATATACAACGATTTTTCTCGCTAAAAATAGGAATATAATTATGGTAGTGGCATACTTGTGGCTGTTGAAAATGTTTCCTTATTTAAAAACCATAAATTGTTTTTGAGGGGGGACACACACCTAGAACTAGACGAAAGTCATTCAGTTATTGAGAGAGCGAAGCAAAATACTGTTGGTTGAATGCAAAGAATGACACCATGGGATTGGCAACAGTTGGATCGGATGTGTAGTATCAGTAATCCTTTTCATATCGAACAGAATCGGAAGATTTTAAGGACTCCAAAAAATTTTTCAACGATTCTACATCACCGTTTGTGTATCGGAAAAAGGACAATTCTTGGGAGGATTTTTACCTACAGGTAAACACAAATTACATGGGTGTTCTCTATTATAAAACTAATTTCGACTTTGCTGAAATTATGCTTTTGACAAATGGGCCAAATGCAATTTCGACAAAGAAATATTAACATTTACAAAATTTTCTAAAATGGGTTCCAAAGGAGCCTCATAACACAAAAATCTACAACACAACGATAACACCGTGAACTGATTTTAGTGAAATGATTAATGTGGCGATCCCGACTTTTCACTTTTGAAAAAATGTCTCAAAATGAGCGCGAACTAAGACCCCCAGAACCCATATCCGGGGTCAGTTTAAATTTTTCTATGTTTATATATATATATATATATATATATATATATATATATATATATATATATATATATATATATATATATATATAAAGGAAGGCCCATGCCAAATTTTATCAAAAGCGGACCATTATTTTTTGTAAGTGGGTTGGTTATAAGTTCGTTAGTCAGGATAATCGGACCAGGTTTTTCGGGAAAATTTTGGGTTTTCTTTCGGAAAAAAATTTTATCTCTAAAAATAAAAAAGCTATGGTAAACAAATTTGATACGTAAGTTTATGACATTAAAGGGAAACTATGTACCAGAATTTATATTTCTATTTATGTTTTAGGGAGCCATACAATATTGTTGTTTTCCATACCAAATACGTTTACGTTACAAAAATAATGACTTTAGGCATGAACTCTGATTTTTTTTATGTTTTAGGGAGTCATTGTTGTTATACTATCAATGAGTTTAGGTTTAAAATGTGATTTTAGTATTTTTACGTTTTAGGGCCATGTTTGTCTCCATACCAAATATGTTCGTAAGCCAGGAAAATCTAATCAGGTTTTTCGGGAAAATTTTGGGTTTTCTTTCGGAAAAAAATTTTATCTCTAAAAATAAAAAGCTATGGTAACCAAATTTGGTACGTAAGTTTATGACATTAAAAGAAAACTATGTACCAAAATCTATATTTCTATTTATGTTTTAAGGAGCCATACAATATTGTTGTTTTCCATACCAAATACGTTTATTTTTTAAATAGAGGGAAAAGAATACAAAAAAGCGATTAATTTAATTTATCCAAATATTAGAGACAAAGAAGACAACAGATACGTTTGGATAACTGATTTTGGAACCATTTCAGAAAACATTTCAAAAATTTTAAACACCTGTACAAATACAAAGGTAGCTTTTAAATCTTACAACACGACGCGTGATTTGTTATTTAACGCGAAAGAAAAATCTTGTTTCCTGACAAAAGCTGGAGTTTATAAATTAGCTTGTACGCATTGTAACGCAATATACATAGGTCAAACTTCTAGAAATTTTAACACCCGATACAAAGAACATATTTCTGCATTTAGAAATAACCACGCTGACAAATCTACATTTGCAAAACATATTATTGAGACCGAACATAGACCTACAATAAATAACCGCATACAACCACAACATTTTTATAATGACAAACGTAAACTAGACTTTTTTGAAGCTTTAGAAGTCAAAGGGCACACACACGACAATAACTACCTTGCTTTAAACGAGCAAACTGATTTAATGAATTCCCCTTTCTTGGTTATTCTTCTTTCTAATTAAATATGTCAAAGAAAATAAATTTAACTATTATTTAAAAAAAGTTGTAATAGAATAATGAGTTGATGTATGCCCATATTTTCGTTATATAGAGACTACTTTTATACTGTTATTGTTTAGTTATTTTATTGTTGTAACTGTTATCATAGTTATTATAGGCTAGTTCTAGTTTTTATGTTAAATATTGACATACATCACATAGACATTTTGAAAACCTCATCTGTCATCTGTGTTTCATTTTATTTTCAATTTGATAAAAATGTTTGATCAAAACATCATATCATAACATAGCAACAGATATTTGTTTGTAGTTGTCATGATTTCGTACTAATTCAATTTTAATCTGTCTGAAAATGCTGTCAAGCAGCGAAACTATACCGGGTGGTCCTCCGGGAGGTCCCACGATCGATTGCGGGAACACTGTCAATAGGAAAAACCTGAAAATTGGACATTACACTAAAGTCGTTGGGGGACACAGGTTAAAAATATTTACAAGATGGAGGCACTTCCGGTTATACCGGAAGTAGATGTCAATTCGCTTATTTTAAATGGAACACCCTATATTTTATTGCAGTTTCAGATTCTACAATAAATTCTGAACACTTTTTATGAATAATGTTTTATACCTATTATCAACTGCCCAGAAGATATTTAGACTTTAAGATAAAATTTGACATTTACGGCCAGTCATATAGATACCGATATTTTTATAATAAGAACATATTTCGTTATGATTTTTAGAATTTAGATATTTCACTCCATCTATTTCCACATCGAGACTAATGATAGAGTATACAGAGTGTCCAAAAAAAATTCTTGAAGTTTGCAATGAGAAATTGCGAAATTCTCGCGATTTTCAAATTGGAACCCCCTTTTTTATAACACTATCGTGTTAAACTCAAAAAATCACTGACACTTTGTATGTAATTACCTATACCCATATCAAACGGTTTTCATTTTATATTGAAAAAACTCATTTCAAAGCCAGATATTTTGATAAATTTCTTACCATAAGCGTTAGACATGGAAAATAAATTACCGAGTGTGTTTCTATGGAAACTTTGACAGTTTGTTGATTAACTAGCTATAAATGGCACGGTTAAATTACACACACGAAGATTATTTTAATTTATTTACTATTTATGGAGAATGTAATAAAGTAATTTCACGAACGTGTGATACATTTGCTGATAGATATCCATATAAACAGAGACCGTCACGTAAAACCCTCAAACGAATAGTAGACAATTTCAAAAACTGCGGATCTGTCAAGAAAAATGTGCATAGGGCTAAACCCGTTGTTAACAATGAACAAATTGAGACAGCAATTTTGGGATATTTTGCCGCATACCCTACAAAGTCAACGAGGCAAGTAGCACTGGAGTCAGGATTGTCCAAAACCTCCGTTCTGCGAATTTTACGTAAACATAAGTTCCATCCTTATGCTTTTTCAGTTGTGCAACATTTGAAGGAAACTGATTTTTCCAGAAGGGTGGAGTTCTGTGAATTTATTTTAATGCGATTCCAAGAAAACCAGCAGTTTTTAGATAACATCATATGGACAGATGAAGCAAAATTTTCAGAAAATGGACTTTTCAATCGTAGAAATTCTCACTATTGGAGTGACACAAATCGTTATCCTTCCAGGGAAGGACATTTTCAGGAAAGCTGGAAGTTTAATGTTTATTGTGCTATAAGGAATGACGGCGTCGTTGCCCTAGAAATATACGACGATAATTTGAATGGTGAGAATTAATCCGAAATTCATAAAATACGTTGTTTATTATTATTTATTTATTTGTAGGTGAGCGTTATTTGGAAATTTTGCAAAATTTGGCAGTAACTTATTTGGACAACCTTCCTTTGAATGAATATAGGCAAATATTTTACCAACATGATGGGGCCCCTCCTCATAATGGTCACCTGGTTAACAATATTTTACAATCTCTATTTTCTGACCAATGGATTGCCAACAATGGGCCACACCTCTGGCCGCCTCGATCGCCTGACTTATCTGTTCTCGATTTTTTTATATGGGGTACTATAAAAAATAAAATCTACAACACTGCAGTTTCTACTAAAGAAGATTGCATGCAGCGGGTTCGCGAATCATTTCGTGAATTGGATCCGGATTCAATAAGAAGGGCCATACATGAGGGATTGACACGTAGGTGTGAAAAATGTCTTGACGCCAGAGGTCGTCAATTTGAACACATAGGACGTTAATTTTTGTTTCATTTTATTCAGTCCATGTTGTGTGTGAATTATTATTTTTTATTTGTATTATCTGTTTGATGGTTTTATATAAGGTTATATGGCAAAATACCTAAAAATTGCTGTCTCAATTTGTTCGTTGTTAACAACGGGTTTAGCCCTATGCACCTTTTTCTTGACAGATCCGCAGTTTTTGAAATTGTCTACTATTCGTTTGATGGTTTCATGTGAAGGTTTCTGTTTATCTGGATATCTATCACCAAATGTATCACACGTTCCTAAAATTACTTTATTACATTGTCCATAAATAGTAAATAAATTAAAATAATCTTCGTGTGTGTAATTTAACCGTGCCATTTATAGGTAGTTAATCAACAAACTGTCAAAGTTTCGATAGAAATACATTCGACAATTTATTTTCCATGTCTAACGCTTATGGTAAGAAATTTATCAAAATATCTGGCTTTGAAATGAGTTTTTTCAAAATAAAATGAAAACCGTTTAATTTAGGTATAGGTAATTACATACAAAGTATCAGTGATTTTTTGAGTTTAACACGATAGTGTTATAAAAAAAGGGGGTTCCAATTTGAAAATCGCGAGATTTTCGCAATTTCTCATTGCAAATTTCAAGAATTTCTTTTGGACACTCTGTATACTCTATCATTAGTCACGATGTGGAAATAGATGAAGTGAAATATCTTTGAAAACAATTCTAAAAATCATAACGAAATATGCTCTTATTATAAAAATATCGGTATCTATATGACTGGCCGTAAATGTCAAATTTTATCTTAAAGTCTTAATATCTTCTGGGCAGTTGATGATAGGTATAGAACATTATTTATAAAAAGTGTTCAGAATTTATTGTAGCATCTGAAACTGCAATAAAATATAGGGTGTTCCATTTAAAATAAGCGAATTGACATCTACTTCCGGTATAACCGGAAGTGCCTCCATCTTGTAAATATTTTTAACCTGTGTCCCCCAACGACTTTAGTGTAATGTCCAATTTTCAGGTTTTTCCTATTGACAGTGTTCCCGCAATCGATCGTGGGACCTCCCGGAGGACCACCCGGTATTCACAGAAGCATTGAAGAACATCCTAGAACTTCCAGAATTCGAAGGACCACTTGCTCCAGTTAGCTCACGCGCTGGCTACGTCCTTCACCTACAAAAACCAACAGTGAAGCCAGAGAAGTAGTCTCCAAGTCTGTATGTAGTATGGACAAGTTTCACCAAGTAAGCGCCACAACAATCAATGAATTTTAGGGAGTCATTGTTGTTAAATTATTAATGAGTTTAGGTTTAAAATGTGACTTTAATATTTTTACGTTTTAGGGGGTCATGTTTCCATACCAAATAAGTTTGTCTTACAAATAATGAGTTTATATATATATATATATATATATATATATATATATACATAAACATATAAAAATTTAGAAAGAGAAGAAAAAGCAAGGTTGATAAAAATTCAGAAAGTGACACTAACTACAATTGGCTTGACAGTTTGATTATTTGAGGATTTTTACAAAATTATGTTGATACAAGCACAATCACAGCTTCTTTGTAAGACATAATGTATAATTTTGGCCACTAATAAATGAGTATGAGTATGAGGTCAGAAATGTAATTTAATTTTTTGGTTTTATAATAGAAAGTATTATAAATGACATTAGCCCAAAGAAATTATTATTGAAATCGTACTAAATCCCAGTTGAATGATATAGGTTCAAAATAAAACTGAATTAAGTCCACTTGAGGTTAATAAAACATTTTTTTTTATTGAAAAATATTGAGATGAATCGTTTAACACCAGGGATTCAAATATTGTTCGTAAAAGTTATTATATATATATATATATATATATATATATATATATATATATATATATATATATATATGAAAAACAAACAATCATAATTGAGAGGTTCGCGTAAAAAATTCCTTTGAATTGCTCTACTCAACAATTTATATTTTGTGACTTAATATAGTTTTATACGTATCACATAATAAACCTCTTCCTTGGGTTCAAGTTAAAAAGTTACTTAGTGAGAAGAATGTTTTGTCTACTGAATGATTGCTTTGGAATTGCAATTCTCCTCAGTTATTTACTCAATTTACCCTCATCCGTAATATTATTTCCATAGTGGGTACTTTAGGATGCAGTATTTTCTCAAGCATTATAGCATACAATGTATTTTTGTGTAATCACTTTAAATCATGTTTATATAAAGACTTCCAAAAACTCCGAACACCCAGTAAGAAAGACTACATATACTCTCACCATAATTAGAAACGCAGACCGGTTTCGCCAGAATTAGAGCTCGTCAGTGCGCTTTATTAATTACAGCGAGAACACATCTATAAAGTAATAATGTTAAGGTAGACAGTAGTAGAGCATTGTGAGATGTACGACAGGGTCCCCATCTCGGTGCGAAACCAGGTAGTATGTTGTCACGACAGCACCAATTAGCACACAATGTTATAAATAGAGACTATCTACAACCAACCAATATTTTTGGAAATTGTCACCCCTGACCATTTTCTTCCCTAATACCGGGACAATGTTCCGCACCGAGGTGGCGACCCTGTCGTACATCTCACATGTTCTAGTAGGCTGACCGCCTCAGCTGTATTACTCTATAGGTGTGTTCTCGCTGTAATTTGTATATCACATTGCCGAGATTTACTTAGAGCGAAACCGGTATGTGTTTCTGATTACAGTTAGAGTACATCTAGCCTTACATGCATTGTCCCGGTATTAGGGATGAAATGGGCCAGGGCTAACAATTTACAAAAATTGTTGGTTGGTTGTACACAGTCTCTATATATAACATTTTGTGTTAATTGGAGCTGCCGTGCCAACATACCACCCGGTTCCGCACCGAGATGGCGACGCTGTCGTACATCTCAGAATGTCACATAGTAAGAGTTGATCAATTTTAATAAAATTTTTACATAAACTTAGACAATGACTACATTTTAAAAAGATACTTATTATAAAATATAAGTCGTTTAACAATGAGTTGGTCCACGGCGGTTTGATAACTCGGCATGCTTGAAATTAAATGATTTACGGTAGCCTGAGTAACCTCATCTTAGGCTTTTGAATCCAATGACGAAGGTCAACTAGGTTTTGGTGATTGGGGTAAATTACCCAGTCGATTGCCAATCATATCCCACACGTGTTCGATTAGTGACAAGTCTGGGAAGCGAAGAGGCCATGGAAGCAGGGTCACGTTATTTTATTGAAAGTGCCTTGTAGTAACCCTTGCTGTATAAGGACGCATGCTGTCTTGTTGAAAAAGAAAATGGGCTAAATTAACCGTCGTACGTATGGCAGTGCGACAGGCTGCAGTATGTTTCCTATGTAATCCTTTGTATTCAAACTTCTGACAATAAAAAATAGAGGTGTCCTGCTACAGTATGTTATCGCACCTCATTCCATCACCCCCCATGTGTGGGCCGTATGGCGTTCCTTAGCAAATTCTAAACTTCTGCGTTCTCCATGTAATCGTTTTACACTTCTGCGACCATCGTGGATCGAAAGACCGAATCGGAACTGGTCAGAAAACACAACACAATTCCATTTAGCATCCCAATCTGATCTGCTGTTACACCACTGAAGCCAAGCGGCGCGATGTCAAAGTGTCAGAGGGAGACATAACAATGGCCTATTATAGTCTATACGAACGAAGCCCAAAAGCGCGTTTTGTGTGATATATCGTTGCCATAAAGACTCTTTATTTTAAAACTCCCAACCAAGCATTTCCACTTGACCGTGTTGTGGAAACCCTGTCTGATATAGTCGCAATCCTCAAATTACGATCTTCCCGTGCTGAAGTTGCTCGGTCTCGTTCGAATATGGATGCGGTTAGGGATTCCGTCTTCACGCCACCTGGACCAACACTGTAACGCTGTTGACCCACTGTACTGCATTATGCTTCCTGCATACCAACAATGCACCCCCTTTCGAATTCACCTAAATTATTGTAATTATTGCGTAAACGGCGCCTAGGCATAAACTGAGCAGAAATCGCTGAGAAATATGGCTTCAAACTAAAGGAAACACAAATCTAAAGACACCCCTTTTTGTTAAAACAAAATTAGTTAAGTATACACCTGTTAAAATGTTTTGTCCATATTGTTATCATTTATTATCACAGACAAAATAGAGAAGTATAGAAAATTACATTGCAAATTTTGAAATAGGAAGTAGAGGCCTGTGATGCCTCAATTGAGAGCTTCTTTGTTAAAAAGTGGTGTGGTTTTGAAATTTTTAGCAAATGAACATAATAAACAGTAAAAACAATCGTCTGATTGACGAACTTCGTTACAACGCACTAAAAAATTTATACTTATCTCGTTTCATTCTTGATAATAAGGAAAATAAAAAAGATCGGGACGTGGCGATTGCATTATAGAAATGAATTTGTACACTATTAGTAAGGTATACAATAAAAAATAATTATTTAAATGTAAATGGATCTCGGTTTTAGAGATCCCAGTCAGCGATTACGTAAAGAAATTTCTATTTATATGGGGAAGAAGAAGGGAATGTACCTGCCAAATTATAAATATGGCAGGTATTTTTCCTTATTAATTGCTTGGATCGTTTTGTTTTAGTCAACTCAATAGAATTAGTTTGTGCAAACAAAACAACAACAAAAAAACGTTTTTTAAAACCAATCCGCGAGGCTCATTATTTTATTTTTGTTTAATTTGATAACTACTCTGCGTTTACATAGGTTTTACTATGGTTCAAGATTGAAGATTCTAGCTTAATGAAAAATTGAGTTATCGGATTTGAAATATTTTACGAAAATTATCTACCATAACGTACTTGCTACACCTTTTCAACACTTATTTACTGTTGCTGTATCCATACTTTTTGAAGATGATGAAATATTGTAGCTCTCTATGTGAGACTGACAAACCAGGCAACCTCAAAATCTCTGTTGAAAAATTTTTAAACTAATGAAATGAGGTAACAATTTAAACATACTTGAAAATCTTGGTTCGCTGCTTAGTCGTAGGGATTCTCCTTCTGCATGCCTACAACCACACTCAATTTATAAACAAGAATAATGTAAACAAGACAAATTTCTTAGGAACAACCCCCAAGAAAGTTACGGGAGCTGCGGTGAATATGGGTTCTAGGCAGGGTAGACAGGAATTTAACGAGGTGTAGTTGCAAAATGGGATAAAGGCAGCTTATAGAGTTCCAAGTAAGCTGTTTTTTCACACTTTTTAGTTACGTTTCCTTTTTATCTTCTTTCCCGCCCAGCACAGCTATTCACTCCTAGGCGAGTAACTTTCTTGGGGCTGTTGGCAAGAAATGGTTTTTGTGTTTGTGCATCCAGAAGAGATTGTACGCATGTTTATGATTTTTTTTCGAAAAAGCCCTCCTGTACTAATATGCAAATTTACCGAATATTTAATTTTTATTTACAAAAGGATTTTTCCTTATTAATCGCTTGGATGATCCGTTTTAGTCAACTCAATCGAACCAGTTTCTGCAAGCAAAATAACAAAGTTTAGCTTTGACCTAAACATTTCACATCCATATTTTAGAACATTGCAGTATCTTCATAGGATGCTGTACAACATCATTCCTTTAGAATTAGTTGGGCAATTAATTCTGCTCATATAATTTGGCACGTTTCAGTACTACTAACATTGACGGTGTTGTTAATGCGTTCGCATGCAGCTGACTCCTCGTAATCTTGTAATTGCTTGTAAATGCATAATGACTGTCTTTATTCTTGAAATGTTTAATGACGAGTAACTAGTTACAAAAATAGATTTAGGCTTTATAATTATTAAGTCAGATTTTTGCTATAAATGTAATTTCAGTTTTGAGTCAAGTCACAGCATGCTGTGGTCAAGTATCATGTTTAGTGAATTTTCGTAGAAAAAATTCACTAATGGGGAGATTTCAACTTTTGAATTTTGAAAAAAATGTCTTCAAATGAGCGCGCGTATATTTATATATTTATATATATATATATATATATATATATATATATATATATATATATATATATATATATATAGTAATAGTGGCTTATTGCTAATAGATGTACATGTTATCATAACAGATATAAGTTGCAACTTGTGCTTGTTTAAGAGATGCAATTTTGACAGATTTGATCCAAATATTGTAAACTAGATTTTCAGAATGATATTGATTACTTGAGTTAATTGTTTCTATTACTTATCCATACTATGCCAAATTCTAGCCAGTGCCTTCACTTCCAAGAAAACACAAACGATATAAAACCATATTCCAATTAGAATCATCCTTTTTTGACGATATTTATTTAAATAAATGTTAATACAGACCGGTAATTTGCAAATCATTAGACGTCATTTAAATATATATATATATATATATATATATATATATATATATATATATATATATATATATATATATATATATATATATATATATATATATATATATATATATATATATATATATATATATATATATATATATATATATATATATATATATATATATATATATATATATATATATATACGTATCATACCGATAACTCAAAATGTAAGACGCCGATTTTGATCACATTTGGCAGGTACCTTTCTCTTGTAAGTGGATTGGATAGGCCTGTTTAGCCAGAAAAATCGGACCAGGTTTTCCAGAAAATTTTAGCTTTCCTTTCGGAAAAGAATTTAGCTCACAAAATAACAAAACTATGGAAACCAAATTTGGTATGTAGGTTGACTTTATCAAAAGTAAACTATACACAAAAATCTAAATCTTCATATTACAATCAAAACAAGTTATAAACAGTTAATTAAAAAAAATGTTTTCTGCCAGATCATTTCTATGTAAATTTACTACCATAACGCACTTGTTACCTACAGGCTTTTATTATAGTGTGGAACAGGCAAATGGGATAAATTCAGTAATGTCAATTATGGTGCATATTTACAAAATAACCCGAATCGCGTCGGTTTGAGATTAAAAAATGCCATCCTGCAACGTCAAAATTTCACGCTTATATTCAACCCACTTCGAGTGACAGTTGCAACCCCTATATTTTTAAATAGGAAATAGGGTCTTGTGATACCCCATTTGAAAGACCTCTTGATTCTCTATTCTAAAATGCTGTGGTATTAAAATTTTTTGCCAAAATTAACATAAAAAAAAAGAAATTCATCTGATTGACAGACTTCGCTATAACACACTAGGAATTCAAAATTAATCGCGTATCATTCTTGATAATGAGAAAGCAATCTTAATGTAGGAGGTGATCAAATTCCATGGCTTGAACGTCTTGGCAGCAGCCTCTTAGTCGTGAATAAAAATTTCTTCTAACGTTAATCAACATCTGAGACGCAATCGACCTAATTGCGATCATTATTCTTCTTCTAAGTCAGTTAAATCGCGGGGTTTAGTTTTGTATACCATATTTTACATATCCCTATAAGAACATGAGTCTAATAGCGTAAGAAAGGGTGATCGTGCTGGCAATTCTAATGGGAATCATCTCCCTAACTACCGATTTGAAAATATTAAATTGAGGTACTGCGAGACATTTATTTGGTAATATGCTGGTGCTCCATCCTGCGGGAACCATATCACATTCCCTGGAACTTATGGATTTGCTAGATCAGGATAAAAGTTTGTAAAACTTGGCACATCAATATTTGGAGCAGTGCTAAATAATTATCTCCATTCTAATTATCATCAATGAAAAAGGGACCAATGACACGACTTCCAACAATTCCGACCCAAACATTACCTTTTTGAGGGTATTGCGTGTGTTCTTCTCTCATCCAGTGTGGATTTTCTCTAGACCAGTAGCGACAATTTTGACGATTAGCATGGCCGTGAGCTGTAAAACTACACTCATCAGAAAACAAAAAATGTTGTTTTTGGATAACATTCTTGTCTAACATTTCAATCATTTGTTTACAAAAAGATGTTTTTCTTTATTATTTATAAGAATTATCAATGACATTTGTCACAAATTGTATAATATATTTTTAAAAGATTGTAAGTGAAAATACTATCTGAATCCTCCGTGCATTTTTGAAAAAAAGCTGTAGTAAATGAAATTATTCCAAGTTACCAACTTGCACTGTATATATAATATATACAGTTGCAGATAAGTTGCAAATGTAAGTTTAAATTTTACAACTATGCTAGGCCCTTTTAATATTTAAGCTTGCTGTAAGTTAACATTTGTAAGTATGAAGAAAGTTTGTAACAGCTCACTATAGTAAACTGGCAGTAAGGTTACAAAAGAAACACTTGCATTTGTAATGCCACTGGGGAAAGACATGCTATTTGCAGCAAACTTGCAGGATGCTTTTTTGTAAGTAATCTATCAAACTTACTCTTTCTTTGGAAAATATTCTGCAATTATTCAATAGTATTGGTAGTTACCATTTCAGGTTTAAACAATTCAAACCAGGATATTAGACGTTTTAGATTTCTAGGTTTTTTAAGGACGTTATTTCCTCTCAATAGAGTTATATATCATACATTTTTAACGGCAGTTATTCTAAAAGAGATGATGTTCTGTGGTTATCAGATATATTAAGGTAGGTTACTACGTCTGTCCAGTTTCATATGTCATTTGTCAAAACAATTTGTCACTAGTATATAAAAGAGTTTATTAAAATTCGCTACCATAACGCACTTGCTGCGTCGAAACTTTTACTACAGGTGACACATGGTTTGTCCGTTTATTTATTGCCTGAGGGAAGATATCTTTTCAGCTTTATTTCATTAAATTTAAAAAAACGACGTTTAAATCTCTACAATTTTAGTTGCTGCCAGAACATAAAGGGTTTATTTAAGATGAATTTTCTGCAGATATTCAGGTCAAATGAAGCCGGTAAAACAGAAATTTGAGACCTTCTTGAACACATTTCTCGCAATCTTTTTTGTGCATAATCCGCATTTGTTTCAGAACATTTATTTAAAAATTAGCAATTTTGACATTTCAAATCGCCATTATGACCTTTCTAAAAGAAAAACCATAAAGAGCATTAGGTATTTTTTGGTACTCCTTTATCTTTTTTACCAAAACATTTAATCTTCGTCTGTACTACTTATTAACAGATTTCGTTAACCACGTATATTAATGCAACCCTCAACCAACATTTTACTATCGCTTATAATTTTTTTTACTTTTAACCTAGAAATCTAAAAAGCCTCGGTGGTACAGCGATAAAAACGTGTGCCTCTGATTCCCAGGGTACTGGGTGCAATCCCCAGTGTTCCTCTTTCCGTTTTTCAGCACATAGTTCTAATTAACATCAACCGAGGTTGTGACATTGTATTTGAGCAAGTTGAATGTCTACACGTTGTGCTCTTCGGGGGAGGCGTAAAGCCATCGATCCCGTGTCCACGTGGATGTTGGGCACGTTAAAGATCCCTACCCTTCTTACAGATAGGCAGGGGATCGGCAACATTTCCAGGATAGTGAGGTGAAACTTCTCCCTGGCATCAGTGATTGGCCATAGTACACAAACATTTTCTGAAAGGAAACAAAAATTGGTCAGATTTTCCTGATTAACGAACTTGGTCAATCAATTTGTTTAGTATTTATCGTGGTCTATAACCACGATGTATATATAATACACACACATATAATATAATGTGAAACTCACCTCGGATATGTGTTCCAGGTGACCTAGATCGCGCTCACTTCAAACAAAATTTTAATTAAAAAATTGCGATCTCTTAGCGTTTTTCTTTTACGAAAATTTGTAGAAAACGCACATGTAGATTTTTTTTGCAGCTTTAGTCATAGGCCCTTTATCTTATATTTTTAATCTTCGTTAACTAGGTGCCTTTTAAACATAGCTAATATTCCTGTCGACTTGAAGAAACATCAATAGACAATCATAATAAATAGAAATTAACAAAACATAACTTATTTTCAGGAAATATCACGAATTAAATTTTGTAGCCAAAAGTCTGTGCTATTTTTATCACATCATTATACGTGTCTGCGAATTACTTTTCAAATTCACTGCAACTTTAGAATACTAAGCAGCAAAATATTTAGAACCTGGAAGAGACAGAATGTACATACTTCAACTGTTTTAAATTGTTTCTTAAGGTAATGTTTTAATGAAAATAAGT
Source organism: Tillus elongatus (assembly GCA_964006375.1). Taxonomy (NCBI): domain Eukaryota; kingdom Metazoa; phylum Arthropoda; class Insecta; order Coleoptera; family Cleridae; genus Tillus; species Tillus elongatus. The sequence continues at coordinate 160,853,655 of OZ023263.1, forward strand.
ACGTAGCTTTGACATTTTGACATCATTTAGTTAGAATTCGCTTTGAGTGATGTACACAATTCGTCATCATCTACAGTCAGTGGAAAAATGTAATAGTTGAATTTGGCACGACTTCATAAAAACTGAAAGCGAAATTAAACTTGTCCAGGTGTGTCATGTTCCCTACCATAAAAAAATGTGACCATGTAAAATCGTAATAAGACTGAATCGGCTAATTAAATTATTTATCATTTTATTTTAGGCACAACGTGACGATTAAAATAAATTCCTTTAAATCGTGTTCTTTCATTAAAAATATATATTATAAAAACGTCTGGACGCAGCAAGTGCGTTATGGTAGCGAATTTTCATAGAGATTACAAAATTTTACAAATATATATAAATATAAATAAATTATAATAACACCACAGTAGACAAATACCCTATCCAGAAGTCGCCGGCTTGTGCGGGGGAGCTTACATACACAGATAGACAAAGGAAACCTCCCATAACTCGTCACAAGACGGCCTTTCCACATTCGAGTGAAAAAGACCGACTAAAGTCTGAATACGGGACTCGAACCTGCGACTTCCTCGTCCGATTCTCCGATTCTATAGGTTACTCCCCTCGCGAACTTCCTAGATTTGGCATGATATATATGTATGTATATATATATATATATATATATATATATATATATATATATATATATATATATATAAACAATAAAACTGACTTCGGTAAACCTACAGTTTGGCTCCTCTTGCCGCCAAGATTCTTGCGCACACGAATTTCGTTTGTATTTGAGTTTACGCGGTGTTCCACTACATTTCTCTTTATCATCTATATAGGTATTATAATACGTATTGAATTGAAATGGAAGTGAACTTAGACTTTAAGATTTTTTAATGTTTATATATATATATATATATATATATATATATATATATATATATATATATATATATATATATATATATATATATATATATATATATATATATATATATTCTCAAAGGTTTCCGCAGTCATTAGTGTGAGATATACTTGGTTCTCGGGTTGAATCGCGTCTAGAATTTATTAAAAACCGACATTTCGGCTCCTGTTTTGGACTCTAAGGCCTCAATCTGCCTACTCCCCAAATCTCGCTCGAGATCGTGTCTAAGGTGTCAGTGTCTTCAACCCTAAAAAGATCTGAGAGTTCGTCGTAAGTCTTGTGTTATTTGTAACATATCGTCTAACAGCCTCGTCAACGGTATTGAGGTCTATTAAGTCAGGTACCATCGTAATGGTACTTTTAGGATTAAGATGATTAGATGTATTTGTTGAGTCAGGTGATGGGGAAGTTAAATTCTCTGTTTAATTAACTTTTTGTGTGTTTGTAATGAGGAGAAAATGGGTTTCCAAGAAATCTGAAGACGAAGGCCATCGTCGCTTCGGGGATAATTTTAGTTTTGAAGCTGTAAACCAAGACTATTGTTTTGGCATGTCAAAATCTATTTTGTGTCCTGTATAAATATAATGCATGGCAAGTGCGGATATGGGGATCAGATTTTCTAACTGCGAGGGTGTGTTTATATATCCTTTTCTGGATACGTCTATTCATTTGACCTATATAAGTTCAGGAACAGTTGGAACAAGGAATTTTGTAAACTCCGTGGGATTCGTTTGGAATCATATCCTTATGCGTTTTTGTTACATTTGACAGTTTTTACTATATTTGCTTTGCTCTGTTCAGAAATTCCATTCACGAGACAAGACGACATCCTAATACTACCAACACACTGCTTTACGACACTTACATAAAATACGCACATTTAAAATGCACCCTTATATTTCGGAACACTATAAACAGACTCTCACAAAGTAAAGCACAACACGTTACACAACAAAAGGCGGACGAACTGAAACAAAAATGATGAAATATTCTAGACAACAAAACTCTCAAACAACATTAACATAATTGCAATCCCACTACAGTTGTTCACTACCTTTGAAATGCCAACGTAAGTGATGTTGCATTAGAGTTCTATTCAGCGGTTTTAATTTAGCACCCACCCCTAAATTCATCACAATAGAAAAGATAATTTCTCAAACAGAAAATGCCATAACACACCTACCAAATGAAGACGCTGAAATTACAAGATAGGATATTGCCAGAATTCCACGTTCTGCCAAACCTCTACCTTCCAATCTTTATTTCTACGAACGACAATCAATCAGAGACCTTAACCCAAACACAGAAATTATAATCCTACCAGCAGACAGAAGCAACGCTACAGTAATACTCGACAAAACAGACTACATACAAAAGATAGACAACTTACTAAACAGCATAGACTATAAACAAATAGCTTACGATCCTACAACTCACCTTGAGAAGAAAACGAAAACGATCATCAGCAACACCCAACTCAGCCCTGACATCAAAAAAGAACTATTCCCCGAAAAAAATCTTCCCGCATCCCTAGAAAATGCGGTCTCAAGAAAATCCACAAGCCTGATATTCCCCTTCGTGAGTGCCCTTCACCCACCTAAAAATTTGCAAAACATCTTGCCAAAATTCTCCAGCCATTAGTAGCAGAAGCTCCATCCTATATTAAAAACTCAACTCATTTTATTGACTTTCTTTAAAATAGCACCATTTCTCAAAACGACATCCTAATTAGCTTAGATATTGTTTACTTGGTCACTAAGAAACTTTTCTCTCCCTAGCCCTTCTAGCACATTGTACATCTAACACTTTCCGAGACAAGTCTTACAAACAAGTTCCAATTTGCTCACCATTCTCCTGCATTAACTAACATTATAATAGCAACTTTCGAGACACAAGCCCTCAATTCATCCCAACTAAAACCAACCTGCTGGCTAAGATACGTTGATGACATTTTCGCTGTTTGGTCACACGGTAAAGAATCTCTAGACGAATTTCTTTCTTACCTAAATAACATCAACCCCCAAATCCAGCTCACTATGGAAATAGAAAATAAGTTCTGTTTGCCTATCTTAGATGTACGCATCACTATAAACCGAGGCAGAGGAATTCCTCACACTGTGAAAACCAACCCACACGAACCGTTACCTTAACGCCAAATCTCACCATCACCCATCGCCTATAAATTCCGTGGTTCGAACACTAGTAACACGATGTCTTAGACTAACGGACGACAACAATAAACAGACGTATTTAAACTTCTTAAGACACACTGCTTGAAAACGAATACAACAAAAACCACATACCTACTACAAAGAATTACCCGGGAACTTTACATACTGTAAAAATTAACATCCGCCGAGGTTGTGGCATTGTATTTGCGGCAGTTGACTGTCTGCAGGTGCTGACCTTCGGAGGAAGCGTAAAGCCGTTGGTCCCATGTCCGTGTGATATTGGGCACGGTAGATATCCCTACCCTCGTTATAGAAAGGCAGATGTTCGGCAAAATTTCCAGGATTATAGCGAGGTGAAACTGCTCCCTGGCGTCGGAGATTGGCCAGGTTTGTGGAAATAAGGAGGCCGTAGATATAGCAGCGACCTTGGATGTAAATTTCCATTTTACGACATAAAAGACCTGGCTGAGGTGCAGTTTTAGAAGAATCCTCCCAACCGACCTTCCTGACCTGCCCTTTTTTTCTCCCTCAGGGCTCGTACGCGACTTAGTCGCCCCGAAAGCACTGCAGCCTTTGGCTTATTGTGCATGCCCTTAGTATTTTAACTCCGCCCATTCTAAAATCACAGTGCCTTGAACTAGTCTGCACCGAGATTGGTAGGGTAAAGTTTTATATTGCTCTGTCTCCGTTCTAGACTGACCGTAGATCAGTTTTCTTTTGCGGTCCAGAGCTTTACACTCGCACAACATGTGCTGGGCTCATTCCTCCCCTTCGCCGCAGAGTCTGACCTGCCCTGACATCAGTTTGCCTAATCAAAAGCTAAAAGAAGGCAAACCAACCCTGCTATACATAAACGTTATGTGAGCATTAGCATACGGCACGGTGCTATATCTACGACTTCATGCGGATATAGATCGACTTAACAAAAAAAACTTGATATTCTGTATTTCGTGTATTTATAAACCACGTGGTGTGTATTTTACATTGTTGGGTAAAGAACAAACAACTAAATTTGACTTTACAAGCAGTTTTCTCACTTTCGCGTTCACTGTCTTCATTATATCCTATTACACAATGTATCATCGGGTGATATAGACAATCTATTATACGAGGTCATATAACTCGCGCAAAACTGACCCAAATTGCGCTTTTTTGAAAGACACTGTACTGCAAAAAATGAGGAAATTTTAATTGGTTGCCCGATTTAGCATCATTATTTATTCCCAAAACTCTAAAACAAACAATTGAAGGGTAACCGATTTTTGACAAACAACGAAGCCATATGTATAGTTAAGAAGGGTTTTCATATCAAGTTAAATAATTTTTAAAGGGCTCATAATTGCCCTGTGAAGGTTTTGCAAAATGAATAAGTCTTAGAGGAGAATACGTTAAATAAGGGATATTTTGTTTTAAAAAATTATGGCGTTTTCTATTGTAGGCTAAGTACTTTTCAATGCCTCCTCGATTTAGAAAGCAATTGGACACCCATTTTGATTTACACTACAATCAAATGTATGATGTCTTTGAGAAACATCATTTCTCCCCTCGTGAGCTAATTTACTAAAAGAAACACTAAGGTACTGGAGCCATATTTATCATACAAAATTATACAGTTTGTGTAGAATTTTAATGCTGTGACAAACAAAAAGAACCAACCTCCTTATTTAAAAGCCCAGCGCAATAATGATATATTGAATGTTGAGTATTGAACAAAACACACCTCTTAGGTGAGGTCCTTGACAACTGGTATATAATAACTTACCTTTGACAGTGACGGATTTTCCTTCGAATAATTCGACGAGCTGGGCGACTTATTCCAGGATACCTGTAAAAATAACAATAATCAAGGTTTAGATAAAACCCATGTTTTTAATTTAATTAAAAAACTTGTCTCATAGTCGTGTTTTCCTCAGTAGCGATTTAATAAAATAAAATTACCTCTTGGGGACATCGCGACTTTTGTATTGAAAAAAAAAAATTGATATCGATGGGTGCGAACTAGGCTGTATACACACACACACACACATATATATATATATATATATATATATATATATATATATATATATATATATATATATATATATATGATGATATATGAATATAATATATATATGATGGCGCATTTCTACGGTATAGCTGATTTATTCCGTTGTTACTAACAACACAAAAAATGTAATTACAAAAATAATAGAGAATCTCAGGCTGCGTTCCAAAACTATTTGCAGGACAACCCAAACATACTTTTTTTAAATGGAACACCCTGTACATTTCTGATTTTTTGGACCTCTTTTTAATTTTTAGTCTAATGTGTATAGGTATATTTTTAGCTACAATGCTTTGTATTAAAGATATTTTGAATTTTATTTAAAAAAAGACGAAATTCACCTACAGCTTGTAAATGTCGTTTTTCACTGCTTATTAAACTTAGAGATTCCAATTTCGCATGTTATTCGTCCATATATGACATCACATTGTTGTAATATAAACGTTGTGTTTACTTATACAGGATGTTCGTAAATAGCGATTAAAGTTGGGTACCTTCTATACCCGAAAACTCTTTTTTTTTCAAATGGGACACGTGTACTGCATGTTTTTAAAAGCAAGGCATCATCTTTAGCTTCAACTTCTGTTAAGTAGTCAATATGTTAAAAGTTGCAAGTTTTTATATTATTTACGTTTATATTCACAGACCATGATTTATAAGAGCAATATGAAGTAAAATAGTAGGTCATTGAGAAATGACAGATTTCATATTGTTAATTAATCATTGTCAGTTTATTGTTAAGTCAGTGGCTGTTAGTTAAGTTTCACTAGAAAGACAAAAATGCATTTTTCTTTAGAAGAATTAACCGATATGCTTTGGGTTTTGGGGGAATGTTTAAGAAATTGTTTATTAGCTAATAAAGAAGTTTCCTGAGCGAAGGCAGTACTGGGGCCAATGAATTGAATGTGTTGCTGACTACCTATGACGATCCTCATCTGGGCACCCCGAAGGTACCAAGCAGTCAGAACATTAGTCGTAGGTCGGTACAGAAGATAATACACAAATACAAGATGCATCCATATCATATTTAGCTACACGAAGAGCTCACTTATAACGATTACCATAGAAGGATTGAATTTTGTCAGTGGCCGCGGCAACAAATACGGACGACTAGATGCTTTTCAGACACTATTTTATTTGGGGATGGACCTATGTTCCATAGAAACGGAGCTGCAAATATGCATAACTTCCATTTCTATGCAACAAGCAATCCCCATATATCTAGTAAACCCAGTCAGACAAGATGGTCGTTAAATATTTGGGGTGGCATTGTAGGAGAGTATGTAGTGAGACTACATTTTTTAAGGAAAAGTTAAATGGGGCGGTGTATTTAGATTTGTCAGAAAACCACTTACCTGTGTTACTAGAAGTTGTGCCATTTACAATACGCCAAAAAATATGTTTCCTTCATGATGGTGCTTCAGTGCATCACACAGGTCCCATTCAACATTTTCCAGAGAGGTGGGTTGGAGGAAGAGGGACACCAGTTGCACGGCCAGCGCGGTCGTCAAATCTTACCAACATCTATTTCTTTTTGTGGGGCCATGACAGAAATTTAGCATACACATCGCAGCCGTCTACCAAGGAAGAAATGAGACGCAAGATCATAGAGACCTTCCGAAGCATCACTGTTAATATGTTGAGAAGAGTAACTCAATCATTTGAATATCGATTCATGTCTTGCATTGATGTTTCGGGAGGTAAATTTGAGCATCTGCTGTAAGTACGTAAATATTAGTATCTGCTATTTCTATATTTAACTGTGTAACGCTCAAAAATGTTTGATGCTCTCTTTTTAATTATTTTATTTTTGATTATTGAATTTTACACCGTGAAATTCCTATAATAAATGTTTGTAATGTTTATAACTTGATGTATTATTTTTTTGTTCAGAAACGAATGAAAATTAATTGTTTATTGATATTCTTCACTTCTTTTCTTATTTCTCAATGGCCTACTTTTTTACTTCCTGCTGCTTTTATAAATTATGGTATGTGAATATAAACGTAAATAATATTAAAACTAGCACTTTTCAACATATTGAGTACTTAACAAACGTTGAAGCTAAATATCAGAACTTGCTTTTAACAACATAAAATAGAGGGTGTTCCGTTTGAAAAAAAATGAGTTTTCAGACATAGAACGTGGCCAACTTTAATCGCTACTTACACACACCCTGTATAATTAAGCACATCGTTTATATTACAACAATGTGATGTCATCTATGGGCCAACAACATGTCAAATTGGAGTCTAAGTTTATTAATCGGTGAAAAAACGACATTTACCCGCTGCAGGTGTAAAATAAAATATATTTAAGCATATCTTAAGCTATGTGAAAACTGGAACCTGTGATGAGCACTAATAAGTAACACTTGGAGAAACCCAAATCACCAAGACACTTATTTCAGAGAACTTACGATCGTTTCGTTGACACTGTCAACCTCTTCAGGGAAAGGAATTTTCTAAACTAAACAACTAGCTACCGTGTAATTATATCGCGTCAAGGTAAACGAACTAGTCCGAAGTAAAATTGTCGTCCAAGAACGATCGCTTGTTTATTGTGTAGTGAAACTACGAGGTCGAAAACCTGTTTTAATCTTCTGGTCGACAAATTTATGCGCCCTTATCTAATACACGGATAATAGGTTTAAAGGAACCGAATTATTGAAGGAATCTGCACGTTCCCTTTCGATCTAGAAATTTACTATGTGGATATTGGATCAACCGACAAACATCTGGCGAGATAACAACACCAACTCCGCTCATCTTTTTTGAATAGAAAACTAAAACCGGGTGCTTGGCTCACCATGTTAACTGTAACAAAGGATAAATAATGATAATTATTATTATTATTATTATTACCTTTATTGCTTAAAATTATACAACATGTTTATTCAATAAGTCTAAGACTTGTGGCGAATATTAATATAATTTTATACATAGTTGCATCCAAAACTGCTTGACAATACTCCAACTAAAATACTACATTAAAACTATATTTATATTGATTTTAATTCTTCGTGACAGTATTTATATTGACTTCATAGATACAAACAAAACGAACGGATCTTTAAGTCGAGACAAACGTAGAGACTAATATATGTATAAACCGGCCGAGTTATTGACAGTAATTTATTATTCTACTAGGAGTGTTTAAGCGGTTTAAGCGGTCAAATGCAAAGTGAAAATAAAGGGCTTGAAATTGAAGGTGCCGCACGATTCAATGAAGTTTTGTTCTTAATAGACCTTCATATAAAAATACTTTCTAATGAATCAAGCATAGTTTGATGTCTAACGTTTCTGACAAGTTTTAAATTTTCTTTGTCAATGTAATGATTATTATCCTATATATGTTGTGCCACACATGATTTGTCCACCGTACCATATCGTAACTGTGCGAGATATTTACGAAATATGGTGGCTATGTTTCTCCTAGTTTAACCCACGTATTTAAGATCGCAATCTTTGCAACTAATCTCATAAATACCGGACATTTCAGTGACTTTGTCTTTGTCTTTCGTATTACCCAACAAAATTTTTAAATTACTTTTCGTCGAAAAAGTCAAATGTAAATCGGCTTTCTTAAAAATTCTTTCCACACCCTTTGTGATTCGTGGTTCATAAAGTAAACACACAAATTTTTTCTCTATTTTATTTTTCTTAAATGTCGTACATTCAGATATGTTTTTCTTTGTTCTGTGTTTGTTAACAAATTTGTCTATTAAACCATCCGAGTGACCGTTATATCTCGCCACGTTTTTAGTGAATTTTCTTAGAAAAAAATTCACTAATGAGGAGATCTCGACTTTGGAATTTTGAAAAAATTTCTTCAAATGAGCGCGATCTAGGACCCCTAGAACCCATATCCGGGGTCAGTTTAAATTTTTATATGTTTATATATATATATATATTTATATATATATAGATATATATATATATATATATATATATATATATATATATATATATATATATATATATATATATATATATATATATATATATATATATATATATATATATATATATATATGTATCACACCGATAACTCAAAAAATAATGGGCCGATTTTGATAAAATTTGGCGTGTACCTTTCTTTTGTAAATGGCTTGGATAAGTTCGTTAGTCAGGAAAATCGGACTAGGTTTTCCGGGAAAATTTTGAGTTTTCATTCGAAAAAAATTCTTATCTCAAAAAGTAATAAGCCGATTTTAATAAAATTTGGCATGTATCTTTCTTTTGTAAAGGGCTTTGACAAGTTTGTTAGTCAGGAAAATCGGACGAGGTTTTCCGGAAAAATTTTGAGTTTTCATTCGAAAATAATTTTTATCTCAAAGAATAATAGGTCGATTTTGATAAAATTTGCTATGTACCTTCCTTTTATAAATGACTTTGACAAGTTCGTTAATCAAAAAAATCGGACGAGGTTTTCCGGGAAAATTTTGAGTTTTCATTTGAAAAAAAAATTTATCTTAAAAAATAAAAAATCTATGATAACCAAATTTGGTAGGTAGGTTTACGATATAAAAAGTAAACTATACAGCAAAATTTAGATTTCTATGTTACAAGAAAAAAAAGTTATAATAAAATATTTTGTGCCAGATCATTTCTATGAAAATTCACTACCATAACGCACTTGCTGCGTCCAGGCTTTTTATGTATTTTAATTCTGTATTGAATGTGTCTTAATACATAAATATAATGTAAATAAAATATAACATCTTTTAACTATTAATTATGTATATTAATATTGCTAATATCTTATTAAGGAAGTGTTTTTAAAAATATTTCTTGAAGTTTTCATAGTGGTAGGTGCCTGGTAGATATTTACTATTTATAACTATTATTTACATGGTTTTATTCTATAAATCTAAGTTTATATTTTGGCAGGTACCTTCCTTTTGTATGTGGCTTGGATCAGTTCATAGCTAGGAAGATTTGATTAGGTTTTCCGGGAAAATTGTGGGTTTTCCTTCGGAATTTTTTTATCTCCGGAAGTAATAAAGTTAGGGTAATCAAATGTGGTACGTAGGTTTACGTTATTTATTATATTTATTTATTTACTATCTTACAAGAAAAAAGTTATAAACATTTTATAGAAAAAAATGTTTGGTGCCAGACCATTTCTATAAAAATTTACTGCCATAATGCACTTGCTGCCACATACTATTTTATTTGCTTTGGTCTCCTTTGGTCTCCTGCCAACTCAGAAGACAAGATAATGCAAAAAGTAAAAATTATTTGATCAACCTAATCTATAAATACAATACGCAATTGTTTAGACAACTTGTCTTTAATTCATTGCACAAGATTATTTGTGTTAGACCATTAGAGACTTGCTTACTTAACATTTGACCTTGTGTCTTAATTTGTTTTATTTGGCACCGGTTTCCAAAAGAACTAAATACTGCAAGGCGGAAGTCAATATTGTTTCTAAAATGCAAACTAAAATACCTAGAGGTAGGCAGAGACCATTAATTATATAATAACCATCATTATCATCATCGTCACAGTCTCAAAGCCAATATCGCCCTGTTGTCGCAACACGACTCTGTCTCTGTCTTGAGCAGTTTTTCTCGTTTCGTTGTAGTTTCCGCGCTTTGTCAATTGGGCCTGGTTTTCTAGGAGTTTCCCTTTTGAATTGCCTCTTACCCTTTTCTCAATTCTGTGTTCTCCAAATATTCTTGTCAGTCACTTATTATGTCTCGGACATGCCCAAGAATATTTTTTTTGCGCGGACAAACTTTTTCAGATAATTCTTAAAGAAACATTTTTTTAGCAAATTTTCGTAAAATAAAGTTTCCAGTTAAATTGAATAAATTGTTTTTATCATACAAACACTTTCAATCTTGTGCTCTTTATTGGTCTCTTGCAGAAAAAAATATGAACACCTGTAACTCAATTTTCTATAAAGCTAGAAACTTAAAATTTGCTATGAACTAGTTTATATAAAGAAAACGACTACCAAGATTTGTTGACAAGTCATTATTTATTTTCCCGGTCACACAGGCGGAAATCTATAATATAATAGTGGAATTAAAAGAAAGGGACTTCACAGGTTGTGAGAGGTTCCTGTCAGGGTGATCAAACATTGTGCTGAGGAATTAATAATAACACCACAGTAGACGAACTCCGCACCCAGAAGTCATACAAACACTTTCAATCGTGTGCTCTTTATTGGTCTCTTGCAGAAAAAAAAATGAACACCTGTAACTCAATTTTCTATAAAGCTAGAAACTTAAAATTTGTTATGAACTAGTTTATATAAAGAAAACGACTACCAAGATTTGTTGACAAGTCATTCTTTATTTTCCCGGTCACACAGGCGGAAATCTATAATATAATAGTGGAATTAAAAGAAAGGAACTTCACAGGTTGTAAGAGGTTCCTGTCAGGGTGATCAAACATTGTGCTGAGGAATTAATACTTTATTAACACCACAGTAGACAAACTCCGCGTCCAGAAGTCTTTGACTTATGCGGAGGGAGCTTACATACACGTATAGACAAGGGACACCACCCATAACTTATCAGAACCCGGCCTTTCCACATTCGAGTGAAAAAAACCGACTGTCTGAATACGGGACTCGAACTAGCGACCTCGTAGTCCGATTCTAGATGTTACTCACCTCGCGAACTGAGCTATTCGGTCTGTCAATTGCTGGAGCATATCTTGTAAAATCGTGTTTAAAGTAGTTTTACGCGTGAGCACAAGTTGTCGATTGTTATTCTACTGTACAAACATGGTGACAAAGATTTCTTACCAATTACTGCTGCGTTAATTACTGCCATCAACTGTATAAAAAACGTTTGAAAAAACTATACACAAGAGGATCTACGATTTTCTAATGGATAACAATTTACTAAGTAGGGTGCAGAATGGCTTTGCAACGAGCACGTACAATTGTACGTGCCGTATACCAATTTATTAAAAAATTACTGTTGGTGTACGTGGTAGCAACAGGGTACCCAGCAGAAACCAAAAATCAAATTCCCAGACATTACCAGGCCTCTTGCGTACATTTTTCATAATACTCGAAATAAAAACGAAACATCTGAATACTTTTTTAAGAACGAAATAAATCAATATTACGACACAAAAAAACCTATATACATGAAAACATAAGTATGTTTAGCGCGACTAAACTTATATCATTTTCGACAAGCAAATTTGCAACTTTTTCATGTAAAAACTTGACTTTCATAATAAGTACACTTGGAGAACACCCAAATCACCACAACACATATTTCAGATACCTTACGATCGTTTCGTTGACCAAGTCAACATCTTCAGAGGAAGAAAAATTCTAACATAAAAAACTAGATCTCGTATATTTATATCGCGTCAAACAAAACGAACTAGTCCGAAGGAAAGTTGTCGTCCAAGAACGATCGTTTGTTTATTGCGCAGTGAAACAGGTCGGAGACCTGCTTTAATCTTTTGGTCGACAAATTTATGACCCTTATCTAATATAGGTTTAAAAAGGACCGGCGTTCTTTAAAGAAACAGCACGTTTCCTTTCGATCTAGAACTTTACAATGTGGATATTGGCCGATAAAGACATCTGCTGAGATAAACAACATAAACTCAAATCATCTCTTTTAAAAATAGAAAACTAAAACCCAGATGTCTGTCTCACCGTGTTACCTTTAACAAAGGAAAAATAGTTCAACTAAAATACTACACAAAAACTAAATATTGATTTTAATTCTACGTGAAAATATTTATATTGACTACATAGATACAAAAACCGAACAGGTATTTAAATCAAGAAAAACATAGTGATTAATATATGTATAAACCGGTCGAGTTATTGACCATAATTTATTATTCTACCAGACTAATTATGAGTATTTAAGCGGTCAAATGCAAAGAGCAAACAATGGGCTAGAAATTACAGGTGGCGCACGATTTAATGAAGTTTTGTTCTTAATAGACCTTAATATAAAAATACTTTCTAATGAATCAAGCATAGTTTGATGTCTGACATTTTTGACAAGTTTCAAATTTTCTTTGTCAATGTGGTGGTTATTATCCCACATATGTTGTGCCACACAAGATTTGTCTACCGTACCATATCGTAACTGTGCGAGATGTTAACGAAATCTGGTGGCTATGTTTCTCCTAGTTTGGCCCACGTATTTAAGATCACAATCTTTGCAACTAATCTCATAAATTCCGGACATTTCAGTGACTTTGTCTTTGTCTTTCGTATTACCCAACAAATTTTTTAAATTACTTTTCGTCGAAAACGTCAAATGTAAATCGGCTTTCTTAAAAATACTTTCCAAACCCTTTGTGATTCGTGGTTCATAAGGTAAACAAACAAATTTTTTCTTGATTTTATCATTCTTAAATGTCGTACATTCAGATATCAACTTCTTTGTTCTGTGTTTGTTAACTAATTTGTCTATTAAACCATCCGAGTAACCGTTATATCTCGCCACATGTTTTATGTATTTTAATTCTGTATTAAATCTATTTTTACTCAACGGAAAATTTATCAATCTATTTACTAAGAAATTGAAACTAGCCGTTTTTTGTGCAAACGTATGGTGTGAGTCATTAGGAATATAATTAATAGTAGCCGTTTCCTTCCTATAGACATCAAATTCAAGCGAGCCTTTATTTTTATTTTTAATAACTAGTACATCTAGGAACGAAAGTTTATTGTTAATTTCTATTTCGTGGGTAAATTTTATTGAATCAAATTGACTATTTAGTTTTTCAGTAAATTCTTCAACCTTAAATGTATTTGTGTCAAACACTGCAAAAATATCATCGACATAACGCAACCAAACTCTAGGGAAATACCCACTTTTATTTTTTAAATCCGTCTCAAATCTGCTCATAAACAAATCTGCAATAAAAGGCGATAATGGATTGCCCATAGCTGTGCCTTCAGTTTGTTCAAAAACTGAAGGCACAGCTATTGGCAATCCATTATCGCCTTTTATTGCAGATTTGTTTATGAGCAGATTTGAGACGGATTTAAAAAATAAAAGTGGGTATTTCCCTAGAGTTTGGTTGCGTTATGTCGATGATATTTTTGCAGCGTTTGACACAAATACATTTAAGGTTGAAGAATTTACTGAAAAACTAAATAGTCAATTTGATTCAATAAAATTTACCCACGAAATAGAAATTAACAATAAACTTTCGTTCCTAGATGTACTAGTTATTAAAAATAAAAATAAAGGCTCGCTTGAATTTGATGTCTATAGGAAGGAAACGGCTACTATTAATTATATTCCTAATGACTCACACCATACGTTTGCACAAAAAACGGCTAGTTTCAATTTCTTAGTAAATAGATTGATAAATTTTCCGTTGAGTAAAAATAGATTTAATACAGAATTAAAATACATAAAACATGTGGCGAGATATAACGGTTACTCGGATGGTTTAATAGACAAATTAGTTAACAAACACAGAACAAAGAAGTTGATATCTGAATGTACGATATTTAAGAATGATAAAATCAAGAAAAAATTTGTTTGTTTACCTTATGAACCACGAATCACAAAGGGTTTGGAAAGTATTTTTAAGAAAGCCGATTTACATTTGACGTTTTCGACGAAAAGTAATTTAAAAAATTTGTTGGGTAATACGAAAGACAAAGACAAAGTCACTGAAATGTCCGGAATTTATGAGATTAGTTGCAAAGATTGTGATCTTAAATACGTGGGCCAAACTAGGAGAAACATAGCCACCAGATTTCGTGAACATCTCGCACAGTTACGATATGGTACGGTAGAAAAATCTTGTGTGGCACAACATATGTGGGATAATAACCACCACATTGACAAAGAAAATTTGAAACTTGTCAAAAATGTCAGACATCAAACTATGCTTGATTCATTAGAAAGTATTTTTATATTAAGGTCTATTAAGAACAAAACTTCATTAAATCGTGCGCCACCTGTAATTTCTAGCCCATTGTTTGCTTTTTGCATTTGACCGCTTAAATACTCATAATTAGTCTGGTAGAATAATAAATTATGGTCAATAACTCGACCGGTTTATACATATATTAATCACTATGTTTTTCTTGATTTAAATACCTGTTCGGTTTTTGTATCTATGTAGTCAATATAAATATTTTCACGTAGAATTAAAATCAATATTTAGTTTTTGTGTAGTATTTTAGTTGAACTATTTTTCCTTTGTTAAAGGTAACACGGTGAGACAGATATCTGGGTTTTAGTTTTCTATTTTTAAAAGAGATGATTTGAGTTTATGTTGTTTATCTCAGCAGATGTCTTTATCGGCCAATATCCACATTGTAAAGTTCTAGATCGAAAGGAAACGTGCTGTTTCTTTAAAGAACGCCGGTCCTTTTTAAACCTATATTAGATAAGGGTCATAAATTTGTCGACCAAAAGATTAAAGCAGGTCTCCGACCTGTTTCACTGCGCAATAAACAAACGATCGTTCTTGGACGACAACTTTCCTTCGGACTAGTTCGTTTTGTTTGACGCGATATAAATATACGAGATCTAGTTTTTTATGTTAGAATTTTTCTTCCTCTGAAGATGTTGACTTGGTCAACGAAACGATCGTAAGGTCTCTGAAATATGTGTTGTGGTGATTTGGGTGTTCTCCAAGTGTACTTATTAGTGCTCATCACAGGTTCCAGTTTTCACATAGTTGACTTTCATAACTGGCCGACTAACTTAGCTTTCGGAAAGAATTTTTCGGGGTGATGAAACAACCAGAAGTTTCTAGGTGGCGTAGAAGCTTTGCAAACCATGTTGTACGTATATATATATATATATATATATATATATATATATATATATATATATATATATATATATATATATATATATATATATATATATATATATATATATATATATATATATTATGTATACATACAAACATGAACCTCGGAAATGGGTTCCAAAGGCTTGGATTTGCGGTGATAATTTTTTTTATTGGAAAATCGTTACCTCCTTCCTAAAAACAAAATTTTATTTATGAAAACTCGAAAAATAAAACAAAGATACTGTTTACATGCGCTATATACAAATGCCCAATATTTTACAACTTTCAAGATAATCATAAAGGTTAAAATAAAATAAACACATTCACAGCACAGTTCTACCCGGCCAATACCCAAAACGCATTTTGCATTTGATGCATTCAAGGAAGAACGTTCCAAGTGAGATGTACGTATGACACATGTTTGAGATAGTTGAAGAAGACGCTATTTATATCGGCGCATGATGTGACATGCGCTGAGTTCATTGGGGGCTTTAATTGATGTGGGTATCAAAGGTAAGCCCCATTTATATAAGATATATTTTCCTAGGTATGAGAAAAATATTTGCGCGAGAAAATTCATATAATGTATACGAAATCAAAATAAAAATACACCTGCTAGTGACGAAATTTTACAATTATATAATTTTCAGGTTTCTGAATGATTTCCATGAGATTTGATTAAAATCAGAAATTTTGCTAACATTTTAGGATAGTATTTCGCATTCCCTGAATTTTTCAGGTTTTCCCGGTTTCCACGCCGCTGGGTACCCTGTAGCAAGGACTTGATGGGCATATTTATGGACTTGTCAAAGGCCTTCGATAGCGTCAACTATGACATGATATACTATACAGTGTGTCCCAAACTGGATGGGAATGTATTGCTATCTCCGTTATTATTAGAGATAGGGAGACGGTTAAATTAGCAATGTTTTGTAGAATTTCATTCTCGTTTCAAATATGACTTCTATTTTGCCCCGCCTCTTTTCGTTTTCGAGTTATTTTGAAAAAAAAAGCAAAATTTGTCGATTTTTTTTTCAATATCTAAGTAGGCGTTGATCTGATTTGTCTAAGATTGCACATTATCAGGACACTTTTTACAGAGTAATATTTTTGTGCTATTCTCAACTTTGGATTGTCATTTGTTTTTGAGCTACAGGTATTAACATTTGTTTTTATTATGACAGTCATATTGAATTTTTTGCTCATGTGATAGTCTGTGCAAATAGCTTTCCAATGATGTACAACATGCTTGAGAAACTTTGTAATTGCACTGACAATTTTGAGAAAAACCGTGTTGAGGATAGTAGGCTATGAAATCCAATACCAGAAAACAAATGACAAAAAAAGTGTTCAAGAAGTAGTAGGCCATGGAGTCTAACAATAGACTTCTATTTTTAACAGAATTTTCCTTAATGATTCGCGATAAAAAAATAGGAACTTTAAGCACACCAATGCATCGGCCAATTATTACATTACAACATTATCCTAAAAAATTGTTATAATTTAATTAAATAGGTAAATTTAAATAAGTAAATTTACTAACAGAACTCGATAAAAAGCAGATGAGTGATTTATGAAGACGCCTTTGAAAATGGTTTGATTTTTAAACGCAAGTTAACTGAAAAACAACAGAAGAAACGTTGCTATGGATATAACACTATCGCGACAATTAAGAATACCGTCATTCTTAATTATCTGAACAATTTAAGGTGTATTTAACACGTTGCTTAAAATTTTGTACTAAATACTTTGTTTCGTGTTTATTTAAAATATTATTCAACAATATGTTCAGTAATGAAGAATATTTTGACATGTTGGAATGTTATATTCGTTCTAACCGAAATACTGAGGCAGCTGCAAATTCATATCAAAACAACTACCCAGAAAGACGACAACCAAACGCCAAAATATTTCACAGGATAGTGACCAATCTATTGACCGAGGTAGCTTCCACGCAAAGAAACTACCAATGCCTAGAAATGAAGAAATAATAAATGCCGTCTTACAGGTTTCAAACGAAAACCTTCCGCAATCTGTTCGGTTTTATGGTGAACAAATTAACTTTTCAAAAAGTACGGTACACAGTATATTAAAACAAAGTTATTATCATCCATACAAACGTACAATCGTATAAGGTTTAAATGTTGACGATTACCCTAAGCGACTTCAATTATGCAGATGGTATCAAGGACAATGTCAGCAAGATGAAAATTTTCATTTGAAAATAATATGGACTGATGAAATAGATTTACAAACTGTGGTGTGTATAATCGCCATAATAGGCATTATTGGGCAAATGAAAATCTCTATCTAAAGGAAGAATGACGATTGCAAGACCGATTTGGTATTAATGTTTGGTGCGGCTTATTAGGTAAAAAACTGTTATTTTTATTTGTAGATTAGACAGTTAATTTAAAATAATTTCAGATAACTTCATTGTTGGTCCGTTCTTTTTTGAAGATAATTTAACTGGGGAAAGGTATCTTAATCTATTGAGAGATGATATCTTACCAACAATTAGAAGAGTTCATGATAATTTAGACGACATTTGGTACCAACAAGACGGTTGTCCAGCTCACAGTGCTAGGATCGTCAAAGCATTTTTGTACCAAAATTTTAATAATCGTGTCATTTGTAACAATGGGCTGGTTCATTGGTGTGCTCGAAGTCCTGATATAGCACCCATAGATTTTTATTTTTGGGGTACTCTGAAGTATGATGTGTATAAATTCGATCCACCACAAAATATCAATGAATCACGAAACAGAATCACGGAAGCTATAAATCATATTAACCAAAATACCCTCACCAGAGTTTGCAGGCATGTTTCAAAAAGGTGTATAAAGTGCATTGAACAAAATGGTGGCCATATTGAACAATTTTATATTAAATGTATTTTTAAGTTTCTATTTTATTATTTGTGGAGTTCCGTTTCTAATTGTGTTGTTTTGTGAAGTTTATGTTTATATTTGTTATTTACGGGTTTCGTTATTAAACTATTTTACATAATATTACCTAGGATTATTACCTAATTAAGTATTGTAAATTAAATCACAATATTTTTTATCGTGAATCATTACGGAAAATTATGTTAAAAGCAGAAGTTTATTGTTAGACTCAATGGCCTACTGCTTTTTGAATACTTTTTTTGTCATTTGTTTTCTGGCATTGGATTTCATAGCCTAGTATCCTCAAAACAGTTTTTCTCAAATTTGTCAGTGCAATTGCGAGATTTCTCAAGCATGTTGTACATCATTGGAAAGCTCTTTTCACAAGCATCACATAAGCAGAAAATCCAATATGGCTCCCATAATAAAAGCAAACGTTGATACCTGTAGCTCATAAACAAATGACAATCCAAAGCTGAGAATAGCACAAATGCATTACTCTGTAAAAAGTGTCCTGATAATGTGCAAGTCTTAGACATGTCAGATCAACGCCTACTTAGATATTGAAGAAAAAAGAAATCGTTTTTTTTTTAAATAACTCGAAAACGAAAAGCAGTAGGGCAAAATACAAGTCATATTTTAAACGAGCATGAAATTCTACAAAACATTGCTAATTTAACCGTCTCCCTATCTCTAATAATAACGGAGATAGCAATACATTCCCATCCAGTTTGGGACATACTGTATAATTAGAGCTGCTCGGTATAAGAGCTGTTTGGTATAAGAGGAACAAATAATGGATCTGCATTCTATTTTCTGAAGGACCGGCAAAATTGTAGTCTAGCTTGAACATCAGCTGACAATAAATTCTATACGGATGTGGGGTTATACGGATAAAGTCTGTAGACAGCAAGTGCGTTATGGTAGTGAATTTTCATTAAAATGTTTTTAATAGCAAATACGAAAACGAAAACACACATCAATTATGGTTACGAATATAACCTATATAGTGGAACAAATGCAGGTACCATAATTCATCAAAATAACTTTATTGTTTGCAAAAGCACAAACATTTTTCGAAAATTAACTTAAAATGTTCCCAAAGGAACTGGTCCCATTTCCTTGGTCACAAACTTTTTCAAGGTACTTACCCACCTGCCATTATATTGTAAAATTTATAAATCCGTTATTTCCTTTGATATTAGAAATGTTAAGCTGTAACAAATATATGCATGTGTATTAAGCTATATTATGTTATTCTGTAATTTTGCTCAGATTCTTTAAGACTGCGAGAATTGTTTTAATTTGCGAGTTATGTTTTAATGAATCATAAAAAATCACTGATGAGGGGATTTCGACTTTTAAATTTGGAAACAAATTCTTCAAATGAGCGCGAACTAGGCCCTCTAGAACCCACAACCAGGGTCAGCTTAAATTATATATATATATATATATATATATATATATATATATATATATATATATATATATATATATATATATATATATATATATACATATATGCATCACACCGATAACTCAAAAAATAATGAGCCGGTTTTGATCAAATTTAATGGGTACCTTCCTTTTGCAAATGCCTTGGATAAGTTCGTTAGTCAGAGAAATTACCCTAGTTTTTTCAGAAAAATTTCGTGTTGTCTTTCGGAACATTTTTATATTTCCGGAAATAACAAAGTTAGGGCAACCAAACTTGGTACGCGGGTTTATGTCAAAAAAACTAAACTATCTATCAAAATTTAGATACATAGGAGAAAAAGTGTGCGTGTGTGTGTTTTGTTTCTTTAACGTCGGCCTATTTCCGCGACTATGGCCAATCACCGACGCCAGGGTGCAGTATCACCCCACTATCCTGGAAATTTTGTCGAATCCCTGCCTTTCTGTAAGGAGGGTATGGATCTTTAACGTTCCCAACATCACAAGGACACGGGACCGACGGCTTTACACCCCCTCCGAAGGGCGGAACATGCAGACATTCGACTTGCTCAAATACAATGCCAGATCCTCGTTGATGTTAATGTTACAGTTTGTACTGAAAAAGTGAAAGGAGTACCCTGGGATCAAACCCAGTACCCTTCGGTTCAGAGGCAGGTTCTTAGAAAAAGTTAGATACATTAAAAAAAATTGGGTGCCACTGATGGCCAGATAAACGCACAAAAGCAGAATATTTTGTGTGGATAACACAATCTATTATATGCTACAGACAAAGACTAAGTTTTTTGCGCAAAAAGCTCAAGAAATGCCAGACAAATTATTTTGAAAATTGGATAACTTTTCCTCTTAAAACGTCAAATTCGTGATTTGAAACGTCAAAATTAGCTACTTTTAGGCAAATAGACGCTTGGTGGAGAAAATGTCACAAGAAGTGTGTTTTAAAGGTCCCCAAGTTTTAGTTTCGACCGTCACACTCCTTCATTTTACTAAAATGATTCCAGGATATTTATTTCAAATAGACCCTTTCTCTGATGCTTTAGCAGTAGTTTTAGCTCTAGAGTAGGTTGTAGACTTGTTTATAATTTTTAGCAAATTTTTGTAGAATAGATTCGCCAAAAGGAGACCGCGACATGTGAATTCTAAAAAGGTTTTTTCAAATGAGCGGTAACTAGGTACCCTAGGACCCACATCCAGGGTTAGTTTTAGTTTTTATCTATTTGCGTAATATACACGGTGACGCATTTCTACGGTAAAGCTCAATATTACCGTTATTATACAAGAGAAACAATTGTGTACGTTAATTATAACGTATCTTGAGCTGCATCTTATAAAAATTATCTTGACAATCACAGATCCATTAGTCGTTGGCGATACAAATTTCCTTTTTTTTAAATCGAACACACCTAATATTATTGCATTTTTACTTTTTCGATCGTATTGTAATGCAAGCTTATTTTGTGTTATTTCATTTGTTTTGCAAACTTTCACATTTTTGGCGCATATTAAAATTGTGATACGGCGTTTTTGCCAATAGAAATCGGAGTCTCATGCAAATAACGAATTCAGAGAGGTTTTCGTTTATATTATTTCATGAAAAAATCGGGATGCCGTATGCAGGTGCTCTCAAATAGTGACTGAATTTAAAAATACTGTAGTAACTTGATTGTTTCAAATAAAACAGCCTAATTTTGTGTTTCAGAAGTGAAGGCTATAATAATAATAAATGTTTAATAAGTTATTTAAAAACGTTTTTCGGATTTTTTTTTAATTGTTTGTAAATTTTTATGCCAAAACTTTGTCGGAGTTTTGTCGAAAAGCTTATTTGATGATTTTATCAAATAAGCTTTTTGACAAAACAATGGTACATTGTTTCTAATATACAGGTTATACTGGTAACCAAATTTGATGCCTTCTTTCTTTAAAAAAAAGACAAATTTGCTATTAAAAACATTTTTATGACATTTATTTATTTATTTATTTATATGCATTCAAATTATACAGTGCATCTTACATATAAGTTACAAACTTGTGGGTGTAATTGATGCGATTTGGTTAAAATATTAAACTCAAAGATATCAAAATCCTATTGACATTGACATTTCTTGCTATAAAACTTCAGTATTTCATATTTACAATTTTATCAACCAATTTTCATTTATAAGCACATCCAATATTTTCTCTACATTCTTTCAACTTCCCAACCATTTTACACTCTAAAATAGTTTTCTTTCAGCTTTAGTTTAATAATATTTTCAAACATTTTAGGACCTAAAATTGCAAGTTGTCACTGTGACATAACGCGCTTGCTGGTCCAGACTTTTTACTTTAGAGGTACCTAGATGTGAAAATAAATAAATAACGTTATTATATCTGTGTATCATTTTATGGGTATACTTGGATACCTACATTTATCTTTTAACGTCTTCTTTTAACTTGCTGTAAAAATATACTGACTAAATTTTCCGTGTTTATGAATTCCAGTTTACAAACAGAAAGAAAAGTTGATTAACTTTTTTTAGCAACACGGGCACTTGAGAACATCTTAATAGACTTGCTCCAGAAATACATTGAATAAATTATTAACATTCCTGAAGATCTAACTGCAATTAATTCGATATGTAAGGTATTGCATCGTTTGGAGACCTTATAAAACTGTCAGCTCGGTTTACTCTTTTAACTAACTAATGTAAACACCTCCAATTATTCGAGTTATTTTTAAGACGCCCTCGACGTTTTTCTTCTGGTTCCTGCAACATGACGCCATGAAGTCATAGACAGAGTTAGCTAAATTTATTTTCATTCTTGATAGATTGGTTGGGCGTACGGATAATAAATTAGAACATGCTCATTGGTGACATTATATTAAGCTATATAAGCATTTAATACCTTTCTATCGTCGACAGTAACCTTACTCAACTTATTAAACATTTTGACTTTTAGGTAAAAAGTAAATCTCAAAAAGATAGCGATTAAACCGTTTCTCATTATTTGTATATGTGTATTGTAATGTTGTATTTTCACGCGTTCGTCGTTTTTGAAATAATTATACTTTTACCCTTCATGAAATCACTGGCCGGTTCTCAAATTGTAATATTTCTCAATCAGTTGAAAAAGCTCTTTTTTTTGTTCTTCCACCAAAATGATTTTAAGTTTCGGCTCTGAATTTGTCTTCGCAAGAAGTTTTTCCTCTTCTAGGTTCTTTATTTATTTATTTATATTTATTTATTAAGACCATACAAAGGCCAAACACAGTCTATATTGTAAAAGAAAAAGTAACATTTGAAAACTAAAATAATAATTCCAAAACATATACCCATACCTCTTCTTTTTAATTAATTAGCCCATTATGTTACAACTGTTCTCGATACGTTTACAGTGTTAGCAATGTCTTTATTTTCTAGTATTAACTTTTCATCGCTGTCTTTTATTAATTTACTTTTTGTTTCGAGCTTATTTAGCAGTCTTCTCACTTGCTGGTAAGCTTCACCCGAGCGTTGTTTGGTTATATTTTTAATTTTTGTATTTACTGGATGCTTCTTGATTTCTCACTTTTCTCCGCCTGTTACGTTACTGGATTAACTTTTGTATTTCTAATCCACGGTCTCCTAGATCTTAATTTATATTTCGCTAGTAGTTTTTCTGCGGCTCACTGTAAACTACTGTTATGAGAGTAGAACAAATATTTCATGGTTGGGCTATACTTTATTGTTTTTTTTTTACTTTTCCAGGTCCTCTGCATCTGTTAGTTTGTATATATTCGATTTCATTTCTGTATTTCCTTCATATCTTGTCAGGCTGTGATATTTCATCGCAGTAAAGCAATCTGATTGGTATCTGCGAATGTACACTGGTGCTTTCAATACAGGGTGGCGCATTGAAAACGAAACACACCGATTTGCGCCCAGAGATTTTTTTTTTTAAGAAATGCTGAAATACGTTAACTTTAATATTGAGGGGTACATGTTTTGACATAAAACTCAACTTTGTCATATCAACCCCTTAAGGGTGGTGATAACAACCCTAATATTTTAAATAGGGAACATGGATCGAGCGTTACATCATTTGAAAGCTCTTTCTTTTCTTAATTCAACACACTAATTTTTTTTGGAGTTTAAAAACTAGTCACAGTTGGAGTTGCAAGAACGAATTTCATTCATTGTAATAAGAAATGCACTAATTAGTAAATTTTTCGTTCAAAAAACTAAAACACAAAACCAAACGTTCACAAATGTGTATTCAGTTAAGTAAGTGTTGAAATTGTTGACCATCAGCTTCCATACAAAAGTAAAAATTTTGTTCAAAACGAGCTCTGACATTCTGGAGCATTTGTGGAGTTATTAGACGGCATTCTTCAACAATGCGTCGTCGTAATTTTTCCAGAGACTCCAGTTCTGTTGCGAAAATTCTACTCTTTAAATGGCCCCATAGAAAGAAGTCTAAAGGAGTTAAATCCGGTGATCTAGGGGGCCACTCAATAGCACCTCTACGCCCAATCCATTGCTCTGGAAAGTCTCTGTTCAAAAACTCCCTAATACGTTGTAAAAATGCGGAGGAACTCCATCTTGTTAAAACAATATTTGATTTTCTTGATAGCCATCATCATTTTTAACAATGTCAATTAGTAGAGGGTAAACGATATCTTCTAGTACTCGAAATACTGTCGCCACTCAAATTGCCATCAAGAAAAATTGGTCCGATTAAACGGTCTCCAAAAATGCCAGTCCTGACATTCAATTTCTGTGGAGTTTGAGTGTGGACTTCGTCAAAATTTCTTGGATTATTATCTGCCCAATAACGACAATGATGAGGATTGACTGTAGAGTTTAATAAAAACGTACACTCGTCTGAAAAACAGATATTGAACAGAAAGTTCCCGTTATCAGCTATTTGTGCAGTAACTTCACAAAACTCCAGCCGCAGATCAAAATCATCTTCATTCAGTTGTTGTACAAGATGAATTTTATACGGGTGAAATTTAAGATGCTTCAATATTCGCTGAATAGTTCTTCTTTTGATGTTTGAAGCAGTGGCCAATTTTCTCGTGCACAAAGTTGGGTCTGCAGGTATTTGTCCTAAAACTTCAATCTCAGTAGTCTCATTTCTAACCGTAAATTCACGTTCAGGATCCCGTTTTTTGTTGGCTACTGAACCACTTTGTCGAAACTTTGCAACTAACTCCAAAATGTATTTTCTGTTAACATGTCTGTTCGGATGTCGTTCATTAAACAAATTTGCGGTACGGTTGGCACAGTCATCGTTTTTGAAAAAACAGCAATTACTCTTTCTTCTACAGAATACACCATTGTGAAATTAATTTTTGGTAGTACTATCAAGCATCAAACCGACCGATAAACTGAAATAACAAACCGCATTTCTCTCATTCCGATAAGAAATGTTCTGATAGTCAATTTTTGTTTACAAACCAACAAAACATTGACTATCAGCACATTTCTTATCGGAAAGAGTGAAATGCGGTTTGCATCTTCAACTGTGAATAATTTTTAAACGAGTTGATAAAACTTGCAAAAAAATTAGTGTGCCGAATACAGAAAAGAAGAAGCTTTCAAATGATGTAACATTCGACCCATGTTCCCTATTTAAATATAAGGGTTGTTATCACCACCCTTAAGGGACTGATGTGACAAAGTTGAGTTTTATGTCAAAACATGTCCCACTCAATATTAAAATTGACGTGTTTCAGCGTTTCTTAAAAAAATTCTCTGGACGCCACCCTATATATAGATATTTGAGGCACTTTACACACGGTATTCATTACATCTAGACAATTTTTTTACATAAATCCATGAACCTCGTTTTCTTCTATTTATCTAAAGTTTCCGGATGATTCAGTTTCTATTTGTTCTCCTAATACCGCAATCGTCTATTGTATTTATTTGCTTCTGTTTTCTCACCCTCTTACAAAGTTCTGTTGACTTCATCCTTCCCAATTTTTGAGGTCGGAAGGTAAACTTGTGTTAACGCGATATTCTGAGCTTGGTTTTTATCGTGACCATTTATTTTATCGTTATTATTGTTATCATTCACTAAGTGAAGATTGGAACCTGTGATGAGCACTGACAAGTACGCTTGGGGAAACCCAAATCACCACAACACATTTTAAAAAGACCTCACGATCGTTTCATTAACCAAGTTAGCGTCATCAGGGGATGAACAATTCTAACTATTTTGAAAAATAACATCACCTTATATACCGGATCTTAGGTAAAGGAACCGAATTGAGATGGGAAAATAAACGCAGGCAAATTCTGCAGTGTATTGTATTTTTATCGCGGGACGAGGTCTGCACTGTCCCTACTAAGTTATCTAAACGGTGTCCATCTCTAGTAATTTTGTGAAGGTTCAACGACACCTAAATTAACATAATTTGCTTTGCCGGAACTATCTGTATTATTATTACTATTATTATTATTATTATTATTATTATTATTATTATTATTATTATTATTATTATTATTATTATTATTGTTATTATTATTATTGTTGTTGTTGTTGTTGTAAAGATTGTAATCTTAAGTACGTCGAACAAACAGAAAGGTCGATTGGAGTTAGATTCAAAGAACACTTAGCCCAATTACGTTACGGAACTATAGATAGATTTACTGTCGCCCGACATAGTTGGGATAATAATCATTACGTTAATGAAGATAATATGAAATTAATAAAAAATGTTAGACAACCAGGACAGCTCAACTCCTTCGAAAGTATATATATATATATATATATATTGCGAAATATAGTTACAACAAAAATTGTATGAACGTGGCACCACCGCCGATTACGAGTCACCTGATCGGTTGCTTCGTCAAATAAAAAATCCCACGTTTTTAACACGTCCTAGAGATAACATAATAATACAGATAGTTCCGACAAAGCAAACTATGTTAATTTAGGTGTCGTTGAACCTTCACAAAATTACTAGAGATGGACACAGTTTGATAACTTAGTAGGGACAGTGCAGATCTCGTCCCGCGATAAAAATACAATACACTGCAGAATTTGCCTGCGTTTATTTTCCTATCTCAGTTCGGTCCCTTTACCTAAGACCCGGTATATAAGGTGATTTTATTTTTTAAAATATTTAGAATTTTTCATCCTCTGATGACGCTAACTTGGTTAGTGAAACGATCGTCAGGTCTTTTTAAAATGTGTTGTGGTGATTTGGGTTTCGCCAAGTGTACTTGTTACTGCTATCATTCATGAATGAATAATTATGTGGCATGTTAGTTAAAATTATAAAAGAGCAACAAAGAATTGAAAAAATATAAACGTAAAAGGTTCAATTCTAATTTAGCAAAAAAACTATTATATGTACCAAAACTTCTTAAACTTATTTTTAAATTTTAATGGCTGTGGCATCTAAGGCATTTAGTGTAATTTTTCCATATTTATTAATCATTTTACAATTTTTCAGATAAAGTCAACGTCTCGTAGGCTCGCCCGAAAATCGACCCCGGGACCTCTCGGTTTGCAGGCTGACATCTGCGCCTTGCTATTAAAGTATCAAATTTAAATATTATTTACCTAAAGGTGTCGGCAAAAATTGCGTACAAAGCATGGCAACAGAATATAATAAAAAGTTCATTAAAGCCTGTTTGATAGCCTTCTAATTTTTCGTAGTTAACATTCAATGATATTAACCTTAAGGTAAATAAATTAAATAAAATAAACTAAATTGGTGGAATGCTACCGTGATAGAAAAACAAACATTTTAAAGGCAGCTGCAAAAAACTTTTGAGTAAGGGAGGACTAGAACCAAGGAAACCCTCGAATGTTTGAGAAAAATGAAAGTTAATACAAGGTTAGTCCCAAAAATACGTATCAAACGGTATTAAGAGTGCTGAGTCTTGAGTTCGGTTGAGGGGGGCTCTTCCCTACCTCTTATACTAGACTATACCGCGGAGGTAAACGTAGAGGCTAGAGACACAACTCTAGAGCTCAACCGCCAAGGTATCAGTCGCATTGCGAGTCGCAACCAGACCCTTGCCGTCGCAGAATAAAGGTTTTGTGTACCAAGAACCAGCAAATCAGGTTCAAACTTGTGGAAGAACTTTAAAAAAGTTCGGGATGCAGCAAGTGCATTATTGTAGTGAATTTTCATAAGAATTGTACACTATTAGCAAGGTATATTATTAAAACTAATTTTTAAAATTTAAATGGATCTTGGAGATTGGTTTTAGAGGTTCCAGTGATCCCCCAAGCGATTACTTGAAGAAATTTCTATTTTCTATGGAGCGAGAAAATTAAAATTTGGCACATATTTGTAAATACTGCAAGTCGCTTTGAAAAAATTGTGTTACAAATTTCATTAAAGTTACAAAAGTTTTCCAGGAAAAAAAAATTATTTACAAACGGAATGTATCTGCCAAATTATCAATATTGCAGGTATTTTTCCTTATTAATTGCTTGGATGGTTTTGTCTTAGTCAACCCAATCGAACTAATTTTTGCAAACAAAACAACCAAAAAAGTATCTTACATGGCTTTTACTATGACTCAAGACTGAAGATTATAGCTTAATGGGAAATAGAGTTATCGGATTTGAAACCTGTTTACGAAAATTCTCTACCATAACGTACTTGCTGCACCCAGGTCCTCCCCATCGCTTACTTACTGTTGCTGTATCCATACTTTTTTAAATGATAAAATATTGTAGCTCTCTATGTGAGACTGACAAACAAGCCAACCTCAAATTCATTTTTGGAAAAATATTTTAAACAAATGAAATGAGGTAACAATTTAAACGTAAATTAAAAATCTCGGTTCACGGCTTAGTCACGGGGGTTCTCACCCCTTCTACATGCCTACAACCACCCTCAATGCATAAACAAGTACAATATAAACAAGAAAAATTTCTTCGGAACAACCCCCAAGAAAGTTGCGGGACCTGCGGTGAATAATAGTTCTGGACGAAGTAAACAGGATGTTAAGGAAGTATAGCTGCAAAATGGGTAAAAGGTAGCTTAGAGAGGTCCAACTAAGCTAATTTTTTCGAACTTTCCGCTCACAGTTCCTTTTTATCTTCTTCTCTGCCCAGCACCCCTATTCGCTCCTGGTCCTGTAACTATCTCAGGGGCCGTTTGCAAGAATCTTTTCTTGTAGTATGTGCATTCGGAAAGGGTTCTAAGCATCTTTCTGAATATTTTTTCTGAAAGTCCCCCGTGTACTAAACTGCAAATTTACCAAAAATTTAATTTTTCTTTCCAAAAGGAATGTACCTGCCAAATTATAAACGTGACAGGTATTTTTTCTTATAAATCGCTTGGATGATCCATTTTAGTCAACTCAATCGAACCAGTTTCTGCAAAGAAAATAACAAATAGAGTTTTCAAAAGAAATTTGTAGTTATTTTTCAAATCTAGTGCTCACGCTGCCCTTATATGGGTTTTACTATGTATCAAAACTGAAGATTCTAGTTTAATGGGAAATTGAGTTTTCACTATCTGAAATATTTTTACAAAAATTCGCTACCATAACGTACTTGCTGCACCTAAACTCTTTTTAACACTTATTAACTATAACTGTATCGATACTTTTTGAAAATGAAATAAATATAAACAATACAAAATTTTGAATTTAAAATTTTAATAATTTACACTGTACATCTGATTATATATGTAATTTAAACTGCTTTATGATATTATGTAGTTTCCTTTACTTCAAATGTTTCATAAAGAGTAAAAGCTAAGAGTAAAGAAAACCATAAGTACCTAGGTACCCTAGTTATTATACTTATATTAGTTTGCGGTAGTTATATTTCTTCTTGGAATGCATGTGATGTACATAGCCACATTCTTATTTGTTTGATTGGATGTTAGAATCAAAATATACTACAGTCACAGTGGACGGCCAAAAGCATTTGTTAAAGTTATGTTCATATTAAAAGTTGGGTTATTATTTACCTACCATTTCTATTAACCTTAGAATATAGATAGTTGTTTCTATATTATGAGATTCTAAGGTATTAACGGAGTCAATTTCGAGGTTATGCGCAAAACGTACGTTTCTCTCATGACTTCTATCAGTTAACAATGACAAATAGTGGTGTTGTCACATTAAACTAGAGAGATGGAGATGGCTTTTAAATGCCGTGAAAATAAGAAGCTTAATATTTATACATAATAAAACGTAATTCTAGTTTTCTTTCAACCAAATTGAATCACTCTCATTAACATTTTTAATTATTTACATTTGTATGATATCTGCAGATTCAAATTAGGGTTGTCGTAAATGTCAACCCCGCCGATTGTTTATTGTGAGATATTTTCATAGTCTGTCCGTTCAAAACTTAATTTGGAGATTTTGTTTGCAATGACAGCGATACCCTGATTTATCTGTCTGACCTTGTCTAACATTATAGGCATCCATTTAGAGGTAATTTCAGGTTATATCATAGATTATTGATTTTTATTTAGTTATAACTCAAGATCTACTAAACCAATTGAGTTCAAGTTTGGTAGGTAGGACCACTTGTACAATGTGTACATGTTTTAGTTTAATATTTCTAGTACTTAAAAAGATATTGCGTTTTCAAGCTGTTTTTTGCATATTTTTTTTAAAGTATTTGATAGTCAAAACTGTCTAACGAACTCATCCAAGCTATTAACAAAATGAAGGGAATTTCGAAGTTTGGTTTTGATTGGTGAACTATTATTTGAGTTATCGGTTGGATACATACATACATATACATATATATATATATATATATATATATATATATATATATATATATATATATATATATATATATATATATATATATATATATATATACACTTTTTAACTGACCTTGAATTTGGGTCCCAGCGGCCCCAATTCGCTCTCATTTGAAGAAATTTTCAAAAGTCTCACCATCGATACCTCTCTATTACTGAATTTTCTGAATGAAAATTCACTGAAGGGAGATCTCTCAGAAATTCTAAGAGGTTTACGGGGATGATTTCTTGAAGAAAACGACTGTACACAAGTAGTTAAATCAATTTCGAGAGCTCCTGGAAACCGCGCTCACAAAACTCTTAACCGGATTTTACTGTCACATCGTTAATACGTATGGAAGTATGGCATCCGCGACAAAAACTCAATTTTTTTGTAATTAAACATCGTAAAAAGTGTTAAAATATATAGAAAACATGATTTGGGAACGAAATTTTTTTGTGTCTGTCGGTCTGTCTGTTTCTAGCCACGATAACTTTAGAACGAATTGAGATATCGTCTTCAAATTTGATATACGAATTGATTATGGGTTAAATCGCTGCAGGGGGTAGTAAATGATTGAGGGATGGTTTGGTGAAAACTAAATGTTAGTTCGTTAAAACTCAAATAATATAACGTTTTAGGGTTTGCTTATTAGAAAACTTACAATTTCCTCAATCATCTGGTATTCTGTGCCGATCGTAAATTAGGAGTTGTAGGTGTAGGGGGAATATCGGTGACAGAAATTTCGAAACTTTTTTTGCTCAAACGGCGTAATAAGTCTCAAAGCATATAGAAAACTTGATTCTGGAACGAAAATCTTTTGGTCTGTCGGCCTGCACGTCTTATCCGTTAGTAGGCGCAGTAACTTTGGAACGAATCGAGATATCATCTTCAAATGTGGTATCTAGTTAGCACCCCACAATGAATACTTTCTCGAGAATTCTCGTATAAAAAAGTGTTTATTGAGAGGACCGCGACACTAGGCCCCCTCAGGGTCAATTTCAGTTTATGCATGTTTACATATATATATATATATATATATATATATATATATATATATATATATATATATATATATATATATATATATATATATAAGGTGGTGTATTTTTACTGTAAAGCTCAATATGTCCGTTACTATACAACATACAGGAAAATATTATAAAAGTTATTTATAGCGTGTTTTGAACTGCATCTTATAAAATTATGTTAAGAATCACAGGGTGCCCCATAGTTGTTGGTGATACAAGTTTTCTTTTTTTTTTAACGGAACATCCCTTTTGCTGCAGCATTATTTTATTTTCTACCCAATTTTAATCCGTTAGCGCCCAGTGTCCTATTTATAGGACGCTGCATTCATAAATTTATTACCGGCACTTCCAAATACATGATGAATACCGGGTGTTCCCCGACTAAGAATGGATACATAACAGTGTGTCAAGCTTGCATTCGTCTGCCCGCATCAGTTATTACAGGTCGGCTCTCGGTGTCTGAACATTTTCGTTATTTTTTTCCTGTATACCGTGTGTTTGTCTTAGGTGAATTTGTGAACAATATACTAGGTCAGTAATTTTTTATTGTGACTTTGTCAATGTGTTGGGTCAAGTTTACTGTGGAAAACATAAATTCGGTTTGGTTGTGGGTCAGTTTCTGTGTGTGGACCAGTAAATCTGGGTGTCATATAAATATGACGCTGGGCGATTGAAGATTTGTCAGTTTTATTAGCCATTCTCTCATATTATGCGAAATTTATTTCAGATTTCATTCCGAATCAGTAAAAATGAGCAGGGTATTTAAAACCGTGGAGGAAGCCTGACAATACGCCAATTCAGCAGAATGTGAGGCACAAATATTAGCTCTACCACCTGAATATGATGAATTGTCAGACGAGGAAGAGTTTGATGATGGAGACCTTGGCATGCCTGTGCTCAATGACATCCCAGGAAATAGAGATAGACATCATCAGTGGTGAAGAAGAGCCGGATCAAGAAGGTGGCACGCAAGAAGACGATGACGATGCAGATGACTTGCCATTGGCATGACTGGTTAGTAGAAGTCACGATTCAACTTCTGGTGAAAGCCGGCCATCATCTTCTTTTGTAAATAGCCCATCAACTTCAACAGATTGCCATTTATCAACGAAGAAAAGAAGACTTGTCAAACCAACTATTACAGCAGACTAGAAAAGGATTTCTCCAGAATATCATTTTGATCCAATACAAGACACCCCAAATCAAAAGCTTGATGAGCTGAAACTGGTTTTACAAGAAGCAACTCCTATAGGTATTTTTAAACAATTCTTCAATGAAAATATTTACAATATGATTGTGAAAGAAACCCTGAGGTATGCGAACCAAAAAAATAAGCACGCTTTCAGTATGACTATAGATGAAGTCAAAGTTTGTCTAGGATTTTTAATATTTTCTGGCTACCACACTTTATCAAGTGAAAGGGATTACTGGTCCGAGAGTGAGGATTCAGGAATACCTTTAGTTCGTAATGCTATGAGTCGCAATGCATATTCAAGAGGATACCAAAGCTGATCAAAATAAACATGCAAATCTTTCAAAATTAGCCCTCTTATTCAAATGGTAAACTCAAATTTTTCTAAATGGGGAGTGTTTCAGTCAAATCTATCCATTGATGAAATGATTGTTCGGTATTATGGAGATCATCGACTGAAACAAATTAATAAAAGCCAAACCTATCACATTTGGCTATAAATGATGGGCCATGTGTGGAAATGACGGGTATTGTTTCAATTTTTTCCTATACTGCGGGAAAGACCAGACGGAAAAATCAACAGACTCGCTTGAAATTAGAATAGTTGCCAGAATGTTATCTGTTGTTGAAGGCCCTAAAAGCAATTGTGCATATTTTGATAACTTCTTCACTAGCTACCAATTATTGTGTAAACTCAAAGACTTAGGTTTCCGAGCAACGGGCACCATCAGGGAAAATCGGACACTAAAATGTCCACTAAAGCCGACCAAAGAACTCGAAAAAAGCAGTCGTGGTTAATATGATTTCCAGTTTGACCAAAAAAATAAAATCTTTACCGTGAAGTGTAATGATAATAAATGTGTAACACTTGCCACCAATTTTGATACAATTGAACCAATATCGTTTGCTCTTCGATGGAGCAAAGAGAAAAAAGAGCAAGTTGCTCTTCGTCAGCCAAGGCTAATTTACAATTGTAACCGTTATATGGGCGGTGTAGATCAACATGATTGGCTTTTAGAAAAAAAAATATTTCGGTGAGGGGTATTGGTCCCTAGTGACACGCATTATTGATATGGCCGTAGTGAATGCGTGTATTTTGTATCGAAACATGCATGGAAAGAAATCAATTTCTATAAAGGAATTTAGGAGATCCATTGCAGTCGAATACCTAAAAATCGGACATTGTAAACGAGTTCTAAAAGGTAGACCCCTAAGTTTCCCTTCCACTTCCAGGTCAAAGGTTCCTGATGGTGTTAGGTATGATGAAAGAGGACATTTTCTAGAGAAATGCGAAAAACAACGCCGCTGTCAGTTTGAAAATTGCTCAAGTAAACCAATTACATTCTGCCGTAAGTGCAAAGTTACTTTTTGACTCATTGTCTTCTAAATATCACCGCAAACAGTGAGTAATTTATTTTATACATGTTGTTTACTTTTATTTCATTGTTTATATTATGCAAACTTTTTTTTGCTACTTAAATAATTGATTTATATTGATTTAGTTTTTGAGGAATAAATGTTTTTGTTATACTTAAAATTTTAATTTCAGTCCACACAACTAATCATATCCTTCCAGCGTCCTATTTATAGGACAGCGTTTTTTTTTTAAACTAGAGGTTTTCAATCATTTTGGTTATTACTACAGGCTTTAGGAACAACTTAGCAACAATATATTAAAATTTTAAAGAATTAAAAAAGAACTAAATAAATTAGGCGTTAATGCATGCTTGTAAGGAGAAAACATTTACATCGCCCATCGTTTTCGAGTTATTTCAATCATTTTGGAACATATCAAAAACTGTGGTACGGCGTTTTTACGAATGGAAATCGACGTCCCATGAAAATGTATGAAAATGAAAATATATTATTCCTAAAAAAAACAGATGCCATATACAGGACGCTTTCAAATTACTTTGTAAAAAATGGCGAATTTTTATGAGACAGATTGTTTACAAATCTTCAAGTAAACATTTTTTAAATTTCTATCAAAAAGCTTTCTGTGAATAATTCTATCCTGGCTGGTGTAGTTTTTGTGTAAAGTGCGTGTATAGGTGCGTGGGTCAGGAAAGTCAGCCTACTTCTTTTGGAAAAATTTTAAATTTATTTTTGGAAAGTTTTTGTACTTTTTCCAACGAAAAGTTACTTTGATGAAATACGGTACATTGTTTCCACTATAAAGGTTACACTTTCCACTAACTTTCATGTCTTTCTTTAAAAAAGCACATTTAAGATTAAAAACAGTTATATGAAAATTCGCCACCATAACGCACTTGCTGCGTCCAGACTTTTATTTACATCTGGCTATTTGATACGAAACCTTGTAAGAGGCAAGCAAAGCTTTTTCATTCACGGACAAGGTTTTTAAAACATGTTTTTTGCTTTTCATATGATTTTAATTGTATTTCGCAGAATTCTTGGAGTTTGCTAACGTAGTCACTGCAAAGCGTTTCCAATTTTTCAGCAAATGACAGACAGGGGCCTTTCATCTTCATTTACTGCGGTGCTAGTAAACCCAAACTTTGAATATCCTTGAAAACATTTTCTTGGGTTTTGTTTTAGAACCACTTTCGTCTGTGCACTTGTTGATGCTCGCTTACGCCCGCTTAAAATGTGTCCAAGATTCTGTATACACTGTATACACTGTATAAATCTACTGCTACTCGAATATCATGAAGTTAACACGCAAATTACAACATACACATTCACGGTAGAAGGATCGACTCGGTGGAGACAGGCTGGAACTAAACGAGATGCAGCATTTATACACGCCGGGCAGACGTTCTAGAATGCTCGAAACAATTCGGAATTTCTCGCGAAGCCTCAATAATGGCCGCTATAGTAGACATACATAAAGAGGGGGGGGGGGTAAAATTGTGATTGAAAACTGGGTGACAAATACTAAAAGATTGAGAAACGCTGTCATAAGGTCAGTGGCGGCTCTTCAATAAGTGCGCCCGTAGGCGCGCACTGCCGCCTGCAGCGGAAATAATAATATTTTTGCTATGCTATATTTTAATAAATTTTTATTTACTTTTTTACCTCCTGCATTCAACAAACAAAATTAGTATATCGAGGATCGCAGAGAGTGGGCAGCCATTAATACAAAATACAGAATCAGAATAAGTTTCAATAAGTATAGTGTTAATCGTTGCAGACGTTATATACATCCATATCCATATAAAGCACTCGGGCGTCGGTGTGTATTTTTCGGTGCTCCCAGGAAATGCGATACTTCAGTGCGAAATAATCGCCGAATCTTGATGATCTTCGTCGAAAACGACCGAATAAGCAATCTGTTATGCGCTATAAAATTACGCACTTCCAGTTTGTAGCGGACTTTTGGCAGAGTGTGTGTACCTACTACCTAGTAATTTTCGTCTTCGCGTCGGATTGATTTTTAATTAGATCATTTCGTTGTTGTTTACATGTTCTAACAAGACAACTATTATTATTATTATAATGGTTACTACTTCGGGTTGCTTAATAAGTGGACAAAATAATTGTGATACTGTGATGAATTCAGTGGATATTTTAAATTTAAAGGTTAACTTGACATTTTAACTACTATAACGTATAACTAACTAGAGGAAAACTTGGTAAGTAGTTAATAATTAATAAGTTTAGTAAGTAGGTTTCTTTATAATACATTTTTGGGGAAAAATAGGCGAGCCCTTCATTTTTAGTGAATTTTTATTTTAAAAAATTCACTAATAAAGAGGTATCGACTTTGCAAAAAAAATTTTTATGAGCGCGAACTAGGACCCCTAGAACCCATATATATATATATATATATATATATATATATATATATATATATATATATATATATATATATATATATATATATATATATATATATATATATAACCAATAACTGAAGAAATGAGCAACTGATTTCGATAAAACTCGGCAAGTACCTTTCTTTTATTAATGGATTGGATGAGTTCGTTAGTCAGGAAAATCGGATAACGTTTTCCGAGAAAATTTTGAGTTTTGTTGCAAAAAAAATCTTTTTCTCCGAAAATTACAAAGGTATATAAATGAAATTTGGTGGATATGTTGCCTTGTTAAAGATCTTACTACACACTAAAATTAAACTTTCTACATTTTTAGAAAATTGAGTGATTCAAATTTTGAATTTTCTTTTGAAAAAAATTTTTTCTCCGAAAATTACAAAGTTATTTTGATGAAATTTGGTGAATATGTTGCCCTGGGTAAGGCCCTACTATACACCAAAATTTAACTTTGTAGTTATGTAGAAACTTGAGTTATTCAAATTTGAAGCATTTAATAAAAATTTACTACCATAACGCACTTGCTGCGTCCCGAACTTTTTTTTTCTTGCGCACCCCCAATGCATTAAGGCACGAGCCGCTACTGCATAAGGTTCGCATGCGACATAGCGTTCTGATAGAAGAAACTGAAAAAGAATAACAAGGGATGCTCAAGGTGATAATGCTTAAAACGGAACATATTATCTAGACTTTTCTCATTCTAACTGTAAACCCACAAAGGGGAATTCTTGGACAAGAAAAATACCCTGTAAGCACAACTAATAAAGAACACATTGCACCCATAATACGAACATAGTGGATGGTGCACCGGGCTTGTAATTCTATTAGTAACTTCCTGTCTGCTTTGAGGCGTTTCCTGTTAAGAGCTTTAATTTAAACCAACACTTACTTGACACTTATATCACATTTCTCTTGTAGACCGTCTGCATTGCTTTAATTGAACAGTGTGTACAGGATTCATCTTGGCTTGATAGGTTAATTCGTTTAATTTAGTTAAGCGGCACGAACAATGATATATTATGTAATAGGATACATTTCTGTGGGGAAAAATTAACTGTTTTATACAATTTTACTATAGAAAAAAAATAATAGGTCGATTTTAGTGAAGTTTGGGAAGTTATTTCCTTTTGTAATTGGCTTGGATAAGTTCGTTGGCCAGGAAAAATTCCTCCACTTTCGCCGGAAAATATTTAATATTCCTTTCATAAAATGTTTGTATTTTCGAAAATATCAAACTTATTTTAACCAAATTTATTATGCAAGTTGCCCATATACAGTCCGCAAAAATTAAATAAATTCAGTATCTCAATTACTGATATGTATATTTACAAAAAATCCCGAAACACGTGAATTTTACGATTAAAAAATGACATCCTGGAACGTGAAAACTTCACCCCTATATTTCCCCTCCTTCGAGTGACATCCTGGAACGTAAAAACTTCACCCCTATATTTAACCCCCTTCGAGTGGCAGTTGCCACCCCCAAATTTTTAAGTAGGAAGTACCTAATTGTGATACCTCATTTGACAGATTTCTTCATCCTCTATTTAGAATTGCTGTACTTTTAAATTTTTTTACAAAAACTAACATTAAAAAAAAGAAACGATAACAGGTTGTCAACATGACTTTTACAGTAACAGATATCTACTTCCGCAAGTAAAACATGTGTGTAATATAAGATAGCAAGATCATTGGAATAAGTTGAAAAGTAGCTGTAACAAGCACTTCAGTAGCATCATCCCTAATCTAAGAAAACAACCCATTTACAAAGAGCTGTTGCTTCCTAGGTACTTGTCTACGACACTTAACAGAATTATCATAGGCCATGGTGCTTTTAAGTCTCATTTGTATAAAATAAAAGTTGAAGATAATCCATTTTGTTCATGCGACAATACCAGCCCAGCTGATTTAAATCATTTGATTTTTCCTGTATTATACATCATGAACAAAGAAAAATATTATTTTGTAATTTGATAGAATACAATGTTTCCTTTCCACTTGATGTGACATCACTTATGTATGAAGCTGTTTGTAATAAAAGTGTCATGGTAGCTTTCATGTGTTTTGTTAAAGAATCTAAGTTAGCTAGGTTTATAAAGCTCTTAGTAAAAAGATGATATTCTGAAAACTGGACTGTTCCAATAAATATTGTACTAGTGGCAATATACTATATAGTCTTAAGGGATAGTAAATAAACTTAGCAGATTAATGTATAGTCAGAGAGATAAAAGTAAGTTCCTTTGTGTCTTTTCTTTGTAAAAAGTCACCATGACAGGATCCATTGATGTGAAAAGTGTCCCAGTGTTTCTCCTGCAACAACTTGTAGCGTAGATGTGTGCATGCATATGAATGTGTGTGTATGTGCACATAAAGAAATAATGTGCATTTTCTGTCCTGCACCTAGTGTTAAGTACTGGACGTATAAAGCCTATTGACGTGGGTGCGTATACATGAGTGTATATGCGCTTGCGTACGTGTGTGGGTGGATATGTGTGTAAGTTTTAATGTTAGTATATATTTTTAGTAAACAACAAGTGTATAGAGAGATAAAAGAAGATAAAAGAAAAAAGTTAAAGAGCTTGTTAGATTAACATTCTTAAGACAGGTTTTGCCATTGTGAAAAGCAAGATTCAGATGCATCCTTGTTCATTTTAAAGATTGACAGTGACTGAATGAGCCAGTTCTCAAAACTCTAATCAAGAAAAAAAAAGAAAATCTGATTGACAAGCTTCGCTACAACAGTCTTTAAAAAAATTAAGTTACAAATTGCACTAGTCACAAAAGTTTTCTAGAAAAAAAATAATTATTTACAAAGGGCATGTACCTGCCAAATCATAAAGATGGCAGGTATTTTTGCTTTTAATTGCTTGGATGGTTTTGTTTTAATCAACCCATCCAGATTTTGCAAACAATAAACAAAACAAAAAAGGTTTTTTAAAACAAATTTGTAGTTATCCGCGAAGCTCATTATGTAATTTTTCTTTATTTTAGTACCCACTGTGCGTTTATATAGGTTTTACTATGGTTCAAGATTGAAGATTCTAGCGTAATAGGTTATTGAGTTATCGGATTTCAAATATTTTTACAGAAACTCTCTACCATAATGTGTTAGCTGCACCCAGACCCTTTTCAACACTTAGTTTTTAGTCCACTCAATCGCCCACAGTTTCTGCAAACAAAATAACAAAAATAGTTTTCTAAAACAAATTTATCTTGGCCTGTGAAGCTCATTGTGTTATTTTTTAAATTTAGTACCCACGCTGCTTTTATATAGGTTTTAGTATGCATCAAAATTGAAGATTCTAGTTTAATGGGAAATTGAATTATCACCATTTGGAATATTTTTACGAAAATTCGCTACCATAACGCACTTCCTGCACCTAAACCCTTTTCAACATTTATTTACTATTGCTCTATCCCTACTCTTTGAAAATGAAATAAATAAATATAAACAATAAAAAAATTTGAAATTAAAATTTTAATAATTTACACAGAACATATGTTTATAGGTAGAGAGAAAACTACTGCATGATATTATGTAGTTTCATTTACCTCAAATTTTCCATATACGACATGAAGAGTAAGTAATAACGAAAATTCACTCAAAACTAAAAGTAAGCAATAAGTACCTTATCCTAAGATTCTAAGGTATTAGCTGAGTCTTATTATTTGTTTATGACGTATGTAAACAAAGAAGAAGAAGAAGAAGAAGATAACCTCGAATTCGACTCCTCCCACTGCCAGTTTGCAAAATAACAAATGACAATGACATATAGCTAACTGGCGTTGTCAGATTTAACTAGGAAAGGGCGATGGGTTTTAAATTCCTTGAAGAATGGGAAGCTTATATTTATACATAATAAACGTAGTTCTATATTGTCTTTAAACAAATATCACTTTCATTAAAATTTTTATTTATTACTATATCTTTTTCTGTGGTGGTGGTGGTAAAAAAGATGGTATGGCCTCGACGGATATATATTTTTCTGATATCTTTAAATTCAGATTACAGTTTTGGCAAATGGCAACCCCGCTGATTGTTTATTGTAAGATATGTAGCCTGTTCGTTTGAAGTTTAATTTGGATCATTTGTTTGCAATAGCAGCGTAACCCTGATATATCTGTCTGATATTGTCTAACACTATAGGTACCCATTCAGGGGTAATTTCAGGTTATATCCTAAATTATTCATTTTTTTATTTGGTTATAACTTATTACTGAACCGATTAAGTTCAAATTTGGCAGAGAGGACAACGATATCAACGTGCGTG
Source organism: Tillus elongatus (assembly GCA_964006375.1). Taxonomy (NCBI): domain Eukaryota; kingdom Metazoa; phylum Arthropoda; class Insecta; order Coleoptera; family Cleridae; genus Tillus; species Tillus elongatus. Next base: position 160,894,901 of record OZ023263.1, read on the forward strand.
TGAAGTTTTAGTTTCATACTTCTAGTCATTTAAAAGATATTGCGTTTTTAAACAGCTTTTCACATTTTTTTCTGAAAGTACGTGAGTGTCAAAACTGTGACCTGACCTGTTTTGGAGCCATTTTCAAGAGGAAAAGGAAATATGTAAGAACACACTAAGGCCTCAATCTGCCTACTCCTTAGAGCGGTGGACAAAGGTGGGTTGGGTTGTGGTAGCTCGATGACGGTGCCTCAATCTGCCTACTCCCCAAATCTCGCCGGAGATCGTCTGTAAGGTCAGATCTCTCTGCGGCCTAGGGTTGAACACATTGAGACCTTACAGACGATTTGGGGAGTAAGCAGATTGACGCCCCGTAATCGAGCTACAACAACCCAACCCACGTTTCTCCACCGCTCTGAGGAGTAGGCAGATTGAGGCCTTAGAGTGTCCTTACATATTTCCTTTACCTCTTGAAAATGGCTCTGAAACAGGAGCTGAAACGTCGAGTTGTCATAAATTCTGGACGCGGTTCAACCCGAGAACCAAGTATGTCTCACATTAAAGACCACGGAAATCTTTCTAAATATATATATATATATATATATATATATATATATATATATATATATATATATATATATATATATATATATATATATATATATAAACTTTTCAACTGACCTGACCTTGGATTTGGGTTCTAGGGGCCCTAATTCGCGCTCATTTGAAGAAAATTTTCAAAAATCTTACCATAGATGCCTAGAATATATATAACCGAAAATTCACTAAAAAAAACATCGATCATAATGTAGGGAATGTTTAAAATGCATGCCTTGAACGTCTTGGCAGCATTCTAATCGTAAAAAAATGTCTTCTAACGTAATTTGAAGCGTGACTGACCTAATAGCAATTGTTATTCTTCTTCTTCTTAAGTCAGTTAAATCGCATGGTTTTATTTTTGTATACCATATTTTTCACATATCCCCATCACCAGTTGTAACAAAAGGCTTTTAAACGACATTATTTTGGAGCAGTGCTAAATAATTGTCTCCATTCAAATTGCCATCGATCAAAAAGGGACCAGTGACATGGTTTCCAACTATTCCTCCGCAGACATTAACCTTTCTGTGGTATTTCGTATGTTCTTTTCTCATTCAGTGTGTGGATTTTCTTTAGACTAGGAGCAACAATTATGACGATTAGCACGGACGTGAAGTGTAAAACTGCACTCGTTAGAAAACAAAACATGTTCTACTTGGGCAACATTCTTATCCCATCTTATTCTTATTTCCATCATTTGTTCACAAAATGTTATTCTTTAATCAAAATCGTCTTCTATGAGCTCCCGAGTTTGTATCAGTTTATATGGATGCATTTTTCTTTTAATACTCGATTAATCGATAAATGGCTAATATTAAATGTTGTTGCTGCTTGTCTGCTCAAACTCAAGCATTACATCCAATTTGGTGTCATTACTCAGCCCATTAAAAGGTTTTTTGGATCTGCCTTACATGTCAAAGCTCGCGGAATTAGTTTTTTGTTTTACTTATTATCTCTTGGGATATAGACCGTAAATTGGGAAAATTTTCTTTGAGATAGGCAATAAACCTCGATCTGTGATCGTGTTTTACCCTTGTAACCATTTATCTGTAGAATTGTTATTTTATGCATCTTCTGTTAAATAAACCATGTGTTTAAATTGCAGTTAGCAACTGACAACAAATGTATTGTTATGCGGTTACAATCACACAGCAAGTTGCTAAGGCGTTTTAAATAAAACTAACATTGCCAACTAGAAGAACGTTAATAACTTTTTATGTCTCCTTTTTAACCAATAATGTCCAAAAAGGACACTGAAATTGGTTTTGCTAGCTGTCTGATTATCAAGAATGAAACTTGATTGATTATTAATTTTACTTTCCCATCGTCAATACGTGGCAACGTATGGCATCGGCGACAAAAATTTCAAATTTTTTTTTATGTTGGTCTGTCGGTCTGTGTGTCTGTCTGTTTGTAGCCACGATAACTTTAGAAAGAATTGAGATATCGTCTTCAAATTTGGTATACAGTTATCATCCGACAGACAAACGAACGGTTCGGGTCGTTTTGGGGTAAAATCGCTTCAAGGGGTCGGAGATGAATGGAGGACGATTTGGTGTAAATTGGCATTTTTTCGTTAAAACTCGAGTAATATAACGTCTTAGGGTTTGTTTATTGCAAAACTTTCAATTTCCTCAAACCTCCGGTATTATGTGCTGAAATTAAATCAGGGGTTGAATGTGTGGAGGTGGAATATCGGTGGGAAAAATTTCAAAAATCTTTGTTTGTTAAAACGGCGTAAAAATTCTCAAAACATATAGAAAAATTCATTCTGTAACAATTTTTTTTTCTGTCGATCTGTCGGTCGAACGGTATGTCGGCCTGTACGTCCGGCTGTTAATAGTCGCAATAACTTTCGAACGAATTGATATAGCATTTTCAAATTTGATATCCAGTTAGCACCCGACAAAGGAACGCTTCGAATTGTTTTTGGGTGAGATCGTTTCAGGGGGTACTTGATAAATGAGGTGTAATTGAGTGAATATTGATATTATTTCGTTAAAACCCGAGTAATATAACGTTTTAGAAGTTTATGGGTACAGGAATAGGAATATTTTCTTTGTGGTTAAGTCATAAGTTCTTTTTTTTTCCAACAACACACCACAAGGGCTTACAGCCTAAATACTATCGTACCGTGGGTGTCGACAAGGAGGAAAGAGGCAACTTGTTAATTCTGGACTTGAAGGTTTGGAGGTTCGGGGGGAAAGGAAAAACATGTGCCGGCAAAGAATTCCACAACTTGGTAGTCCTCGGGACAAAAGAGCGGGCATAACAAGATGTTCTATGTCTGGTGACCTGGACAGTAAAAGGGTGCATTCGCTCTGTTCCCCTGGTATATCTGTTGGGGGCAGCAGGTGGAGGAACTATGGAAGAAAGCTCCTCTGAGCAGTGCCCGTGCAGATATCTATAAAAGAGAGAGAGGTCACCAACGGCACGTCGGTGGGCAAGGGATGACAGCCTTTGGGTGAGGTAGGGTTACCAGTGAGACGTATAGCTCTCTTCTGAATGGAGTCCAGGATAGCGAGTGTTGAAGCGGCAGTAGCACCCCAGATGTGGGAGCAGTATTCGAGGTTTGGTCTTATTTGTGAAGTATATAAAGTATAGAGATTAGCTGGTGAAAAGTATTTGCGAGCCCGGAAGGGGAAACCTAATTTCTTAGCAGCCGCTTCTGGAATTGATGTGACATGTTGGTGCCAATTGAGATTTCGATCCACAGAGATGCCAACAAGTGACCAGGACTCATTACTTTGAATAACTTGGTTGTTTATTGTGATGGGTCTAGGGCTGGTGTATCTCTTATGAGAAAGAAAGCAAGACTGTGATTTGGTGGGGTTGAATTGTACAAGATTTCTACTTCCCCCGTCTAATATTTTTTGGAGATCCACTTAGATAGAACCCTCAATGAGTCTGAGATCCTCATCTAATTGGGCTAAAGAGACAGGCGTAGAATATTGTATATTTGAGTGGAGGGTGCTGTCGTCCGCGTAACTGTGAACTGGGTTGGATGTGCTAGAGAGGAGGTCATTGATGTGAAGAAGAAACAAAGTAGGGGCCAAAGCTGAACCTTGAGGAACTCCTGCATTAATTGGATACAGTTTAGAGGAATGGCCATCCACGACCACAGAAATGCTCCGGTTGGACAGGAAATTTGCCGTCCACGTACAGAGTTTTGGTGGTAAGCCATAGGCCGGTAGTTTATTAAGCAGCGCTGCGTGCCAGACCTGGTCCAATGCTTTGGATATGTCTAGAGCGACAATCTGGGATTCGCCGTGTAGTTCCATAGACTTGCTCCAAGAATGGGTGACAAAGGAAAGGGGGTCGGCAGTTGATCTGCGCTGACGGAATCCATACTGCCTGTCGTGGATTAGACTGTGTTTTTCAAGAAATTTTAGTAATTCGGTGTTTATATACTTTTCCATCACTTTAGAGATGACTGAAATGAGAGAAATAGGCCTGTAGTTGCTAGGAAGCGTTTTCGATCCTTTCTTGGGGACGGGTTGTACTCGAGCAGTTTTCCAGTTACTAGGGAATATGCCTCTATTGTAAGATGTCTGAAACAGACGAGTCAGGACATGAGCAAGTTCTGGTGTGCATTTTTTGAGAACAATTGCTGGGATCTCGTCAAGGCCAGAGGCTTTCCTGGTATTAAGAGAAGAGAGCATCTTTCGTACCTTTTTGGTTTAGAAAATGATATCTGTCATTTTATGCGCAACATTGGGGACTGTTGGTGGTTGAACATTTGGAGGTGGGTTGAGAGTAGCATTGCCGGCGAACAACGAGGCAAAACGTTCAGCCTTGCCCAGGGCGGTAGAAACAATTTCATCCCCTGAGACAAGAGGTGGGAACGTGCTCTTGCAGAAATTATTCCCAATAGATTTAGCAAGAGTCCAGAAGGGTTTGCTGCCACTGGAGCTTAAGAGGACTTTGTTTTTGATGTGGTTATTAAATGAGTTTTTTTGCCACAGAAAGAATGCGGTCAAAGCGGTTTCTTGCGTCGTTAAATGCTTGACGGTTTTCTTGACCTTTTCAAGTCTGGCCTTGTCACAGGATTTAGAGAACCAGGGCTTCTGAGTGGCTGCAGAGGTTTTCTGTGTACGTGGAATGAATAATTCCATGCCAGCTTGGATAATTTCGGTGACGTTTTGTGTGATATCAGAGGGGTCAGGATGAGAGAAGCAGACAGACGCCCATGGAAATGAGGAACAGTAATCTCGCATTTCGTCCCAGTTCGCGGAGTTGTAGTGCCAAACGATACGTGGGTGTGAGGACTGTGTGACCTCGTGTTGCATTGCGCAGGAAGCAGTGACCCTGCCGTGGTCTGAGCGACCCAGGGGGGCGGTGACTGATATCTTATAGCAGTCAGGATTTGTAGTAAGAAGGAGATCTAATGGATTTGAGCTGTGTGTTGGGATGCGAGGAAAGTAGGTAGGTTGCTGAACCATATTGGCTTAAGAATTGCTGACTGCAAAGGCCTCCGCTGCTCTTCCTTGTAGATCGGTTTTTGAAGATCCTAGCCATTCCTTATTATGGACACTGAAGTCACCAAGAATAGTGACCTCGGAGGAAGGATATTCAGAGTAGGTAAAACCATGATTGAGACCCGCTACCCCCAGCAATCCGGCTCTCTGATTGGTCCACGTGACCCACCACCCAGAATCCCTGCTCTCTGATTGGTCGAAACCCGACCACGTGACCCATTTTAGGGGGAATCCCCCAAATTTTTGTGCTCAAGGCCGTCACACAGCCTGGTCTCCAGATGTGAATTTCACAATAATATCTGCGCTCGGCGCGAACGTCTGTGCGGTCTTGACTGCCAGGTTCCTTGTTTGTTTGCAAATTCATGATAAGTGATTCATTCTTGCGTGGCCCATTCGATGGGTAGTAGATATAGAAGAGCGGTTCTGGGACCGCCACCGCCACCGGGCGGAGTGGCGGAACTGACCAGACCCGACGACTCCCGAGCTAACCCGAGCACAAGGTGGTGGACCCGACGACCTCCGAGCTAACCCGAACACAGTAGTAGGTATAGAAGAGCGGTTCTGGGACCGCCACCGCCACCGCCACCGGGCGGAGTGGCGGAACTGACCAGACCCGACGACTCCCGAGCTAACCCGAGCACAAGGTGGTGGACCCGACGACCTCCGAGCTAACCCGAACACAAGGTGGCGGAGCCATTGACTAGACCCGAATATCTCTACCACCTGACTTCGTATTTAACCCGAACAAGTAGCGAACTAACCTGAGATGACGTAATCAAAAGCCAAATAACCTGTATTAGGCAAACGAGGAACCGCCATTTAAACATGGCGGCTAGCGCATGCGCACAAGCAATTTTTTATTTGTTGGTTAAAGTCCTACGTGTTTGGTGTTATATCACTCGTCTAGGTAAGCAGAATCCAAATTTAACATATGTACATGTGTACAATAAAAAAATTATATTCTTAAGTCTTATTGAAATCGGTTTGATTTAAAGAATTTGTTGAAAGTAGAGCTGGCAACAATACCTCTAGTGGTAACCGCGATATCGCTTCCAACGATGACTATATTTAGCATTTCCCGAAATTAACCTTGTTAGCCAACAGATTTTCCTCGCAGCTGTTGAAATAACCTTGTGAGCAGTTTATATTTCCTGTTTGTGGTTTTATTTCCGTTGAATGGCCTTAAAGTCATATGAAATAGAAAAAACTCCAGAATTTTAAACAAAGGTGGGGATATAATTATAAAACCGCCGAGTGGCATGCAAACACATCAGTCTGCAATTTGCTCGTAGTAGTTATTCTTAGTAGTTATAGTAGTGTACTTGTTCTGTTCAATATGTATAGTATCGATGTTAACGATGGACCTGAGTCCTTCAGACCTGCTAATAACAGTGTTTGTGAAAATTGGTATTGGGGTCAAGTTGATGCAGCTATGCGCCAGAATATTATTGAGATTAAGCAAGAAAGTAGAATGCTGTTGGAAACAAGGTATACTGCTAACCCCTCTCTAAGTGTTGCAATTGGTATATCAAACGCTGCTGGATTGATGCCAATAATTAAGATTGTAAATAATAGTCTGTATCCGCCAGATCCAAATATAACAATCTCATCTGGCTCCTGGGAGTGGGACTATTTTATTTCAACACTAACAAAAGCAGCTAAAGAATACTTTACCAAAGGTAATACGATTGAACCTGAAAATATTGGAGTATGTACTGTCAAACCTATTAAAATTTTAGACAGTAAAGGTATATCAATCTCAGATGATTCTACTACTTTTTATTTAACCGAAGATGCGGTTCAACAACTACTAGATCTGGTTGAAATCATCAACGAAAAGGTGAAGTTTCTAACTAATTTTAACTTTGATATTCGGCTTAGTGATTTCCTCTATTGTGTCGCAGATGTTCTCAAATGTGTTAATAAGAAGGAGCTACCACGTGACGATGAAATAGTAAAGCTTATAAATATTATGTTGAAAGATCAGAACCCATAATTCCGAGTTTGCATGTTAGAGTGTTTACACTTTGCAGAGAAACAAATACTTAAGCGTTTTAAAGAAATACATACGATATACAATGGGCCATTTTAAAGCAAGTTTTATCATCCTGACAGCACTATGTCAAAATGTATTTTATATCTACAAACCACCAAATGTGAAAGAAGTGCGAATCTGTTTCGACAGCGACGGCTGCATGAAATGGTCTGGACTTTCAAGAACACATCTACACAACGATGAGGTGATTGAAGTTTCAACATATAACATGTCCAAAATTAGGAGTGATATGGTGCGCTATAAACTTATGTTCTTGTTTGATAATGGTACCCGTAATGAGACATCTGATTGGAGAACTCTCATATTAACCGATTCTTATCTGTTCACTTCAAAGTATATTTCTATGTTTATGTCAACTGGTTTTCTTATATGTCTTGCTATATTTATGCTGATGTACTTTTGTTTTAAATATAACACTATACTTAAAGGTATCTATCGTAAACATTTTTGTTAATAAAGATATATAAGCTGAAGATTTGTGTTTTTATTCATTAGTTAAGCACCTATAGTTAAGATGAGATACTGTGAATCGTGCTCGTTACAAGTGAAAAAGAGTGCTTTCTCTGGGCATTTACGTAGTGAAATTCATAAATCAAAAGTATGTGAACCATGGCAAGTTGAACAAGTGCAGATGTTAACTCAAGCTTTTAAAAACAGAATGGCTACCTATCGTATATACGAAAAAGGTATTGATATTAAACAGTTTATGGAAACAATAAGACATAAAGTGTTTCATCTGATGGAAGCTGCTTTAGCTAAGCATAATGAAATTAAAATGAATTTAGAATTGTTTGGTTTGTATGTACTCCAAAGTCGAAATAAAAAAGAAATGAAGTCATTTAATACTAAAAATAAAAATGTTACAATGTCAACTAATTTTGAAAGTATATATCAAGAATTCATCGACGAAATTTACACAAAAGCTTTGGAGTTTGCAGAAGCTGAAAGCGGATGGATGTTGGAACAGTTAATGTGGTTGGAAATAAATATTAATAAATACAGCTTCAAACGATAGTGGTATCAACATCTATAAATTGTTCACTACACACTGTTAAACTCATTCAAAATTTAGTTATCGTAGAGGTAAGACGTGCTTCAGTTAACTCTAACGTATCCAAGTGCTCAGTAGTGTGTTTAAAATGGCTACATTAAGTGATGTGTGTTACCAGCAAATCAAAGATAACTTCTGGTATGGTTTATTTGGAGACTTTCAACTAATTATCGATAAGAACACTGGTTATTTTAATGCGACTAAGCTGTGTAAAGATGGTGAGAAAAGATTCAGACATTGGCTGGAAAATAAGAAAACTAAAGAGTTGATTGTCTATTACAACGGTCGGCTAAAGAAACAGTTAGGTAGCCGGAATACCGATACCCTAAATATTTCAACCAAAGGAGCCCACTTAGACTCATCTCCAGGGAGCCGGAATACTGGCCCCCTAGAAGTGTCGGAAGCAACATCTCAACTAACACCTACAACCGCTACATACTTGGTGGACTTTGGTGGAAGACAAGCTGAAAACAACTTGATATCTGGTACATATGTCTGTAAAGATTTAATATTAAATTTGGCTTGTTGGATATCCAATAGTTTCTATGAAAAGTGCAACCAAATTATTTTTGATTTTTTCGTAAGTGAATTTAATCAAAAATACAAGGATAACCTCAAAGAAATTGAAGTGAAATTAATGGAGATAGATGATGAAGTGCAGCGTATGCGAGAAACAAATGCTAAAATCACAGAACATTTAGAAGATATGTCTCCAAAACCAAGCAACCCTGGAAAACTTTGTGTTTTTGGTTTGCTTTCAAGAAATGAGAAGGATGCTACCTATCCATATCATGCTGTAAGGACTCAGAAGAAAAGTTTTAAAAGAGCTGTCAAGAACTTTAAAAATAAACACCCTGATTCCGAAGTAGTTTTAAACATGTTGTATGATCCAAATTCTGTAAATCTCTTTAACAGAATAAAGACCGAAGTCGAATACCTCAAGGCGAAGAGAAACGATCTACAGATAGCAGATGTACCTCAGGAGAAGTTTATTCAGGATATTATTGATTTACGACATAAATTGTAATTGTTCACTTAGCTTAATTGTATGTAACCAGATGAAAAAATAAAATAACATTATTTTAATAAAGACTTTTATTTTATTCTAAGTACATTAATACATTAAATATATAAGCTTATTTAACATCATCTGAATTTATCCAAGAATTCTGAGATTTATCAAAACCCAGCCATTTTACATAGAGCTGCTTGCCTTTCTTCCTCAAGATGCGTTCAACCAGATAGATGTCTGTTTGTTTAGTCGTTTGTAGTTCTTCCTCGTAAAACCCTCCACTGATTGGTTTCCCCTGCATATCTTCAAGAAAGTATGTTACTGGATTTGTGAAATGAATACTAACAATCTTGAATAATTCTGTTGACCAGCGAGGTGTATACCCCTTTTCAAATTGAGCTTTTGCTTTACTTATACGTACAACATCACCCACTTTAAATTTATTTTTGTTAAACACTTTCAGATTTGAGTAAACTTGTTTCAGAATAGCTTTTTCATTTTTCTTGTTAACATCTTGAGGTTTTACACCAGTTGTTCGATGAACAGTAGCGTTGTAAGTAGCAGTGACATCAGGTAGTGTATTAACCCACTTGTAGGAGCCAATCAAGTTGAAATTTTTATATATCTTCTCTTTCAAGGTACGTATGACTCTTTCCACCATTGCAGCCTTCTTCACACTATAAGTGCTGTAGTGATTGATGTTATATTTTTTCATTAAGGCGTTAAATTTTGAGTTATAGAACTCGCGACCAAGATCAGACTGGATGTTAGAGGGCGCTGTACCAGTAGATAAAATATCAGCCATAGCTTTAGTCACCTCTTCAGCAGTTTTAGATTTAAGAGGGCGAGTCCACACATACTTTGAAAAACAATTAATAACCACTAAAATATACTTGTAACCAGAGTTTGCTTTGTAGTAGTCTGTAAATTCTGCTAAATCAATCTGCCATAAATCATTTAAACCTTTGATTATTGTACGTCTACGTTTAAAATTGATTCTTGCTGGTTTATATAACTCATCAATAATTTGTTTTTTGGTATTAGATGGTTCAACAGTTTTGCGTCTCATGGCGATGTTGGATTTAAAAGTATCCACTTATCATGTAAATCTTTTAGTTTGCTGTCTATTTCTCCCAGCTTATTCTTTAGCTTCTTATTCTTTAACACATCAATATCTTTTAAAACTTGAGTAGTTATGTTCTTAGCTAAAATTTTCAATTTATTTTCAAATTCGTTTTTTAAATCTTCCAACTCAGGTTTGTGTACAGCTTCAAGTAGTATGGCAATGATTCTTTGTTTTACCTCATCTTTGTTCTTCTGATAGTCGTCTATCCATACATCAACAAATTTTTTATTTACACCATCTGTTGCATCGACTGGATCAGCGATGTTACACAATCTATGGCTTTGCAAATCAAAATCACCACTATCAGTTCTTGGGAAAATCTCTCTTTCAATAATTTTAAACTTAGAACCTTTATTGGATTGGGAACGTCCGAACTTATCGATAGACATTTTTATACTAAGCACTAAGGTAGGTATATCTGTGATATATGTAGGTATATTAGGCGATAACACCAACCTCCTTCAGTTCTTCAATGATTGACTGAATTTCATTGTTATGAGCATTATTACCAGCAGCTTGGGAAGCTACTAAAAGTCTAAGTCTATCAACTAGCTCATTTATGTCATCCCAATAGACATATTCTATTTGTTTGTTATTTTGTAGCATATAGTTGTTAGTGTTGCTGCTTACATTCTGAGCTCTAGGTTCAGTTTTTTGTTCTGCGTTATGATGTGTGTCGTAACCAAAACCTTGAGGAGTTGAGGATCTTCGTCCTCTTGGGTTTATAACTGGTTTTATTAGAGTCAGATACTTTTCCGAGGAACAACCCTTGGTTCGTGCGTTGGGATCGTAGTTCATTTTATGAACACTAGTTGCTTCTAGAATATCTCTATAGTGTTGAAGATCGTCATAGGTATACCCTCTAGGTGTTTTCATAAATATCAATTCTAGCAGACCTTGTGTTTGCGGATATCTCCTTTGACCTAGTCGAATGTCATTATCAGTAAAGTCCAAGTGTTTATTGCCAAGACTCCAACTACCAGTATCTTTAGCGTAGCGAGCACCATACGTTTGATCAATAGTAGCAAGCCTCGGTGGTTCAGTAAAATACTTGTCTACATAATATCGAACTCGTTCAGGATATTGCTCCAAAAATTCTTGATATGCTGGGTTGTTTGTGACAGTTTGTAGATCTGCCTCAAGCTCTTCAAATGTTGGGATATCCTCATCAAAACTTGTCTCTACTTCTGGTTCGGCTTCAAAAACTTCATGGTCTTTAAGGAACTCAACTTTGGGTTTCTTTTCTGGTACCGCTTCTTCTTTGATTTGTTCAGCTGGTGACTGCAGTTTAAGCGTTGATGTATTTTTAGATATTTCACTCAGTGGGTCAACAAGTGGTTTATATAAACGCTGCAGGGCTTCATCATTCTCAGCTCTACCAAGCTTAAGCATTAAATGTTTTTTTCGAATGTTTTCAGCAAGTTGTAAAATCTTTTTCTTAATTTTTCTCTCTTGGTTACTCATCACCTCCATCTTGCTAAAGTTATTTGTTTCGTGTTAAGAGATGCAAACAGTTCGGTGGTTTAAGGTGTACTAGCTTTGAATTGGTTGTATGTCTGCCTATCTAGTGTTAGGTATCTAACACAACAGGTAGACCCGGTTGTTAGACAGGTTGTTAGACAGGTTGTTAGACAGGTTGTTAGACAGGTTGTTTTGGACAAGTTGTTTTAGACAGGTTGTTTTAGACAAGTTGTTTTAGACAGGTTGTTTTAGACAAGTTGTTTTAGACAAGTTGTTTTAGACAGGTTGTTTTAGACAGGTTGTTTTAGACAGGTTGTCTGTCTTGTTAGCTGGTTGGTTGTCCTGCTAGACATCTCTTTGTTGTTGTTGGTTGTAGACCATTAGATTAATATGTAGCTATCGAATCCTTTTCTATATCTCCCTCTGTGGACTTCGTTTTCTTTTACAATCACCAACACACCGTACTTATTACCATTCCAGCATTGACAACATATATTTTTAAATTGTTTAAAGTCCATATCAGTGGTCACATGATCGTCATAGATGTGTTTTAAGTTCGTTTCATCTTGTTTAAAGAGAATCAAAACGTTAGCGTTATCACGTATCAGATGTTTGGGTATTCGAGTATATGTTTGACAGAGATAGAATGAATCAATATTCTTATGTCTCCCCATACTAAAGTATGCTCTCATTTTATATTGTTTGTCACAAGCCACATCATCGAATATAAACACCGAGTTGTCCTGGGCTTCTGCTGGATCTAATATTTCATCGTTTTCACTATATGGATAATAACCAACACTTTTTGTAGCATCCAACACCCTTTGTAACATCTTATATTTAGGTTGATACAGAGACTTTGAATACACATACACGTTATCAAACTTTAAACCGTTCGGTTCAAACAATAAACTTAACATAACATTTGTTTTACCACACCCACTAGGACCACATATGATACCTCTAACTGTGTTTGGGAAGAGAGGACCATGCCTTAGTTGTTGTTCTGCTGTATCAACAACATCGTCTATATTTGTAATAGGTAAGACAGAAGCGTGTTTGATGGTGTGCATCTTGACTGGAACTAAACTATATTTTTCGAGTATGTATATAAATATAGACATGTAAGCGGATCACACAGTTAGTATCAATGTTGGTGTCACAGGGTGAAGGTCTTGTAAACACAGCCATTAACAAGCTACCTGTTGAGCTGCACGTTCCTGGTTATCAATTTTGTGGCCCGGGTATTAAACTTAAAGAACGTCTTGCTAGAGGTGATCAAGGTATCAATCCTTTAGATCGTGCTTGTCGAGACCACGACATCGCTTACTCTCAATCAAAAGAGTTAAGTGATAGGCATCGAGCCGACGAAGTGTTGGAGAATCGGGCTTGGGAGAGAGTCAAGTCAAAGGACGCAAGTTTTGGTGAAAAGTTAGCTGCTTGGGGTGTTACAAACACTATGAAAGTTAAAAGAAAGCTTGGTATGGGTCTTGATGTAATCAACTCAAAACCGAGGAAAAAAGTTCCCTTTAAAAACATTCTTAGTCTGATTGGAGAAGTTATAAAAGACAGAAATCTTATTCCATCAGAGAATGTCGTGTTTGATATCGCTCACGCAATTGTTAAACAGATTGGTGGGCGTAAGAATGTGCTGAAACCGCGAGTTATTCCAATACCTAAAAGCGGAGGCTTCCTTCCACTACTACCTTTAATTTTTGGTGGCCTGTCAGCGCTAGGTGCTCTGGGTGGCGGTGCTGCAGGCATTGCTAAAGCAGTTAACGATGCCAAATCAGCCAAACAAAAACTAGAAGAAGAAGAACGGCATAACAAAACGATGGAGGCTATTGCTATGGGTAAGAGAGGTAATGGTTTGAAATTAAAACCAAAGTATAAGAGACTCGGTAAAGGATTATATCTGAAGAAGCAGCGTAGCGGTTATGGGTTGTATTTGCAGAAACCAAAAAACGAGTAAGATGTTTACCAGCAAGACCTCTAACAAATGAAGACCTTGTGAAATTTGCTGGTAAAATGAAAATTCCATATTTTAGAGGTGTATACATGCGAGATACTTTGCCATCGAATGGGCCACGCAAGAATGAATCACTTATCATGAATTTGCAAACAAACAAGGAACCTGGCAGTCATTGGGTTGCAGTTAAGAAACGTGGTGACACAGCCGTGTACTTTGACTCATATGGAAACTTGAAGCCACCAGTTGAGCTGCAGCGTTACCTTAAAGACTCTACTCTAATGTACAATCATGATGTGTATCAGAAATATAATACTTATAATTGTGGTCATTTATGTTTAAAATTTTTAAATAAAAGCCTTAAACGGTAGTATCTGTGTTTCAGTCATGTCGCAAACCTTCACGTTGAAAGATCGAAGTTGTCATCTGTCAACAGACTACGATCCTCCAATTGAATTGGATCCAGGTGGTAGTTATGCAGTTGCTTTGATAGGTTTTCACACATACAACAACATACCTAACATATATAAAGGTAAAAATAAATTTTATGTAAAAGAAGGAGCTGCTTGGAGAATCATCACGATACCTACCGGTGCATATGAAATAACACATTTGGAAAACTTGCAATGAACTTGTTGGTGCTACAGCAACACGTGAACAAAAGCAGCTAGCTTTGATTCTAAGACCTAATCCCAACACCATTAGATGTGAAATAAAGTGTTTCACAAGTATCAGTTTTGAATCTGATGATTCGATTGGGCGAATGCTGGGATTTTCAAAGCAAGTTCTTCAACCAGGTGTCTTCCATGAATCTGATTTACCTGTTGAAATAGTGGATGTTAAACAGATTCGTATAGAAACTAATATTGTGTCTGGTTCTTACTATAATGGAAAACCTTCACATATGTTATATGAGTTTGCACCGATGGTCGATCCTGGTTATGCAATCGATATAGAACCTAAGAATCTAATTTATTTACCAGTAAACAAACGAGAGATTTCAAATATAAGCATCGACATCGTGGATCAAGATTCAGTTCCTGTAAACTTTCAAGGTGAAGAGGTGTCTGTTCGCTTAGAGCTTAAAAAGATTGCCTAGAATGCTAGTCTTTAAAGATATAAAAGCAAGCGAATCTACCAAAACAAATTTAGTACAATCAGCTCCTTTGAAGCATACACTTCGTTCCGATAATATTGAATTCCTTAAAAGTCTTGGTTATCATGTCATCAAAACTAGAAATATTCAAAGACCCCAAGTTTGACGACTCCATTGATCGAGAAGAACTTAGGTCTTACTATTCATCAACTAAATCGTTTGGTAACAGCGATGAAGTTGAAATAAACATCAATCAGCAAGATGCATTCGTATGTCTAGCAGAGTCAGCTCTAATAATCGAAGGTGCTCTGGAACCTCTAGCAGTACAAAATGCTACTGGTGTCTGCCACATGTCAAATAACGGAGGAGTAGCTCTGTTTGAATCAATGATCTATGAATTAAATAACAAGGAAGTGGAGCGAGTACGAGATCCATACACCACAACAAACATCAAAACTCTGCTTTCGTTTAGTAAGAATGAAGCAAAATCTCTTAGCAATGCTGGGTTGAATGTATCATCAGATCACATCACCTTAAACGATAACAAGTTTCACTTGCTCCTACCTCTTTGGTTCCTCTTCAGTTTCTTTCATCACTTTAAAGGAGTTCTCTGTGGTAAACATACTTTCCGATTTACAAGAGCTCGAAATGATTCCAACTGCTATTACAGCACAGGTACAGCAAGATCTAAGATAACTGTAACCAACATGTTTTTAAAAGCAAAACATGTATTTCCAAACGATCAAATGAAGCTGGAACTGATGGATAAAATAGCAAAAGACACATCTATATTTCTCGCATATCGGAAATGGGATATATATGAGCTACCATCACTCAGAGATATAAACAGAGATGTGTGGGCTGTTAAAACTGCAACCAACTTGGAAAGACCTAGATATGTGATTATAGCGTTTCAAACAGATCGGAAAGATAACATAAGCAAAAAAGGTGACTTCTTCGATAACATCGGTATGGTAGATCTACGAGTGTTCCTAAATTCAGAATGCTACCCTTATGAAGCTATGAATATGGATTTCGAAAGATCAAAATATGTTGAAGCCTACCAGATGTATACAGATTTTCAAAAAAGTTTTTACTATAAAAACATGTCGGAGCCTCTTTTTAATTATGATGAGTTTAAAGATCGAGCTCTATTTGTAATCGATTGCCAACACCAGAATGAATCAATCAAGTCTTCAACAGTCGACATCAAAGTGGAGTTTATGAGTAAAGACAATTTTGCTCCGAGAACTAGGGCCTACTGTTTAATTATTCATGATTGTGTATTTGAATATAAACCTCTAACTGGTATTGTAAGAGCCATTATGTAATATTTTGTATGTAAATCTTATTACTCCTAATAAATTAATTGTATTACAATCGAGTGTTTTATTTCTAACCTTAAACCGTTGTCTAAGAAACAAATTTGGTGGGTTTACGATATAAAAAACATGTATTTCAATTTTCTAATAAAATAATTTACACCAAATAACTTATATAAAAATTCGCTACCGATTCTCTATTTAAACTAAAGCCGTCATATGATCTGGGCATTCACCTATCATATCAGCCGGAAGCCGACGATAATGAAACGGTTACTCAGCTGGTGTACTATTTACACGATTGAAATAAAAACATAACGTTTTATTTCGCCTTATTTAATTCGATCGACTTAATTTTCATCCTACATACGACGTTATTTATATTAATTCTAATGAGATAATTTTAAATTGATTTGATTTTAATAAACAGGTTAGTCTTTGGCATGTGGTTTATTACTAATAATTACACATGTTATTTTAAATGGCGGTTCCTCGTTTGCCTAATACAGGTTAGTTGGCTTTTGATTACGTCATCTCAGGTTAGTTCGCTACTTGTTCGGGTTAAATACGAAGTCAGGTGGCGGAGATATTCGGGTCTAGTCAATGGCTCCGCCACCTTGTGTTCGGGTTAGCTCGGAGGTCGTCGGGTCCACCACCTTGTGCTCGGGTTAGCTCGGGAGTCGTCGGGTCTGGTCAGTTCCGCCACTCCGCCCGGTGGCGGTGGCGGTGGCGGTCCCAGAACCGCTCTTCTATACCTACTACCCATCGAATGGGCCACGCAAGAATGAATCACTTATCATGAATTTGCAAACAAACAAGGAACCTGGCAGTCAAGACCGCACAGACGTTCGCGCCGAGCGCAGATATTATTGTGAAATTCACATCTGGAGACCAGGCTGTGTGACGGCCTTGAGCACAAAAATTTGGGGGATTCCCCCTAAAATGGGTCACGTGGTCGGGTTTCGACCAATCAGAGAGCAGGGATTCTGGGTGGTGGGTCACGTGGACCAATCAGAGAGCCGGATTGCTGGGGGTAGCGGGTCTCAATCATGGTTTTACCTACTATTCAGAAATCAGTTGGTCGGTTTCTTCAGAAAGGTAGTCAAAGAGCTGGACAAAGTTGTTGTCAGAAGGTGACCGGTAAATGCAACAGATGAATTTAGTTGCAGCCCTGAGAGAGAGTTTCATCCATAGTATGTCTTTTCTTCCAGCTTCTAAATTGGGGAGTCTGTTGCAGGGTAGATTGCTACGGACGTACGCGCACACGCCTCCATGCAATCTAAAAGAAGTAAGGAGCTCATACACCGGGAAATTAAGGTGATTAGTGGCTATTTTGGCACTGATTTGAGTTTCGGTGAGGAAGAGGAGTTGGGGCCTATTAGCCTGGAGTAAATGGTGGACGGAGTTCAGGTTAGAATTTAGGCCACATATATTCGAGAAGGATATTATAAATCTTGATGCTGGCGCCCCCTGTACACCCCTCTCCCGGAGATCCGCATGGAGGGGTATTTTGCCTCCGGAATCTTTTGTACAAGGAAGAGCCATCATCATTTTTGTTTATAAGGGAAACCGACTCATACACCAGAACCGGAAACGTCCGTTGGGACTTCACCGGCCCCTTAATGTAAGGGGTAGTACCTCCTCGGGCGTGAAAAATATCCTTTACTATCACTTAAAGGAAAATTCCACTACCACCTACCATATTGCAAGTATACCACACCAGCCAACTATTAAAGAGCTGACCAGCTTTGGAACTTGCTATATTTAATAAAAGTGTCTTTCTGAGGAGAATATATTATCACAGCTATGTGGAAATTATGATTCAATTTGCAGCATTGTTTTACTGTGTTGTATCGAAGTTCTCCGATCAGATGAATTTCTTTTTTACTGTTAATTTTTGCAATACATTGTAAAGCCATAGCAGTTTTTAATAGAGAAAGAAGATACCTTTGAAATTAGGTATCAAGTGCCTCTATTTCCTATTTAAAAATTTGGGATTTGGAACTGTCACTCGAAGGGGGTTGAATGTAGGGTTGAATTTATTCCATCTGGCTGTTGCACCCTGTATATATTTTAAGAACATAATAACACAGATTTTATCATTGTATTATATTTGAGTATATAGTATATATACATGTATTCTCTCTCTCTCTCTCTCTCTCTCTCTATATATATATATATATATATATATATATATATATATATATATATATATATATAACTACTAAGACAGATGTTTATTCCTAACATAATATGAAAGCGATCTCAGCGTATAAAAAGTAGGCTCGCTATGAAGAGGTGTCGGGTCTGCAACTCACCGAGGTCCATACTTTTTCAAAAATTGTTGATAATTAATTAATTAAGTGTATACTCAAAAGTAACAGCTACTGAGACCGTGGCAAGTTTTCTTCCTCCCTTTGGATTGGGCGTTAAGACATCGCTTTCGTGTACAATTGAGCAAAAAATCCCCAGCATGCTTGTAAAAGGCTAGGATTCGGAATTATTCCTAAGTTAAACAATTAAAACTGCTTCGCGCTGTCGGTGATTTGCCATAGTCGCGGAAGGAGTCAGATTTTGGGAAAATAACAGAATACAAAAGGATATATAGTATAAGTATTCTAAAATAAATTTCCATAATTAGCATCAAACAATACTAAGTGAGCGGTGGACGTGCCGCCACCTAGTTGCGGACCCAAGTAGTATGTTGTCACGCCAGCTCCAAATAACACAAAGTGTTAAAAAAATAGAAACTGTATACAACTAACTAACAATTTAGTAAATTGTTAGCCCTGGCGCATTTCTACCCTAATATAGGGACAAAGTATGTAAGGCTAGATGCATTCTCGCAACAATTAGAACCGTATACCGGTTTTGCTCTCATTGGAGGTCTTCAGTACGGCATACTAATTGCAGCAAAAATATATATATTTTTTTTGTTGGATGCAGGAGGGGGAAATGCTCATGCAGACCCCATTCACGGCCCCATAGGTTCCGTGGGATATCGAGGTACTGTGAGACTGTACTTACTAAAACACCCTCCCTGGGAGTATCGGACCTTAGTCCATACCTCCGTCGGAAAGAATTACACACAATGACTTTTTAGGGTATGAATGTTTCCATTCTGTTTTTGCCGCGGGGGCGTTAGCGAGTAAGTGCAAAAATACACCTATAAAGTAATACGGCTATAGTAGCCAGCCCTTCAATACTAAGGAGTTGTGGACGTGCCGCCACCTAGTTGCGGAACCAAGTAGTATGTTGTCTTGCCAGCTCCAAATAACACAAGTGTTAAAAAAATAGAGACTACACAACTAACTAACCATTTAGTAAATTGTTAGACCTGGCCCATTTCTGCCCTAATATAGGGACAAAGTATGTAAGGCTAGATGCATTCTCGCAACAATTAGAACCGTAGACCGGTTTCGCTCTCATTAGAGCTCTTCAGTACGGCATACTAATTGCAGCAAAAATATACCTATAAAATAGTATAGTAGCTAGCCCTTCAATACTAAGTGAGTGGTGGACGTGCCACCACCTATTTGCGGAACCAAGTAGTATGTTGTCAATCCAGCTACTATAGCCGCATTACTTTATAGGTGTATTTTTGCTACAATTAGTATGCCGTACTGAAGAGCTCTAATGAGAGCGAAACCGGTCTACGGTTCTAATTGTTGCGAGAATGCATCTAGCCTTAGCATCAAACAAATAATTGCAATAATAGATCCTGTACTAAGAATAAGCTAAGCAATATAATGTTAAAATAAAACTATTGTCTAAATACCTTCTCGAGTTGCATAGTTTAAAAATATATTGGCACTAGTTGTTAAATGCTATCATGAATTGGATAATGCCTGTTACCGTTTACAATATTTACGATCGATTATTTTATTGGCTCATGTGAATGATCTGGTGCCAAAGCTACCAAAACTCATGACATATACACACGCACGTAATAAACGCACACCCATACCCAATTTCTTAACTTTTTACGACAAGAAAGTTTCACTTCTATTAAGGCGGATCCACATCAATAAATATTTATGTCGTGCGTTATATTTTGAAATTCGGTAATTCGATGCGCAAATGTTTTTTGGAGTCAGAATTGGGATGCTCGTGAAAATTTGAAGAAGTTGTCAATTTGAACCACATTGTAGCTCCAATAATAACGGGGATAAGTATTGTAAACGATTCCCGTAAACACACTGTATATGAGGGCAGTAACTCAGACAAAAAATATAGAACAAGACTGGGGGTTTCAGGAAAAGTAAAAAGAAGCAAAAATTGTAATAGGTATATTTTGAAATAACAGCCTTCGAAAGGTTCCATCCGAAAATGCGCCATCTGGTGACAAGAATAAAAATAGAGAGATATTTTCTAATGTATAGTCAAAATGACCTTTTGAATGTTTTCTTTCCGAAGCTCTAGTTGCCATATGTAAATGTCGCTTATCTAATGAATCACCCTGTATATCTCGGCTCCAATGCACTTTTGAAACCTTTTTTACCAAACTTTTAGTGAATTTTCTTTAAAAAAATTCACTTATGAGGAGATCCCGACTTTTGAATTTTGAAAAAATGTCTTTAAATGAGCGCCAATTAGGCCCCCCAGAACACTGGGGTCAGTTTCAATTTTTATATGTTTATATATATTTATATATATATATATATATATATATATATATATATATATATATATATATATATATATATATATATGTATGTATGTATTACACCAATAACTCAAAAAATAATGGGCCGATTCTTATTAAATTTGGTTAATACCTTCCTTTTGCAAATAGCTTGGATAAGTTCGTTAGTCAGAAAATTGGCCCAGGTTTTCCCGGAAAATGTTGTGTTTTCTTTCGAAAAAAAATCCCTCTCGAATTAACAAAGTAAGTGCAACCAAATTTGTTACACGGCTTTATATTATTATAGGTAAGTAACTTGCCAAAAATTAGCTCTGTAGGTCAAAAGACAAAGTTATAGGCATTTAAATAAAAATAAATTGGGGTTTTCCTCAAAACTTAAAAGTTGCGATTTAAAACGTCAAAATTGGCAACATTTAGGCATAGAACTTGAATATAATACGGGCTATGGAAAGAAAAGGTTTCAAGAAGAATGTTTTACGAACCATGAAGTTTTAGTTTCAACCGTCACTGTCCTTCATTTTACTAAAATATTTCCAGAAAATTAATTTCAAATAGACCTTTCTCTGATGTTTGGCAGTAGCTTTAGCTATAGAGTTTATCGATTTTAATTGTTAATACAGTCCATTTTGAAGTATTGTTACTCGTTCTTTTGTTAGTCAAATTAATTCCATTTGTCTATTGCTGTGTTAAGTCCTTTAATTTCTAAGTGACATTAGTACTTGTATTCATAAGTACGGGCGCAAATTGCATATTGTGGATTAAATCGCGTTTAGTAATTGTTTAAATCGCGTTTAGGAATCTTTTCTGCATTGAACAATGGAGTTGGATCAGATAAAAGATGGGGTCCAAAGCGTTTATAAGCAAGCATAAGCCATATTCAGTCGTGTCTAAAGTGATGGAAAAGTATATAAACACCGAATTACTAAAATTTCTTGAAAAACACAGTCTAATCAACGACAGGCAGTATGGATTCCGTCAGCGCAGATCGACTGCCGACCTCCTTTCCTTTGTCACCCATTCTTGGAACAAGTCTATGGAACAACATGGTGAATCCCAGATTGTTGCTCTATACATATCCAAAACATTCGACCAGGTCTGGCAGGCAGCGCTGCTTAATAAACTTCGTACCTGGACAGCAAATTTCCTCTCCAACAGGATATCTGTTGTTGTGGATGGCCATTCCTCTAAACTGTATCCAATTAATGCAGGAGTTTCTCAAGGTTCAGCTTTAGCCCCTACTTTGTTTCTTCTACACATTAATGACCTCTTCTCTAGCACATCCAACCCAGTTCACAGCTACGCTGACGACAGCACCCTCCATTCAAATATACAATATTCTAAGCCTGTCTCTTTAGCCCAATTAGATGAGGATCGCAGACTCATGGAGGGTTCTGTCTCCGCGGAACTTCAAAAAATATTAGACTGGGGAAGTAGAAATCTTGTACAATTCAACCCCACCAAAACTAAGTCTTGCTTTCTTTCTCACAAGAGATACACCAGCCCTAGACCCATGACAATGAACAACCAAGTTATTTAAAGTAATGAGTCCTTTTCTCTTGTTGGCATTTCTGTGGATCGAAATCTTAATTGGCACCAACATGTCACATCAATTGCAGAAGCGGCTGCTAAGAAATTAGGTTTCCTCTTCCGGGCAAGCAAATACTTTTCACCAGCTAATCTCTATACCTTATATACTTCACAAATAAGGCCAAACCTCGAATACTGCTCCCACATCTAGGGTGCCGTTGCCGCTTCTACACTCGCTATCCTTGACTCCATTCAAAAGAGAGCTATACGTCCCATCGGTGACCCTACCCTCACCCAAAGGCTGCCAACCCTTGCCCACCGACGTGCCGTTGGTGACCTCTCTCTCTTTTATAGATATCTGCACGGGCACTGCTCAGGGGAGCTTTCCTCTATAGTTCCCCCACCTGCTGGGTCAGTTTAAATTTTTGTATATATATATATATATATATATATATATATATATATATATATATATATATATATATATATATATATATTGGAATGTTGCACTACACTGTAATCACTTTTAATATACAGTTTATTTGTTTGCTGTACTTTCAGTGATTTGTTATCTGATTACGTGGACTGCAGTTTCGAACCGTCTCGATTCATCATCAGCACGCTACTGGCTAGTAGCGTCATTCAGTAGCGTGCTGATGATGAACCAGGACGGTTCGAAACTGCAGTCGACGTAACCAATTAACGAATCACCGAAAGTACAGCAAACAATTAAAGTTTATATATATATATATATATATATATATATATATATATATATATATATATATATATATATATATATATATACAGGCTCAGTTTTAATTTTTGTCTGTTTACAAACATACAGGATGGTGCATTTCTACGGTACAGCTCGAAATATCCGTTATTACACAGGATCTCAGAAAACATTATATTCATTAATTATAAGGTGGTGTCTCGAGCTGCATTTTTGACAATCACAGGGTCGTCCATAAGTCGTTGGTGATACAATTTTTTTTCCGAACATCCCTTATATTATTGCATTTTTGTGATGTTGGTGGTACACTTTTTTTTTTAATGAAAGCCGCTTATGTTATTGCATTTTTTCCTTTTTCATCGAATTATAATGCATGCTTGTGGGGAAAAAATATTCATCGTTTTTGAGTTATTTCAATTGTTTTGCAACTTTTCACGTTTTAGGCACATATATCACAAATTGTGATAAAGCGTTTTTACCAATATATAGCGGTGCCCCATGAAAATGACGCATTCGAAGAGCTTTTTGTTTGTATTACTCGTCGAAAAAATCGGGCTGCCGTATACGGCGCTCTCAAATGGTTGCTGATTTTGAAAAGTTTTCGCAGGAATTTTCTTAGTGCTTCCTTAGAAACAATTTTTTGTAAGGTTTTTGTGAAATGTTGGTAATTAATAATAAATGTTCAGTAAGTTATTGTAAAAAAAGTTGTCGAATTTTTGTAAACAATATAAGTTAGAGTAACATTACCGAAGGAAATGTCTGAAAAAAAAGTGAGTATTTGTAAAAGAAATTGTTTGCAAACTTTCATATTTTTTTTTCTATTTTGGTTATAAAGCTGTTTGCGAATAATTATATCGTGGCAGGTGTGTAAATAGCTTGAAGACGTTCGTTGGCCAGGAAAATCGGACCACTTTTTTCTGGAACTCTTTATTTTCGGTAAATGTTTGTACTTTTTGAAGCAGTAAAGCTGATTTAATGAAATACGGTACATTGTACTAGTATATAGGTTATACTGTGAACCAAATGTTCTTCTTTAAAAAAAAACAGATACATTTTCCATTAAAAACACTTTTGCGAAAATTCGCTACCATAACGCACTTGCTGCGGCCAGACTTTTTTTATATGTTGTATGAGTTACTATCAAAGCATGCTAGTTTTATTCGTGGCCGCTAA
Organism: Tillus elongatus; assembly: GCA_964006375.1. Taxonomy (NCBI): domain Eukaryota; kingdom Metazoa; phylum Arthropoda; class Insecta; order Coleoptera; family Cleridae; genus Tillus; species Tillus elongatus. The sequence continues at coordinate 160,919,132 of OZ023263.1, forward strand.
ATACATGATCATCCCAAAATGACCATACCCCTTTGAATATGGTCATTACTTTCCAACAAACATATTTAAGCTGTGTGTTGTACGGCCGAATCCTCTTGTGCGTCGTTTTCGTTGAACAACACCTGTCGGAAATTCAGTATTAATAATTTATTCAGTGGTGAGTGATCCCTAGTGAATCTTAATTTGAATGGAAATTCATACATAATTAAAATACAATATGGAATGGAGCAGTGAGGATTCATTGCACCTCATTCAGGAATATTCGAAGTTCGACTTGCTAAGGAATCCCAAACATTCCAATAAAATTAAGAAAAGTGATGCATGGAACGAAATAGCCAAAGTGTGTAGTGCTGGCGTTGAAGAGGCGAGGAAAAATATTAATCTTTTTGGGGTCTTTCAGAAGAGAGAAGGTCAAAGGCAAAAAAGAATTGAAACAAGGTCCAATGGACATGCGCAGAAAATTGCAAAATTGTGCTGTTGTTTCATCAGCAGCTGAATCAATTATGAACAATGCACATTTCTTTTTAAGATCATAATAAGAGATGATTAGTCACTGAAAATGGCTATTTACGTCGCTAAATATAAGAAAACTACACTGCACTCAGAGTCGAGTCCACATTGACACAACTATACGACGCAAATCTCTTTGATATTGACTAGAAAACCGACAGCACGGTGGATAGAGTGCGTTGTTCGTCACGAAATTATTTGTGTGCGTTTGCATGCAGCGCACAGTTTACATGAACAGATACAGAAAAAGGAGCGTTTACGACAGATACCGGTCATTGGAAATATTTTAGAATGGTGTTCGGATTATCTGGAGCTCCGGGGACATTTTCAGACTAATGCAGAGCGTTTTGCAAAACTTAATAGGTAAAACATGCCTAGTATACATAAATGATGTCATTGTATTCTCAACATCATTACAGGGACACATCGAAAAATTGAGATTAGTATTCGAAAGATGTATGCAGAGTTACCTCAAAATTCAATTAGACAAACGTGATTTTCTAAAAAAAGAGGAAACGGAGACATGTAGTCAGCGAAGAAGGTATCAAACCGACCCCTTGGAAATTAGAGGCTATAAGGAAATTCCTGATATCAAAAACAACCAAAGGAATTGCGCATGTCACGAAACCATTAGCTAATAGTTTAAAGAACTCAAAAATATATATTACTAACGAAGAATATATTGCAGCCTTTAACTCGTGTAAAGACATCTTAACGAATTCACTAGTGCTAATACTTCCGGATTTTTCTAAATATTTCATTTTAACAACCCACGCATCGAATGTAGTAATAGCCGGCATTTGGATGTAGATAACCAATCCATGATAACTAACGTATATGACGAAGAAGAAATTATAAATATAGACGATGGCGAGAGCCAATTGCAATGCACACTCATATTCAGCAGCCGGTATACCTATACTCGAAGAGGAAATAATTAACAGTAAAACAAATCAAATATTTTTCAAGCGTACCGAAACGCCACAAGTATTTCCAATTAGAAAAGACAAAGGGAATTTAATTTACGCTAGCATTCATTTAAACGAATCCAATCAGTTAGAAGAATTCATAAAAGAATATTGTTTACCGCAAAGAAAATATTTTTGCGTTTTTATAAATGAATGAGACTATGAATTAGTGAGTTCGGAAATAAATCAAAATTTCAATAACGTAGAATCCCTCAAATTATATAGATGTTTGGAAACAAGAGAGGAAATAAACGACGACGAATTAACGGAAAAAATTCATGCAGTATCACGAGGGCAACAGCAATCATAGAGAGGCGGAAGAAACGCGTTTAAGGATGACAAAGAAATATTACGTTCCAAATTTGAAAAAACATATAGAGGAATACGTACAAAATTGCGAATTATGTAAGGCGTGTAAATATAATAGAAATCCAGTACAAATTGCGTAATAACACACTCCCACCTAGTCAAAACCTTTAGAGATATTACACATAGATGCGTTACAAATTGAACAACCATATTTTTAACAATAATAGACCCTTTCAATAAATTTGGTCAAGGATTTTCTATCAAAAGTAAAAGTGCAACAGAAATTTCAAAATTATTAACTAAGTATTTTCCACAATATGGCGCATGTAAAACAATAATCGCCGACGCAGGCACTGAATTCTCAAATCTAGTAGTAAAAGTGTTACTCGCAGCCTATCAATTAGAATTACACACTACACCGCCAAACCCCATGTCAAATGGCCCCATTAAACGATTTCATAGTACTATGGTCGAACATCATCGATTATTTAAAGCAAAATTATAGAAATGAAACCAATAGATTTAATACCATACTGCATCTTTGCAGACAATTCTACTATATACTCACAAACACTGAAAATGCCTTGCGACTTAATAATTGACTATATACCCGAAAATTATAGCTATGACCCGGAAGTAATAATTACTTAAGAATATAACGTTAGACACAAAGAATTTATGAAAATAATTTACGAGATAGTACGAGGTCGGATTGAAAACTCAACAATTAAAACATTACAGATAACGAACAAAAATACCAATCATCCGTTTAAAGAGGGCGACATCGTGTACAAAAAGATTCCTCCACAAAAATCATAAAAATTCATTCTCAGGACCGTACTTGATAGTTTAGCTGTTAGAACATAATAATGCTATTTTAATAAATCACAAAAATGACGTAAAGACTATATCATATTTCCGTAATTTACGCCTTTCACTGCAGAAATAATTTCCCAGATATAAGACTTCACAGACAATCCAGGCATACTACCCAGGAAAATAGGAACAGCTTACTCCGAAAACAACAGATGGAAGCTACTGCACGTACATGACTTCAAACAACTACATGACGATTATGACAAGATAAAGCAGTATTATACCGAGACAGTAAAATTAGTGACAAAAGACTATTAATTAGAGTACCAGAATTTTATATTAACTATTAATTTGACGATAAGTAGCATAGATGATATATTTTACGGGATCTTCTTAAATATTGCTAGTAGTAAAATAAATATCAACAATAATAGAAACAACTGTGGCAATATAAACTGTTTAGGGCGATTTTTAAATCAACCACAGGTAATCTCGACCCAGAACACGGTATCACATATATCAGGCATTAGAAACATTGACAAACCAGAAAAATAAATGCTATCAATGAATGAGCTCACAAACTTCTCTAATGATGGAGCAATTTTAGAATTTAACCAAACCATAAAAAGTTGAGTCATAATCAAGAAACAATATTAAAACGAATAAACGAATTAGAATACACTATTAATAGTCTCAGGAGCCAACAGTTTACACGTTACCACAGAATAAAACACTTGGAGTTCTTGACACAGATAGGGTATTTATTAAATAACGTTCAGGAAATCATTCTTACGACAGAAAATGCTCCTACTTATTCAAAATTAGGAATATTTCACACGTCCATATTAAAACCAAAATTTATAATAAAGTAACTTGCTAAAATACAAAATTACATAAGAAATTCAATGCTGATAACTACCTCCAATCTAAACCTATATGAAAAAATATTTAAAATTAAAACAGTTTAAGCTGACTTCAAAATTATATTTCAGTTAGAAATACCGTTAGTAGACGAATCAGATTATACATATTATCAATTATACAACTAACCTATACCCAAAATCCCTAAATATTTACAATGATAATTCCTAGAACTAAATACCTGTACCTAAGTAGCACACAATATGCTTACCGCAACGGAGAATGTCAAAATCTAAAGAGTCAATTGTATTTTTGCGAAAACGATAATACATGTGAAATCCAGTTAATCAATGTTCAAAAACCAATAGACAATTGTAAACAAGAAACAGTCAAAATTAACAAAACCACCGTCTCAAGATATGGAAGCAGTCAATACATAGTGATAGCGTCAGAAGAAAAGAGAGTCACTCATGTGCGATGAACAAGAATATACCAAAATCATGAAGGGAAGAAAATTAATAACCCTTAAACCAAGTTGTCACTTACAAACAGGAAACATAATTTACAAGACCACTCCAACTACATCAGAAACCCAGCAAATATTCAATCTACCAAAATGAGAATTCAGACCCCAAAAATTAGACAACGTTTAGCTGCACGACGTCAACCATACTCGGAACCAACTCCAATCAATAAAAAGAGATATACCAGGGAAGATCAATATACCAATCTATCACCTGAGTATATGGACCATCTTACTACACGTAGCTGTAATAATAGCCATCATAATAACCAAAGCAAAATTAGGGATGGCTAAGGGGTTAAGGAGTCGCGGGCCAAAGGACTCCAGGGGGCAAGCTGAGGAAGTGGAAATAACAACATAAACTCCCGATGAAGCTTTCCCCAAGACCGTCATGCGCGGTAAAAATCCGCATCCTGCACGAGGTGACCCTGCTAATAACTAAACATGACGGATCTAGACAAGGAGGTCGAACTAAACTCCCCCAATCTACGGTGTCACGTGACCCGTTCCTATGGATGGATGGCACCAGGGCGATGGTGTCGTGAACGGAACCTCTGGAGTACCAGGCAACCCTCCAGAGTAACCCGCCTTGCACCACACAGGGGGTTCTGATGGTGTGGACAGTATTTCCCCCATTCTCGTGGGAACAACATGAAGATAATAAACACATACAAAACCAAAACCAATGAGGCTCGAGGAGTGGCTCCGGCTACAGACTTGTGCCTTGAGTCTATCCCGGAAACGGAGACGAGCCAGGGGGCGGCAGCGGACTCTGGAGGTCCCACGACCGGCGTAGATACGGGGGATCAGGGGGTAGCTTCGGCCAGAGACCTGTCCCCGACACCCAAGCTGGAGGCTGGGTCCCACCGGAGGGCGGTGAGCTCCGCGGACTCCGGGGGCCCCTCCACCAGTGAGGACTCTACTGTTAGAGTAGAGGGACTGCCCCGGCAGTCCAAGCGTCTTTCCGGAGCGCAAAGAAAGAAGCTCCGGAGGGCGCAAAAAATGGCGGCCGGGACCTGGACGGTCGAGAAACCTGTAAAGGCGCAAGAGGGGAGTGCGGGTCAGAAGAGGACGCGCTCGAACTCTAGCACGCCCACTACAGACAGACGTTCCAAAAGGGCCAGGGTGCCTGTAAAGGCGCAAGAGGAGAGTGCGAGTCGGAAGACGCCGCGCTCTGGCTCTAGCACGCCTACTACAGACAGACCTCCCAAAGGAACCAAGGCCGGAACACCGGCGCAGACTGGCTCTTACAGGGACGCTGCGGAGGGCCTCGGGATGGCGGTGATTGACAGACGCCATCCTGAGGTCACGCTAGACCAGGGGAAGGCGGACCTGATCCAGGCTGCGGTGGTAGCTGCAGTGGACTCTCTTCAGGAAGGGGAGAGCCCGCCTCAGTTCCACCGGACGCGCCTGACGGGGGGCATCCTCTGGACAACCTGTGCCGGCCCGCAGTCGCGGGACTGGCTGCGGAAAACGATCGGGGGCCTCGGTCAGATTTGGGAGGGGGCGGACTTGACAGCCGTCGAGCCCAAGGAACTCCCAAAGAGACGCAAGGTCCTCGTACGGATCCCTGACACCGTCCCGCAGGAGACGGTGATCAGCAGACTTAAGATCCAGAACCCTGAACTGGGGACGCAACACTGGTCGGTTCTAAGCAGGAAGGCAGAGGAGAAAGGACAGACGCTCGCCTTCTCGATCGACCCGACATCTTACAGAGCCCTTGAAGGAACCTCCTTCAAGGCATTCTGGGGCATGGGAAGGGTTAGCTTCCGTCCACTGGGGAAGCAACTAAGGGTTAATGGGACTTAGGTTCCTTCAGGTCAACCTCCAACACAGTAGGGCAGCCACGGCCGGACTACTAATGGCTCTGAGGAACACGGATGTGGCCCTCATCCAGGAACCGTACTCCTATAAAGGAGAGATCAAGGGACTCGGCGGAGCTACTGGAAAGCTCATCTACAGCAGATCCAGCGAGAACCCGAGGGCCTGCATTTTTGTCAGGGAAGGGATAGAGTTTCTCCCTCTAATGAATTTCTGTTCCAGGGACCTGGCAACGATCAAAATCCGATGTGGAGGAGCGGATGGGCTGAGGGACATTACTGTCGCGTCAGCCTATCTGCCAGGGGACAGCACGGACCCTCCTCCACCCAACGAATTGGAGCAGCTGATGGTGGGTAGCAGAGCAGGTGGATGGCAGACCATCATCGGCATGGATGCGAATGCGCACCATGAGTTGTGGGGTAGCTCGGACACAAACTCTAGGGGTGAGGCACTTTTACAATTCTTTATGAAATTTAATTTAGACATATTGAATAGAGGTAATAAACCGACCTTCGTCACAACACGGCGTGAGGAAGTTTTAGATCTAACAGTTTCCACCCAGTTTCTGGGTGACTTTGTTAAAAGCTGGGCTGTGTCTGGGGAAGTGAGTAGCTCAGACCACAGATACATCCGGTTTGAAATCGCCAAAGTCGAAAGAGAAACGGTATGGTACCGGGACCCCCGCAAGGCGGACTGGGAAGCCTACAGGGCAGACCTGGCTGTGGAACTGCGGGGGGTTAAGAGTACCATAAAAAATTCAATAGACCTCGAGATTGCAGCAGTCCAATTGCGAGACGCAATTACCTCAGCCTATAACGCCAACTGCCCCCTGAAAATGAGGGTGTCCACCAGGAACGTCCCGTGGTGGAACGAGGACCTCAGGCAAAGGAGGACGCAGGTTCGTAAGCTGTTTAACGCGGCCAAAAGGTCGGGTACATGGGATGAATATAGACAGGCCCTATCGACCTATAACAAAAGACTGAGGGACGCCAAGAAGGAGTCGTGGAGGAGGCACTGCGAAGAAGTGGAAAACACGTCCGAGAGTGCTCGACTACACAAGATCCTGTCTAAGGGCCCTCAGACTAACATAGGCTCCCTTAGAACACCCACGGGAGGCTTTACAAGCTCGGGGGAGGAAACTATGGAAATTTTACTCCAGACGCACTTCCCCGGCTGTAACATAATAAACCAATCACCTCCGGACTGGGAACACTCAGAAATAGAGGCGCCTTATAGGCGGGCATCTAGAGTAGACTGGACAGTCGCTAAAGAGGTGGTTACCTGGAGCAAAATCAGATGGGCCATTAACAGCTTTAAGCCATACAAATCGCCGGGATTTGATGGAATAATGCCCATCATGCTCCAACAGGGGATAGATATACTGGCGCCGGTGCTTACCCTCATTATGAGGGCCAGCCTGGCTCTGGGGTACATTCCGAGGGCATGGAGACTGGCCAGGGTTGTATTTATTCCTAAACCTGGGCGTCCAACAGACCAGGCAAAGTCCCTTAGGCCAATAAGTCTCATGTCCTTCTTGCTGAAAACAGTGGAAAAACTGCTCGACCGGCACATTAGGGGCGGTGTACTGGAAGCATATCCTCTACACTGCGGACAATATGCATACAGAGCAGGATTCTCAACAGAAACAGCACTGCACCAACTGGTGCTGAAACTGGAGAATACGCTGGAGAACAAGGAGGTGGCGCTGGGGGCCTTCCTAGACATAGAGGGGGCCTTTAGCAACACCTCGTTCGGATCGGTTCTGGCAGCTGCCCGGGAGCGTGGAATAGAGGAGACCTGCTGCAGGTGGATCGGTTCCATGCTCAGGGACAGGGCGGTGTTCACCTCACTCGCGGGAGGGACTCTGCTGGCGGGGGTCGCGGCGGGGTGTCCGCAGGGGAGCGTTCTGTCTCCCTTGCTCTGGTGTCTAGTCGTGGACGGCCTGCTGGGGTGGCTCTCGGGAGGGGGGTATGAGGTACAGGGCTATGCGGACGACATTGTCATCATAGTCCGAGGAAAGGTCACACAGGCAGTGTGGGAGCGTATGCAGACTGCACTGAAAGTGGTGGAAGGGTGGACGGTTGATCAAGGGCTCGGGGTGAGCCCCGAGAAAGCAACCGTCGTGCCGTTTACGAGCAGGAGGAAGTGTGAAAGCCACAGAACTCTCACTCTATACGGTAGGAGCGTTCCAATGGCCAGGGAGGTAAAATATCTTGGGGTCGTATTGGACTCTAAGCTAACCTGGAATGTCCCAACACACTAAGTGAGTGGCGAACGTGTAGCCAGTCTTAAAACACTAAGTGAGTGGCGAACGTGTCGCCACCTAGTTCGGAACCAAGTACTATGTTGTCACGCCCGTGTTGTCACGATAGCCGTGTTATTTTTGGTGCATTTTTGCTGCAATTAGTATGCCGTACTGAGGAGCTCTAATGAGAGCGAAACCGGTGTACGGTTCTAATTGTTGCGAGAATGCATCTAGTCTTACATACTTTGTCCCTATATTGGGGTAGAAATGGGCCAGGGCTAACAATTTTTTAAATTGTTAGTTAGTTGTATACCGTCTCTATTTTTAATACTCTGTATTATTTGGAGAGGGCGTGACAACATAGTACTTGGTTCCGAACTAGGTGGCGACACGTTCGCCACTCACTTAGTGTTTTAAGACTGGCTATACGATAGCCGTGTTATTTTTGGTGCTTTTTTGCTGCAATTAGTATGCCGTACTGAGGAGCTCTAATGAGAGCGAAACCGGTCTACGGTTCTAATTGTTGCGAGAATGCATCTAGTCTTACATACTTTGTCCCTATATTGGGGTAGAAATGGGCCAGGGCTAACAATTTTTTAAATTGTTAGTTAGTTGTATACCGTCTCTATTTTTAATACTCTGTATTATTTGGAGAGGGCGTGACAACATAGTACTTGGTTCCGAACTAGGTGGCGACACGTTCGCCACTCACTTAGTGTTTTAAGACTGGCTATACGATAGCCGTGTTATTTTTGGTGCATTTTTGCTGCAATTAGTATGCCGTACTGAGGAGCTCTAATGAGAGCGAAACCGGTCTACGGTTCTAATTGTTGCGAGAATGCATCTAGTCTTACATACTTTGTCCCTATATTGGGGTAGAAATGGGCCAGGGCTAACAATTTTTTAAATTGTTAGTTAGTTGTATACCGTCTCTATTTTTAATACTCTGTATTATTTGGAGAGGGCGTGACAACAGGCTAGGACTATACAGACTAGCCTGCAATGGTAGACTGAAGATCAACCCAGGCTTCAGGGGCCACTGCAAAATTCAGGAGATCGTGAAAGAGCCCATGCTTGAAATGAGGTCAGACTTCGCGAGCCCGCGAATGTGCAGGGAAAACAACTTTACAGTGGAAATCCCTGATCGCGAGGCATGGCGGGAGGAGACGCCGGGCATGCCACGGGACGCGCTCGTCTGGTTCACGGACGGATCTGGCGGGGAGCGTGGGACGGGGGCAGGTGTTTACTCGGAAGGACCGAGGGTAAGTCATAGTATTTCCCTCGGAGCCCATGCAACGGTGTTTCAGGCCGAGATGTACGCCATCCTGCACTGTGTGCGGGAGAACAAGAGGAGGGGCTACACCAACAAGCGGATCCTCATAGCCACAGACAGCCAGGCAGCCCTTAAGGCACTTAGTAGCCCACGGGTAAATTCCTGGCTGGTGAGTGAGTGCCGAGACGAGACGAGCGACCTGGCTGGGCAGAATGAGGTGACCCTCATCTGGGTGCCGGGTCACTCGGGAGTTAAAGGCAATGAAGAAGCTGACAGTCTCGCGAAGAGAGGGTCAGCAGAACCATTTATGGGACCAGAACCGGCTCTGGGCGTGTCAAAGAGCACTGCCAGGGGATCCATTAAGTCCTCGGTCAGAAACCAACACAAGGTGTACTGGGCGGACTGTCCAGGGCTCAGACATGGGAAGTCAATAATTGACGGACCCAGTTCAAAGAGAGCTGTGGAGCTGCTAAACCTTAGCAGAGGACAGCTCAGAAACACAACAGGTCTCTTGACGGGACACATGGCCGTCAAGAAACACCTGCATAAAATGGGGCGGTTCGAAGGGGACCTCGCATGCAGACTCTGCGGCGAGGGGGAGGAATCAGCCCAGCACATCTTGTGTGAGTGTATAGCTCTGGACCGGAAAAGACAACTGATCTACGGTCACTCTAGACCGGAGACAGAGCAATATAAAACTTCACCCTACCAATCGCTGTGCAGACTAGTTCAAGGCACAGTGATCTTGGAATGGGTGGAGTAAGACTAAGGGTATGCACAATCAACCAAGGGTTGCGGTGCTATCGGGGCCGCAAGGCCGCGGACGAGCCCTGAGGGAACAAAAAAAGGGGATGGCTAAATGGAAGAAAACCAAGGAAGAAAGTCCAAAAACCATCAAAACCGGATTTCCCATGAAAATCCGGAACGAACCGTAACTTCGTTTTTCAGGGGGGGGGGGGGGGGGGGAGAGATAAATGGACCACCAACAATAGGAAACTATGCAACATTGTAACCATCCAAGAGCGCAGACATAGGAGTCAGCATAATTAGAAGGCACGGAAGTCAGCATAGTAAAGGACACCTTGGGAACGACGTAGTGAAGTGAAACCGTGAGAAGCTGAGTCAGCAAGACTGAAAGTCACCTCTAACAGAAAATAGAGTCACTCCCGAGTGGAAATGTTATAGATAAGCCAGCTGCCTTCAGCTCGCTGTTCATTCCTGTTTCTCGAGTTTTACTCTGCACATTGCATGCTATATTGTATCACACTCACGTTTATATTTAATTATTTTATTCTTTTGTATTTTATGTCTTATGTATCAATTGTGTAATCAATCAAATAAATTTGTTTAAAAAGTCAATACGTCTTAACCCTAAAGTTAAGTCGCACTTATTTGAAAAAAAATTCTGAAATTCTCACAATCGTTACCTCTCCATTAGTGAATATTCATAATGAAAATTTAAGCGCTGCAGGAAACAGAGAATCATGATTGCAACGAAAAGAGAACATTGCCTTTAAACTGTGCTGATGATTAGTACAAAATCATGCCATTATTAAAAATAAATAAAAATTATAATTGCAACAGTAACATTTGTTAACAAATTTACATTTTTCCAACACACATTTCTTCTTATACTACCTCTTTTAAGTGTAACAATTTGCAGAGAAGTATCATTACAAGTTAACCTATGCACTAATAAGTGAAAACGATCTAATAAAACTAAGTCTAATTATGCTTATCAACGCTTCATAAAATCTAAGCGACATTTTTGGCACAAATTTGCGAACGTCATGTTGGACTTTTACTAGGATATGACGTTTTTGTATTGTAACGGTTGATACAATAGATTAAATCAGCCGAGCATGTATGTCTGGTCAAGGACGAGTATATGGTGCGCGTGCCAGAAAGACCGACTGAAATATTAAACTTGCATGCATTAGCGAACGTCTGTCTCTGACTACTGAAATAATTAGCAAGCTTTTCAGCTGTGTGCTAGATGCCTTCATTAAAAGGTAAAATTAAACTGATGCAACTATTTTGTTTACTCCAAAAACTCTTACAAATTATCACCAGAGATCATATCGTTGTGCTGAAAACGCTAGTCAATTATGAAAATATGTACTATAGCGTCTTTCGTGAAATAATGGTTAATTTATAAAACAAATAAATAAAAATACTTAAAGTTTGCCAAAAGGCTACATTTATGAAAAAACAAAGGTAACAAGATCGTGGTTGTGTAAGAAAACCACCATCGGCGACACAGTCTATTGGCGATGTCCTTTGTTGTCGTATTCTAGCTTTTGCAGTTCCTAGTTTGGTCAGATTTTCTGGAAGTTTTCTTCTTGGTTTAACCTTTACCTTTTAGTGAATTTTCTTTAAAAAAATCACAAATGACAGCAACTTAGGATTTTGAAAAGATTTCTTCAAAAAAAATGAGCGCGAACTAGGTCCTCTACGACCCATATCCAGGGTCAGTTTCAAGTTTTATATATTAATATATATATATATACAGTGTGGAACAGCCAAATGGAATAAATTCGATAACGGATAAATGAGGGCGTGTTGGGAAAAACGCTTGGACACGTCGATTTGTATTTTTAACTGCGCATCTTTTTCAAGAAAAAATTTTTATTTAGGGTGCGTCATGTGACAGTGGCCAATACCAACTTTCTTATTTTAAATACAAACCCCTGTATATTATTAATTTTTTGGATTCTTCAGAAAATTCTAGACATAATTCATGTACAATGTCCTATACCTATCTTCAACTGTTTCGGAAATATTAAGTATTTTCAGATTTATTACAAAAATTAACATTAAAAATAGAAAATTATTTTATTTCACAAATTCTAATAAGAAATACTGATTATTTCTTAATAATTTAAAAAAACAAAAAAAAATAATTAATGTCAATGTAGTAAATGTTCAAAATGCTCGCCACGAACATCTTGGCAACATGCTAATCTGGTATAGAAATGTCTTCTAACATTACTCAACATCTCAGGCGTGACTGATCTAATCGCAAGCGTGATTCGTCTTTTTAAGTCATCTAAGTTGGGGGGCTTAGTTTTGTATACAATACTTTTGACATATCCCCACAAAAAGTAGTCTAATAGCGACAGATCAGGAGATCGTGCTGGCCATTCTATCGATCCGCGCCTCCCTATCCACCGATTTGGAAAAATTTGGTTCAGGTACTGCCGGACATTGATTTGGTAATGGGGCGGTGCTCCATCTTGCTGAAACCATATTTTATTGGCAGGAACTTGTGGGTTTGCTGGATCTGGATATAAGTTTGTCAAAGTTGGCACGACATTATTTTGGAGCAGTTCTAAATATTTATCCCCATTCAAGTTGCCATCAATGAAAAAGGGACCTACGATATGATTTCCAACAATTCCTGCCCAAACATTAACTTTTTCAGGATATTGCGTATGTTCCTCTCTCATCCAATGAGGATTCTCATTAGACCAATAGCGGCAATTTTGACGATTAACATGACCGTGAAGTGTAAATGTGCTCTCATCAGAAAACAAAACATCTTCTAATTGGATCACATTGTTATCTAACATTGCCATCATTTGTTCACAAAAATACGTTCTCCTATCGAAATCGTCCTCCATGAGCTCCTGAGTTGGTATCATTTTATAGGGATGCATTTTACTTTCCTTTAATGTTCGAAAAATTGCTGTGTGGCTAACGTTGAATAGTTGGGCTGCTTGTCGACCAGAAGTATGTGAGTTTTCTTGAAACTCAAGCGTAATATCCAATTTCGTATCATCACTTACTGCATTGGCAGCTACTTTTTTTATCTGTCTCACATGACCAAGCTCGCGAAACTGCTTTTCTATTTTGCTAATTGTTCCTTGGGATACAGGCGGCAAATTTGGAAATTTTTCGTGAAATAAGCGAGACACTTCCATCTGTGTCCGTGTGTTATCTCCATAACCAATCATTTGTAGAATGGTTATTTTGTGCATTTCTGTTAAATGAACCATTTTTCTGATATTATTACGTACAGTTAACGAAATTCAAACGACAATAGCACTGACACTAATCACTACTGTCATGCAGGCAGACAACAAGTTGCTAAGGCTACGAGTTTTATACGAACAGAAAGAAAACTGTTTTTGTTTTTGTTTCATTTCATATCAGTAAAAAGAAACGCAGGAATGGTTTTTGTTTACTTTCTCATTATCAAGAGCTGAATGGGAAATAAGTATTGAATGCAATGTAGCGAATTTGTGAAATAAAATAATTTTTTATTTTTAATGTTAATTTTTGTAATAAATCTGAAAATACTTAATATTTCCGAAACAGTTGAAGATAGGTATAGGACATTGTACATGAATTATGTCTAGAATTTTCTGAAGAATCCAAAAAATTAATAATATACAGGGGCTTGTATTTAAAATAAGAAAGTTGGTATTGGCCACTGTCACATGACGCACCCTATATAAATTTTTTTTTCTTGAAAAAGATGCGCAGTTAAAAATACAAATCGACGTGTCCAAGCGTTTTTCCCAACACGCCCTCATTTATCCGTTATCGAATTTATTCCATTTGGCTGTTCCACACTGTATATATATATATATATATATATATATATATATATATATATATATATATATATATATATATATATATATCACACCGATAACTCAAAAAATAATTCGCCCAAATTTGGTGAGTACCTTCCTCTTGCACGTGGCTTGGATAAGTTCGTTATCCAGGAAAGCCGGCCCATTTTTTCCCGAAAATGTTGTTTTATTACGGAAATATTTCATATTTACGGAAATAACAAAGTTATGGCAACCAAATTTGCTACACAGGTTTATATCATAGAAAGTAAACTATGTACCAAAATTTAGATCTGTAAGGTAAACAAAAGTTATAGACATTTAAAAAAATTGGGATTTTCCTCTTAAAACATGATAGTCGCGATTTGATCAGGAACCTTTAGAAAAAGATCCTGAAAAAATACGGGTTATGTAGGGAAAATGTCGCAACAAACCCTTAAGTTTCAGCTTCAACCGTCATGGTCCTTAAATTTTCTCAAATATTTTCAGAAAATTCGTTTTAGATATAGCCTTTTTCTCATGGTTTGGCAGTAGTTTAAGTTATAGAGTTTAGGATTTAATAGTCTATAATTTGTAGCCAATTTTGGTAGAAAAAATGCGTTTTTCACATTTTTGGCACGTATTAAAAATTATTATACAGAGTTTTTACCAAAAGATAGTAGAGTCTCATGAGAGTGACGCATTGAGAAAGGTTTTCGATTATATTATTCATCGAAAAAAATCGAGTTAATTTATACAGGGCGCTATCAAATAGTTACTGAATTTGAAAAATATTCAAACTGCCTTAACTCAGTTGTTTTAAACCAAACAGCCTATATTTTGTGTTTCAGAAATGAAGGACATGTCCTTTGCTTCAAGTTTTGTATAACACTTCCTATACCTACAGACTCTAATTTTGGAAATATTAACATTTAAAATCGCATATCAAGATTCGGTCAGATTATGTGATTATTTTGCGATATTAAATTATTCAAATTAACTTTGGTACAAAACGGTAAGAAATCATTATTTTAATAGGAGTATATACGTCTACATTTTCATAATACATAAGTAGTTGATAAATTGTATTCACAAATGTGAAACTAAACTTTAAGGTAGCAGGCTTAAGGAATGTTCATATTGCTGACAGCTTGCGTCATGAAAATATGAGTATTTTCTCGCTTATATTTTGGTTTACCGCCACTGCTTTAAATTTTCGTGAAAAGTAAAGAAAAATTATGTATTCTTTTAGAATTTTTTTTTGTAAAAAATTGTTAGTTTTCGCAAATTTTTTCTTCTGTTTCCGTAGAAATGATTGTAAGATTTTTTGTGAAATTTTGGCCATTAATAATAAATGTGTAATAAGTTATTGTAAAAAAAAAGCTTTTCAAATTATCATGTAAAATTTATTCTTAGTTTCGTAGAAAAGCTTTTTTTGAATAATTATATCTTGGCTCGAAGAGGTTCGTTGGCCAGGAAAATCGGACCAGTTTTTTTGGGAAGATTTAAAGTTCATTTTCGGAACATTTTTGTACTTTTAGTGAATTTTTATTTAAAAAAAAATCACTAATAGAGAGGTATCGATGGTGAGACTTTGCAAAAAATTTTTTATATGAGCGCGAACTGGGACCCCTAGAACCCATATCCGGGGTCAGTTTCAATTTTTATATGTATATATATATATATATATATATATATATATATATATATATATATATATATATATATATATATATATATATATATATATATATATATATATATATATATATATATATATATATATATATATATATATATATATATATATATATATATATATATATATATATATATATATATATAGGTGTTCAAACAAGGACACGGAACGGCTCTATCTCGTAAACCGTCACAGCTGCAGCTTTCGGAAAAAAATTTGCAAAAGTAAAGTGGCCATGAGAAAATGTTTTGTAATTTTCGGAGAAAAAAATTTTTTTCGAAAGAAATTTTAAAATTTGAATATCTCAGTTTTCTATAAACTTAGAAAGTTGAATTTTGGTACGACCTTACTCCTCGCAAGGCAACATATATAGTAAATTTCATTAGAGCAGCTTTGTTATTTTCTGATAAAAAATTTTGTTTGAAAGAAAACTCAAAATTTTCCCGGAAAACTTCGTCCGATTTTCCTGGCTAACGAACTTATCTAAGCCATTAATAAAAGAAAGGTACTTGCCGAGTTTCATTGGAATCGGTTAATTATTTTTTGAGTTATCAGTCGGATATATATATATATATATATATATATATATATATATATATATATATATATATATATATATATATATATATATATACACGGACCGGCTATATCTCGAAAACCGTCACAGCTGCAGCTTTCGGAAAAAAAATTGCATAAGTAAAGTGGCCATGAGAAAATGTTGGAAAATATTTTCAGCTTTCTAAATCTGCCGCTAGGTGGCAAAAATGCCATGGCTTATCTAAATTCTTTAATTTCTCGAAAATATTGACGCATAACGTAAGCTTAGGTAATTTGTCATCATCGTTTACTTATCTACAACTTCTGTTAAAAAAAATCCATATGGACCAGTGGCGGAGGTAGGGGGCGAGGATTTTTTTATATAAACAAATGCCTATAACTTGATAACTAGTAGACATAATTTCAAGAATTTTGGCTTGTTGAAAAGATATTTCATACGGAATTCCACGAATTAGTATTTTAAATCCACAGTCACACATGCACAAAATACAGAGGGAGTTAGAGTAGAGGAGTCCAGTTTTATTAACTTTTTGGAAAATTTTCAAATAGCAGCATAGTATTATAATATAACTATCAAAAAGTGGATGAAGTAAGAAAGAACTTAGTGAAAACTCAAAACGAATATGTTTTTCCGTTTCAGAGAAAACTCGAATTTTAGGTATTTTGGTGCTTATTATGCAATTTCTAAAAATTTTATATGAATATAGCGAAATCTCTATAAAATATTTGTTTTCAGGCATCTTTATACAAATTAACATAGTTACCAATAACAATTCATCACTTTAGTATGAAATAAATTTATTACCTTATCATAAAACTAAGATACAAGAGCCAAGAACCGAATTTAACGTTGTATTCGTAAATCAAAGTGATTATATTATGAAAATAAAACTATATGAATGTAAAAAACCGAAAATTCAACTAACATTTTATTATTTACAAATGTTCAAACTGCTGTCCATTTTCATGTATACATTTAACTAATCTCTGATGAGTAGAGGCTACCGCCGTTTGAACTTCAGCCGTAGATATGCTATTAACAGCAACTTGTATTCTTTCCATCATATTTTCTCTAGTCGTTGGTCGAGTTTGATATACCAAATCTTTCACTCTCCCCCATAAATAAAAATCTAAGCAAGTCAAATTAGGTGATCTGGGTGGCCATGGAAATAAGCTTCCTCTTCCTATCCATCGATTTGGAAATTGAACATTAAGATATTCGCGTACACATTGCGCGAAGTGTGCTGGACACCCGTCATGTTGCAACCACATTATTAATCTTGTTTCTAGGGAAATGTCTTCCAATAAAATTTTTAAGCTTTGAGTTAAAAAATTCAAATACAGTTCTCCGTTAAGTGGTCCGTCAAAGAAATATGGTCCAACAATTTTCCCTTCAGCTATACCACACCATACGTTTAGAGTCCATCGATTTTGCCGATCTAATTCTCTCATCCAATGGGGATTACTGTCCGACCAATAGTACATATTATGGAGATTTACTTTCCCACAATTTGAAAATGTTGCTTCATCTGTCCATAGTATTTATGACAGAAATCGTGGTGTTTCTTCAGTAATTCAGTTTGTGGTCACAATCAGCTTCATTTAGCGCCTGGTGTAATACTATGTGATATGGGTGCATATTATGGTCTTTTAAAATATTGTATACAGATCCTACGGTCACACCTAAGTCTCTAGAAATTTGTCGTACACTAATATGTGGATTGGCAGTAACAAGAGCAATGACATTAGTAATGTTTTCTTCATTTCTAATCCTACGAGCTCTGACTTGTCTCCCGGTGCGTCTTACAGATCCAGTTTCCCGCATATATCTTGCAATGCGACTAAACACCTCTCTTGGGTAATGTCTTTTTTGGGGGTACCTTAAAGCATATTCTCGTGATGCGACAACAGAATTCCGAGAACATTGAAAATAAATTTCAAGCATATCAAATGCTTCCTCGTTGGAATAAGACATTCTGAAAACCTAAAACACTAACTATTGATAAAAAACATCCAGAAACACTACAAATAATTAGTAATATCAGTAACAAATTGAACATAAGATTTTGACGCTCATAAAACAAATTGTTTCAATTTCCTTACCGTCGTTGACAACCCATGGACTACATTGATTGAAGTACAAAACTGCATATGAATTTCACATGCGCATTAACAAGTGTTTAAATGATTCCAGACATTGGTTGTATTTATTAGTATATTATAATAAAGATATATATGGAATGAATTTTCAAAATAAATACTGAGCATTTTCTCTAAACGCCTAATGAAAAGTGTTTCGTTTTCATAGTATCAATTAATATTTTCATGACTTCTCCATTACTTCAGTATTGTAATTTTATAATAAACTAATAAATTTATTTCATTTTAAAGTGATTACATAAATGCTATTGGTAAGTACGTTAATTTGTATAACGATTGTAATGAAGTTTGAGTTCTGTCCGTGTCCATGTCCACTTGGCAGACATGGTATACTAATTTAAACTAGATACCTTCTAGGATATAATCAAATAATATTTATCGTATTTTGTTTTAGTGCCTAGGGTGTACAGATGTAAAACATTCAAAATTCTGATGCCGATACGCGGATTATGTTCTGAGCATAGATGAACCTGCTCTGTGTTTCTGTGTGCCGGTATGCGCGAATCGCAGTTACGCGATTTAGTCCAACTGACGAGGTAACTGTCACATTCGACAGTATCAAAATTTCCTATTCACGCAAGGAAGTGTTCTGTGTTCACGCATTAACCATACACAGTTTATTTTCAAATTACCTCTACTCGTCAGTGCTTAGTTAAATGCATGATACAAAAACCAGATATATGATAATGAGACTACCTATTTTTAGAACATTCACGCGCATGGTGTCAAGTGGTGAGTCCAATGCAACAATAATATGCTGTCGTGTAGTGGGGTTTGACGTTTCATCACAACCTCTTAACAAATTACGTATTTTACTTACCTTGTGCGTATATATATGTAATATAAAAATGAAAAAGACAATATAGGCGACGAAGTCGAATGTAACTTCACCCGCATTAAACTGACGTATAGAAACTTTTTGATTGCGAATGACTTAGTTTTTACGTCATTGGAGGGGGCGGGGCATATGCGCAATATCATATCTCTTCTAAGTCATTATATCATGAGTTAAATGTATACATAAAAACGGACAGCAGCTTGAACATTTGTAAATAATAAAATGTTAGTTAAATTTTAGGTTTTTCACATTCATATAGCTTCGTTTTCATAATATAATCACTTAATTTACGAATACAACCTTAAATTCGAATCTTGGCTCTTGTATCTTAGTTTTATGATAAGGTAATAAATTTATTTCATATTAAAGTGATTAATTGTTATTGGTAACTATGCTAATTAGTATAAAGATGCCTGAAAACTAATATTCTATAGAGATTTTGCTCTATTCATATCTTATTTTGAGAAATGGCATAATAAGCACCAAAAATAATTAAAATTGGAGTTTTCTCTGAAACGGAAAAACATATTCGTTTTGGGGTTTCACTGAGTTCTTTCTAACTTCATCCACTTTTTGATAGTTATATTATAATACTATGCTGCTATTTGAAAATTTTCCAAAAAGTTAATAAAACTAGACTCCTCTACTCTAACGCCCTCTGTATTTTGTGCATGTGTGACTGTGGATTTAAAATGCTAATACGTGGAATATTGTATGAAATCTCTTTCCAACAAGCCAACATTCTTGAAACTATATCTACTAGTTATCAAGTTATAGGCATTTGTTTATAAAATAAGAATCTTCGCCTCCTACCTCCGCCACTGGTCCATATGGAATTTTTTTTAACAGAAGTTGTAGATAAGTGAACGTTGATTACAAATTACCTAAAACCAGCTTACGTTATGCGTCAATATTTTCGAGAACTTAAAGAATTTAGATAAGCCATGGCATTTTCGCCACCTAGCGGCAGATTTAGAAAGCTGAAAATATTTTCCAACATTTTCTCATGGCCACTTTACTTATGCAAATTTTTTTCCGAAAGCTGCAGCTGTGACGGTTTTCGAGATATAGCCGGTTCGTATATATATATATATATATATATATATATATATATATATATATATATATATATATATATATATATATATATATATATAGGAAAATTGTAGGTAAAAAGATAAAACTCAGTTAACAAAAATAGTTTTATTAAACCTCTTCAAATGTCAATGTTTGTATTCAGGTCGCCATATTATGTTGGAAACTTTTAGAGATAAGTACCAACTAAGGTACATAAAGTCATACTAGAATTTAACGAGAAGTCGAAAAATGTAATAATATATAGGCTGTTCTATTTAAAATAAGGAAGTTGGTGTTCACTTCCGGTAGAACCGGAAACAACCTGAAGATATAACTATTTTCTTTGAACAGATAATTATAGAAAACATAACTCTGTAAATTTTCAGATTTCAAATCAGGGTAGTTCCTAACATACGGCTAACGATCCAGGTTCGCAGGACACTCTGTATTAATATTATATATATATATATATATATATATATATATATATATATATATATATATATATATATATATATATATATATATATATATCCGACTGATAACTCAAAAAATAATTAACCGATTCCAATGAAACTCGGCAAGTACCTTTATTTTATTAATGGCTTGGATAAGTTTGTTAGCCAGGAAAATCGGACGAAGTTTTCCGGGAAAATTTTTAGTTTTCTTTCAAAAAAATTTTTTTTCTCCAAAAATAACAAAGCTGCTCTAATGAAATTTACTATATATGTTGCCTTGCAAGAGACCTTACTACGTACCAAAATTCAACTTTCTAAGTTTATAGAAAACTGAGTTATTCAAATTTTAAATTTTCTTTCGAAAAAAATTTTTTCTCCGAAAATTACAAAGTTATTTTAATGAAATTTGGTGGATATTTTGCCCTAGGAAAGACCTTACTATATACCAAAATTAAACTTTCTAATTTAATAGAAAATTAAGTTATTCAAATTTGAAGCATTTAATAAAAATTCACTACCATAACGCACTTGCTGCGTCACGAGATTTTTTTTAAACAGTAAAGTTATTTAGGTGAAATATGGTATATTGTTTCTACTATATAGGTTATACCAAATTTAATGCCTGCTTTCATTAAAAAAAGACTTTGCTATTACAAACCTTTTAAAGAAAATTCACTACCATAACGCACTTTCTGCGTTCAGACTTTTGTAAGTCTGTGTCCTTCAAATATTGTTAGCAGAAATAGAGTGTGTCTGAAAATATGTCTCCTAATTTTTAATTTCTTCCTCTCGATGTCTTTTAGCAAGCAGCTTTCGTTTCTTACTTCTTCTAGCATACTTTTTATTCGCATTTCTAAGGGTGTACCTTATAGTTGTTAATGTTTTCCATGTCCACATGTCTAAAGTTCCATGTTCTGCTAATTTAAAATCCCCATTTCAGAATTCACAATTGAGCCAGGTTTTTTATGCTTCTTGGTCTATGTTTCTCCTTATTTGAAGTGTGCGTTCTTTATATATTGTCAGAAAGTTATTGTGCTATGAAGTATTCAAAAGTACTAAGCCTACAATATAAATTGCAACAATTTTTTAAAACAAATTTTTATTTACTCAACCTAGTCTCCTCTAAGACTTGCACTAGCAGAAGATTCACGAAGCAATTCTAAACTCTTTAAAAAATATTTATTTTTGTATTCAAACCACTCCTCAACTGAACTATGATTTCGTTGTTTAGTCTAATGGGACCAAATCAGAAGAATAGAGCGGGTGATCCACCAGTTTAAAACTAATTTTAGAATTGTTTGGAATACGATCAACGACTTGTGAGCTTGGGCGTTGTCTTACAAAAAGGTCACATTTTCACTAGTTTTTCGCGGTGTTTTTCCACATTTTAAGTTAAGTTCAGTATGCTCCCATGATCGTTGTTTCAGCAAATCCTATCTTTATTCCAGAAAACTGAAACAGGCCAGCCGACTTTCAAACACGGAATTTTTTGGAACGTAGAAAATCAGGATGATTTCAATCTTTCGATTCCTGGTTGATCTCTACACCATAGCAATAAACACCAGTTTCATCTATAGTGGCAAGGCTATCTTAACACTTTAAGGAATTTTCTTCAAAGCGGTAGGACCTTTCCTTCCACACTGTCAAACGAAGACGCTTTCTCATTCACAACATTCATTTGAGGGAAATATTTACGCTAAAGTTTTAGTCTAATTCGTCTATCTTTTAAGATAATTTTATGGACAGAATCAAGTTGTATTGAGGGGTCACAGAAATTGTCGTTCCAAAGCAGCCTTCGTCTTTGATATTTGATTATCCTCTTTTAGATTCTACAAACCAGTTTTCAATTGTAGAACACGAGGCGGTTTCTACCATACCAGTAGTACTCGCTCCGGTGGTACATGTACTAAAATTGGACCGATACAGAGAAGGTTAGCATCGCCCATGCACAGGGGTGACACGCAAAATCGCGAAGCTTTCCACATTTTTAAAAACGTCATAGTTTGATAACACCACTCTAAACGAAGATAGCGTTCGGATTATATGTAGACTAAGATTCAACCACTTATACTTGTTACGGCATATTTTTTTTTTTATGTCAACAACACACCACGAGGGCTTGCAGCCTAAATACTATCGTACCGTGGGTGTTGACAAGGAGGAAAGAGGCAGCTTGTTAATTCTGGACTTGAAGGTTTGGAGGTTCGGAGGAGAAGGAAAAACATGTGCCGGCAAGGAATTCCACAACTTGGAAGTCCTCGGGACAAAAGAGCGGGCATAACAAGATGTTCTATGTCTGGTGACCTGGACATTAAAAGGGTGCATTCGCTCTGTTCCCCTGGTAGATCTGCTGGGGGCAGCAGGTGGGGGAATTATGGAGGAAAGCTCCTCTGAGCAGTGCCCGTGCAGATATCTATAAAAGAGAGAGAGGTCACCAACGGCACGTCGGTGGGCAAGGGATGGAAGCCTTTGGGTGAGGGTAGGGTCACCGATGAGACGTATAGCTCTCTTTTGAATGGAGTCCAGGATAGCGAGTGTAGAAGCGGCAGCTGCACCCCAGATGTGGGAGCAGTATTCGAGGTTTGGCCTTATTTGTGAAGTGTATAAGGTATAGAGATTAGTTGGTGAAAAGTATTTGCGAGCCCGGAAGAGGAAACCCAATTTCTTAGCAGCCGCTTCTGCAATTGATGTAACATGTTGGTGCCAATTAAGATTTCGATCCACAGAAATGCCAACAAGAGAAAAGGACTCATTACTTTGAATAACTTGGTTGTTCATTGTGATGGGTCTAGGGCTGCTGTATCTCTTGTGAGAAAGAAAGCAAGACTTAGTTTTGGTGGGGTTGAATTGTACAAGATTTCTACTTCCCCAGTCTAATATTTTTTGGAGGTCTACGGAGACAGAACGCTCCATGAGTTTGCGATCCTCATCTAATTGGGCTAAAGAGACAGGCTTAGAATATTGTATGTTTGAGTGGAGGGTGCTGTCGTCCGCGTAACTGTGAACTGGGTTGGATGTGCTAGAGAGGAGGTCATTGATGTGGAGAAGAAACAAAGTAGGGGCTAAAGCTGAACCTTGAGGAACTCCTGCATTAATTGGATACATTTTAGAGGAATGGCCATCCACAACAACAGATATGCTCCTGTTGGAGAGGAAATTTGCTGTCCAGGTTTTGGTGGTAGGCCATAGGCCGGAAGTTTGTTAAGCAGCGCTGCGTGCCAGACCTGGTCGAATGCTTTGGATATGTCTAGAGCAACAATCTGGGATTCACCGTGTTGTTCCATAGACTTGTTCCAAGAATGGGTGACAAAGGAAAGGAGGTCGGCAGTCGATCTGCGCTGACGGAATCCATACTGCCTGTCGTGGATTAGACTGTGCTTTTCAAGGAATTTTAGTAGTTCGGTGTTTATATACTTTTCCATCACTTTAGAGA
The DNA here is from genome assembly GCA_964006375.1 of Tillus elongatus. Taxonomy (NCBI): domain Eukaryota; kingdom Metazoa; phylum Arthropoda; class Insecta; order Coleoptera; family Cleridae; genus Tillus; species Tillus elongatus. The sequence goes on from OZ023263.1 coordinate 160,943,240, forward strand.
TGACTGAAAGGAGAGAAATAGGCCTGTAGTTGCTAGGAAGAGCTTTGGATTCTTTTTTGGGGATGGGTTGTACTCGAGCAGTTTTCCAGTTACTAGGGAATATGCCTTTATTGTAAGATATCTGAAACAGATGAGTCAGGACAGGAGCAAGTTCTGGTGCGCATTTTTTGAGAACAATTGCTGGGATCTCGTCAAGGCCAGAGGCTTTCCTGGTATTAAGAGAAGAGAGCATCTTTCGTACCTTTTTAGTTTTGAAAATGATATCAGTCATTTTATGCGCGACATTGGGGACTGTTGGTGGTTGAACATTTGGAGATAGGTTGAGAGTAGAATTTCCGGCGAACAACAATAAAATAAAAATAAATGACAATCCTTTGTGTGAATGTGGCGATTTGGGTAATGCGGAACATATGCTTCTGCGGTGTAGACTTAATTCTGACAAAATAATAATGTACGTAGACAAGCTATATAGAAGCAGCAGACTGTAGATTCCGTTTAACTTGCAATGTTTGTTAAAAAGTAGAGATATATATGTGTGTAAAGCTCTGGTGGAACTGGTGGGGGAACTAAATATGGAAATTTAATTAAGTCTGCTCCACATATTGGAGTGGGACTGGTGTGGGTTCGGGAATGTGAAAGGAAGGAAGGAACCATGTCCATTGGAATAGGTCTCGTGTAGTCTTTCCTCTGTTCATATACCTTTGGGTCCGTGGTCTTGCTTGTGTCTTTTAGGTGGCAGTGGCGGATCCCTCGACCCGATTGTGTCCCTGTCAATTCTGGTATTTTGGGAAAGGGAAGCATGTGTATGTGTGTACGTATGTATATATGTGTATATATATGTGTATAGGTAGCGAGGGGGAAGGTGAGTTCAGTCTATAGGTGTGGATGCGAGGCGCAAGGGTGGGTAATGTGTGGGCGGGTGAAACGTTGAGATGTAGTGTTGGGTGCTAAAAGAGGTGTGAGTCATGTCTGTGTTATGACAACGGGAGTAGAATGTGCATGCCATGTGAAGCGGAGCCAGGACAAGAAGATGGGTAAATGTGCAAATGGTGTAAACACTGCAGCCAAAATACCAACCTCACACACATACCATACCAGTAAAAAAAATTTGCCCGATATCCTTCCAAAAATAGATATTTATGACGAATCTTTTTATCGCGATCTAGCTTTTCTAGAGATGTCGTTTTTGAAAATTCGCAGTTTTGTCACTATTCGTCTTTTACTTTTGACAACTCATTTATAAAAGATAGTTGTTACCATAGCAAATAAGTTCAATTTTGCTTACTGCGAAGTTTCCAGGCTAACTATATATCAATATACTCTCGTATTTCAGAACATGTATAGCAAAATTTGCCTTTGCATTCATATGTCTTAGAGTAAGCGCCTTTCTTGTTTTATTTCTCGTATACTGTCATTTGTCTAAATATTGTGCCTTGGCCATTGGCCTTTATGTCAACATTTTAAATGATTCTATTCTCTATATGCATGGCGCAGTTGGTAGGATATTGCATATAAATTAATATTCATTTTATTATTTTTACTTTATATTTATTTTCCATAGACACACTGGATGACATTGATATTCAAGAAGCAGTTATGGAAGTTGAGATTAATTTTTCCTCTGATCGTGACCTGGTTTCTGCATTTCGGGTTAAATATTATGTACGTATTTTTCTAGTTTCGCATAAGAAAACTGTAAACTCTATACTCTCTACATGTGTTTTTTAAGACATTTGGAATTTATCACCTGGTTTTCAACTCACAGCTGCTTTTTTCTACTTATCGGTCACTCGATATTCTTTGCGTTTTTTGTAAAATCTTTGAAGCATGCTTATACGGATATATATTCTTCAACATAAAGAATACATTATCAGTCTTTCAATATGGTTTCCTTGCTGGGCGTTCTACTGTCAAATCTAATCACAATAACACAGTTTTTTGCTACAACCATTGATGATGCCTCATTCCTTTGTTGATCCTTCTCTGGAATCACAAGACATATCATATCCACTTCTGAAAAGCCTATTACAGCACGACTTATAATTAACATTAAGCAAAAAGGATTTGGTTTTGATTTTCTCTGGGTGAAGGCACATAGTAAAATGTTAAGCAACTAAACAGCTCAAATCCCTGCAAAATCGGATTGTTGTTATAAAACCAATCATATTAATGTTTCTAACCCCTTTGACATGATTTCCATTAGTAAAATACTAACTTCGGGACGCAGCAAGTGCCTTATAGTAGCGAATTTTCATATTGTACACTATTATTATACGGCATATTAGTAAAGTTAATACTTTAAACTTACATATACCTTGAAGATCGATTTTAGAGGTCCTAGTGCACGCACATTTGAATAATTCTTTCGAAAGTGTTACCATCGATATCTCTCTATTATCAAAAAAATCTCTTTTTGAGACAAATGCCCAAAGCTCAATTTTCTATGAAGGTAAAGAACAACATTTTGCTATATCTGTAGATAGTGTAAGTTTCTTTAAAACTTACTTGTATAACAAAATTCATTAAAGTTATACCGAAAATTTCCAGAAGGAAACTTAATTCATATTTAAAAAAGTAAAGTATCTGCCAAATTATAAACGTAACAGTTATTTTTCCTTATTAATCGTCAATATGATTTCGTTTTAGTTAACCTAATCAAACCGTTTTTTAATAACAATTACAACAGTAACAAACTTATAATTTCAGACTCAAAGGTGACAAACTTATTTGGGCGTTTTAAACAAAAACGTATGGAATCTGTGCACTATTGTTTCTCCAAATGTTAAAATAAAACATTAAAAAAATTTCGGGACGCAGCAAGTGCGTTATCGTAGTGAATTTTCATAAGAATTGTACACTATTATCATATGGCATATTAGTAAAGTTAATACTTTAAACTTTATTTATATATGTTCGTATTACCCCACTAAGTATTATTCAGACAGATATATCCCGGAAATATTTTTTAAAATCACAGAAAAATGTGCGAATGGCAACCTGCCGCAGCCATAGACTGCCTAACTAACTAACTAACTACTTTAAACTTACACAGAATTGAAGATCGATTTTAGCGGCCCTAGTAACTCCTTTTGAGAAAAATTCCCAAAACTCAATTTTCTATGAAGGTAAAGAACTAAATTTTGCTATATGTGCAGATAGTGTAAGTCTCTTTAAAAGATACTTGTGTTACAAATTTCACTAGTTATACAGAAGATTTCCAGAAGGAAACTTTTCATATTTAGAAAAGTAAAGTATCTGCCAAATTATAAACGTAGCAGTTATTTTTCCTTATTAATCGCCAATATGATTTCGTTTTAATCGACCTAATCAAACAGGTTTTTTCAATAACAATTACAACAATAACAAAATTATAATTTCAGATTCAAAGGTGAAACACTTATTTAGGTGTTTCAAACAAAAATGAGAGCTTGTTCTACGTATGAAATCTGTGACCTATTGTTTTTCCAAATGTCAAAATAAAACATAAAAAAATCCACCCATCAAGCTGGATTCGATCGCGTAACCTTCTGCTTAAGTGGCAAGCGCGGTACCCCGGCGCTATCTAGGCTCAGGTCAACAAAGATTTTATTTGCGTGATACCTTAAATACGTAATTAATTACAGAATTAGTAGAATTACCATTGAAACACATTTCACGACTGTTTCGGTCTTATATGACGGCTTATGTTTAAGTTTAAAGATAAAGGAAACTATTCTAGAATCATTTTTATAGGGACTTGGCTTGATTTTGTTTAAATTTATGCTATATTATGCGACAGCATAATATATCTATGCTGCGCTAAAACTGTGTTTGGGTCGTTAATAAAGCTACAAATACAGTGTATTTTAATAATTGATTGAATCGTCCAGTTGAATAACAATCAATTGGCAAATTTTTAATTTCATGTTGTCTGTCATTTTCCATAATTGCGGCCGAGATTTCACGATTGTTGGTGCGGGTAGTATGTATTATGCCTGGTATATATTTAGTTTCGTTACCGTTGATGTATGGCTTATACCCGTTGTATGAATTAATCTCCGCGTGGCGCTTAACTACTCTCTCTGCCAGGAAATGGACTTTACCCACTAAGTCGTTTCAACGCATGTCTTTGGGATTTTTTTTTAATTTGGAAAAAACTCTGAATAATGTGTACCAAATTACTTAAAATTCACAACGTAGGTTTATTTGCACTATTTCTAGCCAATGTAAAGTTTCCTTCCAGTTACTCTGATACTTACAAAAATATAGCGTTTTCAAAAATTTTCCCTGATTTTCTACCGGAAAAACGTGAGATAAAGGTTGATTAACGAACTCGACCTCGGTTTTCGCCCAAACAAGATTTTCTATCAGAAAAGCTTGAGCATAAAGGCTGATTAAGGAACTCGACCTCGGTTTTCGCCCAAATAAGATTTTTGCCAAGTTTGATTGAAATCAGTTGAGTATCTTTTGAGTTATCGCTCGGATACATACATACATACATATATATATATATATATATATATATATATATATATATATATATATATATATATATATATATATATATATATATATATATACATATATATATATATATATATATATATATATATATATATATATATATATATATACATATATATATATATATATATATATATATATATATATATATATATATAAACATATAAAAATTTAAACGGACCTTGGTTTTGGGTTCTAGGGACCCAAATTCGCGCTCATCTGAAGAAATTTTTTCAAAAGCTTTTCATGGTGAACTCTCTATTGGCGATTTTTTTTAATGAAAATTCGCTTAAAACTATACATCCATCGAGCTAGATTCAATCGCGCAACCTTCTGCTTAGGTGGCAAGCGCGGTACCCCCTACGTTATCTAGGCTCACGTCAACAAAGGTTTTATTTGTGTGATACTTTAAATCGTCTTCATGCCTCGGATATTATATTCAAAGTATACAGAATTAATTAGTTACAGAAAATTAGTAGAATTACCATTGAAACACATCCCACGACTGTTTCGGTCTTATATGACGTCTTGTGTTTAAGTTTAAAGTTAAAAGAAACTATTTTAGAATTATTTTTATAGAGACTTGGCTTGATTTTGTTTAAATTTCTGCTACATTATGCGACAGCATAATATATCTATGCTGCGCTAAAAGTGTGTTTGAGCCATTAATAAAGCTACATATAGAGTGTCTTTTAATAATTGATCAAATCGTCCAGTTAAATAACACTCAATTGGCAAATTTTTTAATTTAATGTCGTCTGTCATTTTACATAATTGCGGCCGAGATTTCACGATTGTTGGTTCGGGTAGTATGTATTATGCCTGGTGTATATTTAGTTTGGTTACCGCTGATGTATGATTTATACCTGTTTATGAATTAATCTACGCATGGCAGTTAACGCCTCTGTCTGCCAGGCATTGGACTTTAACCACTAAGTCGTTTCAATCCATGTCTTCGGGATTTTATTTTAAATTTACCAAATTACTTAAAATACACAACATAGGTTTATTTGCACTATTTCTAGCCACATGTAAAACTTCATTCCAGTTACTCTGATACTTACAAAAATATAGCGTTTTCAAAAAGTTTACCCTGATTTTCCACCGGAAAAACTTGAGCATAAAGGCTGATTAACGAACTCGACCTCGGTTTTCGCCCAAACAAGATTTTTGCCAAGTTTGATTGAAATCTGTTTAGTATTTTTTAGTTATCGCTCGGATACATACATACATACATATATATATATATATATATATATATATATATATATATATATATATATATATATATATATATATATAAATACATACATATATACATATACATATATATATATATATATATATATATATATATATATATATATACACAGGATTTTTTAACACAGCATTTCTGTATACTATACAAGGAAAAAGGTTAAGGGCAAAGCCGCAAGGAGACAACCGCATACACATGTTTCAAGCTTATTAGCTATCATCAGTACGGTATAGCCAGGTGATGATGGGAACACGCTGGATGAAGAAGCAAAAATACACGGAGTCACAACAGGCAACCAGTGCACATTTGCAGCATCATTAGGAGGACCCTCAATTCGAGGGCAGCAACCAAAATCGCCACGGAGGCAAAGAAATCACCTGCGTGAGCATCCGGAGCCCAGGAGTCATTCTATATATATAACAGGATTTTTAACACGGCATTTCTGTATACTATACAAGGAGAAAGGTTAAGGGCAAGGCGATTTTGGTTGTTGCCCTCGAATTGAGGGCTGCAAATGCTGCAAATGTGCACTGGTTGCCTGTTGTGACTCCGTGTGTTTTTGCTTCTTCATCCAGCGTGTTCCCATCATCACCTGGCTATACCGTACTGATGATAGCTAATAAGTTTGAAACACGTGTATACACACACACACACACACACACACACACATATATATATATATATATATATATATATATATATATATATATATATATATATATATATATATATATATATAAATTTTAACGGACCTTGGTTTTGGATTCTAGGGTCCCAAATTCGCGCTCGTCTGAAAACATTTTTTCAAAAGCTTTTCATCGTGACCTCTCTATTGGCGAATTTTTCTTAATGAAAATTCGCTAACATCTGGTTAGGTCCCTCGCATGAAGAATATGACAATTTGGCACTACAACTCCGCGAACTGGGACGAAATGCGAGATTACTTTTCCTCATTTCGATGGGCGTCTGTCTGCTTCTCCCATCCTGACCCCTCTGATATCTCACAAAACGTCACCGAAATCATCCAAGCTGGCATGGAATTATTTATTCCACGTACACAGAAAACCTCTTCAGCCACTCAAAAGCCCTGGTTCTCTAAATCATGTGACAAGGCTAGACTTGAAAAGGTCAAAGCTCACAAAAAGCTTCTACACAATCCCAGTCAAGAAAACCGTCAAGCATTTAACGACGCAAGAAACCGCTATGTCCGCATTCTTTCTGAGGCAAAAAACTCGTTTAATAACCACATCAAAAACAAAGTCCTCTTAAGCTCCAGCGGCAGCAAACCCTTCTGGACTCTTGCTAAATATATTAGGAATAACTTCTGCAAGAGCACGTTCCCACCTCTTGTCTCAGGGGATTAAATTGTTTCTACTGCCCTGGGCAAGGCTGAACTTTTTTCCTCGTTGTTCGCCGGCAATTCTACTCTCAACCCACCTCCAAATGTTCAACCACCAACAGTCCCCAATGTCGCGCATAAAATGACGGATATCATTTTCAAAACTAAAAAGGTACGAAAGATGCTCTCTTCTCTTAATACCAGGAAAGCCTCCGGCCTTGACGAGATCCCAGCAATTGTTCTCAAAAAATGCGCACCAGAACTTGCTCCTGTCCTGACTCGTCTGTTTCAGACATCTTACAATAGAGGCATATTCCCTAGTAACTGGAAAACTGCTCGAATACAACCCGTCCCCAAGAAAGGATCGAAAGCGCTTCCTAGCAACTACAGGCCTATTTCTCTCCTTTCAGTCATCTCTAAAGTGATGGAAAAGTATATAAACACCGAATTACTAAAATTTCTTGAAAAACACAGTCTAATCCACGACAGGCAGTATGGATTCCGTCAGCGCAGATCTACTGCCGACCTCCTTTCCTTTGTCACCCATTCTTGGAACAAGTCTATGGAACTACACGGCGAATCCCAGATTGTCGCTCTAGACATATCTAAAGCATTCGACCAGGTCTGGCACGCAGCGCTGCTTAATAAACTACCGGCCTATGGCCTACCACAAAAACTCTGTACGTGGACAGCAAATTTTCTCTCCAACCGGAGAATTTCTGTTGTCGTGGATGGCCATTCCTTTAAACTGTATCCAATTAATGCAGGAGTTCCTCAAGGTTCAGCTTTAGCCCCTATTTTGTTTCTTCTCCAAATCAATGACCTCCTCTCTAGCACATCCAACCCAGTTCACAGTTACGTAGACGACAGCACCCTCCACTCAAATATACAATATTCTAAGCCTGTCTCTTTAGCCCAATGAGATGAGGATCGCAGACTCATGGAGGGTTCTATCTCCGTGGATCTCCAAAAAATATTAGACTGGGGAAGTAGAAATCTTGTACAATTCAACCCCACCAAATCACAGTCTTGCTTTCTTTCTCATAAGAGATACACCAGCCCTAGACCTATCACAATAAACAACCAAGTTATTCAAAGTAATGAGTCCTTTTCACTTGCTGGCATCTCTGTGGATCGAAATCTCAATTGGCACCAACATGTCACATCAATTGCAGAAGCGGCTGCTAAGAAATTAGGTTTCCTCTTCCGGGCTCGCAAATACTTTTCACCAGCTAATCTCTATACCTTATATACTTCACAAATAAGACCAAACCTCGAATACTGCTCCCACATCTGGGGGGCTGCTGCCGCTTCTACACTCGCTATCCTGTACTCCATTCACAAGAGAGTTATACGTCTCATCGGTGACTCTTACCCTCACCCAAAGGCTGCCATCCCTTTGCCCACCGACGTGCCGTTGGTGACCTCTCTCTCTTTTATAGATATCTGCACGGGCACTGCTCAGAGGAGCTTTCTTCCATAGTTCCTCCACCTGCTGCCCCCAACAGATCTACCAGGGGAACAGAACGAATGCACCTTTTTACTGTCCCGGTCACCAGACATAGAACATTTTGTTATGCCCGCTCTTTTGTCCCGAGGACTTCCAAGTTGGAATTCCTTGCCGGCACATGTTTTTCCTTCTCCTCCGAACCTCCAAACCTTCAAGTCCAGAATTAACAAGTTGTCTCTTTCCTCCTTGTCGACACCCACGGTACGATAGTATTTAGGCTGTAAGCCTTCGTGATGTGTTGTTGAAATAAAAATAAATAAAAAAAAGTACGCTTTGGCACCGTCCAACTATTACCTTCTTAAGGATCCACGTCTTGCCAATAATCTACTATACATTAAAGACACAAATTCAAGCAACAAATTCAGCAGTACGCTAGCTCGGCTCCAGTTTAATCACGGTAGTTTTCGCGCACATTTAAGCAGGGTAGGTTTAAGTAATTTCATTTGTTCATGTGATAATAAATCTGTTTCAGACATTAACCATCTAGTTTTCGCGTGTACTGTTAACAACGAGGATATAACATTTTTTGTGATTTTTTAATGGAAAGAAATTTTGAATTTCCTTTGTTATATGTAGCGATGGTTGTGCCATTTTAGATCACAAAGAGTATGGGTTTATTTTTTTAGTTCAGTGTCAACGTACAAAAATATAATATTTCAGAGTGTTACAACACATGACAGACTCTAAATTTTGGCGAGTCGTGGCCAAGTTGAAGAAACTTATAACACAAAAACATGAATAATAAAAATAGTTTGATCCAAGAGCGAAATAAGGTGTAAAAAACCCATTACATTTTGCTTCCAACGATTTATTCGCGTTTTATTGTTTGAACTCTGATAAAATAGTGCAGGTTGTTACACTTGGCTATTTTTGGACCATTCTGGTCTAGTTATTTTTATTTTAAAATACCTGGCAATCTAAAATACTTCACTGCATCTATGCAGTCCACTTTAGTGTCACTAACATTTAGAAATGCAGTTTGAATTTTAAACAAAAATCCATAGAGTAATATGACTATTTACTCCAGAGTACTTTATTTAGCCGTAACGAGGTTAGGTTTGACAACCTAGTTGCAAAAACAAACGATAGTATTAATGTCTGTAGTTTGTACTGTTTCAGTCGGAGTTAACAATTTGTCAGATTAAAAATAGGACGACACGGAAGCAGGTTCTTTTAACAGCGGAAATGAAAATATGTTTAGAGGGGTATTTAAAGATTATGACTTCACTGGACATGGTAATTCGCTTTGATTTTAATGTCTATTTTAATGGATTGGTTTACGAGGGCAGAGTTATGACTTATTAATTCTTTTGTGAAAGAATAAATGTTTCAGAATTTTAAAGTCATTTGCAGCTAGATGGTTTTTTATGCGTATTAACATCGGTCTTTATTGCATCTTTTAGTGAATTTTTATTTTTTTCAAAACACTAATAGAGAGGTATCGATGGTGAGACTTTGCAAAAAATTTTTCAAATAAGCGCGAATTTGGGCCTCTAGAACCCATATCCGGGGTCAGTTTCGATTTTTATATGTTTATGTCTATATATATATATATATATATATATATATATATATATATATATATATATATATATATATAAATATATATATATATATATATATATATATATATATATATATATATATATATATATAATATATATATATATATATATATATATATATATATATATATATATATATATATATGTATCCAACCGATAACTCAAAAAATAATTAACTGATTTTGATGAAACTCGGCAAGCGCCTCTCTTTTATTAATAGCTTGGATGAGTTCGTTATCCAGGAAAATCGGACGAGGTTTTCTGTAGAAAAAAATTTTTTTCTCTGCAAATTACAAAGATATTTCGATGAAATTTGGTGCAGATGTTACTTTAGAAATGACTTAAATATGTACCAAAATTCAGCTTTCTAGATTTACAGAAAATTGAGCTATTCAAATTTGAAACATTTATTAGTTAATTTTTATTAAAAAAAAAAACGAATAGAGAAGTATCGATGGTGCGACTGCAAAAAAAATTTCAAATGGGCGCGAATTTGGGCCCCTAGAACCCATATCCGGGGTCAGTTTCGATTTTTATATGTTTATATATATATATATATATATATATATATATATATATATATATATATATATATATATATATATATATATATATATATATGTGTGTGTGTGTGTGTGTGTGTGTGTGTGTGTGTGTGTGTCCAACCGATAACTCAAAAAATAATTAACCGATTTTGATGTAACTCGGCAAGTGCCTTTCTTCTATTAATAGCTTGGATGAGTTTGTTAGCCAGGAAAATCGGACAAGGTTTTCCAGGAAAATTTTGAGGTTTCTTTAGAAAAAAAAATTCTCCGAAAATTACAAAGCTATTTAGATGAAATTTGGTGTACGTATTGCTTTGGGAAAAACCTAAATATGTACCAAAACTCAGTTTTCTAGGTTTACAAAAAATTGAGCTATCAAATTTGAAACATTTGTTTTTAATATCACCGCGTTTCATTGACAATGGCAAACCTGGCTTATATAAGATCTAGTATGTCTGAGCGTTGCCTGGCAACGGAACTTTTGATATTATTGCGCAGGTCTGTTACACGCTGTAACTGACGTTTATCGTATGGTATTAGATTGTTTTATCTGCCTCAGTTGACACATTATTTGTGTTATTTGGTAATTTTTATATACAAGTACAAATTATTCCTTTATGATTTTAATAATGTTAGTGGGTGGACTAAGCAGTGTTTGTTATGTTTTATCAACACATATAAAGGATCGAAGTTTTAAAAAAAGGGCTGATATGCAACAGGTTAGTTATTTTCTCTCTGATGCTTTGGCGGTAGTTTTAGTTAAGTTTATGGTTTAACGGTTTTAGCTAAGTTTCGTACAAAAAATTCGTCAATGAGGAGACCGCGACTCTAGAATTTTAAAAACATTTCTTCAAATGAGCGCAAACTAGGCCCCCTGGAATCCATTTACGTTCAGCTTTGATCTGTTTACATATATACAGGGTGACGTATTTCTACGGTAAAGCTCAATATAATTATTATTATACAAGAGACGAAAAAAAATTGTATAAGTTAATTATAGGGTGTCTTGAGCTGCATCTTATAAAATTATTTTGACAATCACAGGCTGGCCCATAAGTCGTTGGTGATCCCTACAATTTTTTTTTGAACAGCCTTATTTTATTGCATTTTTTATCGAAATATGTTTGTAAGAAAAAAATCAAAAGGCAGTAAGTGCGTTTTGGTAGCAAATTTTCATTAAATGCTTCAAATTTCAATAACTCAATTTGCTATTAACGTAAGGTTTGTTGGCTAGGAAACCAACATTTAAAGTTTATTGTCGGAAAATGTTTGTACATTTTCAAACAATAAGTTATATTGATAAAATATGGCACATTGTTTCTACTATATAGGTTATACCGGTAACCAATTTGATGACTGCTTGCATTAAAAAGACATATTTGCTATTCAAAGCAATTAAAATTCACTGCCATAACGCACTTGCTGCTGGTCACTGCTCCCTTTAAAGCCATAATTTAATTTTGAATTAATTCAACAATATTTCATTTGTGCCTTTTGCATTTTCTGTAGTTTTTCAAATCTTTTCGGGATATGCAAATCTGATTAATATTTAATTAGGTAATATCAATATACAGGGCGTTCCAATATTTGTTCTAATATTTGAGTGTATTATTTCTGAGATTAGTTAATAGAGAAAAGTTTATATGAACATATGTCCGAAACGGCTTAAATTCGCCCCGTGTTGAAGTTGTTTGTAAAAATCGTTATTTTTTTAAATATCTCCGAAAGTACTCTAATTAAAATCTCCAATTTATGTATATTTTATTAGCACATTAAAACTACATTTTTTTCTTGGAAAAAGTTTACTAAAGCTTCAGTATTGGCGTCCCTGCAAATATGCCCTATGAAATTTTCAACAAAAAAGTGGAACGTCAGTTCTTTTTTTGTTTAGTGTGATTTTGAATTTAATTAAGGTGACATGGCCATAAATACATCTTTTGATAATTATAAGAAATATGATATGTTGAGGGCGAAGTTCAAAAATGGTAGTTGTAGAAATCGCTGTGTGTGGGGCTACTGTATCATTACTTGAATATTTTTAAAATATTAAAATTGTACAGAACTATGAAAGATAACGTTTTCATTCTGCATTATCTCTAATGGCCCAGTAACAAAGGTTTAACCAGTAAAAAATCAGTTTACATTGTATATTGGTAGGTTGCTAGGTGAGGCATTATTTACTTAGCAACGCGAGCCGTTACTTAGTAACCCATATTCCTTTTCCCAGTTTAGAAATATCCATATATAATATTGCTGCATAAACTTAATTTAATTCTACAGCTCGAACGAGACATTCGACGAGCCCTTCATTTAAATCTAATAATAAGAGGGACCAATCAAATATGGCGCGAAGTTCAACCTTCTCGTAATAAAGTTCAAAAAGAAAAAGCAAAATATTAAAAATAACGCTGAGCAAGTACATAACGTTTAATATCCCGTAATTGTATACTGAAATGCTTGTAAATTTTGGTTGTTATTATTAAAACGACTATTAAACCAATTATATAATAATTAAATTAGAAAACAACCGAAACAATATTATAAATATCTATTTCCCTATTCCGGGTCAGCATTCTAACTAATAACGGTATGTTCAACAAGCAACAAGTAATTTTGAGCAAGGTATGTGACAAGAAATTGGCAAATCAAGTTTTGGCAAAAACGTTGTATTTTCTTTATAAAAGCGATATTTCCTGAAATATTTCTGTATTCCCTTTCTTAAACCTTGATCTGTCTACTATAGTCTATATTTTCAGTCTAAATCATTAAATGACACACTTCATTAAGCTACAAATATTGCGTATTTTAAAGATTTAATGAGACATTAGAGACGATCTCCGGCGAGATTTGGGAAGGAGACAGATTGAGGCTTTAGAGTCCATCTCCTTCCATATTTTCTTAACCTCTTGAAAATAACTTCAAAACAGGAGTCAAAACGTTGTGTTTTAATAAATTCCGAAGGTTCGGTTCAACCTGAGAACCGAGTGTATGTCACTACATATTAAATTATATAGTTTTATAGTTTTATACGGATGTCATATTCAATTGGCGCACTGTTGCTATTTCCGTTATTGTTGAAGATAGAGTCGTTAGGTTGGAAAAGTGATACAGACTTTTAAACTGATTAAAAATCTGTTTTCCGAATTTAGTGTATTCAAGTAATAAGAATAGTATAAATAAATAAAATATATAAAAAAAACTATTAAAAGCGGCGCTTCTGTAAATGAAATATAAAGAAAATAATAATATTTTTTCTGATCTTATAAAAAGTGTTTTTTATTTTATATAAAGATTATTAAAACTAAAAGCGTTTAGTGTGAAAAGATGCTGTAAAAGTTTCTTCAATGTTCTTATGTAATACGAACAATGCTATTATACAGTGTGGCCTATTCAAATGGAATACATTCAGTATTTCAATTTTGTGCATATTTATAAAAAATCCCAAAACACGTCAATTTTACATTAAAAATGACATCCTGCAACGTTAAAACTTAAGCCTTACATTCACCCCCTTCGAGTGACAGTGCAACCCAGAGTTTTTAAATAGGAAGCTTGGGCTTATGATACCTCACTTGGAAGATCTCTTCATTCTCTATTTTAAAAATCTATGGTTTTAGAATGTATTGCTAAAAGTATTAGTAAAAAAATTCATCTTATTGAAGAACTTTTCTACAACACACTAAAAGAATGAATAACTCATCGCGTTTTATTCTTGATAATGAAAAAAAAATAGCACATCAATATGTAAATGATGTTCCAAATGTATGCCTTGAATGGCTTGGCAGCATACTAATCGTAAATAAAAAAGCCTTCTAACATAACTATACACCTGAGGCGTGACCGACCTAATCGCAATCGTTATTCGTCTACTTAAGTCAGTTAAATCGCGTGGGTTAGTTTTGTATAACATATTTTTCATATATCTTCATAATAACAAGTCTAATGGCGAAGATCGGGTAATCGTGCTGGCCATTCCAACGATCCTCACCTCCCTATCCACCAATTTGGAAATATTAAATCGAACCACTAACGGACTTGACAATTTGTAGGTGCTCCATCCTGCTGGAACCATATCACATTTGCTGGAACTTCTGGGCTGGCTAGATCAGGATATAAATTTGCCAAGGTTGGCATGACATTATCTTGGAGGAGTGCGGAATAATAATCTTCATTTAAATTGACATCAATGAAAAAGGCACCAAAAACATGGTTTCCAACTATTCCTGCCTAAACATAAACATTTCAGGGTATTGCGTATGTTCTTCTCGTATCCAGTGTGGATTTTCTTTAAGCCAGTAGCGACAATTTTGACTGTTGGCATGGCCGTGAAGTGTAAAACTGCTCTCATCAGAAAACAAAACCTGTTCTAGTTTGATAATATTGTTAGCTAACATTTTCATTATATGTTCATAAAATGACGTTCTTCTAGCAAAATCGTCTTCCATGAGCTGCTGAGTTTGTTTTAATTAATAGAGATACATTTTCTTTTCTTTTAGTATTCTAATAATCGATAAATGGCTAACATCCAATGATGTGACTGCTTGTCGACTCGAAGTATGTGGGTTTTCCTCAAGCTCAAGCATTACATTGGTGTCATTACTCAGTGCTTCAGAAGTTTTTTTTTTGGTTACGGGTCCAAACTCGCGAAATTGCTGTTCAATATGTATAATTGTTATTTTACGCATTTATGTTAAATACACAAAGTTTCTGAATTGCAGTTAACACCTACCGTCATGTGGTTACAAGTTGCTAAGGCGGTTAAAAAAAAACTAACATTGTCAACTGTTCCGTACTGCTCAACGCGACATCCCTGTAAGCCACCACCCCTAAGAATAGAAGCTTATTCTGTTACATAAGAAAACCATTTCAGTTCATAACCTTCTAATTAACAGATGTTGTGTTAAATATCTCAGTCGAGATACATGTATATTGTACAATTAATATAAGTGTATATAGTGTATCTTGGCGCATCACAGTGGAGGCTCGTCGGATGACGCAGGTGAAGTGCTGCTTCACGTATATTTTTCGGTTAAGCTAAACCTTTTTATTCAAAATTTGGTACAACCACATACAAATGTCTTGTTACGTCGCACCGCAGTTGATAATGTATTTTTATAGTAATTTATGGTACGATATAAATTGCAAGCCCGCCCCTCATCACCGAATTGAATGTATATATGCCCCAATGCGCAGCGCTTACGTATTGCGGACCACAAACTAATGTAGAGCGTCAAGCAACTGCAGATTGACTGAGCCGAATTCGTTCGTATACAGATGCTGCGCCTGTTTCGGGACACTTGCATGAGACGGTTGCCATGGCAACGGCACGCGCGCTGGTAGGTTGGTGTTTATTGGTGCCACAAAAGTGATGCAGAGTTCTGAGTCTGCTTTAAAGCTTAGTTTCCGTCGTTTGTTTAGATTGAGTCGGATCGTCAGAGGCGTATTTTTGTTTTTACTATGGTGCCGTTAAATAATCTGGTATATGTCACATTTACAGCCTTTCAAAAGCTGGATTTTTCATGTTTCTTTTTGGTAAGTGGTATTGATTTGTTTATTATCACCTCTAAAAGAATAGTTTCAAAATAATAAAATATTATATATAAAATTTCAAGTTATAAAAAAAGAGAAGGGCCTTGAATTTGAAAAAAAATATGCTTGTAGCCCGTCCATGTATAAACAGATTTTCATGGGTAATACAGTGTCCTCTCATCGAACATTTATGGTCATTATTCCGAAAATTATTCCTTGTGAAAGTCTATATTTTTATACAGATGGATTTTTCATTTAAATGCTGAAGCGCCAGGAAAACGCGTGATCTCGAAAATTTAAAATAAATCGTTTGCGGCGCAGAGGGGGGTCTTCGTCTCCCTGGACCCCCCCCCCCTTTGGTGCCCGCGGGTTCTGCTTTACCCCCTCCCAAAGTCACGATCCGCCACTGGCGTATCATTCAACAAGTCACCTAACTTTGACTACGGTGTTACAATCTAATTAATTCAAACAACGCAACTATCTATTAAATAATTTAACATAACTCAAAACATAATTTATATACGGTCCTTCGAGTAAACACGTAACACCAACTGTGGGCAATGTTGATAACGTTTTATGTCTTGTTTTTAATTGATACCGTTAATACCTGTGGAAGTATGGCATCGGCGACAAAATTTTTTTTTCGCATAAACGTCGTAAAAGTAACAAAACATATAGAAAGCATGTTTCGAGAACGAAATTTTTTGTGTCTGTCGGTCTGTAGGTATGTTGGTTTGTCGGTCTGTATGTCTGTCTGCTTGTAGCCACGATAACTTTAGAATTAGAATTAGAAATGAGGTATCGTCTTCGATTTTGGTATACAGTTAGCACCCGAGAAACGAACGGTTCGGATTGTTTTTGGGTAAAATCTCTCTAGGGGTAGGGGATGAATGGGGATAATTTGATGAAAATTGACATTTTTCTGTTGAAACTTAAGTGATATAACGTTTAAGGGTTTGTTTATTAGAAAGCTTCCAATTTCATCAAACATCTGGTATTCTCTGCTGAAATTAAATTAAGGGTTAAATGTGTGGGTGTGGAATATCGGTGAGAGATATCTCGATTTTTTTTGCTAAAACGGCGTAAAAAGTCACGAAACATGTATAGAACTTGATTTTGGAACGAACATTTTTTCTCTGTCGGTCTGTCGGCCTGTACATATGTTAGTAGGTGCAATAACTTTCGAACGAATTCAGATATCATCTTCCAATTCGGTATCCAGTTAGCACCCGCCAAAGAAACGCTTCTAATTATTTTTAGTTGAGATCGCTTCAGGGGGTAGGGGATAAATGAGAGGGATTAAGTGAATATTGAGATTTTTTCGTTAAAATTCAAGTAATATAACGTTTCAGAAGTTTATGGGTACAGGAATACGAATATTTTCTTTGTGGTCAGGTCGTGGACCCTAGATTCATTTCATGATAATGTCTTTTTGAGGACAGTAAACTATCACAGTTATGTGGAAGTTATGATTCAATTTCCAGTACTATTTATTGTGTTGTAGCGATGTTCGTCAATCAAATTAATTTCTTTTTTTATTGTTAATTTGTGGAATAAATTTTACAACCATAGCATTTTTAAATAGAGAATGAGGAGATCTCTCAAATGAGGTATTACAAGCCCTTACTTCCCATTTATAATTTTGGGGGTTACAACTGTCACTCGAATGGAGTTGAATGTAGGGGTGAAGTTTCCACGTTGCAGGATCTCTTTTTTTCTAATCTAAAATTGACGTGTTTCGGGATGTATTACAAATATGCACAATAATTGAGCCACTGAATTTATTCCATTTTGCTATTGTACAACGTGTATAGTTTATACAGGGTGGCGCATTGAAAACGATACAGATCGATTTGCGTCCAGAGATTTTTTTAAGAAACGCTGAAACACGTCAATTTTATTATTGAGGGGGACATGTTTTGACATAAAACTCAACTTTGTTACATCAACCCCTTAAGGGTGGTGATAAAAACCCTTATATTCTAAATAGGGAACATGGGTCGAGTGTTACACCATTTGAAAGCTCTTTCTTTTCTCAATTCAGCACACTAATTTTTTTGGAAGTTTTATCAACTCGTTTAAAAATTATCCACAGTTGGAGTTGCAAGAACGCATTTCATTCATTGTGATAAGAAATGCACTAATTAGTCAATTTTTCCTTAAAAAAAACTAAAAAACAAAACCAAACGTTCAAAAATATTTATTCAGTTAAGTAAGTGTTCAAATTGTTGACCACCAGCTTCCATGCAAAAGTACAAATTTTGTTCACAACGAGCTCTGAGATTCTGGAGCAGTTGTGGAGTTATTAAACGGCATTCTTTAACAATGCGTCGTCGTAATTCTTCCAGAGACTCCGGTTCTGTTGCGTAAATTCTACTCTTTAAATGGCGCCATAGAAATAAGTCTAAAGGAGTTAAATCCGGTGATCTAGGGGGCCACTCGATATCACCTCTACGCCCAATCCATTCTCCTGGAAACTCTCTATTCAAAAACTCCCTAACATGTTGTGAAAAATGCGGAGGAGCTCCATCTTGTTGAAACACTAATTGATTTTCTTGATAGCGATCATCATTTTCAAAAATGTCAATTAGTAGAGGGTAAACGATATCTTCTAGTAACTCCAAATACGTTTCGCCACTCAAATTGCCATCAAGAAAAATTGGTCAGATTAAACGGTCTTTAAAAATGCCAGTCCAGACATTCAATTGCTGTGGAGTTTGAGTGTGGACTTCCTGAAAATTTCTTGGATTATTATCTGCCCAATAACGACAATTATGACGATTGACTGTAGAGTTTAATAAAAATGTACACTCGTCTGAAAAACAAAAATTGAACAGAAAGTTCCCGTTATCACCTATTCGGGCAGTCATAACTGCACAAAACTCCAGCCGCCGATCAAAATCATCTTCATTCAGTTGTTGTACAAGGTGAATTTTATACGGGTGAAATTTATGATGTTTCAATATTCGCTGAATAGTTCTTCTTTTGATGTTTGAAACAGTGGCCAATTTTCTCGTGCTCAAAGTTGGGTCTGCAGCAATTTGTCCTAAAACTTTAATCTCAGTAGTCTCATTTATAACCGGAAAATCATGTTCAGGATCCCGTTTTTTGTTGACTACTGAACCACTATGTCGAAACTTTGCAACTAACTCCAAAATGTATTTTCTGTTAACATGTCTCTTCGGATGTCGTTCATTAAACAAATTTGCGGTTCGGTTGGCACAGTCATCGTTTTTTGAAAAAAAGGGTAACTATTTCAACACTTTCTTCTACAGAATACACCATTGCGAAATTAATTTTCGGTAGTACTATCAAGTATCAAACTGACCGATAAACTGAAATAATAAACCGCATTTCTCTCATTCCGATAAGAAATGTTCAGATAGTCAATTTTTTGTTTACAAACCAACAAAACATTGACTATCAGCACATTTCTTATCGGAATGAGTGAAATGCGTTTTGCATCTTCAACTGTGAATAATTTTTAAACGAGTTGATCAAACTTCCAAAAAAATTAGTGTGCTGAATTTAGGAAAAAAAAGAGCTTTCAAATGATGTAACACTCGATCCATGTTTCCTATTTAAAATATAAGGGTTGTTATTACCACCCTTAAGAGGTTGATGTGACAAAGTTGAGTTTTATGTCAAAACATGTCCCCCTCAATATTAAAATTGACGTGTTTCAGTGTTTCTTAAAAAAAATTCTCTGGACGGAAATCGGTCTGTTTCGTTTTCAATGCGGCACCCTATATAGTGTACTATGTTAATAATAACAAATGAGAAAACAGTTTTTGTTGCTTGACAAAGTGTTAACATTTAACACTCTATCTACTCAATTTAAAATGCAAGAAAACTACTGTAATGCCGATATTTTAAATGTATTGTACATTCACGGTAAACGTAGCGGAATGGTTAAAAGATCATGCAGACGGTTCGATGAAATGAATCCCAATTTATCTCCAATCAACAAAGAGGAATTCAGAAGAATCTAAGCTAATATGTTGCAATTTGGTATTAACAAAAAGAGCAAATTTAATAAAATGCAAACAAAAACACTTTTCAACCAGTTCTCTCATCAAAAACTACTGCTGTAACATATTGACGACCTTTATCATTGGTTTTAATACCATAATTAAATTCCTGTTCATTGTTGAGCTGAGATCGTGGAGTCTTATGTAGATCACCCTATAAATAACTAACTTTAAGTTACTTAAATATTTCGAAATATACTGAACAAACCTGTCGAAGTGTCTATCGATATCAAAAGAAGATTGAATTTAAAAGTGTATAATTTAAACAGGCAAGTTCATCGGTCTCAGAATGCTCAAGTGTCGCCACTTATAGCATCTATTTACATCATATTGATAAAAGGGTGTGTTAAGTCTTCAAGAGGTCTTAAAAAATACAGCTTCTAAAAACGTTACATATTCGTCAGAGGTGAGAAAAGACCTTTTTTCACTTAGTCACAACTCTCAAAAGTATGTTTACTTTAATGACGTTTTTAACATTACGACTTAAGGGTTCGAGATTTAGTTTCTCATATTTGTCAATGTTAATACGTACTAATGAATATCTGAACCATATGGTTTCATTTAAAATTCGTTTACATTTAGTAATTGAAGAGAGGATCCATCTTGTAAAATAGGATTTTTAGTGAATTTTCTTTTAAAAAATTCAATAATTAGGAGATCCCGACTTTTGAATTTTGAAAAAAATTCTTCAAATGAGCGCTAATTGGGCCACCCTAGAACACATATCATCCGGGGTCAGTTTCAATTTATATATATATATATATATATATATATATATATATATATATATATATATATATATATATATATATATATATATATATATAGTATTAGGTTTTCGTGACGGTAATAGTGTTATTTACTTAAAAAATCGTGGGAAAGCCGTAAGTTGCACAATAAAACTCTTTATTAAAAGCCGAGCTTTCGGAAAAGTTTATTCCATTCTCAAGGCTACAACATGGAAAGGAAAAAGTTTACAATTTTCTTAGGAAAAATATAAAAGTTTAAAATACTTACATCTAACGTGAGTTTTACTATAACTAATTATGAAAAAACAAACATGAAAAAAACCGTCTTTTAAATTTGAGTGAAGTCGAAAAGTACCAAACTGACATATGAAGCTAACAATTGTCTATTTGAAATTGTTTTTTGTTTTTGTCTAGGAAATATAAATAGGGGTAGTGATTTCTAAAATTATTATCTTTCTTTAAGTTTATTAAATTGTCTTTAAAAGTAATTTCAAATTCTTCTAAACACATTCTTTTATTACTTAAGGTTTCACAGTGTAAAATAGAAACATCACTAAAATTTATATTGTGGCCAGTGTCGAAATTATGTTCTTTTTTGTAAACGTATATCACTTTTATGGTGTGTTAACCTAAATAGTTATAGTAAAACTCACGTTAGATGTAAGTATTTTAAACTTTTAATTTTTCCTAAGAAAATTGTAAACTTTTTCCTTTCCATGTAGCCTTGAGAATGGAATAAATTTTTCCGAAAGCTCGGCTTTTAATAAAGAGTTTTATTTTGCAACTGACGGCTTTCCCACAATTTTTTAGGAAATATATATATATATATATATATATATATATATATATATATATATATATATATATATATATATATATATATATATATATATATATATATAAACATATAAAAATTGAAACTGACCAATATCACACCAATAACTCAAAAAATAATGGGCTAATTTTGATTAAATTTGGTGAATGCGTTGCCTTTGCAAGTGGCTTAAATAAGTTCGTTATCCAGGAAAATCTGTCCAGTCCAAATAGATTAAACATCCCTTTGTTTTAATTAGACAGACGGTTTCCCCCGTCCGTGCCAGTTATGAGCTGATTTTTAATGTATCTAATGTCGTCAACGTTAATTATAATGCATGTTTGTAAGAAAAGAAATTCGAGGCGCAGCAAGAGCGTTATGGTAGCGAATTTTTAATAAAATCGGCTCAGTCCGAATATATTAAACAATGTTTTGTTTTAATTAGACAGTCGAATTCCCCCGATCCATGCCAGTTGTGAGCTGACCTTTAATGTATAGAATTTCGACCACGTAATTATAATGCATGTTTGAAAGAAAAGAAATTCTGGACGCAGCAAGTGCGTTATGGTAGCAAATTTTTATTAACATCTGCTCAGTCCAAATAGATTAAACAATGCTTTGTTTTAATTAGAAAATCGGATTCCCCGATCCGTGCAGGTTCTGAGCTGACTTTGAATGTATCGAATTTCGAGTACGTAATTATAATGCATGTTTGTAAGAAAATAAATTCGGGACGCAGCAAGTGCGTTATGGTAGCGAATTTTTATTAAATGCTTCAAATTTGAATAGCTCAATTTGCTGTTAACCTATAAGGTTCGTTGGCCAGGAAACTAATTTTTCGGAAACATTTTAAGTTTATTTTCGAAACATTTTTATATATCTTTAAACATAAAGTTATTTTGATGATATATAGTACATTGTTTCTACTATATAAGTCATTCTGGTAACCAAATTTGATGCCTGATTTCTTTAAAAACACATATTTGCTATTTAAAACATTTTTATGAAAATTCACTAGCATAATGCACTTGCTGCGTACAGACTTTTTCTTAGTTACTTAGGTAATAAGCATTGATAAAGAGCTAAACGTCGCATTTATTTTGACACATAAAGTCTGGACGCAGCAAGTGCGTTATGGTAGTGAATTTTCATATAAATGATCTGGCACCAAATATTTTTTATAACTTTTTTCATTTAACATAGAAATATAAATTTTGGTATGTAGTTTTTTGTTAGTATCGCAAACTTACGTACCTAATTTGGTTAACATAGCTTTTTTTCGTTTTTTTAGATAAACAGTTTTTCTGCAATAAAACCCAAAATATGTATTGGATCCAAAAATTTGCGTAAAAAAATCAACAAAATATTTTTCCGGAAAATTACCCAACTTTTTCTTTGCACAAAACTTTATTGCAACATTATTTTTCACAAATGTTGCTAGAAGACTCTGTTTTTGTTAGGCATTGGATTTTTAACCACTCAAGTCGTTTCAAGTCATGTCTTTCAGATTTTATTTTTTATTTTGGCGAAACTCCAAATTCTGTAAATCAAATTACTTAAAATTCACAACAAAGGTTTATTTACACCATTTCTAGCTACGTATACAGTTTCATTCTAGTTACTCTAATACTTTCAAAAATATAGCGTCTTCAGAAATATTTTTCTATATATATATATATATATTTTTTTGGAAAACTATTGACCGTTTTCGATTGATGAACTCAACCAAAATAATAACAAAATGAGGATAATATGTGCTACGATCAGATACATACAAGATGTCCTACATAGCCGCACATTAGAAATATGTCAGCTATTGATAGTAGTTGAATTCTTATAACTGGTGCAGCGACATACTCATGGATGCTCTAGAACTTTGTTATTTTTAATGGAACAGCCTGTATATTATTGCATTTTGTAATTCCATGCAAAATTATAGACAAATTAGATATGTCAAAAGGTCATATTTTTTGAGTTATGGAAAACTTACCAAAAATTTGGGCATGTGGAGGTCGTTTTGAAAACATAATACCGATCACATAGAATCATATCGGACTTTGAACTGCTGCATACAATTTCGAAGGATGACAGTGTATCAAAACTATGGAGCAGGATTTAAAAAGCATATAGAGGATGTTCACAAATAAGCTGTAATTTTTCATAAATTTAAACTATAATAATTCAAGAATTTTAAATACAACATCCAGTGTCAACAATAATAAGGAAATACAAATTTCATCCATACCATGTTTACCTGGTTCAAGAGCTGGACGAAATGGACTTTGAGGAAATGGTACGGGAAAATTTCTTCGATTATGTATTATTTTCGGTTGAGGCAACATTCCACAAAAACAGCAATGTGGTTCGTCATAACCTTCACTGCTATGACACCAAAAATCCTCATTTTATAAATCCAATTGATAGCCAACACCGATGGTCACTAAATGTGTGGGGTGGTATCGTCGAATACGTATACTTGGATTGTACTTTTTTTAAGAGAATGATAATGGAGAACGATATTTAGACTTTCTAAGGGAAGATCTGCAGAATTATGTTAAAAAGCTACCGTTGGACTTGGTACGTAGAATGTGGTTGAAACACGATGGTGCGACAGTCGTCAAGTAAGAACATATTTAGATCATAGATTTCGACCCTGATCTTACGAAGCTTGATTTTTTTATGGGGATGTGTTAAACAATTGGTCTACAGAGAAACTCAAACGACAGTGAAAAACGTGAAGATAGGCATCACAGAATCCTTTGAAACCAAAGGGGAACAAATGCTTCGTGATGTGGGAAGATCATTCGCTAATAGAGTAATAATCTGCAGTCAAGAAAATGGACGCCATTTGAACATCTACTATACATTATGCGATACTGTCAGTTTTTCAATAAACTATTAATATTAAAATTAATTGTTCTTAATTCTTGTTTAATTCTATTGGATTTATCTATATGGTCTTTGAAAAAGAAGAGCGTATAACTTTATTCATTTTAAAAATCATTAATAATGCACAGAGCAATTGTTTCATGGCACACTATTCGTGAAAAATGTCTCCAGATGCACTCCCGACACAAAAATTTGAATATTTGAGAACTAGCGATTTTAGACCTAGAATACTTTTTACAAAAATTTAAGTTTTCTTATTAACGGATTTAACAAAAACATAATATACAGGGGGTGTCATTTAAAAAAAAATTAACATTCTAGAATTGCACATTTAGAACATCATAGTGTGTCCTGGGCCATAGATAACATTTGTCAATCCAAGATGCATCTAACAGAGAAAAATAATTAATTTATCTCGAAGGTTTAAGAAGATTTGCATTTTTAAAGAAACCTCTGCAACTCTGATTTTTGACCTAAAACCCATAAATGTCAGAAAATATGAGAGATACATTATGACAGTTGTATTATTCGTATAATATAAAGCGGAATTCCAGTATAAAATTCAAAGTAGACAGTGTTATTTAAAATAGGAAAGTTGTATCGCGTTTTGATACTTTTGGGCGTCCCTGTATAGTTAAAAATAATTTGATTCGTGCGCCTGGATAAATAATTTACAATGGTGTTGTTAATGTATATATATATATATATATATATATATATATATATATATATATATATATATATATATATATATATATACATTAAACATATAAAAATTGAAATAGAGCTTGGCTCTGGGTTCTAGGGGCCCTAATTCGGGCTAATTTGGAAAAAATCCAAAAGTCTCACCATCGTTACCTTTCTCTTAGTGAATTTTCTTAATGAAAATTCGCTAAAAGAGAGTGTTGTCCTTCAAGATTAATTTTATACTGCACTAGTCAATATGACCCGACACCAACAATTCAGTATATTTTAAATACTCGCGTATTTATTCAGTATAGAACGGTTTCACCAAGTTAGAAACACAACAATCAATGTAGTAAAAGATCGCACAGTAGCAGTTATTTGAATCTGAAGTTTGCGTATTTTTATTGACAGTTCAAACTCATTATTTTTTTTCTATGCGAGCTTACAAAATATTGTTCAGATTTTGACCAGTTAAACTATATTCAAGAATGATCTAAATCTGAAGATATAACGACCATAATAATTATGTTCGTTATGACACATACTGATACATGTTCGAGGTGCGACTTATACAACAATAATATGAAAGTAATAATTCCTTCAAGCAATCCCGAAAAGAAATCAATACAAGTTGCCTCTTTCCTCCTTGTCGACACCCACGGTACGATAGTATTTAGGCTGTAAGCCCTCGTGGTGTGTTGTTGAAATATTAAAAAATTGGAATTACACCATCGTAAGACCGAAAAAGCCAGACTTGCAATGAACAGGGGTTTTGCAAAATCACAAACGAAACATAATCAAGATAATGTGGTTTCTGTTGACCTGGAACAGGTGTTGTTTATTCCGAACTTAACCCATTCAGATATGTTTTATAGCTGTCAGTTTTCCTGTTTTAGCTTTGAAACGAATGTGGCTGATACAGACGACGCATTTATGTGTTTATAGGATGAGTCCCTACTGGAAGAACAACGAGATAGCATCTTGCCGTTTAAAGGTTTTTCCGCCCAAATTTTATCAAGGGAGAAAACCTCGCCGTATGCGACGATAACTGTATCGGCCAGAATAAGAACAAGAGTGTTTTGATGTTGCTCATATTTTTGGGTTACCACGGAAGGTTTATGAAAAAGTTGAACAAAATTATTTTGTCAGTGGACACTTCTACGTGCCTTTCGGCAGGTAGTTTCCCCATATCTACAAAATTACTACAGACCATATTGCAAATATGATGGCTGAAGCACGCCACAAGAAACCACTCAAGGTTGTCCAAATGCAAAGAAATGATTTTAAAGACATTATGAATATGACAGAAGAATATCTGAACACTACTAAACCAAAAATATCTCAAGTGTCGTGGATTAAAGCAGAAAAAAGAGAAGAAACCTTGATAATAAAAACAAAGAAGAGCTTCAGTGATTTAGAGGAGTGGACTAACTGCAGTATCTTTAGAAAGGGGAAGAAACTAAGTAAAATAGCAACAGCGGAGTCGCATCACAGAGGAGAAGCTACAAAACCTTAAGGATATGATGGATTATATGCTTTTCAAATATCTTCATTTTTATGACGATATTATAAACCGAACATAGAAATTGCATATTGACATTGAAAAAAGGCATTTTGGACCTAGACCATTTTAGGTTAAATGTGTTTGGCAGTTATATTCTTCTAGCGTTCGACAAGTTTAGTTTGTGTTTTTTATATCAGTGTCCTTGGATTATATGCTTTTGAAATATCTTCATTTTTAGGACGATATTATAAACCGAACATAGAAATTGCATATTGACATTGAAAAAAGGCATTTTGGACCTAGACCCATTTTAGTTTACATGTGTTTGGCAGTTATATTCTTCTAGCTTTTGACAAGTTTAGTTTATGTTTTTTATATCAGTGTCCTTGGAATTGGATGAAAATTATTGTGTTCTTTAAACTGTGTTTGTTTGTTTGCTTAATATAATGAAGTATTTTTCGGAGTATATTTTGTGTTTATTACACTTTCTAAATACATTTCTTACTTTATCTCAGTTGCATTGTTTTGGCACATAGACCCTTTTGAATTTTCACTCTTATTGTCCAAATGGTTTAACCTAAACCACAGCCAAAGAAACGGAACAATGAATGAATAAATGAAAACATACTAATTTAATAATGTTTGACAGAATTGTTATCTTATTGTACATCAAAATAAAACAAAACTTAAAAAACTTACATAGTTCTTGTATCCGCTCATAGCTGGCTAAAAACTTCCTTATTTTCATAACACTATTACCTACATATGTTTACTTCACTGAACTAGATCTAGAAACGTTGACACAATTTTGTCTGGAAAAAGAAAAAAGTTTATTTACTACCATGTAACAATATCAATTAACAAAACAAAACAAGTCCCAAATGCTAACTTGAAATACTGTACTTTGACGTAAGAATTTTTCTGCTACGTGTTACCTAGATTGCAAATAAAACTGTACCTACTTCAAAGTTGGCAACTGGTTTACTTTATTCCAGTAATATAAACGCTTGTAAACCCCGAGTTTTCCACTATAAATTTTAACTAGGTA
Source organism: Tillus elongatus (assembly GCA_964006375.1). Classification (NCBI taxonomy): domain Eukaryota; kingdom Metazoa; phylum Arthropoda; class Insecta; order Coleoptera; family Cleridae; genus Tillus; species Tillus elongatus. The sequence goes on from OZ023263.1 coordinate 160,971,211, forward strand.
AAACACGTGGGTTGTAAAACAGAATAACGAGTACATGTTCCGGCAAAAATACATACATAATATATGTATATGTAAGTTCTCGTCTTTTCAAAACACATGAAAGTTAAATGCGTCTGGTTCATTTTAAGCATTCTGGACATAACCTTCAAGAAAAACAGCAGACATATATCTCAATAGCATTGATATTTTTTTACTTTTTTTTCTATGAATATTTTAGTGGGTATATCGCGTAAAAGTATTAAGTCTGAAGACGAAAATGTATTTTTGCATCAGCTAAAAAATGTGCATGCCTACATTTGCGGCTCAATTGTATAGAACTATACCTGGGTATGTAATACATGTTACAATTTATACAGAAATAAATTGAATGATTCTCCAAAATATAGATTATGACTAATATTTATTAACTTACTAGCTAAATAATATACTTACATTAGTTCTAAAAACAATAGGGTCTTAGAAACGTATAAAATAATAAACTAACAAACTTGCACTCACTGTAACGTAACCACTAAGTCAGTTCGAGATGGAAGATCGGACGCTGCGCCGGACGCTCGGCGTCTTGAGCGCCATCTCGGTGATAGACGAGCACTGCCGATAATCTTATTTAAAGAATTAACGTGTTCGTTACTTTATCTTTATACAGTTAATTATTCAAATAAGCCGGTTTGTGTTTAATCATTTATATAATACTGATAAATATTTTGCTTTTAACTGTACCTACCTACCTAATTGAAAGGTAGGAGTATATTCATTTGGCAACTAGAGTAGATAAATATTACAAAAAATAGGCCAGATAAACTGTAACTGAAACAAGATGTAGAACATATAGAAAAAACGACGGGACGCAGCAAGTGCGTTATGGTAGCGAATTTTCGTAAAAATGCTTTTAATGGAAAATATGTCTTGTTTTTAAAAGAAGGACATTTGGTTGACAGTATAGCCTATATATTAGTAACAATCTACGGTATTTTATTTAAATGGCTTTGCTGTTTCACAAAGTACAAACATTTTCCAAAAATAAACCTTAAAAGTTCCAAAAAAACTGGTCCGATTTTCCTGGCCAACGAACCTCTTTAAGCTGTTTACACACCTGCCAGAATATAATTATTCACAAACAGCTTTAGCACCAAAATTGAAAAAAAAATGATGAAAATTTGTAAAAATTTCTTTTAGAGAAAATCACAATTTTTTTTACAGAAATTGCCTTCAGTCATATTACACTAAATTACTTTTTCACAAAAATTCGAGAACTTTTCTTTTACAAAAACTTACTAAACATTTATTATTAATTACCAACATATCACAAAAAAACTTACAAAAATAAATTCAATAGAAACACTAAAAACATTTCTGCGAAAACTTTTAAAAATCAGCCACTATTTGAGCGTGCCCATATACAGCAGCAAAATTTTTTCGACGAGTAATACAAACAAAAAGCTTTCTGAGTGCGTCATTTCCATGAGCCCCCGCTATCAATTGATAAAAACGTTTCACAGTTTGTGATTTGTGTTTGAAATATGTGCAAAAAACGTGAAAGTTTGCAAAACAATTGAACTAACTCAAAAACTATTAACGATATCGTTTTTTTTTCTTACAACCATGCATTATAATTCGTGTTCTATTAAAAAAAAAGAAATTGTGTGTCACCAACGACTTATGGGCCAGCCTGTGATTGTTAAAATAAGTTTATAAGATGCAGCTCGAGATACCCTATAATTAGCGTATATACTTTTTTGTCATATCTTGTATAATAACGGATATATTGAGCGTTGCCGTAGAAAAGCGTCACCCTGTATATGTGTAAACAGACAAAAACTGAAACTGACCACGTATATGGGTTTTTGGGGTTCTAGTTCGCGCTCATTTCAAGAAATCTTTTTAAAATTCATAAGTCGCGGTCTTCTCAATAACGATTTTTTTCGACGAAAATTTGCTAAAATATAGACTATTAAACCATAAACTCTATAGCTGAAACTACCGCCGAAGCATCAGAAAGAGCGTCTATTTGAAATGGATTTTCTGAAAGTATTTTAGTAAAATGAAGGACAATGATGGTTGAAGCTGAATGTTAAGGATTTGTGAAACACACTTCTTACGACATATCGTCTACATAATCCGTATTTGTTCCAAATTAGTTGTCTGAAAATTGCAAATTTTGAGGTTTCAAATCGCGACAAGTTGGACGGTAGAAACGTATGTGCCTAATTTGGTTGTTATAAGTATGTTATTTTCGGAGATAAGAAAAGTTTCCGAAGGACTACTCAAAAATTTCCCAGAAAAACTGGTCCGATTTTCCTGGCTAACGAACTTATCCAAGCCACTTACAAAATTATGATACGTATCAAATTTAATTAAAATCGGCCCATTATTTTTTGAGTTATCGGTGTGATACGTATATATATATATATATATATATATATATATATATATATATATATATATATATATATATATATATATATATATATATATATATATATATATATATATAAACAGAGATCTCCTCATCAGTGATTTTTTCGTTTTACGAAAAATTCGCTAAAAGTTTGGACGTTATGGTAGTGAATTTTCATCATCAATTTTTTTTTTTTACAAATATTATATATGCGCAAAAAAGAATGCAAATTTGCCCGTAAACTTTAGCAGCTTTTTTTAGCGCACACAATATTTTGGTCTTGTGCAATGGTCTGACCTCTAGCGGTAAACATTTTCTTTTATTAAATGTTTATAACTTTCTTGACTTTAACTTAGAAATCAAAATTTTGGAACATAATATAGTTTTTATAACACAAACCTGTCTATTAATTTTGGTAACCATAACTTTGTTATTTTTTGGACGTACATAAATTGTCCGGAGGAAATCCAAAATCTTCCCAAAAAGCTGATCTGATTTTCCTGGATAATGAACTTATCCAAGGCACCAAACTTTATCAAGATCGGCCTTTTATTTTTTGAGTTATCGGTGTGATATATATATATATATATATATATATATATATATATATATATATATATATATATATATATATATATATATATATATATATATATATATATACATATATATATATATATATATATATATATATATATATATACATATATATATATATATATATATATATATATATATATATATATATATATATATATATATATATATATATATATATATATATATATATATATATATATATATATATATATATATATTTCTGTATAACGAATATATCAGGAAATAGAAGTGCCTTTCCATTCTTTTGCTAAGCCCGTATACATATATAAACATATAAAAATTGAAACGGACCCCAGATATGGGTTCTAGAGGTCTCAGTTCGCGCACATTTGAAGAAACTTTTTTTAATTCAAAAGTCGCGATCCCCTCAGCAAATTTTCTACGAAAATCCTCTAAAGATAATGGGCTATTTAATCACAAGCTCTATAACGTAAACTACTGCCAAATCATCAGGGATGAAATAATTTTTCGCAAATATTTTAGTTAGGTGAAGGACAATGATGGTTGCAGCAGAAAATTAAGGCTTTGTAAAACACACTTCTTACGACATTTCTTTTACACAAACCGCGTTCGTTCCAGAATATGTGTTTGAAAGTTGTCAATTTTTACGTTTCAAATTTTGACGTTTTAAGAAGAAAAACTATAAAATTAAAAAATTAAAAGTACTTCTTGATCATCTGTGCCAAGGAAACTTAAGCTTTGTTTGTCATATTCCGTATATTTTGGTAACTACACAACATGTTTTGGTTTTGTGCAATTATCTGATCATCAGTGGTACCCAATTTTTTTCTTTAAGCCCATATTTTTTTTATTTTAACTTAGATATCTATCTATATATATACCTATATATAATCATATAAAAATTGAAACCGAAGCTTGATATTATGTGTTTTATGGGGCTTAGTTCGCGCTCAGTGGAAGAAATTTTTTCACACCTAAAAAGTCGATATCCCCTCATTAATGATTTTTTTATACGAAAATTCACTGACAAGAGGGAATAGTCTGGACGCAACAAGTGCGTTATGGTGTTTAATCTGCATTCATGAAAATATGTCTTTTTTTATGAAAACTATCAAATTTGGTTAACAGTATCACCTTTATTGTAATAACAATGTATCTGATTTCATCAAAATAACTTTATTGTTGAACATTTTCTGAAAATAAACTTAAAATGTTATCAAAAAAACTGGTCCGATTTCCTGCCAACCAACGTCTTCAAGTTATATGCACACACCTGCCCAGATAAAATTCTTCACAAAAAGCTTTTTGACAAAAATTACAAAAAAAAATACGTCAAAATTTCCTTCACGGAAATTCATATATTTTTTACAGGAATAACTTGAATAATGTTAGAAGAAAAAATATTTTTGACGAACATTTGCTCAATAATATTTTTTCACGGAAACTGGATTTTTTTTACAATAACATTGATTATTAATTACCAGAATTTCATAAACATTAAAAAAAAAATGTTTCTACGAAAACATTAAAAAACATTTCTGCAAAAACTTACTAAATACTTATTACACGAACATTTGCTGAAAAAAAATATATTTTTTTAATTTCAACAACACACCACGAGGGCTTACAGCCTAAATACTATCGTACCGTGGGTGTCGACAAGGAGGAAAGAGGCAACTTGTTAATTCTGGACTTGAAGGTTTGGAGGTTCTGGGGAGAAGGAAAAACGTGTGCCGGCAAGGAATTTCACAACTTGGAAGTCCTCGGAAAAAAAGAGCGGGCATAACAAGATGTTCTATGTCTGCTGACCTGGACAGTAAAAGGGTGCATTCGCTCTGTTCCCCTGGTATATCTGTTGGGGGCAGCAGGTGAAGGAACTATGGAAGAGCGCTCCTCTGAGCAGTTCCCGTGCAGATATCTATAAAAGAGAGAGAGGTCACCAACGGCACGTCGGTGGGCAAGGGATGGCAGCCTTTGGGTGAGGGTAGGGTCACCTATGAGACGTATAGCTCTCTTCTGAATGGAGTCCAGGATAGCGAGTGTAGAAGCGGCAGCAGCACCCCAGATGTGGGAGCAGTATTCGAGGTTTGGTCTTATTTGTGAAGTATATAAGGTATAGAGATTAGCTGGCGAAAAGTATTTGCGTGTCCGGAAGACGAAACCTAATTTCTTAGTAGCCGTTTCTGCAATTGATGTGACATGTTGGTGCCAATTGAGATTTAGTTTCACAGAACTGCCAACAAGTGAAAAGGATTCATTATTTTGAATAACTTGGTTGTTCATTGCGATGGATCTAGGGCTGGTGTATCTCTTATGAGAAAGAAAGCAAGACTGTGATTTGGTGGGGTTGAATTGTACAAGATTTCTACTTCCCCAGTCTAATATTTTTTGGAGATCCACGGAGATAGAACCCTCCATGAGTCTGCGATCCTCTTCTAATTGGGCTAAAGAGACAGGCTTAGAATATTGTATATTTGACTGGAGGGTGCTGTCGTCCGCGTAACTGTGAACTGGGTTGGTAGTGCTAGAGAGGAGGTCATTGATGTGGAGAAGAAACAAAGTAGGGGCTAAAGCTGAACCTTGAGGGACTCCTGCATTAATTGGATACAGTTTAGACGAATGGCCATCCAAGACAACAGAAATGCTTCGGTTGGAGAGGAAATTTGCTGTTCAGGTACAGAGTTTTGGTGGCAGGCCATAGGCCGGGAGTTTATTAAGCAGAGCTACGTGCCAGACCTGGTCGAATGCTTTGGATATGTCTAGAGCGACAATCTGGGACTCACCGTGTAGTTCCATAGACTTGTTCCAAGAATGGGTGACAAAGGAAAGGAGGTCGGCAGTTAATCTGCGCTGACGGAATCCATACTGCCTGTCGTGGGTTAGACTGTGTTTTTCAAGAAATTTTAGTAATTCCGTGTTTATATACTTTTCCATCACTTTAGAGACGACTGAAAGGAGAGAAATAGGCCTGTAGTTGCTAGGAAGCGCTTTGGGTCCTTTCTTGGGGACGGGTTGCACTCGAGCAGTTTTCCAGTTACTAGGGAATACGCCTCCATTGTAAGATGTCTAAAGCAGACGAGTCAGGAGAGGAGCAAGCTCTGGTGTCCATTTTTTTAGAAAAAATGTTGGGATCTCGTTAAGGCCAGAGGGTTTCCTGGTATTAAGAGAAAAGAGCATCTTTCGTACCTTTTTGGGGGACTGTTGGTGGTTGAACATTTGGAAGTGGGTTGAGAGTAGAAATGCCGGCGAACAACGAGGCAAAAAGTTCAGCCTTGTCCAGGACGGTAGAAACAATTTCATCCCCTGAGAGAGGTGGGAACGTGCTCTTGCAGAAATTATTCCCAATAGATTTAGCAAGAGTCCAGAAGGGTTTGTTGCCGCTGGAGCTTAAGAGGACTTTGTTTTTGATGTGATTATTAAACGAGCTTTTTTCCTCAGAAAGAATGCGGACATAGCGGTCTCTTGCGTCGTTAAATACTTGACTATATAGTCAATCTCTATCTTTCAAGTGAAAACACTTTTACGATAGCGACACCTACGGTTTTACCGGAAATCGCAACCGATATGGTCTGAACCATCATATTCTAATTTTTAATTTGTATAACTATACAACTCACTATTTTTGACAGAAATACTTTCACAACAACTCTATAGTAATTTGACAATCAGAATTTAAGATAAAAATTCCATTGTTTGACAGTCTGTTCATAATTTTTCCACAACAATCCTATCGGGATTTTTTATTGAAGATTTTTTTCCTTTTTAGCGGTTTTTCGTAAAACGCAAAATCCACTAATAAGGAGATCTGTGTTTATATATATATATATATATATATATATATATATATATATATATATATATATATATATATATATATATATATATATATATATATAACTCAAAAAATAATGGGCTGATTTTGATGAAATTTGGTAGGTACCTTCCTTTGTAGCTAGTTTTTCTGGGAAAATTTTGGGTTTCCTTTCGGAAAATGTAAATAGAGTAATATATGGGATGTTCTATTTAAAATAAATGAGTTGGTTACGCTTTAGGGTATATATATATATATATATATATATATATATATATATATATATATATATATATATATATATATATATATATAACTGGATGCGCCGCCATCTTGAAAGTGTTTTCGTATGAAAGATAGAGATTGACTAGGTCTATGCTGAAAATTTCAGATCGAAATTCCTATTACAAGTTTGAAAGCTTCTAACCAATGAGTTGCGTGAATCAGCCTGTATATATGTATATATATATATATATATATATATATATATATATATATATATATATATATATATATATATATATATATATATATATATATATATATATGTGCATCACACCGATAACACAAAAAAGAATGGCCGAATGATGAAATTTGGCAGATACCTTTCTTTTGTAAGTTAATTAAAAGAGCACTTGAGACAAATAATCAAGGTTTCGCCTTGTCCTTAGACTGTGATGATGACTAATTATAATACCTAAGGTGCATTGATCATAAATAAGCTAAACTGTCTATTCATGATTTTGGCAAGTACATATACGAAAGGTCTCAAACTTAGACAATGTTATTTAAACAGGTGCATGGCGACTCCACCAAAAGTCGTATACAAAAGTGAGTAGATCAACTAACATAGACATCTAACGCAATAATAAATATGCAAATTAAAGCCTCGATGGTTCTGAGGAAAGAACGGGTGCCTCTGAACCAAAGGGTACTGAGTTCGGTCAGAGGGTTTTCCTTTCACTTTTTCAGTACATACTGTAACATTAACATCAACCGAGCTTCTGGCATTGTATTTGAGCAAGTTGAATGTCTGTACGTTCCGCCCTTCGGAGGGGGCGTAAAGCCGCCGGTCCCGTGTCCATGAGATGTTGGGCACGTTAAAGATCCCTACTCTCTCTACAACAAGGCAGGGGTTCGGCAAAATTTCCAGGATAGTGAGGTGAAACTGCTCTCTGACGTCGCTGATTGGCCATAGTCGCGGAAATAGACCGACGTTAAAGAAGAAAATGCAAATTACATACTAATATATATATATATATATATATATATATATATATATATATATATATATATATATATATATATATGATAGTGACAGAAACAGTGTCTCTCTCTCCCCCTCTCTCTCTCTTTCTCTCTCTCTCTTGTGAGATGTTTACCCGCTTTGCATAGAGTCCCGTTCTTATCGCAGCAATATACTTTTCCAAAGTATAGAAATTTTTTATGGATATAATAGTATAGTGACAATTACAAAGACAAAACCGTCGGTATTGTGTACCCTGCAATGTTGGGCACATAAATTATCCCCATCGTCTGTACAAAAATCTTTTTTGGTGAAAAATTAGGCAACCTGAGACGTGTAAGGCGCTAAAAAAACAGGAATAGAATTGAACAATCAAAGCCATAAACAAATAAAATGCTGGTTTCTCCACAGCCAATTCAAAGTTAATTTAGGCATAGCTAGCTCTAACCAGAATTTTTGAGTTTCATTTTACAGAAACGGCTTTTACGAAAAATCTATAAAATATATTCAGTTTTAAATATCTTGTTTAAAACTGTTTTGTCTCCAAATTAGTTCAAATAAAAATACTAACATGAGTTTATTAACAAAAAATCTCTGGACGCAGCAAGTGCGTTATTGTAGCGAATTTTGTTTAAAATATTTTTAATAGCAAATGTCTTTCTTTGATGAATGCAGGCATCAAACTTGGTTGCCTATATAATAGAAACAATGTACCATATTTCATCGAAATAAATTTATTGTTTGAAAATATATAAACATTTTTCAAAAGTCTAGATGCAGCAAATGTGTTATGGAAGTGAATTTCCATAAAAATGTTTTTAATAGCAAATGCGAGCAGGCATCAATCTGATTACCGGTATAGCCTATGTAGTAAAAACAATGTACTATATTTTATCAAAATTACTTATGGTTTGAAAATATACAAAAATTTTCCGAAAATAAACTTAAATGTTGGTTTTCTAACCAACAAAGCTTACGTTAATAGCAAATTGAGTTATTGAAATTTGAAGGATTTAATGAAAATTTGGTAAATTTGAAGATTAGCTCCCGAAGGCTTTTCAACAAATTGTTTTCAGAAACATTACTAGGACACCACCTGGATGCACAAACCACAAGAAAAATTTCTTGTTCACACCCCCCAAGGAAGTTACGGGACTGGGAGTGAATAGGGGTGCTGTGCGGGGTAGGCAGAGTTTAAGGGAGATATGGCTTCAAGATGTGAAAAAGACAGCTTTCAAGCCCGCTTTATTCGAATTTTCTGCTCATATTTCCTTTTTACTACCTACCCCGCCCAGCATCCCTACTCACTCCTGGTCCCGTAACTTCCTTAGGTGGTGTGACCAAAAAAAAATTTCTTGGGGTTTGTGGATCCAGGGCTCTATGCAGGTTTCTGAAAACAGTTTTTTGAAAAGCGTTCGAGAGCTAAACTGCAAATTTACCGAAATATCGCTACCAAAACGCACTTACTGCGTCCAGATTTTTTTCTAACAAACGATAAAAAATGCAAGAATGCATTAACGAATTTGTTCTACGAAAATTAGCTAAAAAATATAGACCGTTAAACCATAAACTTCACGAAACCTACAGCGAAAGCATCAACTTAACTAAACCGACAGCCAAAGCATCAGAGAAAGGATCTATTTGAAATGAATTTTCTGTAAATATTTTAGGGAAATGAAGGGCAATGACGGTTGAATCTGAAACTTAAGGGTTTTCAGAACACTTTCTTTTCAAAATCCGTATTTATTTCACGTTCTTTGCCTAAACATTGCCAATTTTGGCGTTTAAAATTGCGAGTTTGACGTTTTGAGGAAAACTCCAAAATTTGTTGCTTTAACTGCCCGTAACTTCTTTGTTTTTAAAGCTAGAGACATAGATTTTGGTACAGAGTTCACCATTTGTAGTACAAACACGCGTTGTCCTTTCTTTGTGATTTCCGGAGATATGAATTTTTTTAGAAAGGAATGCACCAAATTTGATCAAGATTGGTCCATTATTATATATATATATATATATATATATATATATATATATATATATATATATATATAAACACAGATCTCCTCATTAGCGAATTTTTAATTCGCTAATACGATGATGCATACATCACTCTATAATAAAGTATTTAAAATGTTGGTAAAGCCGAGTAAGTTGCTACCTAGAAATAGACAAGAAATACAAGTACCTATAAAAACATCTACATATTGTGATGAAGCGTTATTTTCTATCCAATTATTAGGAAACTCGTAACTTCTAATTAAATAATTAATTGATATCAAATAACAAAATACAGATAATATAAATAGGTCACTCTAAGGAACACATCCATTCCAAGTCAACTCCTTGAACCTTGTCTAGATCCGAGCTTTTCGCCCCATACATTAGGAACTCTTGCGTTATTTTCTCGAGGACGCTGAGGATTCACAGCTCACTAAAGTAGTCAAGATGTTTGTGTCCTTGTTTGACCTTAGCGGAGATTTTGAGAATTCACAGTCAGCATAGGTCGTCCAGGAACTTTCTCTTTCTTCTTAAACTTTCCGGTCCCTATGTCCGTTGTTTTGGCTGAGGGCTTGTTAATAACACTTTTGCATTGGCTTTGGCTGTGTGTTGGTTACCTGCCGTATCCTTGGTTATGTAAACCGCCGCTCATACCGTATATACCCTGCCGACTCCGTACCCTTCATCAAACGCTGGATCTTACCATTATATGGATATAGCCGAGTGCTAGTTAATGATACTTATAACCAGGGCTCGTATTATGTGTAATTCGCATATTTTTTTGCATAAGTTGCATATTTTAGTGTATTTTGCCTAAATTACATATTTCCATATATTTTGCATTATTTGCATATTTTACAATTTTTAGGGGTTTCCGTATATAACAAAAGCCATATACTTGTTTTAATGTAAGCAACTGCCAAGGTAAATTTATAGGCCGTTCAAATGTGGCTGGCGGAAGGAGATTTCAAATTCCTGCTATTGTATAGTTCGATCGCTTCACTCAGATATAAGACAGTGCGCTAGACAGGGTGAGCTACCTCTGGGTTCTTTGAACCTACCGCCTCCTAGCTTTGTACGTGGTATACCTAAATGAAACTAGTAGCTAGTAGGTGAGAGTATAAAAACAAATTCTTGGAAATATTGTCGGTAATGGCGCTCTTTTCTTTAGACTTTACATTAACGTGAAATAAATAGCAAAATGCAATTTGTAGGTTTTGTATAAATCTAAAATTCGTAAGAACTAGGGTTTTACGCTCACCTGTCATAAAAACTGTGTCTGAAATTCCCAATAATAACTGCAGAATGTATTGAAAGGACTGACCGTCAGGTAATTTTATTTGTATCTTAAATCTCGTAAGAAGACATTAAAGGGGATTAGGGCTGATTTATTTACACGCCAGTAGTGTCTAGAATTGAAATAATTTGTCTCTCTTATTTCGTTTGCTCATGCTGCTTGTGCTTAGTTGCACGCACAGTGAATTTAATTCATCTTTAGACAGTGTTAGTGTAGGGTTGTTTTTATTATTTTATACTGTAAAAAAATGTGCTACAAATTGCCAAGTTGGATACAGTCACACTCAGGCTTTTCGTAGATGGTGACAACGTTTTTTGTAAACCATGCGGGAAAGTGGTAAGTTACTTTTTATTTTAAGCAACTGACCTATTTTCTTTCTTTTTCTAACCTTCGCCATTAATTATCTCAGTATCTATTTGCTACATTTTCCGACACATGATTTTTATAATCGAAAATTATAAAATTCAATCTAAATAAAAAATTAAATAAAGTGTTAAAAAATACCTTGCAGTTCTTCAAAAAATACTGAAATACAAATTAAAAATATACTTCTTTATTTTTATCTCTTAATTAACGGATATTGTATAAAGACAATACTAAATTTCTATTTATTCGAAAAAAAATGTAGATGCCTGTAGTAATATTGATTGATTTTTGAACAGATTTTAAGCGCAAAAAAATATCTCATAGACCAACACTATAAGACACCTCTGCATCAAAGAAATTGTAAAAAACGAAATTCAAATAACACATCCCAATCATCAATACGCGAATGTTTGGAAAATCAAACAAAGAAAGCACAAAAGGATACTTTTAAATTTGACTTATGCAAAGCAATGGTTGCTTCTAACATTCCACTGAATAAATTAAATAACACTCTCTTCAAGTCATTTTTGGAAAAATATTGTAAACAGTCTATACTAGATGAAAGTACATTGAGAAAAAATATGGTTGAAAAATGCTATTTAGAAACATTTTAAGAAGTAAAAAGTCTTATAAAAAATAATTTATGTTACGTTGTAGTAGATGAAACTCAAGATGCTTGTGGTAGATATATTGCTAATTTAATGATAGGCACTTTAACGGAAATTTCTTCATCTAGACCTTATTTAATTGCAGTCAAAAAATTTGAAAAAGCAAATAATATTACTATAACAAGAGTTATTCAAGAGGGTCTGTCAAATATATTTTTACCAAATGCTGTACCGGTTGATAAAGTTTTATTACTGCTTACCGATGCTGCTTCACATATGGTCCAAGTTGGAATTTATTAAAAAATATTTTATCTCAACTTAATTCATTGTACGTGCCTGGTTCACGGGTTAAACAGGGTAGCGGAAGAAATTGGAGAGCAATTTCCTTTAGTCAATGAATTTATTAATAATTTGAAAAAAGTGTTCGTCAAAGCTCTTTTAAGAGTTCAATGATGCAGAGAAGTTCCGCATGGGGTACCATTACCTCCTAGACCTGTAAATACGCGATGGAGAACCTGGATCGAGGCAGCCTTATTTTATTTTGAACATTTTAGAGAAATCACGGTCGTAATGCTTGAATTTGCAGATGAAGCAGGTGCGTCAGTGAAACAAGCAAAAATTATTTTAAAGGACTCCAAATTGACCACCAATTGTGTTTTATAAACAGTAATTATAAAATTACAGAAACCATAAAAAAAATCAGCAGCAAAATGTTTTGCTAACTGAATCAGTTAAATTAATAGAATATTTCAAAGGAACTATTGATAAAGCAAATGGGCCTGTTGCAAAACAAATTACAATTTTTTTATCAGAAACCCTTACAAAAACTGATGGTTTTACCAAGTTAACGCAGATTGCAAAAGCTCTGGATGAAGATTTTTCAGACGATTTAAACAATGGAGACCCTACCATATTGTCAAGCTTAAAATATGCTCCAATTACTTCAGTCGACGTAGAACGGAGTTTTTCTTCGTATAAAAGCTTGCTAACTGAGAGAGGGCAATCTTTCAAAATAGATATTTTAGTACGCCACTTAATAATGCCTGTTAGTAGTAATAATTGCAATAATAATATTAATGAATAATAAATTAATAATATAATTAGGGTCCTATGTGGTATTGATTGTGAATAAAATTAATAGCTTAGATCTTTAAAAAATTGTGTTATTGGTATACTAGGATAATTTATGCATTGTATATATCGATATTTTTGTGCATATTTTGTTAAAGTTGGTGCATATTTTTTTCAAATTTCCTGCATATATATGCGCATATTTCACCAAAAAGTTTGCATATAAATCCGAACCCTGCTTATAATCCACATCACTTGTATATAGTTTGTAAATCTTCTTCTGCATGTATTTTGTAAAAAGTTTCTTGTATAAAATATAGGGTTGGGTAAATAAAGACATTACCTAATTCGTTTCTAACCCCGACCTTTAACTGCAAAATCTTTTAATAAGACAGAAGTAGTCGGATTACGCCGAGTCAGCGACTAAAGACCGTTTACTCGGGGGTCACAAATTTAGTCGACATGACCTAAAGGCTACCGAACACTTCTCCACAGAGTTACACAGGTACTTTGACCGTTACATTAGTCAAAGTTAAGGACAGAGGTCGTAGACATCTTCCACAGGGAGTGAAGCCTCTTAAATCTGGCGTCCGGGGTCCTCCGATTAAAACCGTCAATCAGTTGTAGCGAAAAACGGCCTGCAAGCAAAGACCTCGTGAAAATCTAACCAAAAGTTTACCCAATCTAACACCGAAAAAAAAACCGCACAAACGCAGACATTTATTACACACACACGAAACAGGCACTGGCTTTACAAACTAATACATAGTCACCTAAAAAAATAGCAATCGAAAAAACGTAGGAGGTACCATGCATCACAAGTTGTCACTGTCGAGAAAAGGCATTACAAAAATAGGGTAGCGTTCTGTTGGCATTATTATTGTTTGTAGAACACTGGTATGAATAAATGATTCTGCTAGTGGAGGCATCGGTTTTTTAGCCAATAATGACTAGTTAAGCACTCTACGGCAAAAAAACTAACTAATTTTAGCAGGATTTTATTACAGAATCTCAGCTTTAATAAATACTTATTGGTCAGGGAATGCCCTCTTATCTGCAGTGAGGGTTCGTTGGCTTCAGCTAGAAGCGCTTGGCATGGAGAGGATTTCATTGCTCCTAAACAAATTCTGATGCTTTTAAATTGTATTTGGTCTATTTTCAACAAATTGCTTTTTGAGGCACCCATAGTTTAAAAGCGACCTAATATATGGTCTATAAAAAATCAGTGCAATTTTGACGTCGGTGCCCCATTTTGTGTACGTAACAGATCTCAGTAAGTTAACCCCTCTCACACTTTTTTTATATTTCAACAACACACCACGAGGGCCTACAGCCTAAATACTATCGTACCGTGGGTGTCGACAAGGAGGAAAGAGGCAACTTGTTAATTCTGGACTTGAAGGTTTGGAGGTTTGGAGGCGAAGGAAAAACATGTGCCGGCAAGGAATTCCACAACTTGGAAGGCCTCGGGACAAAAGAGCGGGCATAACAAGATGTTCTATGTCTAGTGACCTGGACAGTAAAAGGGTGCATTCGCTCTCTTCCCCTGATAGATCTGTTGGGGGCAGCACGTGGAGGAACTATGGAAGAAAGCTCCTCTGAGCAGTGCCCGTGCAGATATCTATAAACGAGAGACAGGTCACCAACGGTACGTCGGTGAGCAAGGGATGGCAGCCTTTGGGCGAGGGTAGGGTCATCGATGAGACGCACAGCTTTCTTCTTAATGGAGTCCAGGATAGCGAGTGTAGAAACGGCAGCGGCACCCCAGATGTGGGAGCAGTATTCGAGGTTTGGCATTATTTGTGAAGTATATAAGGTATAGAGATTAGCTGGTGAAAAGTATTTGCGAACCCGGAAGAGGAAACCTAATTTCTTAGCAGCAGCGCTGACGAAATCCATACTGCCTGTCGTCTATTAAACTGTGTTTTTCAAGAAATTTTAGTAATTCGGTGTTTATATAGTTTTCCATCACTTTAGAGACGACTGAAAGGAGAGAAATAGGCCTGTAGTTGCTAGGAAGCGCTTTGGGTCCTTTCTTGGGGACGGGTTGTACTCGAGCAGTTTTCCGGTTACCAGGGAATATGCCTCTATTGTAAGATGTCTGAAACAGACCAGTCAGGACAGGAGCAAGTTCCGGTGGACATTTTTTGAGAACAATTGCTGGGATCTCGTCAAGGCCAGAGGCTTTCCTGGTATTAACAGAAGAGACCATCTTTTGTACCTTTTTAGTTTTGAAAATGATATCCGTCATTTTATGTGCGACATTGGGGACTCTTGGTGGTTAAACATTTGGAGGTGGGTTAAGAGTATAATTGCCAACGAACAACGAGGCAAAAAGTTCAGCTTTGCCCAGGGCGGTAGAAACAATTTCATCCCCTGAAACACGAGGTGGGAACGTGCTCTTGCAGAAATTATTCCCAATAGATTTAGCAAGAATCCAGAAAGGTGTGCTGCCGTTGAAGCTTGAGAGGACTTTGTTTTTGATGTGGTTATTAAACGAGTTTTTTGCCTCAGAAAGAATGCGGACATAGCGGTTTCTTGCGTCGTTAAATGCTTGACGGTTTTCTTGACTGGGATTGTGTAGAAGCGTTTTGTGAGCTTTGGCCTTTTCAAGTCTGGCCTTGTCACATGATTTAGAGAACCAGTGCTTTTGAGTGGCTGAAGAGGTTTTTTGTGTACGTGGAATAAATAAATATTTCCAATACTGTCTCTTTTATTCTTAGTTCACCTTTATTTATAGAAATTTTTCTATTTATTACAAGTCTTGTGACTATTTTATCAGTACAGAGAATAATATGTTCTGTTAGTTTATTTTTATATTCTAACAATTCTTCCCTGTATGGGTTTGGTAAAATAGACCGACTTTCCGAATTATTACAGTTATGTTCATTAGCCGTTTGTCTAGGCGGTGATTATTGGCTCTGCCTTCGTTTTTTTGGTTTCTTTTACTGAGTTTAATCTAAACGAGGTCTTTAAATTCTTGTGTTAGCCTGCGTTGTCAACTGTAACGGTTGAAAAGGCAGTTCGGGAAAATTAGACAAATTGTGCAAAAGGTTAAATCTGTTTTTTGCAGCTACTTTTGCATAAGATGGATTACTTTCCAGTGTTTTCGCTTCCTTAAAAGTCAAATTATTAAGTGACATTATTTTTTTTTAAATATCTAATTGTTTTTGATTCATCGGGCATGATTTGTCTACTGTTGAATGATCATTGATTTGACAGTAATCACAGTATATCAAATTAACGCAATTACCATTCGCATGAGATTGTCCGCACACTCTGCACAATGAATCGGGCTTTTTGCATAATTTAGAAGTGTGTCCGTATCGTAAACAGTTAAAGCACTAAACCACCAGATAAATATAGTGTTCAACAATTAAATTTACACAATTTAATTTAATCGTTTGAGGCAGAACAGTCTCTTGAAAAGTAACTATGATAACTTGCCTATGTACCAATTTAATTTCCCCATTGTGTTCTACTTTCTTTTTCATACGTTTAACAGCAGTAACCTGTTGTGTACTTTCAGTTTCATGTTTAATAAAATTTTCACAGAAAAATGTATCCACCATCCTAACAACCCCTTTTCTATTGGTATAGATTCCCGTGTGGGAATCATAATAAAAAAGGAGCTACACTCTTGTGTCTCTAACTTTGTTCCCTATACTGAACGAATAGTAATGTGACAGTTAAAAGCCCACCCTTTAAACATAAATATAATTCAGATCTATGCCGCAACCTCTGACAGCACCGATAATGAGATAAAGGCGTTTTATTCAGATTTAGAAGCCTTAACAAAAAGCAGAAAAAAGCACGAAGTCAACATAATAATGGGCGACTTTAGCGCAAAAGTTGGAAAGGGAAGAGTGGAAGACATTGTAGGGAATTATGGGTTGGGAGCAAGAAACGAAAGAGGAGATTGGTTGGTTCAATATTGTCAAGAGAAAGAGTTGGTCATCACAAACACCTTTTACCAATTACCCCCAAGGAGACTTTATACATGGACTGCGCCTGGAGACAACGAAAATAACTTGATAAGAAACCAAATTGATTACGTCCTTATTAACAAAAGATTTATAAATGGAATTTATAGCGCAAAAACCTACCCCAGTGCCGATGCAGATTCCGACCACAATTTACTTCTAGCCAACATTAAAATAAAATTTTACTCGAGAGTGAAACATGTCGGCAACAAATAAATGAAGCAATCGCACGGGCATTTCTTGAAGCTACAACAAAAGATATAAGCAGTGCCTGGAACGAGATGAAGGTTTCTATTATTAACGCAGGTGAAACAATTGTTGGAGGACAGAAACAAATTGCAAAGAATGTTTGGATGACACCAAATATTAGAGTCCTTATTAACGAAAAACGCAAATATAGGAATACAAATAAATAAAAATATAATCAAATAAAAAAACGAATAGAATACATGACCAAGAAAGCTAAAGAACGCTGGATGGAAAAGAATTGCCAAGAAATAGAAGATCTGAGCATAAAGAACGACACAGGAAACTTACACAAGAAACTGAAAGAGATTACTGGTAACACACGGAAGAGAATACCACTGGTAATAAGAAATTCAAATGGAGAGCTCCAGTTATCAAAAGAATAAAAGATAAAAAAGAACATGGGAAGAATACATAAAAGACTTATTAGCAGATAATAGAAAAGAAATGCACGAAATAGCACCAACCGATGACAGGGACGATTATAACTTACAAATTCTGAAATCAGAAGTGGAGCACGCAACTAAAAACTCTAAAAGTGGGAGAGCTCCAGGGCCGGACGAAATTCCAGCCGAGCTAATGAAAATCTTAGACAATAAAAATATAGAGTGTCTAACTAAATTATTTAATAAAATATACAATGAGGGTCAAATACCAGACGAATGGTTAAAATCTGTCCTATTACCTATACCCAAGCAAAATAATCCTAAGTCGTGCGGTGACTGCCGATTAATTAGCCTTATGAGCCACACATTGAAAGTTATCCAACAACGTATATATAAAAATGTGAAGAGCAACTGGACAGCACACAGTTTGGATTTAGAAGCGGAATGGGAACTAGAGAAGCGATGTTTGCAATGACGGTATTACTGCAAAAGAGCAGGGAATATAATAAAAGCGTGTTCATATGTTACATAGATTATCAAAAAGCGTACGACCGAGTTCTACACGCTAAGTTTATCCAAGCACTAAAAAACATAAAACTAGATTCGAAAGATATTATTCTAATCAATAATCTATACTACAACCAAACAGCTTTTATACGGGTAGACGACAATGAAACAAACCAAATAGAAATCCAAAGAGGAGTTAGGCAAGGCTGCGTGCTGTCACTACAATTGTTCAATGTGTATTCGCAGCTAATATTTCAGAAAGCACTATGGGAAAGAAAGGAACGTGTGAGCATTGGGGGACCATCATTAATAACATAAGATTTTCAGACGATACCGCAATAATGGCGGAGAGTATAGAGGACCTACAAATCCTTTTAGATAGTATTAATAGGGAAAGCAAAAAAATGGGGCTAACAATGAACATAGGTAAAACCAAATACATGGTCATCTCAAAAACTCCAATTGACAACATACAACTTACACTAGAAGGTAAACAGTTAGAGAGGGTCGATAAATATAAATACCTGGGAGCAACCATAAATTCCCAATTGGAACAAGATGAGGAGATAAAAGTCAGAATAGAAATAGCCCGGAAGGGATTTGTAAAATACAGGTCAATGTTAACAAGTAAGAAATTAAGTTTAGCCATTAGATTAAGGTTCCTAGTATGCTATGTATCGTCTCAGCTGTTATATGGGGTAGAAACTTGGACATTAAAGGCACAATCCATAAACAGATTAGAGGCATTTGAAATGTGGCTCTACAGACGCATACTTAAAATTCCTTGGACTGCTAAAACCACAAATGAAGAAGTATTAAGACGAATTGGACACGGCAGAAAATTGATGACAATCGTCAAAATAAGAAAAACTGCATATTTGCGCCACATACTTCGTAATGACAAATACTCTCTCCTACAAAGAAGAATATAGGGAAGAAAAGGAATAGGAAGAAAAAAGAAATATTGGCTAAGGAATATCAGAGAATGGACTAACCTCAGTGTTGAACAGATATTTCGCGTTGCAAGAGATAAGAAGGCGTCTAAAGAAGTGATCGCCAACCTTCGCTAAGGAAGACGGCATAGGAAGAAGAAGAAGATAGAATGTTGGAATATATGCAACTAGATCGTTTTTAGTTATTAAATCGTGTTCAATTATTTTATCTGCTACTAAATACGAATTGCAAATGACCTTTACCCGATTTATGCCAACAATTTTAATATCAACTATATACCTCCTATAACCCGCATTTTCCCGCAAAAATACCGCGCCTTCATAGGAAACAATCGACTCATATTCTGTCGTTTGTGTTCTACATATACGAAGTACGGCCCTGTATCACTAGATTTATATTTATTTGAGAAATTAAATTCCTTATATTTATATTTTTATTTTGAGGATATTTTTCAATATTCATTAGTTCGTCATGTGGAGCATTAACTTTATCAGCCCCCTTTCCCGGAGACTCCTCGTTGCCCACATGTTCTACTTACTATCCTTTCCTACACTAGGCTTATTTTACATGATCTATGTAACAAATAAAAACTCGGGACGCAGCAAGTGCGTTATGGTAGTGAATTTTTATTAAATGCTTCAAATTTAAATAACTCAATTTTCTATAAACTTAGAGAGTTTAATTTCAATACGTAGTATGGTTTTTCCTAAGGCAAGATATCCACAAAATTTCATTAAAATAACTTGGTAATTTTCGGAGAAAAAAATTTTTTTCGAAAGAAAATTTAAAATTTGAATAACTCAATTTTCTCTAAACTTAGAAAGTTGAATTTTGGTACGTAGGTACCCTAAAATATAATCAAAATGTGCACAGTTATATATGTTTTATTTATTTTTCCCTTGTCTTAATACACTACATATTTTATGACAATCGATTTAATTTACTTATTTGATTTCATAAATAGTCAGTTAATAGTGACTTGGAATGAAGTAGACACCACATCTTCAAAGATATTAAGAGAATATGAGTAAATCAACAGCAACTGGGAATGAAATCGGTCAGTCGCCCAGCCACGTGGTTAAAAAACACTGTTTGTATGAGTGGTTACAACTCTACCTCTAAATAAAAGGACTGTAACATCGGCAGAAGCAGAAGTCAATGGAAGGTGTGTGTATTCGGAAAGAAACTATTGACTATTAATAACAACAATTGACTAAAAACGCTGCGAGTTGTAAGGCAAAAATAATTATACTACAGAGGTGATAAATGATAATAAATTACAATAGGGTTATATATAATCGTAAATGCTTCCAATGATTAACAATCAGTGAATTCAGTATTATTGACATTTCTCGGAAACTTACAAATGAATTTCATGAGTCAATAAGAAAAGCATTGACTAACCAACAGCAACCACATACTTATGATTTAAACATAAATGTTTCAAATTTGAATAGCTCAATTTTTTGTAACCCTAGAAAGCTGAATTTTGGCACATAGTTAGGTATTTCCCAAAGCAATATGTAGACCAAATTTTATCGAAATTTTCGGAAAAAAAATTTTTTTTGAAAGAAAACTCAAAATTTTCCCGGAAAACCCCGTCCGATTTTCCTGGCCAACGAACTCATCCAAGCCATTAATAAAAGAAAGGCACTTTCCGAGTTTCATCTAAATCGGTTAATTAGTTTTTGAGTTATCAGACGGATACATATATATATATATATATATATATATATATATATATATATATATATATATATATATATATATATATATATATATATATATATATATAATTCAAACTGACCCCGGATATGGGTTCTAGGGGTCCTAATTCGCGCTCATTTGAAAGAATTTTTGCAAAGTCTCACCATCGATACCTCTCTATTAGTGAATTTTTTAAATAAAAATTCACTAAAAGGTATTGCTATGCTAATGTACTTATATTTTCCCAGATGTATTAATTTTTTATTTGTTTTGACACCTATTTTCACGATTTCGTATGTATCGCACGCCCGTGTGTTACCGCTACCGAGGCACAAGACGAACTGACGTTTTTGATAAACACTTTTCCTATAAACAACTACACAATTTGTACAATATAATTACAAACAGAGGACACAATAACTGCTGCAAAGAAATATTTTTTTTCTATCGTAAATAACAAATTAGAGATAAATTATATTATTTTAACAGGAGCTTTATATTTAAGGCGTAGTATATACAATATTATAATTTTTGTAACTTTGTTAATACTTAATATAGCCATTTTGAATTGAATGGAATGTGCAATTACCGAAGTTAAGCAACATCAGGTACGGTCAATACTTGGATGGGTGACAACCTGGGAACACCGTATGTTTTGAATGCCCTCGGAAGGCAATGGCAAACCACCGACTATATTTGCCAATCAAGTTTCCTTCGGGAGACAGCGACACTCATGTTGAGTTAAAGTATTTACAACTCAATAAAAAACTGCTAGAAGCAGGGGGTCATGGTTGCGACATCAAGGCGACAACGCCTTTAGAATATAATGTAAATGATGATAAATTAGAACCCAAAAAACTACTAAACCAAATAACTGCAAATGATAAGCTCTGTGGCGTCCCCTAACAGTAGAAAATGAAACATTATGTAGCACACTTTAGTATCAATGCATTTGAAACTAATTTCCCAGTAGGAATTTATAAATAGTTTTAAGCAGCTACCATTGACTAAAATTTCAGGCAGCTACTACACCTAGGTGAAAATAGAAATCTAAAGCAGGTATTACATATGCGTGTATTAGTACTGGCTAATATTAGAACAAATATAAATAATGAGGTATACTCAAATATACATGAATATAAAACGTGGAAACATACATGTAACTGCTAATAATATACAATAGAGAGGAATTTTGCATATGAAGTCATTAAAATGAAGGTAGATCTAGTGAAATTCACTATAGAAAATTTCAGAAACTTTAAATCGATATACATTTTAATTAATAGTCATTTAAATGTTCTATATTTATAGGTATTTCTTCCTTTCTAAAGCAATTGAATTTTTAATACGATTGCTATACCAAAAATTTCTGGAGGCAGCACTTTGAAATTCGCCAAGTGTATAAAATACACTGCGTGAAAAGAACTTTTTAATTGCAATTTAAACCGCTTGCGTGGTAATTCTTTTATAAACTCCGGTAAAATATTATATAGCCGACAGCTAGCGTACTCTGGACTGTTTCTGTACTGAATTATATTAAAAGCAGTTAACTAAATATGTTTCTTGTCTCTGGTATTATAGCTGTGAATACCTGAGTGTGCCATCATATATATATATATATATATATATATATATATATATATATATATATATATATATATATATACTTTATTTGTTTCCTTTCTGTGATTTTTTATTGGTTTACGTGGACATCATCATCAGCACGCTACTCTGATGATGAACCGAGACGGTTCGAAACTGTAGTCCACGCAAACCAATAAAAAATCAAAAAAAGTACAACAAACAAATAAAGTGTATATTTAAAAGTGATTACAGTGTAGTGCAACATTCCAATATATATATATATATATATATATATATATATATATATATATATATATATATATATATATGTCTACGGGCTTAGCAAAATAATGGAAACGCACTTCTATTTCCTGATATATTCGCTAAACAGAATATATATATATATATATATATATATATATATATATATATATATATATATATATATATATATATATATATATTGTTATTGTATGCCTGATATCATGCACCTACCTTTGATTGTTCTCTCTCTCCTCGGCTGACTCTCTCTTCCCAAGGTGTGGCTTCTACTCGACTCTGTCTAAATTTAACTGTATAATTGCCCTCTAATTTCTTTTATTTATTGTTAGTACATTAGTTGATAAACGGTTTATAATTTCTTTTTTTTTTGAATGATGAGTTTTTCTCTACATTTAAATTAATGTTAAAAAAACCTCTATAGTGCGTATGTCAATTATAGTTTCAATTCTGTCTCACATGCTCAGCTCTAGTCAATAATACACTTTGTGTCCAAAATTCAAACATATTTATTACAGAAAACATCTATATTTTTGAACTGAAATCTTCAACTAAATCCTAGGTTTTAAATTTTATAATTCTCGTTTTAATACTTATTTATCTGCAACTAGGCAATTACTATACAATCTATACTTGTGAAACCCCAAGTTGCTTATTTTTACTTAAACTTTGCCTTTTTAATAATCGCTTTAAAAATAAAACTCATACACTATTTGTTACGATACCTTCCTGACATCTATGTGCTTACTCCTATTAGTCTCTATTCCTTTGGACAATTTGTTTTTCTTTTTATTGGTATAATCTTGAATTTGGTATATGTCTTGCTCTTGCTTTCTGTTTAACTCGCATTATATGCCAAACATGTGATAGTTGATTTATCAACACCTAATTGTGAGTTCAAATAACTTAATATTCGCCTTACATTGAATTTCACCTGGATTGTTGCTATGCTAATATCGTACAGTGAGTATTAGCTAATTATTCTATTACTAGCTTGAAATCTTCGATATATTTAACCTGAAATTACTGAATAAAGGTTCACTGACCCTTCAATATACTTTTTGAGCATTGTATATCAACTTTTTTCCTTTAAATTATGCCTTCAAACCTAGATCACGAAAGGACGCTACTTTTTTATAGTTCTCAAACTGACACCTCCGTTCAAATTTTTCTTCCCATCCGTCAAATCTATCTGACAATTCGCCTCCTTTTTTTGCACATACACACATCAGATTTTTCTTGCCAAACATTATGGTTGCTTTACTATACTATGCTTCTTGGCTATTAATATGACCCCCATTTCGAGCATCCCCAAGCTATATTAACGTGTCTTTTAATCAAATCAATTGAACAGATACCTTGTTTTGATCAGTAACTTTTCATTAAAGTTTCTAGTTTTTACTGACTTTCCCAATCATCTTAAGCTTTATTGCATTTAAATTCGCCAGAGTATTAATCAATCTCTGATTTACAATGCATACGACTGACCACTTTGCTATTTTTAGATGCATTTCTTGTCAAAATATGGAATATTTCTTGCTTTTGACATCTGTGTCATATTGATAATTTTACTTATTCTAGTTAACAATTTATGCTAATTAACAAAATTTTTTTCGAAGGAAAACTCAAAATTTTTCCGAAAAACCCCGTTCGATTTTTCTGGCTAACTCATCCAAGTCATTAATAAAATAAAGGCACTTACCAAGTTTCATCGAAATCGATTAATTAGTTTTTGAGTTATCAGACGGATATATATATATATATATATATATATATATATATATATATATATATATATATATATATATATATATATATATATATATATATATATATATATACATATATATATATATATATATATATATATATATATATATATATATATATATATATATATATATATATATATATATATATATATATATATATATATATATATATATATAAATTGAAAATGACCCCGGATATGGGTTCTAGGGGTCCTAGTTCGCGCTCATTTGAAAAAAATTTTGCAAAGTCTCACCATCGATAACTTTCTATTAGTGTTTTTTTTTTAAATAAAAATTCACTAAAATGGATTATTTTTGAAAAAACGGTTATAACCAGAAAAGAAGCCCAACCATTTTGGTGGAAAAATTCAATATGGCGTCCATAAAGGAAAAAGAATGACTATCGTGACTCAGAAAGTAATGAATCTAAACAAATTCTAAGATCACCAGAGCAACCATAATAGCAAATTATGTCCTTCTGCAAAAACTCAAGTTGATAGGGAGCCTAGTTTTGGACATATTGAAGAAAGGAAGAAATAACAGTTTTTGGTACTTCGATTATATCTAGGAAGCTATGGAACTTTTTTCAAATCTATGAGTACCTTCGAGATACACTTGTACTTCTGCAACTAATTTAATCTAATTTAACCAAATTTGTATCTCATCCGGTTTCAAAGATCTCAATGATGTCTAGGGTGAAAATCCCGCACTCTGTATATATATATATATATATATATATATATATATATATATATATATATATATATATATATATATATATATATATATATATATATATATATATATATATATATATACAGGCTGGCGCATTGAAAACTAAACAGACCGATTTGCGTCCAGAGAAATTTTTTTAAGAAACGCTAAAACACGTCAATTTTAATATTGAGGGGGACATGTTTTGACATAAAACTCAACTTTGTCACATCAACCCCTTAAGGGTGGTTATAACACCTCTTATATTTTAAATAGGGAACATGGATCGAGTGTTACATCATTTGAAAGCTCTTTCCTTTCTGAATTCAGCACACTAATTTTTTGGAAGTTCTATCAACTCTTTTAAAAATTATTCACAGTTGGAATTGCAAGAACGTATTTCATTCATTGTGATAAGAAATGCACTAATTAGTCAATTTTTCGTTAAAAAACTAAAAAACAAAACCAAACGTTTAAAAAAATGTTTATTGAGTTAATAAGTGGTCAAATTGTTGACCACCAACTTCCATACAAAAGTACAAATTTTGTTCAAAACGAGCTCTGAGATTCTGGAGCATTTGTGGAGTTATTAGACGGCATTCTTTAACAATGCGTCGTCGTAATTCTTCCAAAGACTCCGGTTCTGTTGCGTAAATTCTACTCTTTAAATGGCCCCATAGAAAGAAGTCTAAAGAAGTTAAATCCGGTGATCTAGGGGGCCACTCAATAGCACCTCTACGCCCAATCCATTGTCCTGGAAACTCTCTATTCAAAAACTCCCTAACATATTGTGAAAAATGCGGACGAGCTCCTTCTTGTTAAAACACTAATTGATTTTCTTTATAGCGATCATCATTTTCAACAATGTCAATTAGTAGAGGGTAAACGATATCTTCTAGTAACTCCAAATACGTTTCGCCACTTAAATTTCCATCAAGAAAAATTGGTGTGATTAAACGGTCTCCAAAAATGCCAGTCCAGACAATCAATTTCTGTGGAGTTTGAGTGTGGACTTCGTGAAAATTTCTTGGATTATTATCTGCCCAATAAGGACAATTATGACGATTGACTGTAGAGTTTAATAAAAACGTACACTCGTCTGAAAAACAGATATTGATCAGAAAGTTCCCGTTATCAGCTATTCGTGCAGTCATAACTTCACAAAACTCCAGCCGCAGATAAAAATCATCTTGTGTGTGTGTCATGTTTCTTTAACGTCGGCTTACTTCCGCGACTATGGCCAATCACCGACGCCAGGGAGCACCTCACCTCACCTCACCTCACTATCCTG
The DNA here is from genome assembly GCA_964006375.1 of Tillus elongatus. NCBI lineage: Eukaryota > Metazoa > Arthropoda > Insecta > Coleoptera > Cleridae > Tillus > Tillus elongatus. The sequence goes on from OZ023263.1 coordinate 160,998,011, forward strand.
GAAATTTTGCCGAACCCCTGCCTTTATATAAGGAGGGTAGGGATCTTTAACGTGCCCAACATGTTAAAGATCGCATGGACACGGGACCGACGGCTTAACGCCCCCTCCAAAGGGCGGAACGTGCAGACATTCAACTTGCTCAAATACAATGCCAGAACCACGGTTGATGTTAATGTTACAGTTTGTACTGAAAAAGTGAAAGGAGTAACCTGGGATTGAACCCAGTACCCTTCGGTTCAGAGGCACACGTTCTTGCCTCTGAACCACCAAGGCTCTAAAAATCATCTTCATTCAGTTGTTGTACAAGATGAATTTTATACGGGTGAAATTTATGATGATTCAATATTCACTGAATAGTTCTTCTTTTGAGGTTTGAAACAGTGGCCAATTTTCTCGTGCTCAAAGTTGGGTCTGCAGCAATTTGTCCTAAAACTTCAATCTCAGTAGTCTCATTTCTAACCGGAAATTCACGTTCAGGATCCCGTTTTTTGTTGGCTACTGAACCACTTTGTCGAAACTTTGCAACTAACCCCAAAATGTATTTTCAGTTAACATGTCTGTTCGGGTGTCGTTCATGAAACAAATTTGCGGTACGGTTGGCACAGTCATCGTTTTTGAAACAAATAGTAATTATTTCAACTATTTTTTTCTACAGAATACACCATTGTGAGATTAATTTTTGGTAGTACTATCAAGTATCAAACCGGCCGATAAACTGACATAACTAACCGCATTTCTCTCATTCCGATAAGAAATGTTCTGATAGTCGATTTTTTGTTTACAAACCAACAAAACATTGACTCTCAGCACATTTCTGATCGGAATGAGTGAAATGCGTTTTTGCATCTTCAACTGTGCATAATTTTTAAACGAGTTGATAAAGCTTCCAAAAAAATTAGTGTGCTGAATCCAGAAAAAAACGAGGTTTCAAATGATGTAACACTCGATCCATATTGCCTATTTAAAGTATAAGGGTTGTTATCACCACCCTTAAGGGGTTGATGTGTTTCAGCGTTTCTTAAAAAAAAATCTCTGGATGCAAATTGGTCTGTTTCGTTTTCAATGCGCCACCCTATATATACATTTGTGTGTGTGTGTATGTAAAAATATATTGTGTACCAATTTTCGTCAAACCAAATTTTTTATTTGAAGAGATACAATTTTTTCTTTTAAATTGGCATTTACCTTTGACAATTTTTTATAAACATTCGCTACCATATAAATATAAAAGATTTTTCTCCAAGCAAGCCTGTATATCGGAGACTTTAATTAATTATCGTTTTTTAAAATATTTTATGAAAATTCGCTACCATAACTTGCTGCGTCTAGACTTTTTTTGCTGAATAATTTAAACTCGACTCTCCGAAAATAAATAAAGTTATTGCAGTATTTTATAACAAATTCCACGGGTTAACAGAGCATCATGAATGTGGGTAATACTTTCAGTGCTTTAATGGAGGTTGAAATACCGTTCCTTCAAAATATTTCCTGAAATATAAAGTTCCCATTAGTTGAGTTTGGCTCTGGTCCAACACCCACCTTTGCTGAAATATTTAGGTTATGATTCAAATGTTTTCTTCACTGACGAAGTTATACTTCGGTTAAGAGAAACTGGGATCTTACTTTTATTTAAAACGTACAGAGTTGAAAGGTATTTCAGAGCCCGTGTTAAATCGCAACTAATTCGCTTTGACAGCAGTAACATAACTCCTAAAACAAATCATAAACTTTAATAAAAACATTCATTTGGTGAAATTTACAGCAGTCACAGTACTACAAAATTTTAATGGGTAAAATATGTATCACCAAATCAAATCACAAAATCACCAAATACCAATGTGACTGTTAGTTTTCAATATTTAGCGCAAACTAATTTGCGGCGGAACAGATTTGCCAACTATTCTTTTCAAAATTTAATGAGCTACTGCGACATAGATCTCACTAAGTGAGAAACTAAAAATGTAACTTGTTTACAATATCTTATAAATTGTCACTAAAAGACTAAAATAATATCCTACCACAGATTCTGAAACAAAATATGATGATTTAATTAAGCGGGCCCAATAGTTCAGTTCGTGAAGCGCGTAATCTCTAAAATTCATCCTAGGGGTCGAGTCCCGCGTAAAAAGTATGGAAAGGCATTTGAACTTTGACATATTCATTACTCAGAAAAATGTAAACCACCTTTTTTTCGACATATTTTTTTTATACATACTGGCGCTATTCATGTTTTCCTAGCGTAAACAACTTCATTACTATGGTAACATTTTTTTTAATGATAAGCTATGATGCTTTTGTAATTTCGGAAGAAACGTATCTTTCTTGATAAGGCACTGTACAATTTTACACGGCTTCCATAAGAAAAATAATTGAGCAAAAATAACACTACTTAATATTAAAAGAAACTGTCCAAACAAAAATTAGATAAAACAGCAATAATAATTGTCAACTAATTAAATGTTCAAAATGTTGTCTATTGTTATCAGTACACAATTGAACTGGCGTTTCAAAGAAATGTAATACATTAATTAGGCTGGAATGCACAATTCGTCTTGTTTCGCCAACAATTCTAGATTTTAGGTATTTCAGATTTAATGGACTGTCTTTGTAGACAACATTCTTCAAGTGATCCCAAAAAAACTTTCCTGATGTCAAATCAGAAGATTGAGGAGGCCGCTCATGAACACCACTGCGCCCAGTCCACATTTCGGCGAAAACTTCATCCAAATATTGTCGAACGCATCTCCCAAAATGACTGGGAGCTCTATCTCAAATCATAACTATGGCAGGTATTTTTCCTTTTAATTGCTTGGATGGTTTTATTTTAATCAACCCAATCGAACTAGTTTTTGTAAACAATACAACAAAAAAGGTTTTTTAAAACCAACTTGTAGCTATCCGCGAAGCTCATTATGTTATTTTTTTTTTAATTTAGTACCCATGCTGCGTTTACATCGGTGTTACTATGGTTCAATATTGGAGATACTAGCTTAATAGGAAATTGAGTTATCAGATTTCAAATATTTTTACAAACATTCTCTACCATGATGTACTTGCTGCACACAGACCTTTTGCAACACTTATTTGCTGTTGCTGTATCCACACTTTTTGAAAATGATGAAATATTGTAGCTCTATATGTAAGAATGACAAACAAGGCAACCTAAATTTAATTTTTGAAAAAATATTTTAAACGAGTGAACAATTTAAACACACATTGAAAATCTTGGTTTGCTACTTTGTCGCAGGGGTTCCCCTTCCCCTTCTGCATGCATACAATCACCGTCAATGCATAAACATGAACAGTGTAAACAAGAAAAGTTTCTTTGGAACAACCCGCAAGAATGTTACCGGACCTGCGGTGAATATAGGAGTTCTGAGCGGGACAAACAGAATTTTAAGGAGGTATAGTTGCAGAATGGGATAAAGGTAGCTTATAGAGGTCCAACTAAGCTGTTTTTTTCGCACTTTCGGCTCTCATTTCCTTTTTTATCTCCTTCCCCGCCCAACACCCCTATTCCCAAACTTTCTTGGGTGCTGTTTGCAAGAAATATTTCTTGTGGTTTGTGCATCCAGAAGAAGATCTAAACATGTTTCTGTTTTTTTTTTCTAAAAAGCCCACGTGCGATAATCTGCAAATTTACCGAAAATTTAATTTTTATTTACAAGACGAATGTACCTGCCAAATTATAAACCTGACGGGTATTTTTCCTTATTAGTCGCTTAGATGATCCGTTTTAGCCAACTCAGTCGAACCAGTTTCTGCAAACAAAATAAAAGAAATGGTTTTCTAAAACAAATTTGTCGTTGCCTGGGAAGCTCATTGTGTTTTTTTTTATAATTTAGTACCCATGCTGCTTTTATATAGGTTTTAGTATGTATCAAAACTGAAGATTCTAGTTTAATGGGAAATAAAATTATCACCATTTCGAATATTTTTACGGAAATTTCCTACCATTTCAACACTTATTTACTATTGCTGTATTCATACTTTTTGTAAATGAAATAAATAAGTATAAACAATACAAAATTTGGAAATTTTAATTTTAATAAGTTACGCTGAACATCTGTTTATAGGTATACTTTAAACTACTGCACAATATTATGTGGTTTCATTTACCTCAAATTTTCCATATACGAGATGTATGTATGTACGTATAATCGAAATTGCTTGGCTGCGGCTAATTTAGCTATTCGCATATTTTCAAATATACGAGATCAAAAGTAAATAGAAACTAAAAGTAAACAATAAGTACCTTATTATAAGATTCTAAGGTATTAGCGGCAGCGGGGTCGATTTCGAATTCTTCTTCTTCTTCCTCTTTATCTTCTGCTGCTTCTTCTTCTTCTCCTCTTCCTCCTCCTTTGTTTATGACGCCTGTAAACAAAGAAGAAGAAGATAACCTCGAATTCGACTTCCCCCTGCTGTTGGCAAAATATCAAATGACAAATAGGTAATTGGTGTTGTCAGATTTAACTAGGAGAGCGAGATGGCTTTTAAGTACCCTGAACTATGGGAAGGTTAATATTTATACATAATAAAACGTAGTTCTAGATTGCCTTTAAAAAAATTGGATCACTTTCATTCACATTTTTATTTATTACTATTTATTTTTCTGATATCTTGAGTTGTTTATCTTGAGAGTTTTGGCAAATGGCAAGCCCGCTGATATATCTGTCTGACCTTATCTAACATTATAGGCACCCATTCGGAGGTAATTTTAGGTTATAGCGCAAATTATTTATTTTTTATTTGGTTATAACTCAAAATGTACTAAACCGATTAAGTTCAAATTTGGTAGAGAGGACCACTTATACGATATCTATCAGCCCTTACATTATTGCATTTTTGCATTTTCCAGATAATTATAATGCATATTTGCAGGGAAAAAAATTGGATGACGTTCATCGTTTCTGAGTTATCTCAATTGTTTTGCAACTTTTCACATATCAGAAATTATAATACGGCGAAGCCCCATGAAAATTTTTCAAGTTTTTCAGGCAATAAAGTTATGTTGATGAAAGATGGTACTTACATTTTTTCTATCAATATACGGATTATACTACCACATATGATGCTTGCTTTCATTAAGAAAAGACATACATATTTACTATTGAATTTTTTTAATGAAAATTCACTACCATGACGCATTTGCTGCGTCCAGACTTTTAATATTCATTGATCTCTACCATGATGATTTGATTGTTGTTGAGATTAAGAATGTTGCGCCTACATTTCCAAAACAAGAGAGTTCTCATCTGAAATAATATTTTTCAATCCAGATAATCAAATGCGTTTTCCAGGAATACAACAACAATACTGGTATCTCTATAGTCCTCCAGGCTTCGTTTCTCAATTGTCCTATATGCCAGCCAGCATCACTTCTCTAGTTTATCGACGGGTCCTAATCCAAACTGATGTTATGGTGTTAAAAAAAATGCTTCCAATGATTAACAATCAGTGAATTCAGTATTATTGACATTTCTCTGAAACTTAAAAATGAATTTCATGAGTCAATGACAATAAGAGAAGCTGTGATTGACTAACCAACAGCAACCACATACTTGACCTATGATTTAAACATAAATGTTTCAAATTTGAATAGCTCAATTTTCTGTAACCCTAGAAAGCTGAATTTTGGCACATAGTTAGGTCTTTCCCAAAGCAATATGTAGACCAAATTTTATAGACATTTTCGGAGAAAAATTTTTTTTTGAAAGAAAACTCAAAATTTTCCCGGAAAACCCCGTCCGATTTTCCTGGCCAACGAACTCATCCAAGCCATTAATAAAAGAAAGACACTTGCCGAGTTTCATCGAAATCGGTTAATTATTTATTGAGTTATCAGACGGATACACACACACACACATATATATATATATATATATATATATATATATATATATATATATATATATATATATATATATATATATATATATATATATATATATATATATATATATATATATATATATATATAAACATATAAAAATTCAAACTGACCCCGGATATGGGTCCGAGGGGTCCTAATTCGCGCTCATTTGAAAGAATTTTTGCAAAGTCTCACCATCGATACCTCTATTAGTGAATTTTTAGTGAATTTTTATTAAAAAAATTCACTAAAAAGTATTCATACCACAAATAAATCCATAATACAGCATAGATAAGTAAGATAAAAAATACGTGTTTATGTTGCAAAGAGGATTGCATTTGACTTTATTAACATGTTTTTAATATTAATTTTCGCACATATGGCAGCAATTAAATTTGAAATTGTACGAACTGAAAAGAATAATGTAGTATAATTTTCTTGGTTGATCTTCTTTGTATGAAAACCTGAAGACTGTCACAGCTGTCACAGATGAAAAATCTTGCGGAGCATCCAATTTGCTTTCTAATTAAACATTACATCGCTTAAAATAGATTTGCACTGAATCAAGAGTTTATCCAACAGCAAACTCTCTATTTATATCGCTTTATATGAATTTATATATAATATTTTTTCTGAAAACTTACAAAAACTGTTGTGAAACATGTTTTTTTACATACCTTCTAATTACAAGTGTTAGTTTTTGATTAATTATCCACTTGTTTCATCGGAAAAATTTGCATACGAGTAGCATTTATAACGTTGGTTATTTTTAGCTGACCTGAAAATAATACCACCTAGCTAGTATCTAAACAATTAATTATATGTGAATGGATTCTGTTGAATGGGCAGACTAAAAAATTGAACTACAAATTTTAAGGAATGCGGTCAATTCGAAAATAAAATAAAAGACGTATAAATGGCATTAGAAGTAATGCATGCGAGTTAACTTTCTTGTTAACACGCTTGAATTGTTAAAAGATTTTATTAACTTAGGTTACACAAAAATACTTATGAAAAATACAAAGATAAAATATGACAAGTTAAAAGAGACTTAAGCAATAACAATGTAGGAAATGTTCGTCGGTGGTCTTGTAACTTCCATATATAGACTCTGGTGAGGCGTGGACCGAGAGACGGTTTCCACACTAGGTTGCTGTTTTGAAGGTGATCTTGGTAGGTGGCCGGTTGCTGAGTTGGGTCTAGTTGTTTACCCATCTATAAATAGTCTATTCTTCTAATTGCGCTGTAGTTGGTTTGGAGTCAGCGGTTTTCTTTTTTGACTTCTGCAAGATGTATCTTGCAGTTATTGTGATTATTGTTATTATTATCACAATGTATAATATAATTGTCCATACACTAGGGTGGTATATGGGCAAATTGAAGGTTCCTGGAATTCTGCCATTGATTGATTGTAACTGGGATTTGATATTGTTCAAGTCGTGCAGTTGGACATTTTCTAATTTTAATTCTGGTAATTTGTCTGGGAAGATGGGTGCTTTATTTGTTACCAATTCGATGTTTGGGAGATTGAATGACTGTTGTGTTTCCGATGCCATTTGGACTGAGCTAAATCTTTCGTTATTGATGATAAGTTGGCATTTGGGTTTCAGAGTCGCCAATTTTGTTCCGCAGATTATTTTGGTTTCTTCGTTTTCTTCGCAGCTAAGTTTGATCTTCGTTTCTTCTGGTGCCACTATTATGTATTGTGTATTGCCATATTTAGAGGCTGTTGTTTTTTGTTATTTTGACAAGTTCTTGCTTGCAATTGTTTATTGGTTTCTGGAAGTTGATCAGTTGTCGGGTTGTTATTATATCAGATTATTTTGGTTTCTTCGTTTTCTTCGCAGCTAAGTTTGATCTTCGTTTCTTCTGGTGCCACTATTATGTATTGTGTATTGCCATATTTAGAGGCTGTTGTTTTTTGTTATTTTGACATGTTCTTGCTTGCAATTGTTTATTGGTTTCTGGCAGTTGATCGGTTGTCGGGTCGTTATTTTCACAAAAGTATGTTTGGTCTTTTAGATTCCTACACTTTTCGTTTCTGTAAGCGTAGTGTTTGCTGCTAAGGATGAGGTACTTGGTTCTAGTGACAATCATTCTAAAGGTATATGGATTTTTAAGGACTGGTAATGCATACAATTGATAATAAATATAGTCTGATTTGTTTACTAAAGGATATTTGGAATATAATTGTAAAGTCAATTTGAACTGTTTTTATTTTAAATATTTTTTCGTAAAGTGATATGTCGGATTTTGTTATTAATCTTGATTTTGAGGTATGGTTTTCAATGTTTTCTAATTCTTTTGATATAAACTTCGGTTTCAGTATTGACGTATGATACGTGTTTAATTTTGAAAAGGTAATTGCATTTTCTGTTGTTAATATCATGTTTAGTACATTGTTTAACAAATAACTGATTTGTGTTAATAATTCCAAATGTTTTACTCTATGAAAATTTGTTAGTTGGTCGCTTTTTAAACCATCTATTATATTTTCCAAATCGTTTATTCTCGTTACTATGACTTCTTGTGGTTCAGGTTGTCTATTGTTTTATTAAACTCTGCTATAGCATTTATCATTAATGATGTTTGTGAGCTAAAAATTGATGTACTTGATTTTGATCTTTTCTCAAAATTTCGAGAGCTTTATATATTCTGTCGCCGTCATCCGCATCTAAGTTCCCAGTTATTGATTTGATTGATCCTAGTCCGTTGATTATACCTCTTTTGTTCCTAATTGTTCTTGGAAATATTCGATAAAATGTGTCATCAATATTGCTAATGGTGAAATTAATTATTAAATTAATATTTTTATAATGCAACGTGTACTCTGCATTCATTACGCTTAGTACGATGTCGAAGTAAGTTTTTAGTATGTTAAAGTCGTCGTATAGTTGTCTCAAGTCATGTATATGAATAACTCTCCATTTATCGTTCTCTGAAAAGGCTTGTCCCAGTTTACGTGGTAGTATGCCTGGATTGTCTGTTCGTCAGTTCTGTGGTTTAGTATTATGGCTTTATTATGTTCTATAAGAGAAATTATTGAATAAGGTCCAGTGAAAGGGTTTTTGTGTTTTTTGGGAAATTCTGGAGGGATATTTTTGTACACTATGTCTCCTTCTTTAAAAGGTTAGTTAGTATTTTTATTCGTCCCTTGTAGCGTTTTGTATTCTGAGTTTTCGATTCTATCCTGAATGACTTCGTAAATAATTTTCATTAAGTTTTTAAGTTTCATATTATATTCTTGGGTCATAATTACTTCCGGGTCATAATTAAATAATTCAGGTGTATAGCCAAATATTAGGTCAAAAGGTGGTTTTAATGTGTGCGAGTGTATGGAGGCGTTATATGCGAAAGTACAATAAGGCATTAAGTCAATTGGTTTCATCTCTTTAAACTTTGTTTTAAATAATCTATGGTGCTCAATTATTGTACTGTGAAATCTTTCTATCGGACCGTTTGACATAGAATTTTGCGGTGTTGTCAAATTTAACTCAATTTGGTAGGCTTTTAATATCTCTTTTACCAATATATTTGAGAATTCAGTCCCAGCGCCCGAAATGACAATTCTACAGCTTCCGTATTGAGAAAAGTATTTAATTAAATTTTTGGAGATTTCTGTTGCATTTTTACTTTTTTCGGAAATGCCTGTCCGATAAAGGGGTCGAATATTGTTAAAAATTGAGACGTTTCAATTTGGCAAGGTGTAAGATTTCTAAAGGCCTAGATGGTATGGGTGTGTGTTCTAGTTAAATTTGTGCCGGATTTCTGTTGTATTTACATGTTTTACAAAACTCGCAATTTTTTATGAACTCTTCTATGTTTCGCTTTAAATTCGAAAAATAGTATTTGTGTTTCATTCTTAAATATGTCTCATCACCGCCTCTATGATTATTTTACCCTTCATGAAATAAAACTATTTTCTCTTGGAGTTCTTCTTTGCTATTTATTTCTTATCTAGTTTCTAAGCATCTGTAAAATTTAGGTGATTCCACGTTATTAAAATTTTGATTAATTGCCGAACTTACCAGTTCATAATCTCGTTCATTTACAAATAGACAGTAATATTTTCTTTGTGGGAGGCAATATTCTTGGATAAATTGTTCGATTTGACTCGGATCGTTTAAATTAAAAGTGGCGTGAATAAAATTTCTTCTGTCCTTTCTTACTAATAAAATCTCCGGGGTCTCGGCATTTTAAAATAATATCTGGTTGGTTTTACTGTTGATTATTTCTTTTTCTAAGATCGGCGTGCCCGGCGCGGAATACGAATCTGCATTGGAATTTCCTGTATCTCCGTCGCTTATAGTTATAACGTCGTCGTTTTCGTCCACATTGTTTATCATTGATTGGTTATCACCGTCTAATGGGTTTATCTTTACCATCGAGAGTGCGTTTGCTGCATTATTTAATTTACCTTTTTTATATTCTATTTTAAAATCGGATTCCTCTTGTTTGAAAAATACAAAGATAAAATATGACAAGTTAAAAGAGACTTAAGCAATAACAACGTAGGAAATATTCGTGCGTGGTCTGGTAACTTCCATTTATAGTCTCTGCTGAGGCGTGGACCGAGAGATGGTTTCCACACTAGGTTGCTGTTTTGAAGGTGATCTTGGTAGGTGGCCGGTTGCTGAGTTGGGTGTAGTTGTTTACCCATCTATGAATAGTCTATTCTTCTAATTGCGCTGCTATTAATTAACCTATTCCTCAGCGACCTTGGGTGTTGAATTGGGATCTGTACTTCTTATATACATTGTATAAGTTGGCTATTGTTATCTCTAATATCTAATAAAAGTTCTGATGGGCATTATCATATTGAAATTTTCATAAAGAAACCTTTGCAATCTTTACAACTAGTTAAACTAGTTTCATTAGGATTGCCAACGAATTTCTCTAAGCTATTAACAAAAGGAAGGACACGTAAAAAAATTTCGAAAAATCAGCCCATTATTTCATTACATCAGTAAACCAGGCACTACACACACGCACACTCACGTACATACATATGTATGGGCTTGTGTGTGTATAGAGCCTGCTCTACTCAAGAAGTAACACTCATATTCGCATGACACTTAGTGGATATCTTCTTTTTATCAGTTGCTTGGAGAAGTTCGGTAGCCAGCCCAATTGGAACAGGTTAAGAATCCATTTTTTTCGGAAATAAAAATTTTTAAATAAAATATGATATTGCCTATACAGCGATTTTGCTCTGGTTTAAATTTAAAGTTTTTAGCTTAATCAGAAATTGTGTTAGTTCAAATTAATTAAAATTGGCGAGTTTATCCATTTCCCTTTTATAACGGCCAATTTATGAAAGCTGTTTGAATAAACGATGTTAAATAAAAGTGTGAAGCAGCTTGGTTAATTCTTGATTAAAATAAATCTAGGATCAAGTACAGTTAAGTGTTTCAAAAAGGTTTCTTATTCATTGCTAAATTATTATTGAATGAAAACAATCAATGTTATGTCTCAGTTAATGTAATAAATACCTGGGTGGGTATTTCACCTTTAATTAACTTTGCTAATAAATTTGTGATCTGGATGTCGCGCTTTGACAAGAAAAATGCATGTTAGATTAGATTTAGTAGTATTATATTATTAACTTTTTAAACAATCTTTTTGCAATTGTGGAAAAATTAAATATATGTTGTAATACACCATAAACAAGATATTTCCACCAACTGTATGGTGTAGTGGCTGAGGAAAACGCCAGTGTCTATAGTTTTATAGGTTAGATTATTCGATTTTTGAAAGTACACGTTGTTTTTTAGCAAAGTTATTAAGAACGTTTTTTAACATTTCGAAATGTTAAACAGAGGATCACATTATTTTAATGTAAGCAAATAACCATTATTTAGGTGTCGGAATATGATGAGAACAATACTCGGGAAGCTGAGTCTACTAAAACAATTCTGGCCATAAGTTTTAATAAGATTTTTTCGGAAACAAATGGCGGAGTTACAGGCTTTGGCATTTTATTTATTTCAATCAATTTTCTTTAATAACTCTTTAAATAAATTGATTCTTCAAAATTTATATCGTAATTTTGTATTTTGCGTCAAATTTCAGGTGCATTCGTTAAGGACAAAGGGCCGAAACTGCTCTTGACCTGTGTATAATAAATCATGCCTGATTGGTTGACCTTTTTATTTTTTATTTTGAATATTCGCCGTAGTTGCCTCAAAAATAAGCTTATGTGGAATTCATTTTAGCAGATAACCGTTTCATAAAGTTTCTCTTATGGAATAGTTGTAATTAGTTATATCATTTAAAACTAAACTTGTTGATGTAGAACATCAGCGAACAACTCGGACACATGGAGCAGAGGTTCGGGTTTTAAATTCAATTGAAAATAACTAACCCAAGCGTAAGTTTAGCCCTACTTAAGAGTGTATTCTGAAGAACCCCGTCTGCTTTTAAATGATTCTGATTCCCTAGCCTTCGATGTACTTAACAATTAAAAATTACGGTACCCTTCTATTCGGGTATGCTTCACCATACAATCGTCTTGCTACAAGTACATCGCACCACCCAAAGTATAATAATAATGTATGTCACGTAGTTCGACGTTTTAAATAACTATTACTATTCATCTTATTCCTAATTTTAACTATTATATTATCTATGAAAATAAATTCCACATAAGTTGGTTTCCTCGTCAACTACAGGAAATGTTTCCAAAGCACGTTTTGTTATATTATATTGTCAGTCCTACAGAGAGTCAGATTTACTCGAGTTCAAAAACATTCTGTCCTTTGTTAATTCTAAATCCAGGAAATCCATTTCCTGATGATGTGGTGTGTAGTGGTGAAATTATTGAATACATAGCGGAAATAGGCGAGAATCTTGCCTTTCATTTCACAAGGTGTTATGTTATTTCTGGGCGGTATATGACAGACGAGCAGATCATGATTGCATTTGATGATTAATTGTTCATAAGCCATTTTGATGAATCTGACATTTTGGATGGTTTAAACAAAATAAACCCTAATCTCTCTTCTGGTCCTGATAGAATACCAGGTTTTCTGGTTTCGGATTGCAGAGACGCTCTACAGTCGCGTCTCAAACATATATTCCACCCGATTTTAAGCAAAAGCGTTCCCGAACAAGTGGAAAATTTCTAGAAGTGTACCAGGGTGACAAATACAATACGACAAATTACCACCAAGTCTCTATTTTAGATAATCTCTTTAAATCTTGCTTATATAAGAAGACGGTGTGTCACGTAGAAGGAAAATATTGAATAGTCAGCATGGATTTGTATCTGGACAGTCCACAGTCACCAATCTATTTGTTATAACTGAGTTCATTTCTGACCGCCTGGATGAGTACTCACAGGTTGATGTCGTCTACATGGACTTTTCCAAAACATTTGACCATCTTGATCATAGACGGCTCTTGCATAAACTGAGTGGTATCAATATCTCACTGAAATTGATTACCTTGATAAAATATTACCCATCAAACAGGCGGCAGTATATTAAACACAATAGCATTAGAGCTGAGCCGTTTAGTGCTTTTTCTGGGGTATCACAGAGATCCCTTTTGGGTCCTTTGTTTTTTAACATGTTTGTGGACGATATCACTTGTAATCTCTCTGTTAATCATCTTTTGTATGCCTATGATCTAAAGCTGTTCCGCAAAATTTCCATTTTGTCGTTTTCAGAAGAATTTAGACATTTTGGCTGACCGGTGTGAACGAAACTGTCTGGGCCTTAATGTGTCCAAATGCTCTATACGATTATATTACTATATAAAGGATCCCATGACATACCCCTACATTATCGGCGGAGAAGTATTAACAAGATCCGATACAGTAAAACACTTGGGTATCATTTTTGACCTACAGTTACCTCTCAACCATCATTAAGCAAAAACTGTCTCAAAACTTGGTGGAATGCTTGGGTACATCATCCGTAACGGTCCGGATTTTTCATATGCAGTTTTGCTGAGATTATTCAACACTTTTCTTTGTATGCGTCATGAATATGCTTTCGTTTGGTCACCTCTATATGAGCCATAAGCAATAACTGAAAAATATTCTTTATTCTTAAATATCTGCCGCTTACTGGGTACCCACATAGTCTTCTTCTGTAGAGTTTGATGGGTCATCTCTTGAGCGACGACAGCAGTTCCACTCAGTTCTATTTCTGCATTAGATGATCAATAGCAATATTGATAGCACTGATATACGCTGCTCTGGGACGCGTTATCCGGTCGCATTTTATCTCTCCCTGGCTCGGAAGCGTTACCGGGAATCGTCTCCCCCTTATACTATGTGTCGCAACTTGCAACCTATCTCTGTTGATATGTAACAAACATCTTCTAGAGAAATTCAGTCTGCCTTCTTTGGCTCTATAAAGGATATTTTTTGTTTCCTTTCCGTTGCTATTGTTGTTTTGATATTAGTACGTGTTCTTTTAGTGTACATTTATTTTTAATTTATCTCTATTGTGAATTATATATGTAATTTTTACACTGTATCTTATCGCCTTTAAAAAGCTTAAACTGTTGAGGTGCAGTATTCTTTATAAATAAATAAATAAAAACAAATAAAAATAAATAAATAAATAAATAAATAATTAAATAAATAAATGAATGAATGAATAAATAAATAAATAAATGTTATTTTTAGAGCCATCTTTAAAAAGCATTTTATATTATCCATATGTTTCGCTATTTTTATAATCTTAAGAAAACAATAAAGATTGGTATGAAAAACCATACTACCTACCGATCGCAAAAGTAAATTCTATAGTTGAAAGTCTAAAGATATGCAGGGTGTCCCATTTAAAAAACAATACAAAGCTGGCATCAAATTTTGAGTCAACTATATAAGGTCAGATACCATCCTAAGTACTTTTAATACGTTCAAGGGCCAAACTAGTTGCACTGGAAAAGTCATCCTTACAATTTGGTGTTATTGATAATACCAGATTTTGGATCACACATCTTTAATTTATTTTATTTTCAATCAAAATATGTACCTCGAAGATCGTAAGGAAGCATGATTAAAGAAGCCCTTAAATTAAGTTAAAAAGTGACACTTAACTTATCTTAGTTAGCCACTTTCAACGTTTTTCTTAAAAATTACTAATAACCGAGAAAATGACATCATTCAATGTTTTGTATCCTCCTACTATGTCGAAAATCATAACTACTGGACAATTGATAGTCCCTTTATTAATCTTATTTTAAAAGGGGTAGACATTGATCCAATCCAATCCATAGCAGGTGGTAGTGGAATTTTCCTTTATGTAATAGTAAAGGATTTTTTCACGCCCGAGGAGGTACCACCCCATATATCAAGGGGCCGGTGAAGTCCCAACGGACGTTTCCGGTTCTGGTGTATGAGTCGGTTTCCCTTATAAGCAAAAATGATGATGGCTCCTCCTTGTATAAAATATTCCGGAGGCAAAATACCCCTCCATTCGGATCTCCGGGAGAGGGGTGTACAGGGGGCGCCAACATCAAGATTTAACATATCCTTTTCGAATATATGTGGCCTAAATTCTAACCTGAACTCCGTCCACCATTTCCTCCAGGCTAACAGGCCCCAACTCCTCTTCCTCACCGAAACCCAAATCAGTGCCAAAACAGCCACTAATCACCTTAATTTCCCGGGGTATGAGCTCCTTACTGCCTTTAGATTGCATGGAGGCGTGTGCGCATACGTCCGTAGCAATCTACCCTGCACCAGACTTCCCAATTTAGAAGCTGGAAGAAAAGACATACTATGGATAAAACTCTCTCTCAGGGCTGCAACTAAATTCATCTGTTGCATTTACCGGTCACCTTCTGACAACAACTTTGTCCAGCTCTTTGACTACCTTTCTGAAAAAACCGACTATCTGATTTCTGAATATCCTTCCTCCGAAGTCACTATTCTTGGCGACTTCAATGTCCATAATAAGGAATGGCTAGGATCTTCAAAAACCGATCCACAAGGGAGAGCAGCGGAGGCCTTTGCAGTCAGCAATTCTTTGGCCAATATGGTTCAGCAACCTACTTACTTTCCTCGTATTCCAACACACAGCTCAAATCCCTTGGATCTCCTTCTTACTACAAACCCTGAATGCTATAAGATATCAGTCACCGCCCCCCTTGGTCGCTCAGACCACGGCATGGTCACTGCTTCCTGTGCAATACAACCCGAGGTCACACAGTCATCACACCCACGTATCGTTTGGCACTACAACTCCGCAAACTGGGACGAAATGCGGAATTACTTTTCCTCATTTCCATGGGTGTCTGTCTGCTTCTCTCATCTTGACCCCTCTGATATCTCACAAAACGTCACCGAAATTATCCAAGCTGGCATGGAATTATTTATTCCACGTACACAGAAAACCTCTTCAACCACTCAAAAGCCCTGGTTCTCTAAATCCTGTGACAAGGCCAGACTTGAAAAGGTCAAAGCTCACAAAACGCTTCTACACAATCCCAGTCAAGAAAATCGTCAAGCATTCAACGACGCAAGAAACCGCTATGTCCGCATTCTTTCTGAGGCAAAAAACTCGTTTAATAACCACATCAAAAACAAAGTCCTCTCAAGCTCCAACGGCGGCAAACCCTTCTGGACTCTTGCTAAGTCTATTGGGAATAATTTCTGCAAGAGCACGTTCCCACCTCTTGTCTCAGGGGATGAAATTGTTTCTACCGCCCTGGGCAAGGCTGAACTTTTTGCTTCGTTGTTCGCCGGAAATTCTACTCTCAACCCACCTCCAAATGTTCAACCACCAACAGTCCACAATGTCGCGCATAAAATGACTGATATCATTTTCAAAACTAAAAAGGTACGAAAGATGCTCTTTTCTCTTAATACCAGGAAACCCTCTGGCCTTAACGAGATCCCAACATTTTTTCTAAAAAAATTGACACCAGAGCTTGCTCCTCTCCTGACTCGTCTGCTTTAGACATCTTACAATGGAGGCGTATTCCCTAGTAACTGGAAAACTGCTCGAGTGCAACCCGTCCCCAAGAAAGGACCCAAAGCGCTTCCTAGCAACTACAGGCCTATTTCTCTCCTTTCAGTCATCTCTAAAGTGATGGAAAAGTATATAAACACCGAACTACTAAAATTCCTTGAAAAACACAGTCTAATCCACGACAGGCAGTATGGATTCCGTCAGCGCAGATCGACTGCCGACCTCCTTTCCTTTGTCACCCATTCTTGGAACAAGTCTATGGAACAACACGGTGAATCCCAGATTGTTGCTCTAGACATATCCAAAGCATTCGACCAGGTCTGGCACGCAGCGCTGCTTAATAAACTTCCGGCCTATGGCCTACCACCAAAACTTTGTACCTGGACAGCAAATTTCCTCTCCAACAGGAGCATATCTGTTGTTGTGGATGGCCATTCCTCTAAACTGTATCCAATTAATGCAGGAGTTCCTCAAGGTTCAGCTTTAGCCCCTACTTTGTTTCTTCTCCACATCAATGACCTCCTCTCTAGCACATCCAACCCAGTTCACAGTTACGCGGACGACAGCACCCTCCACTCAAATATACAATATTCTAAGCCTGTCTCTTTAGCCCAATTAGATGAGGATCGCAGACTCATGGAGGGTTCTGTCTCCGTGGATCTCCAAAAAATATTAGACTGGGGAAGTAGAAATCTTGTACAATTCAACCCCACCAAAACTAAGTCTTGCTTTCTTTCTCACAAGAGATACACCAGCCCTAGACCCATCGAAATCTTAATTGGCACCAACATGTTACATCAATTGCAGAAGCGGCTGCTAAGAAATTGGGTTTCCTCTTCCGGGCTCGCAAATACTTTTCACCAACTAATCTATATACCTTATACACTTCACAAATAAGGCCAAACCTCGAATACTGCTCCCACATCTGTGGTGCAGCTGCCGCTTCTACACTCGCTATCCTGGACTCCATTCAAAAGAGAGCTATACGTCTCATCGGTGACCCTACCCTCACCCAAAGGCTTCCATCCCTTGCCCACCGACGTGCCGTTGGTGACCTCTCTCTCTTTTTTATAGATATCTGCACGGGCACTGCTCAGAGGAGCTTTACTCCATAATTCCCCCACCTGCTGCCCCCAGCAGATCTACCAGGGGAACAGAGCGAATGCACCCTTTTAATGTCCAGGTCACCAGACATAGAACATCTTGTTATGCCCGCTCTTTTGTCCCGAGGACTTCCAAGTTGTGGAATTCCTTGCCGGCACATGTTTTTCCTTCTCCTCCGAACCTTCAAGTCCAGAATTAACAAGCTGCCTCTTTCCTCCTTGTCAACACCCACGGTACGATAGTATTTAGGCTGTAAGCCCTCGTGGTGTGTTGTTGACATAAAAAAAAAATTCAAACAAGTTACATTTTAAAATAATTTCTACAATGCCTCTAAAAATATCCTAGTTTCCTTTAGAAAATAATTATCCTAGTATTTTCTCAACTTAATCTACTTGACATTGCAATATTTTTAATGGAGCTGTATAGTCGTCGTATATTGTATATTCTATTTATCAAAACTACAAAGTATGTGAATACAAAACGTTTTGAAACTAGTGGCATATTTCGACATATTTTACGAAAACGCTCTTTAAAAAACATTTGATATAGATTTATCCTTATACAAAAGCCAATAATTTTTGACAAACTTACCCCAGTGTGACTGAAGCTGTTCGTTTAGAGGTAAATCTGAAAAGAAAAGAAAAAGTTTAATACATTAAAGTACACTCTCATGTGACAGAAACTAGCGACATCAGAATCCACGCAGTAAGTTTAAAAGTTACTGCTGCGAGACCAATTTAAAATTTATACTGTGAACCTTTTGTCGCTGAAATTCAGACACTTTTTTTACTTTAACGTCGGTCTATTTCCACGACTATGGCCAATAACCGACGCCAGGGAGCAGTTTCACCTCACTATCCTGGAAATTTTGCCGAACCCCCGCCTTTCTGTAAGAAGGGTAGGAATCTTTAACGTGCCCAACATCGCATGAACACGAGACTGGCGGCATTACGCGCCCTCCGACCCTCCGAAGGGCGGAACGTGCAGGCATTTAACTTGCTCAAATACAATGCCACAATCTCGGTTGATGTTAATTTTACAGTATGCACTGAAAAAGTTAAAGGACAACCCTGGAAATCGAACCCAGTACCCTTCGGTTCAGCGGCACACGTTTTTACCCCTGAACCACCGAGGCACTAATTCAGAAACTTAAAAAGCGCATTACCCGGTTTTATTTAAATGTGGTAAGGGTTAGTCTGTAACCTTGTAGTAACCCTTGCTGTATAAGAGCGTGCGTTGTCTTGTTGGAAAATGCGTTGAATTAACCCTCGTAGGTATGGCAGTGAAACAGGCTGCAATATATTTCGTATGTAAACATTTGCATTCAAATTTCTGTCAATAAAACTACATGTAACCTGCTACTGTATGTTATCGCACTCCATACCATCACTCCCCGTGTAAGTGGTGCCGTATGCCGCTCCACAGCAAACTCTAAATTTCTGCGTTATCTACGTAATCGTCTTACTCTTCTGCGACCATCGTAAATCCAAAGTCAGAGAACACAACACGATCCCAATTTGATCTACCGTTACACCAGTCAAGCTAAGCAGCACGATGTTGAGGTGCCAGTGGGAGACATAAATATGGTCTATACGAAAGAGCCAAAAAGCGCGTATCCTGTGTATGTTATTGCCATAAAGACTTTGTTGTAAAACTTCCAACCAAGCAATTTCAATCGACCGTATTGTGGAAACTCTGTCTTGTATAGCCGCAATTATCAAATGACGATTTTCTCGTGCTGAAGTTGCGCGAGGTCGTATGAATTTCTTCTTCAGTCCACCTGGACCAACACTGTTACACTGTTGGTACACTGCGTCCTATACGGTCAGGAATTTGATTGAAAAATCGGCTTCCCGCGTACCAACAATGCGCCCTCTTTCGAATTCACTTAAATGATTGTAACTGTTCCGTAAACGCCGCCTGACTTAATGAGTTAATAAATTAGGCACAAATCGCCAGGAAATATTGATTTGAACTGAAGAAAACGCAAATCAAAAGAGATAATTTTTTAATAACACAAAATTGAAAAACCTGATAATATTTTTTGTTCATATTGTTATCATTTCTTGTCAGAGAAAAAAACAGAGTATTACAGAAAATTTCATTGCAATTGGTCGACTCTTACTGGGTATTCGTATTTTTTTTTTGCAAAGTCAGTATATATTCGCGATAGCTGCTTCGCATTTTGTAAAAATTTACATAGAAAAAGATTCAGTATTATAATCGGGAAAAAGATGCAAATTCGCAATCATAACGCACTAGAACTTTTTTCCACTTTTACCGCAATTTTCAAAAATTCGCTGATATAGATGTATCGAGCGTGAGACCTTTCAAAAAATTCTTCCAAAACCAGGATACGGCAGTTTTTCTAAAAAAATAATTAAATTTTTCTGAGAAAAATGTGTATCTCCAAAAATGTCATAGGTATTTTGATGAAATTTGGAAGGTATGTTGCTCTAGTAAGGGCCTGAATATGTACCAAAATTCAACTTTCTGGGTTTATATAAAATTGAGTTATTTAAATTTGAGATATTTAATGAAAATTCGCTACCATAACGCACTTGCTTTGTCCCGAATTTTTACTATTTAATTACCAATGCTAAAATGGAAAACATTTTTATCAAAATTTCCTAACTGAATGACTGCCTTTTTAGCGAATTGTCATTAAGAAACTTCACTATTAGAGAGGTATCGATGATGAGATTTTTGAAAAATTTCTTCAAATGAGCGCGAATTAGGGCCTTTAGGACCCAAATCCAAGGTCATTTATAAAGTTGATATATATATATATATATATATATATATATATATATATATATATATATATATATATATATATATATATATATATATATATATATATATATATATATATATATATATATATATATATATATATATATATATATATATATATTATCCAATCGATAATTTTAAAAATACTCCACCAATCGAAACCAAATTTGGCAATTCTCTTTATTTTGTTAATAGCTTGGACGAGTTCGTTAGACAGCTTTGACGCTCAAATACTTTTAGAAAAAATTAAGAAAACGTAGTATCTTTTAAATTACTAGAAATATTAAACTAAAACTTAACAAGTACGTACACATTGTACAAGTGGTCCCAGCTACCAAATTTGAACTCAACTGGTTCAGTAGATTTTGATTTAAAACTAAATAAAAGATCAATAATCTACTATATGACCTGAAATTACCTCTAAATGGATGCCTATAATGTTAGACAAGGTCAGACAGATAAATCAGGGTTCTGCTGTCCTTACAAACAAAATCTCCAAATTAAGTTTTAAACGGACAGGCTACGAAAATATGTCACAATAAACACTCCGCTGGGTTGCCATTTACGACAACCCTAATCTGAATCTCTAGATATCAGAAAAATGTAAATAATTAAAAATTTTAATGAAAGTGATTCAATCTAGAACTACGTTTTATTATGTATAAATATAAAGCTTCGTATTTTCATGGTATTTATCATCTCCATCTTTCTAGTTTAATCTGACAACACCACTATTTGTTATTTGTTAGCTGACAGGAGTCATGAGAGAAACGTGTACGTTCCGCGCATAACCTCGAAATCGACTCCGCTAATACCTTAGAATCCCAGAATATCAACTACCTATATTCAAAGGTTAATAGCAATAGTAGGTATATAATAACCCAACTTCTTATTAGTGGATTTTCGTAGAAAAAATTCACTAATGGAGAGATCCCGACTTTTGAATTTTGAAAAAATTTTTGCAAATGAGCGCGAACTAGGGCCCAATAGAACCCATATCGGGTGTCAGTTTCAATTTTTATATGTTTATATATATATATATATATATATATATATATATATATATATATATATATATATATATATATATATATATGTATGTATGTATGTATGTATGTATGTATCACACCGATAACTCAAAAAATAATAGGCCGATTTTGATAAAATTTGGCATGTACCTTCCTTTTGTAAGTGGATAAGTTCGTTAGTCAGGAAAATCGGACGAGGTTTTCCGGGAAATTTTTGAGTTTTCATTCGAAAAAAATTCTTATCTCAAAAAGTAATAGGCTCATTTTAATAAAATTTGGCTTTGACAAGTTTGTTAGTCAGGAAAATCGGACAAGGTTTTCCGGAAAAATTTTGAGTTTTCATTCGAAAAAAATTTTTATCTCAAAGAATAATGGGCCGATTTTGATAAAATTTGGCATATACCTTTCTTTTGTAAATGGCTTTGATAAGTTCGTTAATCAAAAAAATCGAACGAGGTTTGCCGGAAAAATTTTGATTTTTCATTTGAAAAAAATGTTTATCTCAAAAAATAAAAAAGCTATTATAACCAAATTTGGTAGGTAGGTTAACGATATAAAAAGTAAACTATATACAAAAAATCAGATTTGTATGTTACAAGAAAAAAAAGTTATAAAATATTTTGTGCCAGATCATTTCTATGAAAATTCACTACCATAACGCACTTGCTGCGTCCAGGCTTTTTGTTATTTGGTTTACAGAAACTGGTTCGATTGAGTTGACTAAAATGGATCATGCAAGCAATTAATAAGGAAAAATACTTGCTACGTTTATAATTTAGCAGGTAAATTCCTTTTGGAAATAAAAATTAAATTTTCGGTAAAATTCCAGTTTAGCACACGGGCGACTTTTAGAAAAAAAATCAGAAACATGCTAAGAACCCTTTCTGGATGCACATACTACAAGAAAAATTTCTTGCAAATTGCCCCTAAGAAAGTTACAGGACCAGAAGTAAATAGGGGTGCTAGGCAGGGAAGAAAATAAAAAGGAAATGTGAGCGGAAAGTTAAAAAAACAGCTTAACTGGACCTCTATAAGCTACCTTTTACCCATTTTGCAGCTATACTTCCTTCAAATCCAGTTTACTTCGCCCAAAAACCTTATTCACTGCAGGTCCCTCCACTTTCTTGGGGGTTATTCCGAAGAAATTTTACTTGTTTATATTGATCTTGAGGGTGGTTGTCGGCACGTAGAAGGGGGAGGAGAACTCCCGTGATAAAGCCGCGAACCAAGTTTTTCAATTGATGTTTAAATTGTTACCTCATTTCATTTGTTTAAAATATTTTTCCAAAAATGGATTTGAGGTTGCCTTGTTTGTCAGTCTCACATAGAGAGCTACAATATTTTATTATTTAAAAAAGTATGTATACAGCAACAGTTAATAAGCGATGAAGAGGGTCTAGGTGCAGCAAGTATGTTGTGGTGAGAATTTTCGCAAAAAGATTTCAAATCCGATAACTGAATTTCCCATTATGCTATAATCTTTAATCTTGAGCTATAGTAAAACCTGTGTAAAATACCTTTTTGGTTGCTTTGTTTGCAAAAACTAGTTCGATTGGATTGACTAAAATAAAACCATCCAAGCAATTAATAAGGAAAAATACCTGCCGTATTGATAATTTGGCACATACATTCTGTTTGTAAATATTTAATTTTTTTCTGGAAAACTTTTGTAACTAATCAAGTTTGTAACACAATTTTTTCAAAGCGACTTTTTGTATTTACATATATGTACCAAATTTTAATTTTCTAGATCCATAGAAAATAGAAATTTCTTCAAGTAATCGCTTACTACCAATCTCCAAGATCCATTTAAATTTAGAGAATCGATGGTGAGACTTTGCAAAAATGTTTTCAAATAAGCGCGAATTAGGACCTCTAGAACCCATATTCGTGGTCCGATTCAATTTTTATTAGTCTATATATATATATATATATATATATATATATATATATATATATATATATATATATATATAATCCAAAACCTTAATGTTAGGAAGCAGTCCCATTATGAATCCCCTGTAATATTGCAAGTTTGATATAGGATTTCCGTGAAACGTGATAGTTTTTAGGTTTTTTAATTTAGCAAGTTTTGATATTTGTTTCAGATCCGAAATGCAGTTTCCATGAAGGTAAAGTATCTTTAGCTCAGTGAATTTTAGTATACTATCATCGATGTCCTGAATATAATTAAATGACAGATCTATCCATCCAACTCTTTCAGGATACTGCAAGGCCGAATTAACAAACTTATTATATATATATATGTCTTTAGTGGAGGTGAGTTTGTTATTATTCAGCCAAATTGATCTTGACAGATATTTAGTGACCATAGAAGTTCTTATAGGAACAGCACCCACTCTTCTGGCGTAAGTTGGCGGCACACCTGAGATGTTTAAGCTTCTATAGTTTTTGAAAGATACTTCCACTGGTTTGCCAGTCTCAACCGTTGTAGTTTCGTTTATATGAAATCTACTTTTTCTTTTAATGTCTTTTTGTTTCTGCCCATCTTTTTAATAAAATTATCTTTAATAAGTACCTATCAACAAAAGTAAAATTACTATAAATAACCTTCTTTGACACTGTCACTTGCATTAACAAACAACTGCGATATGTATATATATATATATATATATATATATATATATATATATATATATATATATATATATATATATATATATATATATATATATATATATATATATAATATGTGTGTGTATGTATATATCGAACCGATAACTCAACAAATAATTAACCGATGTTGATGTAGTTAGCTAAGAAAATTGGACAAGGTTTTGCGGGAAAGTTTTGAGTGTTCTTTCAACAACAAAAAAATATCTCGGAAAATTACAAAGCTATTTTGATGAAATTTGGCGGACGTATTGCCTTGGGAAATACCTTACTATGTACCAAAATTTAACTTTATAGCTATATATAACATTGAGTTATTCAAAGTTGAAGCATTTAATGAAAATTCGCTACGATAACGCACTTGCTGCGTCCCGAACTTTTTAAAATTTCAATGTGATAACCCCCAGACCCCCAAAAGAGAGGGTCATATCAGTTCAACATGTTCTAGACTGGGTCTATCTACCAAACTGTTCTGATCCAAGTTAGATGCGACGCCGAATCAGAATATCACTGTAGTGTTATTTATAGAGAGCGTTGCAGAGTTTAGCTCAGGTTACCTGTAAAGGGGGGAGGCGTCCTTTTATAGACACGTGCGTCTCGTTCCGAGTATCCACCGCAGCGTCGCGATCTGCGACGTCCTCTCATCTACCTGGTGAGGTTATTCTTTCACTCAACGTTTTGTTTGCCAGATATGATGCTTAACAAGCCGCATTTCTATAATCTGGAAATAACACAAGTGCGTTCACCTGGCCTGAGAATATTTTACTTGTCGGGGGAAAATCCGATAAAAAAACCTGGCTTGAAATTAAGCAGCACATTCATTGTGGGATCTGCTGTTTATGGACGGGAAGGATGTTCTAACATACTGACCTATTTTTAAGTGACGAAGGTCATTTTTATGTGTCTAATATTGATGGTCATTGTCTTTTTCTTGATTGTTGTTGCAAATAGTTATTTTAAGCTGAATGGGCAAATGTAGTATATTTAGCTCTTTGAATCTCATAATTAAAGTGTTATTATTATCTATATTCTCTGCAATATATTATTTGGAGGTTCTTAACATATGCTTGACTTCTTAAAAATACTAAATTTGTGTTACATAAACAAATTCAGAATGAACCATACAGTGTTCGCCTAAAGTACGAAATAAATTGAGTATATTATATTATATTAAATTATTTTTTTTGAGAAAAATCCTCAGACACATCAATTTTATTTGATAAGATTTCGGGACGCAGCAAGTGCGTTACAGTTGTTAATTTTTATTAAGTGCTTCAACTTTGTATAGCTCAATTTTCTATAGACATAGAAAGTTGAATTTTGGTACGCAGTAAGGTATTTATCAGGACAACACACTAACCATTTCATCAAAATAAGATTGTAATTTTTTGAGAAACAAATTTTTGTTTCGGAAATATCAATTAAAAAAAAAAAAAGTAGTCCGATAGGGCTGGCTAACGATCTCATCCAAGCTATTAATAAAAGAAAGAAAAGTTTAATCAAAATCGGTTATTAACTTTTTGAGTTATCGGTTGGATATATATATATATATATATATATATATATATATATATATATATATATATATATATATATATATATATATATATATATATATATATATATATATATATATATATATATATATATATATTTGTTTGTGTGTGTGTGACATACTTGGTTCTCGGGTTAAACCGCGTCCAGAATTTGTGAAAACTCGACGTTTCGGCTCCTGTTTTGGAGCAATTTTCAAGAGGTAAAGGAAATATGTAAAGACACTCTAAGGCCTCAATCTGTTTACTCCTTAGAGTGGTGGACAAAGGTGGGTAAAGGAAATATGTAAGGACACTCTAAGGCCTCAATCTGCCTACTCCTTAGAGTGGTGGACAACGGTGAGTAAAGGAAATATGTAAGGACACTCTAAGGCCTCAATCTGCCTACTCCTCAGAGTGGTGGGTAAAGGGAAATATGTAAGAACACTCCAAAGCCTCAATCTGCCTACTCCTTAGAGTGGTGGACAACGGTGAGTAAAGGAAATATGTAAGGACACTCTAAGGCCTCAATCTGCCTACTCCTCAGAGTGGTGGACAAAGGTGGGTAAAGGGAAATATGTAAGAACACTCCAAGCCTCAATCTGCCTACTCCTTAGAGTGGTGGACAAGGGTGGGTAAAGGAAATATGTAAGGACACTCTAAGGCTTCAATCTGCCTACTCCTTAGAGCGGTGGACAAAGGTAGGTAAAGGAAATATGTAAGGACACTCTAAGGCTTCAATCTGCCTACTCCTTAGAGCGGTGGACAAAGGTGGGTTGGGTTGTTGTTGCTCGATTACGGGGCCTCAAACTGCCTACTCCCCAAATCTCGCCGGAGATCATCTGTGAGGGACAAAGGTGGGTAAAGGAAATATGTAAGGGCACTCTAAGGCCTCAATCTGCCTACACTTAGAGTAGTATCCTTACATATTTCTTTTACCCACCTTTGTCCACCACTCTAAGGACTAGGCAAATTGAGGCCTTAGAGTGTCCTTACATATTTCCTTTACCCACCTTTGTCCACCACTCTAAGGAATAGGCAGATTGAGGCCTTAGGGTGTCCTTACATATTTCCTTTACCCACCTTTGTCCACCACTCTTAGGACTAAGCAGATTGAGGCCTTAGAGTGACCTTACATATTTCCTTTACCTCTTGAAAACGGCTCCAAAACAGAAGCTGAAACGTCCAGTTTTCTTAAATTCTGGACGCGGTTTAACCCAAGAACCAAGTATGTCTCACATTAAATACCGCGGAAATCTTATGTACCTATGTATGTATGTATTTTATATTATTAAAGGTGTATATTGTTTTATAGAAGTTTTACTGCCATTTGATTTTTATGTTTATTGTGGCTTAATAATTGGTTTTCTTATGTGTTATTTAAGGTAATTATAGCCGTTTTACGTGTTTATATAACACTCTGTATTTCAGAAAATATAACGATTAAAAAAATATACTTCTAGTATCAATTAACATCAATTACCTGATTACAACATATCAGACACCTACCTTTATGTTAGCAGCTCAGTAGAAATCTCTATTAGTGAATTTTCTTAGAAAAAATTCACTAATGGGGAGATCCCGACTTTTGAATTTTGAAAAAATTTTTGCAAGTGAGCGCGAACTAGGACCCCTAGAACCCATATCCGGGGTCAGTTTCAATTTTTATATGTTTATATATATATATATATATATATATATATATATATATATATATATATATATATATATATATATATATATATATATATATATATATATATATATATATATATATATATATATATATATATATATATATATATATATATATATATATATATATATATATATATATGTACGTATCACACCGATAACTCAAAAAATAATGGGCCGATTTTGATAAAATTTGGCACGTACCTTTCTTTTATTAATAGCTTGGATAAGTTCGTTAGTCAGGAAAATCGGACGAGGTTTTCCGGGAAAATTTTGAGTTTTCATTCGAAAAAAATTCATATCTCAAAAAGTAACAAGCCGATTTTAATAAAATTTGGCACATACCTTCCTTTTATAAATGGCTTTGACATGTTTGTTAGTTAGGAAAATCGGACGAGGTTTTCCTGAAAAATTTTGAGTTTTTATTCGAAAAAAATTCATATCTCAAAAAGTAATAAGCCGATTTTAATAAAATTTGGCACATACCTTACTTTTGTAAATGGCTTTGACATGTTTGTTAGTCAAGAAAATTGGACGAGGTTTTCCGGGAAAATTTTGAGTTTTCATTTGAAAAAAATTTATATATCAAAAAGTAATGAGCCGATTTTAATAAAATTTGGCATGTACTTTCCTTTTGTAAATGGCTTTGACAAGTTCGTTATTTAGAAAAATGGGACGAGGTTTTCCGGGAAAATTTTGAGTTTTCATTTGAAATTTTTTTTTATCTTAAAAAATATAAAATCTATGATAACCAAATTTGGTAGGTAGATTTACGATATAAAAAGTAAACTATACACCAAAATTTAGATTTCTATGTTACAAGAAAAAAAAGTTATAATGAAATATTTTGTGCCAGATCATTTCTATGAAAATTCACTACCATAACGCACTTGCTGCGTCCAGGCTTTTTCTTCAGGTAGTGGTTTCAAATGACCTTCAAATTGTTTTAAAAACAACACCTAGAACCAATTTGTTTGATTATTATGAATTTTTATACTTTTATTTTTATGTTTACTCTTTTGTTGGTTCCAAATATATAAATCATATCAATTAAACTGTTTTCTAAATTCAAAAATTATGCAACAGTTTATTATTTTTAAATTAGAATGGTTTATACATTCTCCTTGACAATAAAAATATAATGATAAATTGTGGGTTTGCTAGCATTCGTTAATAAATCATTTCATAATATGCATTATCGGCCTTTTTAAATTAAAACCTTTTGATAAATACTTGTTTTAAAAACATACAAAATAACTGTGTAGTGATATAACAAATTTTACTTTACTTATGTTATATTATCATTAGGTACACATGTTACGTTTATAAATTTCAAATGGATTATATTTTACTAGTCCCTGTTCTGAAGTCCCAGAGCAGTATAGAACGCCCTCTGCATTTGGTGTAAGAACTAAGAATTTGATCAATCGCGCTTGGTAATGTTTTCGTTTTACTTGAAACTAAAAAAAACAGTTTAAATTCGCAAATGTCAATTATAATGTGAGGTTAAATTTGCTACACATGAATTTGTTTTAAGTTTCGCCAATAATTATATTGTTTTTAATCCAAAAACCCGTTTACTGTTATATCAGGATAATACTACTCGTTTATCTTGATATAAATGTGTTTTTACTCACTGTTTTATCATATATATGTGACAATTTATGTTCTACTGGCTTTTTGTAACAAAAACGTTAACTTGTTCAACGTATTTAGTTTCAATCGCACTTTTAACTACATAATTTTCAAAAGCAGATTTAACAGGGTGTTGCTTGCTACACTAACGAACCAACAAGAAGGATTTTAAAATTTTTAAACAAATTCCTGTCGATTTTCACTTTTCGTTGGCTATTTCCATGAACACAATGCAACCCAGGTAACTATCTGAAGTAAAGTTTTAATCTGCCATTGTCAAAATTATTAGTATGAAATATTTTGACCTCTTCTTTTTCATTAAACGTTAAAATCTAATTTACCTGATTCAAATTCTCCACCTGTCATTGTGTTCTGCATTAAACAATGAACAGTTTTGTTGTGATTTCTTTTGAATATTAATGTTCTTTAAGATTTATTCTCCTTGTTCAAAATTGCCGTGTGTTAGATTTTTGTATCGAAATTTTCAGTAAAACTTGAATTAACTTACTTTTTAACCACTTTAAGACCTTAATTGCATTCAAATTACTTAGCTTGTACCTCTGGCTATGTTCTTCCAGCAATTTTTTCTCATTTAACCCCTACAAATACAAACTGTGACGTCATTTCCGCAAAGCGCACATGTCACATCAAAACTTTGCAAATCCAATTCACTTATTTAAATTACAAAAAAAAACTTATACTAACTAATATACAACCCCCTTACAATGTAATTTTACAATCTTTACTTATCCTATATTTCACTGTGGCTCACAAATTTTCAGTCCTTTTTAATTATTACTGGCCCACGTTTGTGGCCACACATACTTTTACAAAGTTTACATCTTATCTTAGACATTCATTTTTACCACTCGTGCATAATGATCTGATTTGTATACTTGGGACTATCGTTGTTATTGACCCAATAAATAATTCTTGATTATCTGAGTCCTTTCGGTATATGATATGTAAAATCCACAATATGCATTATAAATTACCCTTTTTGACCTTGACATTCTCTAGAATTGTTATATTTTCTTAGTTTACAGTTACCTTATGATCATAGAGTGTTTTAGTGTATGGCGGTTTCTGTGTAGTGCATGTTAGTTAATCTTACTCATACTATTTTTGTTTGTTTTCAATTTGGGTTTAGCTATAATAACATAGTAATACATATATAACACACACACACACACACATATATATATATATATATATATATATATATATATATATATATATATATATATATATATATATATATATATCCTGTGTGCTCAGCGACTCTGAATTGAATTTCAGCGATAACTGGTTACCTCTAAAATAGTTAAATGAGATTGAATATGTTTTAGTCATATTCAATTGTAAGTTCATTTCATTGTACCACTGTTCCAGAATTCTCAGTGATTGTGAAGCCTCATAAATTAGATCACTATCTAAAGGAGCTCGTAAAACCAAAGATGTATCGTCAGCAAACAGGGTTGTCTTATAGGGCAATACTTCAGACAGTTCGTTAATATAAAGTAAGAACAAGACTGGCCCAAGGATTGAGCCCTGGGGCACATCTCTTTCTATAATCTTCCACTCAAATGGCAGAAACACTTCTGTCTTATGATCATTAAAAGCCACACATTGTTTCCTGCCTAATAGGTATGACTTCATTAAATTCAGCGAGACTCCCCTGAAACCCAGCAATTCCAACTTAACTAACAGTTTGTCATGGGACACGCTATCAAAAGCTTTAGATAAATCCAGCATCATACACATCGTGCTTTCACGCTTATTTAGACCCTCTGTAATTGCCTTGATAACTTGAAAATTGCCCTGTTAGTTGACCTTCTCTTAATATAGCCATTTTGATTCTCACTAAATATTTTATGTTTCTGTAAAAAATCCACTATTTGCTTGCATAGAATTTTTTCTATTATTTTTGCTATATTCGAAATTAGTGAGATAGGTCTATAATTGGTAAGTAGAGATATGCCCACTCTTATGTATCAGAATCACTAGTGAGTTCTTCAAGTCATCAGGAAACAATACCTCAGCCAGGAATAAGTTTATATATATATATATATATATATATATATATATATATATATATATATATATATATATATATATATATATATATATATATATATATATATATATATATATAATATATAAATTCAAACAGACCTTGGTCTCGGATTCTAGTGGCCCAAATTTGCGCTCATTTGAAAAAAAATTTTGCATTTTCAACATCGATACCTCTCTATTAGCGAATTTTAAAAAATAAAAATTTACCTGAAATACACTTTTTTTTTCCTTTATTTTCAGAGATCATTTTATTGTCGAACCGACAGTATAAAAAGTGGTGACGCACCAAGTGCGTTATAGTAGCGAATTTTCATAGGTTTTCAAAAAATAAACCATAATTGAAGAGAAGTATGCAAAAATGGAAGTCGTACAAACAAGAGCCAGTAGAAATATTTGTAGAATAGGGACATCCTGAAGAAGCTGCTATGTTAACAGAATTAATAGTGACAACTCCAAATTACATCTGTAGCTAATTTGTGTCTTTTACATACGAAACCAAACGCTTATTTTTATACAGTAGATTTTACTATTTATATACAAGATAAGGCGC
Source organism: Tillus elongatus (assembly GCA_964006375.1). Taxonomy (NCBI): domain Eukaryota; kingdom Metazoa; phylum Arthropoda; class Insecta; order Coleoptera; family Cleridae; genus Tillus; species Tillus elongatus. The sequence goes on from OZ023263.1 coordinate 161,029,867, forward strand.
CCTCGTGGCGCAGGTTATTAGGTTCCAGCGCGAGGTCCCGGGCGGGCCAACAAGAAGTTGACCTTGTCTGAGAAATTGTTAATTATTAAATAAAAGTCGCAGCATTGCGATAATGGCCTAATATGCCACAACCATGAAACTAATGTTAAAAAAAAATGTATGCAAGATAAATAAAATACATAGGGCAACTTACTTTGCCTCCTGGACCTGTTATAACTCATTTATCTTACATTTAAACATCTGCTTTTTATAAACAATTCCTTAAACTTCAGTGAAATTTTTCTGTCAATATAATATGTCAAAATAATTTGACATTCTGTGTATTGCAGAAGCTCTTGACAGTTAAATAATTTAATATCTCCATCTTTGTTTATTGCATTAAACCTTAGTGTTTTTCTCCAACAACAGGGAATATTTTTTGCGGTATTTTTAAAATTCAGTTAAATTTAATTCCAGTAAAAGTTTACAAAGAATTAATTTTTTCGTTAACGTCGGCCTATTTCCGCGCCTATGGGCAATCACCGACGGTAGGGGGCAGTTTCATTTTAGTATCCTGGAAATTTTTTCGAACCCCTGTCTTTCTTTAATGTGCCCAACATCGCATGGTCGGCGGGACCGACGGCTGAAGCCCCCTCGGAAGCGTGAAACGTGCAGACATTCAACCTGCTCAAACACAATGCCACAATCTCCATTGATGGTAATTTACAGTATGTACTGAAAAATAATGCAGTGCTTTTGCTGGGAACCGAACCCGGGAATCCTAGGTACAGATGCACACGTCTTTACCAGTGGACCATCGAGGCTGCAAAAAATGAATTTTAGAACATTGTATCTGTGGTTTGATGGAAATTTATAGGTTAAATTCCGTAAAAATAAATTGATGAATTTCAAAGATATAGCATTTTCGAGAAGAAAAGTTGCAGTTCTCCATGCAAAAACTGGACTCACAAAACTGGCCAACGAAAATAGGCTCCGGATAGAATTTTCCAGTGTAATGAAAAAGTCTTTAGGTGACCTAGAAGCTTCACAAACGATGTTGTACATATATGTATATATACAGGGTTGGTAAAAAGTATAGGAAACACTAGTATTTCCTGAGATATTCGTTATTTAAAAACTTTTTTGATAACAGGATTTTCGACATATTTTTTGCTATAAACTGGCACTATTGAATCAAAAGTATCGGAAAACACTTGTATTTCTTGAGATATTCGGTATTCAAAAACATTTTTGATCAAAAGATTTTTGCTACAAACTGGCGCTATTAATTTTTTTCGAACGTAAACAACCTCGTTGCTATGGCAACTATATCTTTTTTAAATGGCAATACTATTTTTTGGCAATTTAGTAAAAAAACGTCTCTTTGTTTATACGGCCCTATTAAATTTTAATCGGGTTCCATGAGGAAAAAAACTGAGAAGCAATTAATTTGAATTTCAAAAGAAACTAATAAGACAAAAATATATTGAAACGTGTAATAATAATGATAAACTAATTAAATGTTAAAAATGTTGTCCATTATTATCAATATCACAAAGGAATTTATTACATTCATTATGCTGGAGTGCATAATCTGTCTTGTTTGGCCAATAATTCTGGCTTTTGGGTTCTCCAGATTCAATAACCTGTCTTCGTAGACAACATTCTTGTCTCAAGTGACCCTAAAGAAAAAGTCCAAAAATTGGCCCACGCGTCTTCCAAAATGACTGGTAGCTCCATCTTGCTCTAACCAAAGTTCATTAACTGGACGCACTAAAACCATAGTAGACATAATTTTTCCCCTAATAGATTTAAATATTTTGTTTATTAACAAATTTACGCAGTGTCAAAGTAGCGTCATCTGAGAAAATAATATTTTACCAAATTCCGTATTCTCACTAGATTTGCCTATCATGATATTACAAAATTCAACAGCTCACAAAATTTCTATTCTTTCCACAAAAAACAAAAAATATATATCTTGCCATTTAAAAAATAGTGCTGCAAATTGAATCATAACTGCCATATAGCTGTGATAATTTATTCTCTCCAGAAAGACATTCTGATTAAATGAATTTAGGGACCATGACTTTACCACAAAGAAAATATTTGTATTCCTGTACCCATAAGCTTTTAAAACGTTATGTTACTCAATTTTTATTAAAAAAATTTGAATTTTCACCAAATCACCCCTTATGTATCCCCTACCCCCTGAAGCGATCTTACCCAAAAACAATTCAAAAGGTTCCTTTGTCGGATGCTACCTGGATACCAAATTTGAAGATGATATATCCATTTGTCCAAAAGTATTGCGCCAATTAACAGATAGACGTACATGCCGACAAATCGAAAGACCGACCGACCGGTAGACAAAAGTATTTTCGTCCAGAATCAATTTTTCTATGTGTTTTGAGACTTTTTAGGCGTTTTTAGCAAAAATTCGAAATTTTTGTCAACAATATTCCACCCCCACACATTCAACCTCTTATTTAATTTTAGCACAGAATACCAGCTGTTTGATGAAATTAAAAGTTTTCTAATAAATAAACCCTAAAACGTTATATTACTCGAGTTTTAACGGAAATATATCAAATTTTACCAAATATCATCCCCTATCCACTAAGGCGATTTTACTCAAAAGCAATCCGAACCGTTCGTTTGTTGAGTGTTAACTGTATACCAAATTTGAAGACGATATCTCAATTCGTTCTAAAGTTATCGTGGCTACAAACAGACAGGCCAACAGACCAAAACAAATTTCGTTCGCAAATCATATTTTCTCTATGTTTTGATACGTTGTACGACGTTTAAGCGAAAAACAATTTTTGAAATTTTTGTCGCCGATGCGATACTTCCACGCGTTGTGACGATGTGGAAGTAAAATGTACGAGCACCATGACCTTTATTGCCGTTTTCAGCAGTTTAGCCACACGCGATGTGGAAGTAAAATATATAGTTGTCTTTGCAACAAAGTTGTTTATACTAGGAAAAATTGAATATTGCCAGTTTGTAGCAAAAATATGTCGGAAATCTTTTGTTAAAACATTTTCTTTAATATGGGCATTTTCTGTCAGCATTTGGTTCATCTTTCAATTGTTCAATTAATTTCTTATGTGGATTTTCGTTGAGGCACCGTTAGGCTCCGGGCCATTATATCATGTTGCTGAAGCCCTTTTTGCGGAACCATCGTCCTCCTCATTCCCTTCTATACTCTGATACCGTAGCACTTACATCAACAATACTTCGTGGCCAGTTATTTTAAGGTTTGTTCGCGGTCACAAGTGACTTTCGACCGATTTTGCACGATTTCATTGTGCTACCTGGCTGTCTGAAAGGATATAAATCAGTGCATTCTTGAGTATTACTTCCACATCGTCACAACGTGTGGAAATATCGGCAACATTTTTTAATTTGTCTGTCGGTCTGTGTGCCTGTCTGTTTGTAGCCACGATAACTTTAGAATGAATTGAGATATCGTCTTCAAATTTGGTATACAGTTAGAAGCCGACAAACGGGCGGTTTGGATTGTTTTTCGGTAAAATCGCTTTAGGAGATAGAGGATGAATGGGGGGTGATTTGGTTAAAATCGACATTTTTTCGTTAAAACTCGAGTGATATAACGTTTTAGGGTTTGTTTATTAGAAAACGTTCAATTTAATCAAATATTTGGTATTCTGTACTGAAATTAAATAAGGGGTTGAGTGTGTGGGGGTGGAATATGGGTGACAGAAATTTCGATCTTTTGGCCAAAACGGTGTAAAAAGTCGCAAAACTTATAAAAAACTTAATTCTGGAACGATTTTTTTTAGTCTGTCGGTCTGCCCGTCTGTCGGCCTGTACGTCTGTCTGATAATAGGCGCAATAACTCTCGAACGACTTAAAATACCATCTTCAAATTTGGTAGAGACAAAGGAACGATTCGAATTGTTTTTGGGTAACATCGCTTCAGGGAGCGACAATCTAAATTCATTTCATCAGAATGTCTTTCTAGGGATAGTAAATTATCGCAGCTATGTGAAAGTTATGATTCAATTTGCAGCATTATTTATTGTACGAAGTGCATCTGCATATAAGAAAAACAAGAAATTGTTTCGGGTCATTTCACTTGTAAACTTTGTAGCTTGTCGTACTCGAGCGTTGTGCCTGATTAAGAACAAACACTTTTTATTTGTAAAAACCAAATAATTTTACTTCCACATTGTCAATACATATGGCATCCGCGACGAAAATTTCAATTTTCTTTTCGCTTAAACGTCGTAAAAAGTGGCAAAACATATAGAAAAGATGATTTGGGAACAAAACGGTTTTATGTCGGTCTATCCGTCTGTCGGTTTGTATGCCTGTCTGTTTGTAGCCACGATAACTTTAGAACGAATTGAGATATCGTCTTCGAATTTGTCATACAGCTAACACCCGCCAAAAGGACAGTTCGGATTGTTATTGGGTAAAATCGCTCTAGTGGGTGGGGGATGATTTGGTGAAAATTGTTATTTTTTTCACTTAAAATTCGAGTATTATAGCGTTTTAGGGTTTGCTTATTAGAAAACTTTCAATTTCACCAAACATCTGGTATTCTGTGCTGAATTTGTGGGGCAGAAATATCGGTGACAGAAATTTCGATTTTTTTTGCTAAGACTGCGTTAAAGTTTCAAAACATAAAAAACTTGATTTTGCAACGAAAATTTATTATGGCTGTCAGTCCATTGTTCGGTCGGTCTGTACGTCTGTTTGTTAGTAGGCGCAATAACTTTCGAATGTATTGAGGTATCATCTTTAAATTTGGTATCCAGTTAGCACCCGACAAAGGAACGCTTGGAATTATTTTTGCGTAAGATCGCTTCATGGGGTAGGGTATCAGTAAGTGGTGATTTGGTAAAAATTGACGTTTTTTCGTTTAAACTCGAGTAATATAACGTTTCAGAAGTTTGTGGGTACAGGAATACGAATATTTTCTTTGTTGTAAAGTCATGGACCCTAAATTCATTTCATGACAATGTCTGTCTGAGGATAGTAAATTATCACAGCTATGCTTATACGTTATGATTCAATTTGCAGTTTTTGTATATAATTTAATTGCTAATTTGTAAAAGCTTTTTATAATTTTTTATTGTACCGAATTTTTCGTAAAGCGAAAATTCACTAATAAGGAGATCTGTGTTTATATATATATATATATATATATATATATATATATATATATATATATATATATATATATATATGTATATATATATATATATATATATATATATATATATATATATATATATATATATATATATATATATATGTACATATCACAAATTGTGATACGGCGTTTTTGCCAATATAGATAGCGGAGTCCCATGATAATGACGCATTTAGAGAGCTTTTTGTTTGTATTACTTGTCGAAAAAATGGAGCTACCGTATACAGGTACTCTCCAATAATGGTTGATTTTGTTGTTGAAATAGTGTTTCCGTAGAAATAATTTTTTGTAAGATTTGTGTGATATGTTGGTAATTAATAATAAATGTTTAATAAGTTATTGTGAAAAAAAATTTGTCGAATTTTTGTGAAAAATATAATTTAGTGTAATATTACTGAAGGCAATTTCTGTCAAAAAAATTGTGATTTTTTTTCAATTTTGTTCCTAAAACTGTTTGTGAATAATTGTTTCTTGGTAGGTGTGATAGTAGCTTGGAGAGGTTCGTTGGCCAGGAAAATCGGACCAGTTTTTTCTGGAACCTTTTAAGTTTATTTTTGGAAAATGTTTGCACTTTTTGAAACCACAAAGCTATTTTAATGAAATACGATAGATTGTTACTAATATATAGGTTACACTGCCAACCAAATGCCATTCTTTTAAAAACAAGACATATTTTAAATTAAAAACATTTTTACGAAAAATCGCTACCATTAAGCACTTGCTGCGTCAAGACTTTTTTGATATTGTGGTCATTAAAACGTTAACTAAGTATAGTCTGTTTTGTAACAAAAAACATCATAAAACGATTCACTACCATAACAAACTTGCTGCGTCAGAACTTTTTATTCATAACACAAAAAAATACAATACAGTAAGTGAGTTAGGGTAGCGGTAAAGGTTGTTTATCCTTTAAACTGAAACAATAAGTCGCTCCTATCTATCAATATACGGATCCTATGTATAAACATAAAGTCGCTAGGTTTAATAGAAAAGTATATAGTTTACCGTCGAATTAGCAGATAAACTGTTTTGCAGATGTAAAATTTATTTATATATGACAATATAATAGAAAAATTAAAGTAAGTGTTATCTATTTTTAATAGCGTTTCCTTTGCTTTTGCATCTTAAACCAGAAGTGAGAGGCAGACAAATAAATTTTATTACAGACACATGCTTTAGTGTATTTCTATGAGTTATGTTTATTTGTGTAATCGTAAATGTAAAAGACAAGATATACAAGTATGCATTAAAATAATAAATATTCTTATTATATCTAAAATAACTGTCGTTTGCAATATAAATTTACATATAAAATAAGGATGTGTGGTCAGTAGCTGTCTTCGAAAACATCATTCGTCTGATTGCTGATTCAATTGCATCACTTCTCTACTATTCTGAGATACATTTTTCAGAAAAAGCTGCCAGCCATATTAGACATATTTACTTAGAATTAAAACTGCAGTCTCACTTAACGTCGCGTATGGAACGTCATTTCGCTATGTAGACGTTCCTGATCCACATTCTACTGCAGCCCGTCAATTACTTCTTTAAAGTTACTAGTACATAATTTAGTCAATACTTAAAAATAATAACTACTGAGGGTTGGCATTATGTATGTGTAAGTTAAATGCTTGCATTGCAGAGTGGGCGTTCAGACATCGGTCCTTTGTACCATGCAATATTGGGCACGTTAAAGATCCCTACACTGCTTACAAAATGCAAAGGTTCCGCAAAATGTCCAGGTTGTTGCAATAAAACTACTTTCTAGGTCAATCATGGTAATTGAAATAGGCCGCCGTATACGCAATGATAAAAATTTTAGCTTGGTCACAACGGACTTAATCACATACAAGGACAGTCCCTTATGCTTTGCCCCTGACCAATTTATAGTACAGGCAATAGAGAATTTTTTTCTGCTGCGTCAAGACTTTTTTGATATTGTGGTCATTAAAACGTTAACTAACTATAGTCTGTTTTGTAACAAGAAACATCATAAAAAGATTCACTACCCTAGCAAACTTGCTGCGTCAGAACTTTCTATTCATAACAAAAAATACAAATACAGTAAGTGTGTTAGGGTAACGGTAAAGGCTGTTGATCCTTTACGGACTTAATCACATACGAGGACAGTCCCTTATGCTTTGCCTCTGAGCAATTTATAGTACAGGCAATCGAGAATTTTTTTCTGCTGCGTCAAGACTTTTTTGATATTGTGGTCATTAAGACGTTAACTAACTATAGTCTGTTTTGTAACAAGAAACATCATAAAAAGATTCACTACCATAGCAAACTTGCTGCGTCAGAACTTTTTATTCATAACAAAAAAATACAAATACAGTGTGTTAGGGTAGCGGTAAAGGTTGTTCATCCTCTACGGACTTAATCACATACGAGGACAGTCCCTTGTGCTTCGCCACTGACCAATTTATAGTACAGGCAATAGAGCATTTTTTTCTGCATTAAACTACAGGAGTTATTTTTTTATAGATAGGTTCAGAATTACGTACTGAATGTAAAAACACAAAATCCTTACAAATTAGGAGGGCGGAAGTGTTGTCATTTAAAAAAAAACCGTTTCGACCTATATCTCCGTAACCGTGCACTTTAGACCAAAATGGTAATGACCTTTATTGTAGATAATTGCATTTTTCATCTTTTTTGTTATATTTTTTTCACTCACCGTTTACAACTTATACGACTATTAGCATTCATTTTTGACTTTTTTTACCTATATATTTGTTAATAATTGTTTAAAAAATAAAATGCTTATAACTTAAATTCTCAATCGACAAATTTTCTAGAACTCCTACTTAAAACTTTTTTTTCTCAAATTATTATTAGTGCATTTTCTTTTAAAAAATTCAATAATGAGGAAAACCGAAAAAATTGAAATAGGCGGTAATTATGCCCCCTAGAACACATATCCGTGGTCAGTTTCAATTTTTATATGTTTATATATATATATATATATATATATATATATATATATATATATATATATATATATATATATATATATATATATATATATATATATATATATATATATATCACACCGATAACTCAAAAAATAATGGGCCGATTTTAATTAAATTTGGTGAATACCTTCTTCTTGTAAGTGGCTTAGATAAGTTCGTTAGACAAGAAAATCGGCGCTGGTTTTCCAGGAAAATGTTGTGTTTTCTTTCGAAAAAAAACCATGTCTCCGGAAATAACAAAGTAAGGGCAACTTAATTTGGTACACGATTTTATGTCACTATACGTAAATTACCTACCAAAATTTAGGTATATGGGTTCAAAGACAAAAAAGTTATAGGCATTTAAAGAAAATAAATTGGGGTTTCCTCAAAACGTCAAAGTCGCGAATTAAAACGTCAAAATTGACAACATTTACGCAAAGAACCTGAAACTAATATAAGCTATGGAAAGAAAATGTCTCGAGAAGAATGTTTTACAAAGCCTGAAGTCTTAGCTTCAACCGTCATTGTCCTTCATTTTACTAAAATATTTCCAGAAAAATTTGTCGATTGAAAACTGCAACATTTAACGCGTTATAACTTTGAAAATATTGATTTGAGAAAAAAAAGTTTTTAGTAAAAATTGTAGTAAATTTGTCTCTTGAAAAGTTAAGTTATAAGCATTTTATTTCTTAAACAATTATTAACCAATATATAGGTAAAACAATCAATAAATGAATGCTAATAGACGTATAAGTTATAAACGGTGAGTGATTCAAAAAAAAAAATTTAACAAAAAAGATGAAAAATACAATTATCTACAATAAAGGTCATTGCCATTTTTGGCCTGAAGTGCACGGTTATGGAGATATAGGCCGAAACGGTTTTTCTCAAAATGGCGGCACTTCCGCCCTCCTAATTTGTAAGGATTTTGTGTTTTTACATTCAGTACGTAATTCTGAACCTATCTATCAAAAAAAAAACTCCTGTAGTTTAGTGCATTATGGACAAGAGTAACAAGCTCCTCTATTGCCCGTACTATTACAGCTACTCTAAAGTTATGATATTTGGGGATTTCAATGCTACGTAGGTGTTTACACTGTTGTCAAAGTATAACATTTTTAAATAAGATAGTAATCACTGTACACGAGTTTAACTGAGGTAAGCCGAACATAAAGATACAAAACACACAGATACGTGGGAATAAAATACCTGCTAGATATGAAAAACTATTTCATAATGTAAATGGACACATACTGTATCAAATATACTATTCAATCTGCAGCTACTTGATAAAAATCAATTATAATATATTTAATAGATGTCCTGAATGGCATTGGACATTAACAAATGCTGAATATGACGTTTTTCATGGGAAAAATTCACTAACAGAGACGTCACGGTGGAAAATTTCCTCAAATTAGGGTCAGGTGAAATTTCTAGATCTTTGTCTATATATATATATATATATATATATATATATATATATATATATATATATATATATATATATATATATATATATATATATATATATATATATCGGTGTGTGTGTGTGTGTGTGTATGTAGGTATATATGGCGTAGTCCTCCATAATTTCAAAATGGCATGTCGCTAAACGATAACTGATAAAATTGGAAGATTTCGATCTTGTATTGTATATTTTATTAAAGCACAAATTTCGTTAATTTATTATTAGTAGTTTTATGTCATTCAATAAAATAATAACCGAAAAAAATTTCTTTGAAACTGTGAAATTCCACGACCGTCGCTTGTCACTAAGCTCTTTCTTGTTTTCTTAACGTGTTAACAAGAAGTACCCTTTAATGAGAATTTCTTTCACCTGATATTATGATTTATCAAAAAAGCTAATTTCCGTCCAAAAATGGATTCGGTGATTCATATTCAATTAACAAACAGAAGTAATCTGTCACCACGGGTGCGTGTCAAGGCCGTCCCGTGTCGAAAATCGGTTAAAAATTTTCGATTTTGAGGGCGCAAGGTGTTAGTTGACTTCCTAGCAATAGATGCCAGCGTTTGGTGTTAACATTTTTTCCAGGAAAATTATTTAAAGTGAGTGAAACTTACAATACCTTTATTATCGTCAGATCCGTCCCATGTAGCAAGTAATGAATGCTAATTTAATGTGTAATTCAGTTACTAAATACGTGAGATAACCATTGTCTTTAAAATATTTCCATAACCCCATTCATATTGGTAGTAAGTTTTAAGTATAAGGTGTTTAAATGGTAAAGTAATCCAAACCGTCTCAGGCTACAAAAGGTCCGAACCGTCCCCTATTTTACAATAATATTTGGGACGGTCTGGATGACCGCGGGGCGGTCTTGGATGTATTGCTATGGTAGGTGTGAAATGATTAATTTATGTTATAGGTACCTACACGTGATAGGTAGTTACATATTTTATTTGATATTTCCGTTTTATTTACTTTAGCGTTCCTTTAAATAATAGATTCCAGTGGATGTTGAAACGTGAAAATCAATTTTGAAAGATGCCAGAGAAACAGCATATAAAAGAAGAATGGATAAAAAATGATGAAAATGGAGAAAAAGCCGATAGAGGACAAAGAGAATAAGGAGAAGAGAAAGCTTGAAGAAACTAGTGGTAGTAATAGCAAATAAAATCAGGACACAGGATATTAAAAGATAACCAAACTGGAGACTCACAAATAAATGAAATAACGAAAAAACAGGAAAAGTATAAAGAAAGACGTGATACTAACAACAAGAGCGAAGATAATCCTAGCTTAGTTGATAAGAACAAGCAAAAAAAACAACTTGAATAACCATATCAGAAAGAAAAAAAAGGTAAATTCGTAGCTAAGCAAAACTTATGAAGAAATTAATAAACATAAAACAGAAACTGAAAGGAAAAGGAGATTACGAGCGAAAATAAAAATGATCCCAAACGCTACGCTTTTGAAAAAGAGAAAGAGATCAAGAAGTACGAGAAGGCGAGAGGCAAGCCTAATAAAAAATATTTCTGCAATGAAACCCCGCAAGCGCAGAGCTCAAAGAGAAAAGTATGGCGTCCAGCTAAAAAGACGCAGAGAGACAAAAGACGAGTGGAGGGGCAAATAAGTGTATTAGAAGATAACACTCCTCCCCTATCGCCTCGGATGTTAAAGGAGCAGCAAATAGTTGAACAACAAGTACATGGTAGAGTAACAAAACAAATAAAACGGGGAAAGGAAAATACTAAACGAAATGGGACAAAAGCCTATAGGGACTTCCATAAAATTTAAGAAGAAAACACGTATTTGAATAAAAAAATCAGAAAAATAGAAACAAAGGTATTATAGACTGAAAAATGTTTAAACTAAAATAAACATCGCTTCTGCTGAAGAAAACGCCGAGGAGATTCTCAAGCCCAAAGTTAACACTAAACGGCGTTTAAAAAGGTTCATTTTGTGTGTGATAAGAACGTTTCGTTTATTACGTTTGAACTTACTTTAAATTATTTATTTTTATTAATAGATATTGAATGATATCAATACTGTTATGTATTAACGAAAACAATATTTTCTATTATAGTTTATTCTATTATTCCTTTTTGCGTCCAAATAGAATAAAGTTTATTGCCTGTCACGTTTTTATTTCAAATCGTCCCATTTTTGCACGTCCGTCCTACTTTTCTACCACCGTCCCTCGTGATTTTCGTACAATTTTGAGTATTTGTAACTATAGTCTCGGAGTAATATCGGCTGACAATAATCTTGCCATCAATTGTCATTCAAAAAATTGCCCTTTGTGTTGCAGTAATGACTAGTTGATTTTATTATAACTTTTTTTCTGAAAATATCACACGTAAATTCATATTATTGGTTTCGAGCTAAAAATTTAGCGCTACTACTATTAAAATATAATATTAGAACATGTTTCCAAACTAAAAAGAAATGAGTTACATACATTTTATTTTTCAAAAATTTTCATAAGACATTGTAAAATTATGGCTCCTGTTTTTGAGCCATTTTCAAGAGGTAAATAAAATTAACTGTAATGCCTACATCTGCCTACTCCTTATAGAGGAGGATAAGGGTGGGTTGGGTTGTTGTAGCTCGATTATGGGGCCTCAAGCTGCCTCTACCCTCCAAATCTCACCGCAGATCGTATCTGAGGCGTCAGTGTGACTTTTTGCCAGATTAAACGATAAATGTGATTCCACTAAATTCACCCATGAAATATAACTTAACAACGAATTACCTTTTATTGATGTATTAGTCATTAAAAATAGAGACACTTTAGAATTTGACATCCACAGAAAGAAAACCAGTTACATTTCGACTGACTGACACCTTTTCATATTTTTTTAAAAGCATGTCCGATTGGGCTGGTTAACGAAATTGTTCAAAAGAATTACCAAAGCAACATACCTGCCCAGTTTAATAAAAATCAAGTATTTATTTTTTAAGGTGTCGCGCAGATACCTATATGTATACTATATGTCTGTGTATATATATATATATATATATATATATATATATATATATATATATATATATATATATGTATATATATATATATATATATATATATATATATATATATATATATATATATATTTATATATATACTTCTTCTGTTGACACTCGTGAGCTTATATGTGATCCATGAAGACACAAAAATCAGATGTCATTCACGGAAATTGTATCTGTTTTTTTTATTTTAACAATGCTTTTATAATGCTAACCATGTAATCACAGCTTTTAAAGGTGTCCTATTTTCTGTTTTGTGTGTCTTTTAGATTTGCTATGTCTCCAATCTTGTAAAATGTTGCACGTTCCCCTTCTTGTGTTTCTAAAAAATAAAATATTTCATTGTTAAGCTTTCGGTAAGAAAATGTATGTAATGTATACCTAGCTGTATTTTGTAGGCTCCTGAAGAAGCACCAAAGTGCCTGGGAAATATAGAGTATAGGGCATCTATTAGCCAAAAACTTGTATGATTCCTTTCCCAAATTTTAGAGATCCTTAGCCCTTATCGAGATCCTGAATTTTGGTAACTATGTGTACGACCCTTACTCCTCCTAGTCTGTTTATATTTACACACACACACACACACACACACACACACACACACATATATATATATATATATATATATATATATATATATATATATATATATATATATATATATATATATATATATATATATATATATATATATATATATATATATAACGGGTGTCAAAATTTGTTATTCCGATTATAAACTGGCCACGATTCATACAAATCTGCATTGAGTGTTGTACTATAGTGACAGATGGCAAGCAAACGCTTAGCAATTAATTGTGGTTTGGTGATTAAGGAGGTATTTACTATTAAAGAGACTAATGAATTAAATCTAAATGATCAATTGTCTCGTCGTGAGCTTGTTAATTGGGCCTTAGAAAAAAAAAGCAAAAACACTATTAATTTCTTCATAGACGAACCTCTTTTTAAAATTGGAAGATACGTAAACGATCAGAATTTTTAGATATGGGATAAGGAAAATATAAGAAGAATACTGGAGGACCGACAGTATCTAAAACAAGTGACTGTGTGGTGTGATTTTTGAGCTGGATGCGTGATTGGTCTTTGTTTCTTCCAGGATGTCGCTGGCGATACGGCTAATGTGAATGAGGCTTGATACAGGACAACGATAAAAACTTAGTTGTGGAATGAATTGGTAGCTATGGATGACCAGAATATGGAGTTTCAACAGAACGGTGTCACCATAGAGCGAATGAAACAATCAGTCGTTTGCTTATCGAATAGTTTCTGACGTAAAATCACCGCTTGGTCGTGAAAGCTAACACCACTGAATTATTATCTGTGGGTTTCTTTTAAAGAAAAGAGTGTACGCTAACGATCCTCAAACCACTGAACAGATTCGAGATAATATGATTAATTCTATATACATCACAAGATTTTGTATATATAATATTAGCACACTGAAGGGACAGAGGTGGTCAGTTGCGTAGAGATCATTTTTACATTAAAATAGAAAAAATAAATTACAACATTCAAAATAACTCTTGCATTTTATTATTAAATTGAATCCGAAGGTGAAATTTGGACACCTAATATAAACATGTAGAAATTTTGACTAACCCCATGTATGGGTTCTAATTCGCTCTAACTCTCGCACATTACCTGATGAAATATTTTAAAAGTTTCACCATCGTGGCCTCTTTATTGGAGAGTTTTCTTAATAAAATTCACTAAAAGATGCCTAAACGTGATCGTCAAAAAACTAGGCATTGAAATCATTTTACCCCTTCTAACTTCTCTAAACAAACAACTCAACAGTTTGCTATAAAAACTAATAATATTGTCAATATTAAAGAAAACACATTGATTTGAAATACCTTAGTGTACCTTCCAGAACAACATATTCTAAAAGCTTTCGCATGAAAAACATAGTGATCTAAAATTATAATCATGCCGTGAATCATTCCCATGAAAAATGGCACATCGCGGGTATTTTTGTTTTGCCAGTCACCATTGAATAAGGACAAATTTAGCGTACCCAAAATAGTCAGTGAATAACCGCAAAAACAATAACCTAATAAAAACATAAATAAGTTGGCTGTGTCATTAAGCAATTGATAAATAGAGTCTTGGATGATTAAATCCTACCACTTAAATGACGCTACCAAGAAAACTCGTTATCTCATTATTATATACTGATGCATTATAAACTGCATAAACAGAACCTTAAAATAATCGTCATGTTCTTCCAAAAATACAAAAATCTGAGTCAGACATGCGCGTGTCGTTACCATGTGAAACTACTTTACTGTGACATGCTTAATTTGAATGAAGGTACGGACTGGCCAAGTGAACATTGTTTTTTCATGGACTCGCTGATAGTGATATTTTTAATAAAGATTTCTTTAAATCTATCTTTTTATCGTGGCTGCATTATCGGCAACAGTTGTCTTACAGACGTACGCGACATATTTTGGCGTTTGCTAAGAATCAAATCTGTAACAGTTCTTATTATTTTATTAATCGTATACAGGGTGCCATAGAACAAACTACAATGCACAGCACCACATGATAGAGGAACAAAAAATAATAAAAAAAAGTTCCTATATACCAATGTGGGATTGTTTTTTGTTTTTAAGTTATAGGCTGGTGATTTTTTTATAAATTGAAAAGATATTTATTAAATGTTTAATTAAACAACATTTAAGAAAATGTGAGGTAATTAGCTCTACAGAAGGTGTTCAATTTGTTTTTAGGTTATATGCTGGTGATTTTTTTTTATAAATTGAAAGGGCATTTATTAAATGTTTAATTAAACAACATTTAAGAAAATGTAAGGTAATTAGCTCTACAGAAGGTGTTCAATTTGGTGACCTTATTCTTGGATATACGTTTCCAATCTTCGTGTTAATGATTGAGGGCGGCTTTGAAATATATTCGGATTATTACGAAATCTATCAGCAGACTTAACAATGTATATAACAATAACAATTTATATAACAATATACATTGATTTTTGTTCTTGAAGACAATTTTCTGTCATTATGCAGATGTAGTGTTGCATGACCCCTGACACAATGGATGAAGTTGTGACCTGTTAAAACCTTCCTGTATAGTTTTGAGTTAAATTTTTTGAGAATTGTTCAAAAATTATCCCCTGAAGATGACCTCTTGAAGTGTCGAAATGCGTCGGGAGTAAGATAAATCTGAAATAAATTTTGGTGTCTGGAGGAGAAGCCGTTACATTCAACGTTTAATTATGGTAATTCCAAACGGTGTCACGTTCAGAAATGAAAGCAGACTTAACAATTTTGTTTCATAATTGCCCGTCAATATTTATTTCTGCTGCCCTTGCTTCACTTTGCATAAACCCCGAAAATGAAAAATCCAGGAGATTAAAATTGGGACTACGAGTTGGCCATGGTATAGATCCACCACGCTCAATCCACCTATTTCCAAATCTTCTTTGCAAAAATTCCCTTGCCTTTTGAGAAAAGTTAGCTGGCACGCCGTCATGCATGTAGCACATTCTTCTAATAATATCCAATAGAACATAATAAAGTGTTCAGTTCATTTTCCAAAAAAATTCGATACAGATCATCTGTCAATCGACTGGACAATCGCAATGGACCAATTAGATAATTTTCGATTATACCTACCTACACATTAATAGAAAACCCATAGTGGTGATTCCGTATTACGGTATGATGATATCTTCTTTGCAAAAATGCCCTTGCTCTTTGAGAAAAGTGAGCTGGCACGCCGTCATGCATGTAGTACATTCTTCTAATAATATCCAATAGAACATAATAAAGTGTTTAGTTCATTTTCAAAAAAAAAAACGATACAGATCGCCTGTCAATCGACTGGACAATCGCAATGGACCAATTAGATAATTTTCGATTATTCCTGCCTACATATTAATAGAAAACCCATACTGGTGATTCCGTGTTACGGAATGATGAGGGTTTTCATCGCTTAAATAATGCAGGTCATGTATGATAAAAACACCATATCGACTAAAACTAACTTCATTGGTAAGTAAAATTAATGACAGGACATTTTGTCCTTGATTTTGCAACTACTTGCAATATTGTACATGCGGTAAAAAATCCTATTCCAATAGGCGATTATTTTTTTGGGAATAAAATTGGTGAAGTTGTTCAGTGAAGACTTGCCTTACTGCCTCACGTTTAAAATTCGGTGCAGTAGCACTTATTCTCGGATTATTTTCCACTATTTGCAATATGCCTTCTTCGTTTGCAACAGAACGACGAATTCTGAGAGTCCCAGTATCAACTTTTGATTTCTTAACGTCAATAAATAATCTAACATTAGGAACTTGTCTTAATGGCTATCTCTCTTGATGCATACGTTAAGCTTCGGAACAATTTTATCGAGCTTCGCCGTAACTGTCAGCTGTATTCTGCAAAAGTATAGCGAACCATTTTTGAAAGCAACTTAAAATAGTGCATTTTTTCTACGAAAAATCACTAAAAACAACCAACGAGTAAACTAAATAATAGGTAAGTGAGGTGTGAGACACGAAACACGTGCCGACATCTCGTTGCGGAACCAAGCAGTATGTTGTCACGGTAGCTTAAAATAACTCAGAATGTTAAAAAATAGATACTGTATACAATCAACTAACAATCTAATAAATTGTCAGCCCTGGACCATTTCTTCCCAAATATAGGGACAAAGTATATCCCTATAGGCTAGATGTATTCTCACCACAATTAGAATCGTAAACCGGTCTCGCTCTAATTAGAGCTCGTCAGTACGGCATACTAATTGCAGCGAAAATACACCTATAAAGTAATACGGTTATGGTGGCCAGCCTCCCAAAACTAAGTGAGATGTAAGACACGAAACACGTGCCGCCATCTCGTTGCGGAACTAAGTAGTATGTTGTCACGGCAGCTCCAAATAACACAGAATGTTAAAAAATAGAGACTGTATACAACCAACTAACAATTTTGTAAATTGTCAGCATTTCTTCCCAAATATTGCCTGGCCCATTTCTTCCCAAATATAGGGGCAAAGTATGTAAGGCTAGATGCATTCTCACCACAATTAGAACCGTAGACCGGTTTCGTTCTAATTAGAGCTCGTCAGTACGGCATACTCATTGCAGCAAAAATACACCTATAAATTAATACGGCTATGGTAGCCAGCCTCCCAAAAACTAAGTGAGATGTAAGACACGAAATACGTGCCACCATCTCGTTGCGCAACCAAGTAGCATGTTGTATATATAATAATAAAAGTAGTATGTTGTGTGTATAATAGGTAATGATGAACACGACAAACTTTGAAAAAACTATTGCAATATTAGTTTAACAGTTACCTAATTTGTATCGTTTTATAAAACCATAGCCTACCTACTACTGGCAAACCTTTTCCAATGCGAATATTGTGATATAATAATTACAGGGTTAAGCAATGGTATTTTTTCGATAAACCAAATAAAATTTATATTCTGACACAAAATAGTGCAAAGGTATACTGTGCACTAATGTTGATTCAATTATCTCTTTACAATGACAAAAATTAAACAACTCAAAAGTTTGTGAAAAAGAATTCATCAGCTTGAAACTTCAAAACAAAAAGCGGTCGGACATTAGTGTATAGAACCTTTTTTATTATTATGTTTTCAAACAATATTAATGGGTAACATTACTGTTTTGACACTGCAGTTGTAGAAGCTGCTCGTGGTTTTTAACCTTTGTGTCTATCATTATCCATTTCTTTAAAGTGGTTCTCTACTCTAAAAAACATACATACAATATGTCTTTATCTAAATCATAGATTCCCAAAGTGGTCTATATCGACCCTAAGGTGCGACTCGAACCTGGAAGGGGTCCATATCAGCGAAAACAATCGGGCTGCATAAGATGTAAGTGCAGTTCCACGAGAGTGAATACCATTGCGACAGGTCATCATCAAGATTTAGGCGTTCTGTAAACGTCATAATGCACCTAACACAGATTGTACCTACATCCTTACATAAAATGTATTTTTAACATACATAGAAAGTACCTACTTTTATAAGCCACTTAAAACAAAATGTACCCAGGGTGTTTACAGTTTACTGTATCATCCATCGACAACATTTAGTTGCTAAAAATTAGAGTGGCAGATTGCATCAATTGTAGGTTATTTCCGCAGTTCAAAATGCAGTTAAGAAAATGACAAGAACTTTCAGCGATTACTCCTTCATACTGACGTACGCTGACTGTCAAGAGGCTCACGTTTGACAAGATTTTTTTCACTTTTCGAGATTAAGGATGCTAAAGATCTCATTTTAAAATTAAATTCTATCAAATGGCAACCAGACAGCTTTGGTTACTAAATTTAATTAGGCTAACTTGCAGGTACAAGGTGACAGTAGGAATTTAGTAAAAACAACGTGCATCATTGCCGCTTTTTTTGTCAGAATTAGCCCAATGAAGCAAGACATTGGACGGCTCGAATTTACTCAGTTTTCCAGCAACTGCCAGAATGTTGACGTTTCAGCTTACGTTCAAGATTTAAATGTCCTTTGTTTAAAGTCTGTTTAGACTTTAAAACCAGGTTTGGCGATGTTTGTACTATAGAAAGACCACAGTGGTGGCATTAAAGAATCGTATTTGATATTACAATAAAAACCTATCGAAATAAGCACTAACAAAGAACTTAAGGTGCAGTTTATAAAGGGGTAGCAGCAGTTCTGGCTTCAGAGAGACATATATCCTGCATAATGGACCATCGCACAAAAATTTTTGATAGCTTTCCTATCTCCATACCTCGTGGAAAGGGATTTCAGCCCTGTTGCCAATGTTCTTAAAAAAATAGATTATAAATCACTGACCAATGTAATTTAAGGTTAAACCTTACTAATTAAGGTACTTAATGAGAAGCTTCATCCAGACAGCTGTCTGGATGAAGCTTCTCATTAAGTACCTTAATTATGTCTATCCCAGACCTTGTGACGTTCAGGAATTAAACCTTACTAGTTTAAAGCCAAATATTGAACATTTGCTACCAAATCATCAAGCTGATCCCTCGCATTAAAAACATTGATATTTTTCTGTAAGAATGTTAGAAGATTTTCATGTTCTGTCGTTTTCTCTAATAAATGTATAAATAAAAATTAAACAGGTTCTTTTTTATTTTAAAATTTCCTACTCTACAGTAAACAATATTAAAGTAAGTAGCTCTGTGTCCGCTGTCAAAAGCACGTTTGTAGTTGATGAATTTGTGAAAACGTCGTATACACGTTGTAATCAGACCATTCATTTACTGCTAATTCTGCTAGTCCATTGCGTGGGGGAAAATATAGTCTAGATAGGGAACTGTGTACGTTCCACTTTTTATTCTTGTTTGAAATTGACACCATCTGAATTGTGGCCAGTTGTTAAATCGAAGCATCACAGGTATGCGAGTATCAGCAAATATTTTTCTCCGGCAGAAAATAATTTGAGAACTATTGGGTTCTGAATTACCAAACTCACATATAGTTGGCCACCAAAAAAGTATATCTATACGTAAACCATGTAAAGTGTTCACCAGCACAAAAAAACAAATATGCTGAGAGATCTTTAAACAGACTAGTTGGTATGATCATATAGAATTTGTTCTTTGGGTAAGATGGGCGAGTTACATTACTCGTACATTCACCATAGTATTTTAATAGTAATCAAAAGTGTATGTAATGCCATCTCATTAAGAGAATACGGCTCCCTGAAGATTCCCTGGGATATGAAGTTTCTGCCAACACAAGTTCTGGCAGTTCATAGTAAGGTAAGAAGATGCTAACGCACCAGATCTCATGAGAATCTTTTAAAGACAATAAGTGGAGGAACATTTTTGCTATTAATTGTTTTTCAGTTTAGAAATAGTCTAGTCATAGTAGTTGTAGTGTTAATATCCTAGTATTATAATAATAATTTCATTATAATTAAGATTTTAAAGTTAATAATTAAAGTTTTTAAGACTTCAACAAAGGGCTCAGTTACATAACTACTCGACGTAACGTACAGTAATTTATGAGACGTTTTAAATCACTCGCCATTCCTGACCAAAATACACTCTTGCACGTCGTTTTGCCTTTTCTATTCCTTGGCGAGACCTATGTAACCGCTTAAGCCATAGTTGTCTTGCGTTTCCGTAAATAAAAATTTCTACAACATTTAAAATGATACCATCTTTATAACTAACTTCTTCTCTGATTTTTTAGAAAGATTGCAATTCCTTTCTTAAGTATTTCCTTGATAACGAGAAAACATTTCTATTTGTTTTATTAACAGCAGGCGTCCTTTTGACTTATTCCTTGCAGCTTCGTTAAAATAAAATCTTGAAAATGTCATTGTCTAATACCTTCTCTGGTGCAACCAAGACTAAAATTTTTTGCTTTTGACTTAACGAAAATTGTTTGCTAATGCTAGGGTTGAGCTGATTTTAGGTGTTGTTTTAATTGTTTATTTTATATACCTACCTTATTTTGTATTTTACCTGTTTATACCTATCACAAGGACTTTATAATTGTTGTGTTTTCAATTAAGAATGTTTCATTCTCTGATGACGCTAACTTGGTTAGTGAAACGATAGTCAGGTTTTTTTAATGTGTTCTGGTGATTTGGGTTCTCCAAGTGTACTTTACCAGTGTTCATCGCAGGTTCCGATTTTCACTTAGTTTATATTGTATTTTATGCACCTTACTATGGTTTTAAAAAATTTTGTTTATTAATGCTCGGATTATGATAAGTTTAATTGCTAACATTAGGTTATACATTCAGGTAGTTTTTATTTACCATTGATAAACTGCATACTATCATCTTGTTATCTATTATAATGCACGAGCACTATGTTTAGTGGAATTTTAAAGGTGGATTCGATTGTTGTAATTGCTCTTGTTTGGTGGTGGGCCTGCCTGAGGGTGGCGTTTTCTGAAATAAGAAAATCTTTGGAACGAGGCGCCTGATGGTTGGGTAGCACCACGGCTTGTTCTATTTTCGTGCTGTTTGCTTCCTTGTCTGGGTATTATTGTTACTGTTTGTTCTGGATATAATAGATTTTTTTATTATTAGAGACTTTACTGCCAACGGTGTGGAGACAATGATTGTGGGTGATGTTGACGAGTATAATAAGCTTCCGGCGACGAAGGGGCCGGGATTGAGGATATTTTACAACAACATAAGGAGATGTGATAGAAATATTGTTGAACTGAATGTCTTTGTTGAAACAGTGCGTCGCAGATTTGACATAATTGTGTTGACAAAGACGTTCAGTGTTTTTGATGTCTATTAGAAAGCAGGATATGACATTTTCTGCAGTAAAGGAGACGTCAATAGGCATGGTGGTGTTGTGGTGTATGTTGGGAAAGGTGGACATAACGTATTTCAGAGTGAGATTTAAAATTTCGGCAGTTTCCAGGACGCATACGGTAAGTTGTGAGAACTTTAATCCACACCTGGAAGAATATTTATCGAATAGATTGGCTGCGACAGGTCTTCATGTCTGGCTGCGTGATATCAACATTAATATAGTCATGCCGGGGTATGGCTTTGAGTCGTAAATTAAATAGTACACGGATGTCTCTAATGGGAGTAAAACATGTACTGAACATGCATTTGTGAGACACTAGAGGTCTAATAACTCTTGTACTTTTAATGATGTTGTTTTCCAGATGAAAAAAACGGTTCATTACCGTATTTTACTGCACATTGATGTTTCTGGGGCAAAGTTTTCGGAAAGTAGGAAACATAAGAATTATCACGACGGAGAGGGGCGGTGAAACATCATATTTAAGAGATATCGCGAGGAATTCAATACGCACTACTCCGAAAGAGGAAAACAATTGGCTGCATGCTTAAATAGTCTAAATAGCTGCAGGGGTAAAATAAAAAAAAACCGGCACACTATGTTTCTGAAGCGCATAACCGAGTTGGAGATTGCCAAATATATTGATAGTCCTAAAACAGATAAGTGTTCCAGTGAGCATGAAATTAACAGTGATACCTTAAAGGAGCTTAGGCATCTCTTGCTGAATTCTCTTGAATATATATTTAATAGTTTTAACTGAGAGAATCTTTTCGGGTGTGTTTAAGAGAAGAATGTTTATTCCAGTGGGTCCCGTCTCAATGCTACGTTGGGCACGTTAAAGATCGCCACATCCTTACAGAAAGGCAGCGGTTCGGCCAAATTTTCAGGATAGTGAGGTGCAACTGCTCCCTGGCGTCGGTAATTGGCCATAGTCGCGGAACTAGACCGACGTTAAAGAAATAAAAACACACAATACACATATTTCTCCTCTTTACTTTGTATATGTCAATGACCTTTGTAGTCGAAACACACTTCTTTTCTAAAAGTACAGAATATATATATATATATATATATATATATATATATATATATATATATATATATATATATATATATATATATATATATATATATATATATATATATATATATATATATATATATATATATATATATATATATATATATTCATTTATTTACTCTGTTATGCGGGGTTTCACTTGATGATATGACAATATGGTTTTAGGATTTTATTCTATGCATAGGTAGTGATGAGAGTTTTTTAACGTCGGTCTATTTCCGCGACTATGGCCATTCACCGACGCCAAGGAGCAGTTTCATCTCACTATCCTCGAAATTTTGCCGAACCCCTGCCTTTCTGTAACGGGGGTAAGAATCTTTAACGTGCCCAACATTGCATGGGAATGGGACCGACGGCTTTACGCTCCCTCCGAAGGGCGGAACGTGCAGATATTCAACTTGATCAAATACAATGCCACAACATTGGTTAATGTTAATTGTACAGTATGTACTGAAAAAGTAAAAGGAGAATCCTGGGATCGAGTCCAGTACCCTTTGTTTCAAAGGCACACGTTGTTACCACTGAACTACCGACGCTCTACTGATGATAGTTGTAATACTACCAAGAAAATATTACTGGCAATTTCAGTAAAATTACGTAAAGTTACCCAGTACACTTTTTCGTAATATTATCATGAAAATATTACTGGTAAGATCGCCAATAGTCCATTAAGTGGGAAGAGGAAAAGGTAGATGACATAGATGGGGTAGATGAAGACAGTACCTTGGTATTGGATAACGGCGGTTTCACAAAAGAACACGAGGACCTGGATGAGGATGAGATGCCTTTGTCAGCATTAATTTCAACTCCTACAATATAATGGTACTTCACTTATTTTTAAAGTAAAGCCGTCGGTCCCATCTCCATGCGATGTTGGGCACGTTAAAGGTCCCTACCCTCCTTGCAGAAAGGCAGGAGTTCGGCAACATTTTCAGGATAGTGAGGTGAAACTGCTCCCTAGCGTCGGTGATTGGCCATAGTCTCGGAAATAGACCGACGTTAAGGAAATAAAAACACACGACACACATATTTCTCCTCTTTACTTTGTAAAGTTGTTTATAGGAACTAGCTAGAACCTACAAGCAGGTAGGCAAAATGTTCGTCATGAGGAAACCTAACTTATTTTTTAATATACCGAAATAAACCTTAAATGTGTACAATCTTTCGCATTTTGGTACTTTTGAAATAAGGGCATTACGTTCACAAAATTTGATGCTAAGCAATTATGGATAATCCTTTTCCCAAATTTTTCAAAACCGCTCCTGTATCCTGAGCTTAACCTAGTCAACCTTATTATACGCACGCGCTGCTCTAAGCGAGCAGTTTATTCCGATAGGCGACGTCGCGACGCTCAAACGAACGACTCAGCCACCAGTGTCAGGCGGCGCCAGCACGCGGGTTTCAACACTGAAATTTTCGACGGTCAGTGCAAAGAGATCCTTAACTAACGAACCGGAAATAATTCTTAAAAACAATGGCCACTGCTTCTTCCTCTGTTGCGAGGGCCTCCAAGTACTCCTATCGCTCCACGGGCGGAGGAGCTGCCGATGTCAGCATCGAATATAGTGCCGACCTATCAGCTCTCACCAGATTAGAGGTAAACATATCCTTTTATTGAAGATTTAGTGATAACGTCCCTAACTTCGGGGAAAATGTATCAATTCGACAACAGTGGAATAACTGCTAACTGAAAATCTCTGTAAGGTATCACCAAATTAAATGGCCGGTGTAAATAATAATAAAAGTGAAAACCCCTAAGGCATACACGAAATGGTCGTAATTTTATATGGGAAAAATTTCATATGGATTCAGTGAAAAAAGAACACTTGTGAAAGATGTGATATTTTTGTGACTTTTGGTGAAGTGCAATATTTTTGCGACTAGTGAGGAAAAACGTTTTTTTTTGCAACTTTGTGGTGTTCTTTTAATCATTTTTGTGAACCAAGACACATTTTTGCATCAAAATTAAACTCTTTTCAAAAATTTTGAGCTACGACAATATATTTGAATGTTTTTAAGTCATCAGAAAATTAGTAAAAAAAATTATATGCTCATCTTACTACTACAGTTTTACGACACGTAGTTATCAATAATAAAATCCACTGTTATTTTCATTTTAAAACTTTTATAACAAAATAGAATTAACTTCACTCGCGAAAAAAATCACCTTTTCGAGAATTGTCATAGTTTTGCTCTTTTCATTGTATTATTAAAAAAGCTTCCACATTTACACAATTTGTTATTTTCAGGATAAAATTCGTCTCCTGCAGGAGGACCTCGAAGTCGAAAGAGAATTACGTGCTAGGGTAAGTTTCATATTTGAAGAGTTTTTTTGTTTTCTTCAAGTTTTTACCTACTTTTTCTGATTTCTTAGTTTATTTATCTCTGCTTGGTTGTAATTGATTAATAAAGCAAAGAATTTAAACATACTAGGATTACAAAAATCGATTACATCATTTTGCACTGTAGAAAATATTGAAACTGTGCCAAAGTGTCCGGTAGCCGTAGCAGATATTCTAAAATAAAACCTTACTGTACTCAAATTACTAGTAACTTTATTATTATGCCCCATAGTTAATATGATTTATTTAAATAATAAATTACCATTCCAGTTATCAAAATTTTGTACTTAAAAATGATATCAGTGAATGTGGGAATAGGTCATTATTCCCGCTATCTATCAAGTTCTAGAAAATACATTTTAGTACATGATACTTCAAAAAATACATATTTAAGTAATTATAAGCTCAGGTACCTAAATATTTTTAATAAGTTACAAATTCATTAAGCAAAATAAATAAACCTTAAATTGGAAGAAAATATAAACAGTAAAACAACGATCGTTTTGTTTAACTGTAGTTCAGGCAAAAGTAATATAATTCCTCTAATAAAACAAACGTCATAAGTAATCTCTTTTTTGTTTGTTTTTAACTGTCAGCTAAGTGGAATTTTTTGAAAATTTTTGTTGAAACATAGTGGATAACGATATCAGAATAGATACCTAGGAAGTTAATATAGGTTGCTAAAAACTAAGACAAAGTTATTCGTAACTGTACCTATTGTATTGAAATGTCTTTTTTAATTCTAAACGTCGGTCTATTTACGCGATTATGGCAAATCACCGACGCCAAGAAGCGGTTTCACCCCGCTATGCCCGTTGGGAGAGTAGGAATTTTTGAGGTACTCACGATCACATGGTACACGGGACCGGTGTCTTGACGCCAACTCCGAAGGGCGACACCTATAGACATTAAACTTGCTTAAACACAATGCCATAACCTCGGTATGTTATATATATTTTACAGTACGTCCTGTAAAAGTAAATTTACCCCCAGACTTCCTTACACGAGCCTTCGTTTCAAAGGCACATATTTTTACCGCTGAACCATCGAGGCTGCGTTTCTAAATTTCAGGACAAAGTGTGGTTTATTAACTATTTATTTGCCAGAACAAAATGCATCAAATAAACGAGAACTATAGATGTGTCTTTTGTGTGTATTTTTTTTTATGTGCTACGCTTTTAGTTTGCAAAAAATTGTCATTTTTTAAATAAATTCGTAATTTCCTTATACAAAATATTACAGAATAAATGATATCTAATTTTTTTGAAAAACGTCGACATCAAATTAATTGCAAGGTGCATCAAAATACATAAGTGGTAAATAGAAGTTACCAAAATAATAAAGGCATAAATAAAATTGTAATTTTTACTTAATTAGCAAAATTAGCGCCACGATAAATGTCTCCTCCATATTCATTTTTAAAACCATAGGTTTTTTACTTTATCAAAAAGAGCTCCTTCTAATTAAGACGTTCTCGAAATTCCATTTGTTTATTTTAATATACAATTTACGGTGGAACATTTTTGAACCAAACCATAATACCAGGTGCTATCTATGACATTTGCTGCCTAAAAATAGTTTTGTACCAAATTCCTGTCATAAACAAATTTAGAATATTGTCTCAAATTTCAAGTTATAACTGGGAATTATAATAACCTGACTGTACCCCTCTTTACAATTTTAAACATAAAATCCATAAATCGAATAATTTTGAATTTACGTAAATGTAACGTTGTTGTTTACAAATCAAATACTTGTATGTTTATTAACACGCGACTTCATTGTCTATAATACAAGCATAGTTTACCAATTGTTTTTAAGAAACAAACTACATATAAAGTTAACATCATTGTTTTGTTGTAAAATGTCTACGAAAATCTTAATTCATCCCGTGGAATAATAGCAGCCGTTACCAGAAATCCTTAAATAAAAAAAATTGTTTTCTCTTACAAATACATTATTTTTATTTTCAAAGCAAATTCATCTATATAGAAATAAAGTCGGGACACAGCAACTGCGTTATACTAGCGTAGTATGCTCTTTTGTAATCACGCAATTTACTTTATCTCCTAAGCATATCATTGGACCCGGTTGAAATTATTTATGTTTTATTTTATTATTAATTCAAGTAGCCTATTTTTATAAATAATTCACTCTAAAACATCTAAAGTTAATCTATCAATTCAATATGAAAAGTCGCTCAAATCCTGTGACATTGCGTAGGTTACAAGCACTGATAATGACTAAATCGTTTAATATATCCATCTTTGTTTATTCTATTTGACTTTATCTTGCCCAGTAATCTCCTTTCCTAACAATGAATATCATTCGCGGGATTTTCCAAATTATGTTAAGTTTTATTCCGGAAAGGCTTGGATTACAAATTTTCCATAAAACTTAATTTTTGCACATTGCATCTGTAGTTTAATGACATTGAGTAAGATTTCTTACAAATAAATTGACGAGTTTCAAAGATATAGCGTTTCCGAGAAAAAATTTGCAATTTTTCATAGAAAAACTTGACTCAGAGAACTGCTCAACGAACTCAGCTTCCGCAAGGAATTTTCCAGTGTAATGAAACAAACCAGAAGCCTCCAGAAAGAAGCTGCTCAAACCATGTTGTACATATACATCCGACTTGTTTCACTACACGGCAAAGTACAGATGGAATGTGCCAAAATTTACTTTTGTTCCTATGGAATGTCACACGATTTTTATTCTTCGTGTCCATTTTTAAAAGACTCTATTCTAATATCACAATCAACACCTACTACAGTCACAAAACAAACTGATTGAATTTGTAAATAATATCATTTTATTTGGAGTAAAAGCTCACACCTTACCAGCAACCAAAGTTTCTTTGTGCTGCAGACATAAATCAATTTATATTTTAGATTTTTCTTCTGACAAAAATATTATTAGGTTAAATAAAGTTTATTGATTTTTTTTACTTCTGATTTTCGGACATTTTTATAAAAGCCTTTTTCTCCCATGATAATGTTTTTTACTGTTTTTAATGTTAACGTTATTGTGGTACATCCGGTATATATATATATATATATATATATATATATATATATATATATATATATATATATATATATATATATAGGTGACTCACAGTCGGTGGTAAGTTAGACGTTTACGGAGAACGGAACGTAGGATTATTTTGAAAATTTGGTTTCTTGGGTAATTAGATGTGCTCGACCTAAAATTTTTTCAGCGATGCGGCGCTGCCTCATATTGAAAGGCGACAACAACTGTGATATTTTAATTAAGAGACCCTGTATATTATTGCATTTTTCGCTTCGCTAATGCTTATCTCCAAGCGGTTTTCAATCAATTAATTGATTTTCTTTTTTCGTTTAAAACATAGGTTTAATTAAATATTTATTATTGCCTTATTTGGATTCGTAGAAACTTAAAATTTTGGACGTAGTTTATCAATGTCTCGTATATGAGCTGTATCTAAGGAAATTCATTTTCTATTATACAGGGTCGTTCAAAATTTGTGATTTTAACAATAGATACACAAATGGTGAAAAGTGCATTTCTTAAATGGAACATCCTGTATATTATCAAATCTCCTGAAAGTCAAATAAAGTGTCTTTCAAAAAATGTATCGTGTTCCTCTATTCCTAAACGGTCAGGTTTCCGAAATAAAAGCAAGTTTCGATAAAGAGCGGATTATTTTCTCATATTTTGTATAAGTATGAAATGTCATGAATAATGCGCATTCTGTGGCGAAAATTTGTTTTCTACGGAATAAAAATGGAAGGCAATAACTATTCAAATGAAGTTTTGATGAAATTGTTTATGCGATCAAATTATAGCAATAAAATGCCGAAGGTTAAATGAAATGTATCCTGATTTACAACTAATGAACTAAAGAAAATTTGTTAGAAAACAAAATAATTCACCAGTTATGAATCAAAACTGAACGCGAAACGAAATTTTCCGAAGCCTGTAACTTCAAAAGAAGAGAACGTTATAAAGGTGTTAGCCTATTTTCATGCATATCCCCAAGCTTCCATTAAAAGTGCAGAAGATTTAGGCTTAAGTCATGCTTCTGTTCTAAGGATCCTTCATTATCATGACATGCACCCATACAAGTTTACGAAACTTCAAGCCCTGAAACCACAAGTTCATCAAAATAGGCTACACTTTTGTGAAACCATTCTGATCCGCACTCAAGATGATCCTAACTTTTTAAAGAAGATAATTTAGACAGACAAAGCAAAATTTTCCAGAGAAGGATTTTTCATAGAAGAAGCCAACTGACAAGAATCCACGCATATTGTCACGGAAATGGGAAATCAGGAAAGATTTTTAATGAATTCTGCCTTCTGAAAGATAACTAAATAAGATTTATCATTTACGCCGAACCATTAAATTTTGATAAATATCACAACATTCTAAGGTCTATGGTAAACGATTTTTTGTATAATTTAATAATAGGGGAGTATCGTACCTTTGGTTTCAAGTGGATGGGGGCATCGGATCATTGCACTGAGAAAGTAACGACATAGTTGTACCAAATGTTAGAAGATCGCTGGTTTAGACGTTTAGCACCGTGGAATTGACCTGTGGGATTACCCGACCTAACGCCACTTGATTTTTACTTGTGGGATAATTTGAAAAGAAAAGTTTACATGACACCGGTAACCAGTAAATAAGACCTGCACCAACGAGTGATCAATTGCATCGAGGAGCTATATTCCAATGAGATAGGAGGGTCACAAGTATTTCTACGAGTATCCGGATTTTAAAATTTTTGGGAACCAACAGTGATCATTTTGAACAGTTTTTGTAAACGTTTTCCAAATTTTTATACATATTATGTTATTGTATTAACATTGTTAATTGGTGTTTAACCGTTTTGTTATTTGTTATTATTTTACGTAGGTAATGAACATTTTTTTATTGGTTTAGTAGCTTTCGTTTCGCTTTTAGTTTTGACACTGATGAAATTATTTTTTAATCTTAAAAATTTTCTCTTGTTAATTGGTTGTGAATCGGGATACATTTCATTGAACCCTGTGCGTATTCTTGCTATAATTTGATCACATTGACGACGAAGAATAAACAATTTCATCAAAATTTCTTTTCAATAGTTATTGCC
Source organism: Tillus elongatus (assembly GCA_964006375.1). Lineage (NCBI taxonomy): Eukaryota > Metazoa > Arthropoda > Insecta > Coleoptera > Cleridae > Tillus > Tillus elongatus. Next base: position 161,060,337 of record OZ023263.1, read on the forward strand.
TTCCATTTTCATATTTTACAAAACAAATTTTTGTGAAAGAACGTGCAAACGGTTTATTATTGATGCACTAATTGTCAAATTTTTATAATGACTTCCATGACATTTCATACTAATACAAGATATGACAGAATAATCCGATATTTATAGAAACTTGCTTTTATTTCAGAAACCTGACTATTTAGGTATAGGAACATAATTCATCATTTAAAAGGACTTTAATTGTCTTTCAGGATATTTAATAATATACAAATGTTAAGTTAAAAAAATTAACTTTTCACCATTTTTGTATCTATCGGGAGAATCACAAATTTTGAACGACCCTGTAAAATGGAAAACAAATTTCCTTAGACACAACTGTAATAGACAGGACATTTTTAAACCAAACGCAAAATTTCAGCTTTCTACGAATCCAAATAGCGCAACAATAAACATTTAATTGAAGCTATGTGTTGCACCAAAAAAAAGAAGAAAATCAATTAAATTCTGTAAAACCGCTGAAGTTAGGTATATAAGTATTATATAATAATTGGAAAGCAATAGCGAAGCGAAAAATGCAATAGTAGTTCGGAAATGGCTTGAGAAAGCTATACCTATTCGCATCTATTCGATTTTTTTAAAAATCGAATCATTTACGCAGTTAATCAACAAGTAACGGGTATGTTTCACGATCATATTAAATACAAATAATGATTTCCTTATTTCTATTCTTTCATTTAATAATTTTTAAGCTTAATAAATATTTTGTCGCTAAGTGTAATAATTATATAAAAAAACTCTGGACGCGGCAAATGCGTTATGATAGTGAATTTTCATAAAAATGTTTTTAATGGCAAATATGTTTTTTTTAAAGAAAGCAGCATCAAATTTGGTTACCGCTATAATCTATATAGTAGAAACAATGTGTCATGTTTCATCAAAATAACTTTATTGTTTGAAAATGTAAAAAAAAATCCGAAAGTAAACTTAAATTGTTCCAGAAAAAAACTGATTTCCTGGTCCACTTTATAGGTTAATAGCAAATTGACCTATTCAAATTTGAAGCATTTAATGAAAAATTGCTACCGTAACGCACTTGCTGGGTCTCGAATTTCTTTTCTTACAAAGATGTATTATATTTCGATGGAAAACACAAAAATGCAATAACATAGGGCGTGTTCGATTAAAAAAAAAGAAAGCAGGCATAAAATTTGGTTACCAGTATAACATATATAGTAAAAACAATATTCCATGTTTCATCAAAATAAGTTTATTGTTTGAAAATGTACAAAAATTTCCGAAAGTAAACTTAAAGTGTTCCCGAAAAAACTCGTTTCTTGGTCAACCTTATAGGTTAATGGCAAATTGAGCTATTCAAATATGAAGCATTTGATCAAAATTCGCTACGATAACGCACTTGCTGCGTCCAGAATTTTATTTCTTACAAACATGCATTATATTTCGATGCAAAATGCGAAAATGCAATAACAGAAGGCGTGTTTCATTAAAAAAAAAGAAAATTTCTATGACCAACGACTTATGGGCCAGCCTGTGATTTTAGAAATAATTTTGTAAGATGTAGCTCAAAACAGCCTATAATTATAATTATAATTTTTTTCATATCTTGTATAATAACGGATATAATGAGCTTTATTGATTTTTTTACCAAAATTCGACAAAAATTATATACCATTAAACGATAAACTCTATAGCTAAGGCTACTGCCAAGCATCAGAGAAAGGGTCTATTTGAAATGAATTTTCGGGACACATTTTAGTAAAATGAAGGACAATGACTGTTGAAACTAAGACTTCAGGGTTTGTAAAACATTCTTCTTGAGACATTTTATTTCCATAGCCCGTATTAGATTCAAGTTCCTTGCCTCAATGTAGCCAATTTTGATGTTTTAAATCGCAACTTTGACGTTTTGAGGCAAACCCCAATTTATTTTTCTTTAAATGCCCATATCTTTTTTGTCTTTTGACCTACAGAGCTAAATTTTGGTAGGTGACTTACCGATAAAGATATAAACACGCGTGCTAAATTTAGTTGCCCTTACTTTGTTAACTCCAGAGATATATATATATATATATATATATATATATATATATATATATATATATATATATATATATATATATATATATATATATATATACATAGACTACCCTATATATTATTATAAATTTCTAGTCCAGATTTATGTAGGACCTCACAGGTAAAAACACAATTTTTTAGATATTCACTCCACATGTTCCCACAAAAATGTAATAATATATAAGTGTTCCAATTGAAATAACAGAGTTGATGGTAACTTAGAGCAGCTATTTTGAAACTATTTGATTTAGATAGGTCTCCAGCCACAATTGCTAGGTTCAAATTTTCATCAAGAGCAGCATCCTTTATCCGACAGAGCCAAATTGGTAATGAAGTATTTTTATCGCCATGAAAAACTCTTCAGAGCCAGTTTTCAAGACAATAACATTAAATGATTTTCCACATATCAAGGAGAATGTAAATTCAATTTTGCTCTTCAACACCCTGTATCTCTGTTCACTTTGATATTCAAGCAGAAGTCAGTTTGGCTGGACCGTGATTTTATAATTCCAAGAATTTACTCTTGATATGTGGACCATTGGTTTTAGACCAGCTGTATAATACAAGACAGTTGGTCCTAATGCTAGCGCTGCCTTACAATATAAACAAAGAGTGCATATACCTGCACCAGAACGTGCTGTGCCTAATCCGTTCGATGCTTGATAGTATGAACCAACCTTAAATATTTTCTACCATCCTTGCAAAAAGGAAGGGGTTTGGCAAAATTTACAGGATGATGAGGTAAAACTACTCCTTGGCGTCAGTGATTGGCTTAGTCTTGAGCGAGGTTGAATAAACAAAAATGCGAACATACAAGTTTTAATAAAAAAAGGTGCAGGGCAAGCACGACCACTATCGCCATATTTGTTCAATTTCTTAAAATGATAAGAAAGTTATAACAAATAGGCTTAATAATAGCATGAATATAAATAGATGAACAACGTTTACGTTGCATAAGGTACGCTGTTGTCAGCGTAAAAGGAGAATTGAAAAAATAACTTACAAAAGATACCATACAAAAGAGTTATATGTTGAAAAATATCAAACTAGAAGTCAAGATGACAAAAACTAAGATAACGAAGGAAAATAAGGATAGGACTGCAAAACAGCCAAAAACTTAAACAAGTTGAAATGCTTACGTACTATGAAAGTGTAGCAAAGAACTCAAAAAACTTAAAAAAAGGATCGCTATGGCAAAGTAAGCATTCGACATACAAACTACACTTTTTACTCTTAAACATTTTGTCTCTGATTTCTGGAAGAGATTCATCAAGTTATGCGTATAGAGTGTGGTTATGCATATGTCGGTAATATGGGCTATGAATAAAAAAGCTATAAAAAAACTCGGGACGCAGCAAGTGCATTGTGGTAGGGAATTTTCATATAAATGATCTGGCATCAGACATTTTTTCATTAAATGCTTACAACTTTTTGTCCTGTAACGTAGACATCTTAATTTTGACACCTGGTTTACTTTTTATAACGTAAGCACACGTATCAAATTTGGCTGCCATGGCTTCGTTATTTTTTGAGATAAAAAAAAAATTCCGACAAAAAACTCAAAATTTTTCCGGAAAACCTGGCTCAATTTTTCTGGCTAACAAACTTATATAAGCCACTCAAGGGTCCTGCCAAGTTTAATCAAGATCGGTCCATTATTTTTGGAGTTATCGGTGTGATACATACATACATACATATATATATATATATATATATATATATATATATATATATATATATATATATATATATATATATATATATATAAACATATAAAAATTGAAACTGACTTCGGATATGAATTTTAGGGGTCTAGGCGCTCATTTGAAGACATTTTTTTAAATTTAAAAGTCGGGACCTGCTCATTAGTGAATTTTTTACAAAAATTTACTAAAAAGAAAGCTTTTTAAATGTGTACGCATGTAGTAAAATGACGTAGACACGGTACATCGATAAAAAGACAACTAAAATGTTACTAGAACAGATGAGAAAAGAAAAACGCTTACTAAATCACATTGAGGGAGGAAGGCAGAATTTGTTACACAAATCTTGAAACATGATAACTATCTAACAGTATCTATAGCTACACACTTGGAAAATAAGAACAGACAGGCTAAGAGAAAAACTTCTGGAAAACCTGACCCAATTAATGAAGTGCAGAAATTGTAATTACGTAAAAATAATAGACTGTGATGATAGTCATGATTTACGAGATAACAACTTGCCCAAAGAGTGAAAAGTTAGCTCTTCTGTAATAACGGACAGCAAATCCTTTGTGTGGTTAATGACATGGCTAAATCGGTGAAACAATGTTTCTTTTATTTTCAGATGGATTAAAATCATTATTTTTGTAAAAGTAAAGAATAATAACAGAATCAAATTAACAATCTTTGGTTAATATGACAAAACATTTCTAAACTTTGATTCACTTTCCATTGCTACCGTCGCGTCGCCTAGTAAAAACGTTTCATATTAAGTACGATCGACGACACCTTGTCTCTGATTTCGCAGGTTTTTTTTCCTGAAAATGCAGCTTCTCAAAATGTTTTCAGCCTTTTTTCTAGGTGATTAGATATATGGCAAACCACACTGTGAAAAGACATCAAAAACAACATTTAGGTAGCAGTAAATACTTTGAAAAATTCAAGCCAATATAGTTTAGCAGACATTTTACGCCAAACAAGACGTCAAAAGTTTTTGTTGGTGTTACGAGTGACGTCTTTTTTTCATCGGTATATAAGATCTAGATGCCTAAGGTCAAGGTATGTTTCGTAATTTACGAAACTATTCGAATTATAAGGCTACTAACAAACATACTGGACTATTCTTACATCAAATGATGAAGTGATAAAATTACTCAATAAACACCGAGATTGGCTGGATATTATAAAAATGCCAACTTGGATATAAGAATAATATTAAAAGAGAAACAAAATACCTACTGCGTAAATGATGGTGAGCCGCAGAAAGCTATAATAGCTTTGTAGGATACGCCACAGGACTGATCTTTCATTTGAGGTACTGTTTTACTGTTACATATTAGACGTGGTGTTCGTTAGCATCTAATTTCAGACCTGATATCAGAAGAATAAAACTGTTTATTACATTTGGCTATTTTATTTTAAAAAGAACAAATAAAAAGTTTTAAAATTTTACGTAATTTTAACAGCTGACCTATTTACTTACAGCGAAGCCAAAAAAATTATTTTTCATTTCATCACAATATCTGTTATTGTGCATTCACATGAAAACGGTGGCGAAAATTAGCAGGATATTTCTGACTCACTGAGAGAATTTACGCAAACAGATATTTCAACACCAGCGAAAATTCAAGTTTATTTATATATCCAGCGGCAATTACTCGTTCAAAGAACCTGTTTCTATCAAACAATATTGGAAAAATCCATTGAAATGACAAGTGGAAACTAAGAGCACTTAAAGCACTCTTGTTTTCTAAGAACTATTCCAATAAAAACAAACTTTATGAGCTGAAATAGATCACAGTTCTTTCTGACGGATTATTTAACCACTTAAATAGGTGGGGTTATAAGAATTACCCGTTTCATTTTGGCGACTGATCAAGATTAGAAACGTTCTTATTATGTGAATAAATTTCGCAAGTAAGATATATTTAGACGAGGACCATTGATAAACTAATAAAAAATAGCGAAATCCGTTTAATTAAGTTTAGTTACCTATGAAGTCTTATTTATTTTTTGAGTTGTTGGCTTTCTATGTTAAGTTTTGGCTACATTCCCATGACTCACCGATCCTTGTAAAACAGTTACTTTTAAAAGTAAAACAAAAACAGGCATGTAAATTTTATCGTTAAACTGTAAAAATATGATGCTCAGAATAATATTTCGTTTGCTAATAAAACAAACTAAGAATTTCACTACCATTCCTTAAGTAGCGTCGGTGGTCAAGTGGCAAGAACGTGGAGAACGGTGCACTTAACCGCAACTACATATTAACGTGATTATAATAAAATATGGCCTAAAAACAGTTGTACATACGTTAATAAAGTAAAACAATGTGGTATATTTCGTTTTTAATAGCCTTTCAATGATAAACGCAATTAAAACGTTTTCGAAAACCAATATTTTTGCACCTGAGGTTATGACTGTTGTTTCGTTGACATATTTTATTTCATGCAGATTGGCGGTGTTGTCAGGTCCAAAAAGTCAGGTCGGCAGGAGCGTGTGTAAAAAGCATTTTCTTTTATTTCGTTAAAGCGGCAAAACACTCTTGGGATTAAATTGCAGATAGGTGGTGTTGTTAGGTCCAGAAGGTCAGGTCGGCAGGATTGTGTATAAAAAGCATTTTAGACTTTTATTTCGTTACAGTGGCAAAACACTCTTGGAAGGAATTAGATATTCAATGTGGCAACGCTGCTGAAAATTGACAGTTCAAAACGTGAAAATGGTGCATTTTTTTGAACTTCATTTCTCAATTATTCTGTTAATTATGTTTTTTCCGTAAATTTTTTTCGCGATTATTAATATACGTTACATACTCTTTCTTGTGGTGTGTCCCGTTTTGCTACATTCCGGTTGCGGTTAAGTGCACCTTCCCCAGAACGTGTGCCTCTGCACCCAAGGGTCCCGTGTTCAATTCCCAGTAGAAACGTCAAATTATTTTTAGTACATACTATCACCGATCGAGGTTGTGGCATTGTGCTTGAGCAAGTCGAGTGTCTGTACCTTCCGCCCTTTGTAGGGGGCATTAACCGTCGATCCCGTGTACCATGTGATGTTGGGCACGTTAAAGATGCCTACCCTTCTTACAGAAATGAGATGATTTAGCAAAATTTTTACCTTGGCGTCGGTAATTAGCTATAGTCGTGGAAATAGAGGGACGGTGAAGAAACAATATACAATACAATACACAAACATTCATTAAGCAGCTGCATATGATGTTAGGCACCTTAAATATGCCTACCCTCCTTACAGAAAGAATGGGATTGGCAAATTTTCCAGGGTAGTGAGATTAACTTGCTCCCTGGCGTCGGTGATTAACCATAGTTGCGGAGATAGACCGACGTTAAAGACACAATATACAATACAATACACAAACATTCATTAAGCTGTATGGCCAGTTTTACTACGAAAAACTCCATTAGACATTTTGTTTTTCATGAAGTTACTGAAAAGTTACATCGTATAGATGTCAGTGATAGTGTTATTACTTTTACTGAATTTTCTTTTAAAAAAATCATTAATGGCGAGATCCATGTTTATATATATATATATATATATATATATATATATATATATATATATATATATATATATAAAGATTATTACTGGAAACACATACTAGTTTCGCTCCCAGTTGAGCTCATCAGTATATTATAGCAGCAATAATCAAAACATATCTAAATTAATTGGCTTAACGTAGCCAAGATCTGAACGAAACCTGAGATGTACAAGCTACTGACATCTAGGATGAAACAAGGAACTTTGTCCGTAAGACGACTCCGAAACAAATTCTGTACGTCAGGTGCCGCCGTACAACCACAAACGATCTTTTAAAATCGTCAGCCCTGCCACTATATTCCTATATATCAAGAAGAGCCTCGGTGGTTCAAGGGCAAAAACGTGTGCCTCTGAACCGAATGGTACTGGGTTCGATCCCAGGGTTCTCCTTTCACTTTTTCAGTACAAACTGTAACATTAACATCAACCGAGGTTCTGGCATTGTATTTGAGCAAGTTCTACACGTTCCGCCCTTCGGAGAGGGCGTAAAGCCGTCGATCCTGTGTCCATGCGATGTTGAGCACGTTAAAGATCCCTACCCTCCTTTTAGAAAGGCAGGGGTTCGGCAAAATTTCCAGGATATTAAGATAAAACTGCTCCCTGTCGTCAGTGATTGAGAGTCGCGGAAATAGGCCGACGTTAAAGAAACAAAATACAAACAAACATACATACAGATATATCAAGATTATTACTGGGAACAGATACTAGTTTTGCTCTTATTTGAGCTCATCAGTGTGTTATACCAGCAATAATCAAAACATATATAAATTAATTGGCTTAACGTAGCCAAAATCTGAGCGAAACGTGAGATGTACAAGCCACTGACCTCTAGCACGAAACAAGGAACTTCGTCTGTAATACGACTCCGTAGCTTGTACATCTCAGGTTTCGGTCAGATTTTGGCTACGTTAAGTCAATTAATTTAGATATGTTTTGATTATTGCTGGTATAACACACTGATGAGCTCAAATAAGAGCGAAACTAGTATGTGTTTCCAGTAATAATTTTTATATATCTATTTTTATGCTATTCGTATATTTTCTTATAGGAATATAGTGGCAGGGCTGACGTTTTTAAAAGATCGTTTGTGGTTGTACGGCGCCACCTGACGTACAGACTTTGTATCGGAGTCGTCTTACAGACAAAGTTCCTTGTTTCGTCCTAGATGTCAGTAGTTTGTATATATATATATATATATATATATATATATATATATATATATATATATATATATATATATATATATATATATATATATATATATATATATATATATCGTACCGATAACTCAAAAAATAATGGACCGATCTTAATGAAATTTGGTAGATACCTTCCTTTTGCAAGTGGTTTGGATAAGTTCTTTAGCCAGGAAAATCGGACCAGTTTTTCCTGGAAAATTATAAAGCTATGGCAACCAACTTTGTCACTTAGGTTTACGCTATTAAACTTACACTACGTGCCAAAATGCAGATCTGTAGGTTGAAAGGAAAAAAATTATAGACGTTTAAAAAATATTTTGGGTGCCACTATCTACTGACATTTCTATCAAAGTATGAAATTTCAAATGAGATAATGATCAATATGCACGAGCTTAAGTGAAGTGATTGCAAATAGATAATAGTTGGGCAGAGTGCGATGATTAAGTACCTAGTAGAATAGATCCATGAATTCAACTTTAATTTACACACAGCTGGCGGAAACATTGCTGGAAACTACCGTATCTTATGATAGAGTCAAATGTTGGCATCGCGAATTCCGAAGTGATAAGACTTCCTGTGAAGATTAAAAAGGTAGTGGCCTTCTCATGACAGTGATCAGTTAACAAATTATTGAAAAAGTTCATTGCCTTATGCTGCATGATCAACCGAATAGGACCAAGCAGATAGAAGCAACAGCTTTGTTTTATTTCGCTTCATACTATGTCCTAGCAAAATAACATAATAGGATAAAATTGTCTGCAAAATTGATTTCACGAATGTTGACACACTACCAAAATATAAAAGGTATTTGGATTTATCAGCGGTTATTGCACATATACAGAGCAGACGAGATTCGTTTTATTGGCTACTTTGTAACTATTTCTGTATCTTAGGTTCACCATTATTATTGTAGACCGAATGTCAGAGTATGTAATGGTGACATAGTGGCTCCCTGGTCCCTCGAAAGTTTAGTGTTCAATTCTCTACAGGAGAGGTGATGCTCACTATTTTCTGGAATGCTCAATATGTCACTTTGGCTAAACATTTTAAAAGCCAATTTAATAATTTACGTTGCATGAAGCCCATAAGAGGAAAGCCTCGCAGAAAGTTGAGAAACGTACTCTTTCTTTAAGACAATGTTACAAGTCACAAGTCAGTTATTGCAATGTCTGCCGTCACAGCGCTAGTTTTAGATTACCAGAGCATCCACCAGACTGTCTACAAAACTCAAAGAATACCCAAGGGTGTAGACATTTTCGATAGATAATGCAGTGGAAGTAGCTGATTTAGAAGCTGTAAAAATGTTAGAGCGTCGTTGGGAAAAGTATGTTAAAATTAAGGAGGGTAGGTTTTTTTGCACTTTAATGTCGGTCTATTTCCGCTACTATGGCCAATCACCGATGGAGCGAAAATCTTTTTCCTTTAGTAATTTGATTTGGCTGTGGATTTTTATGTACTTGGTCAGTGAGCCTTCCGTTCTAGTATGTTATTCATATATTTTTCAGGCGTGTCCGCTTGTCTGTTTTAGATGTATGGCTTTGCCAATGTCGATCTTTTTGTACACTTATTTTCCAAAGTGTGTGTCAAGTACTGTAATTTACTTTAGAGTTCTAACTCTACTGCAATTTATCTGCCTTTGTTAAATAGTGTTTTAATTACTGCTCGCTTCTGGCTGGCTTGATATGACCCAGGAACTGCTTCACTTTCACCGTGCTGCTAGATAACGAATCTGTCATCCACTTATCGCAACCAAACCCTGGGTTTAATTCTCTTGTTCTCAATACGCCGTCCTCAAACTATTCAATGAAAAAATTTGCTAGTATAGAACATACTTCATTTTTCTGATCAAAAATTGTGTCTTCCCATACAAAGTAGGTTACACTCAAGCAGTGGCTGAGCAAATCTGTTATGGTTTGGTCAAATATATCTTCCAATAATTCTATTGTGTCTACTATTGGCTTCTTGGTCAACAGTGAATTTACTTTGAAGCTTACTAGGTTCACTTCTTCTGTAAGCCGAATGTTGCTGATAATTTTGTTCAAGTGCTTTGAATTGCTTACATGCTAGTCATCATTTTTAACAGGCGGTGTTATAATCAGTGTTTAGCAAGTTGCTGGGTTGGTGGTCAAATGGTGCTGACTACTGATCTTAATTATACTACTTGTCTGTTGACTTTGGGCGATTCATAGGGTCTGGGTGGGCGGCTCTCTGTTTATTAAGGGCATTTCTTTGTTATTTCATCCCAGTTGTTGCGTTTACCAGACTTGTTTTTCATTTTCGTAGTTAATGCTGGTTAACGTTTTGCCTCATTGTATGTCTTCGGTGAAACTAATTCCATTATTTTCCTACTGAACTCCCCTATGTCAATCATGACGGTAGCATTTATTTTGTCAGCTACTAAAATAAATTGTCTTGGTTTGATTTAAGTTCTCGCGGAGTTGTTGTTCTGGAACTGAGATTTTGTTTGGGTGGTTTTTCCTGACGTATGTCCTACATGCCTCCTACACTCCACAAAGCTTGGCACCATGCATAGGTCAGTAACAACGGCAGAGTTAGCATCTAGATGTAATGTGAGATAACCGAATATGAAACAATTTCAAACTAGTTATTAAATCTAGTACCACGAAATATGATCATATGGGTTCACACAGGGGTGGTACGGCTCATGGTAACTAATGGATCGGTGATTTAGTGACCCAAAATAAAGCAGTGGGTGACGATCAGTTTATTAAGAGATGTACAAGTGATTGCTAGCCTGTTCGCTACCGGGGCCATGAGGATCGCCCTGACGACAACATTAAAACTCCCTTTGGGCGTACGTCTGCCGCATATCTTAACAACTAGAATGTTGGTCTATGGCAACAATACAAATAGTCTGATACTTTGACGGGTTCAAGACAAAATCAGGTTTTGGCGTCATAGATTAGGCTCAACGACCAAAATTTTAGTATGCCTAGGAAAACACGCAACAATATTTCAGCCCAAAATTGATTTAATTCAATCGTGCTCAAAACAGATTAGTCAGCAAGAACGACCAACCAGTCATATGCCATATATCGATAAATAAATGTGGCTTAAGGTACTAAGTTCCAATGAGACTAATTGAAATATAGTATGGGACTGTCTCCCAATACAGCTAGGAAGTAAAAACAAGGTAAAATTAGCATGGCTTGCAGCGCATGAGGATCATAAAGAAAACAATAGGGCAGACGAACTGTCCAAGGAAGGTGCGTTCGGGCTACTGATATATCCTGAAGTGTTTGCAGTCTAACCAAGCCGAACATAAGGAGATTCATCAATAAATGGGCCCAAGGCAAAACAATGAAAAGGTGGGAAAACACCCAATGGCAGAGATTGTCGAAAGAAGTTATAAAACAAACCTCTGCTTAAATTCACAAAAAAACTACTAAGAAGGAGGAAAAATGCGACTAGAATAATAGTAAACTTACTTACAGAACATTGCAGATTCAATGGACACGTGTGTGAAATAAATCTGACTGACGAAGTACTGTGCTACCAAGAATAAATTGACACCTTACTTCATGTATTTTTAAAATGGGGAGGCCTCCCGGAGTTAAGCTTTCAGCCACTCACACGCGACGTTTTTCGACAATTATCTCGCGTAATTTTGTTAGAAACTCACCATAATATGCTTCCGAGAGGGTTCTGCCTTGTTCAAGATAATCTAGCAGAATTACCCTATCTTTGTTCCAGAAAACTGAAGCACAAACCTTGCTAGCTGACTTTTAAACACGGAATTTTTTGGGCCGTGGAGAACCGAAAAGCTACAACTCTTTTGATTGCCCTTTAGTGTTTAGATCATACTGATGGACCTATGTTTCGTCTATACTGACAAGGCGACCTAAAAAGTCTTAGAATATTCTTCAAATAACTATCCTAATAACAGTTAAGCTATCGCAAAGCAACCTGTTTCGGCGACTGTGACCAATTTCCGACGCAGGGGAGAAATTTTACCTCATCAACCTGCAAAGTTTGCCGAACCTCCACATTTTTTTATCAGGGTAGAGGTATGTAACGTGTCCAACATAGAATATGACCTACACAGGACCGACGGCTTTACCCCCTCCGAAGGGCGGAGGCATTCTACTTGTTAAGACGTACTTCCACGACATCAGTACTTCTTAATTGTCAGTATGTACTAACTAAATTGATTATTAATAATAAGTTAGAAAATAAATCATCGGGCGACGGTAGAATTGCGAACCCAGAACTTCTGGAACAACGAACCGACATTCCAATTTCACCCACTGTGCTGACACCGTGAAAATGATAATCGATTAAACATGTACTTAATTGAACACAATTTGCTTTATTTACTACTCACTAAATTATTAACTCAAACCTTAACCAGTTAGTGAAAAGTGGAATCACACAATTTTTTTTTATTATTAGACACTATTTTGACAATATAATATATTGACTTCGTTATCTAAACTAAGCTGTAAAATATAAATACGTATAATAATGACCACAATTTTTTTTACAGATTGAAAGAGAGAAAGCCGATTTGAGCGTGCAAGTTATTCAGTTATCCGAACGTTTAGAAGAAGCAGAAGGAGGCGCTGAAAGTCAGGTAAGTGAAAATTTGTATTGTATTATTCATACATTCAAAAGATCAGGTTACCTTTGATATAAAAACCACCTATATATTATCAAGATTTAAATAGTATCGGTATTGTCATTTTGCAGCAAACATATGAGATTCAGTTTACTAAGGCAACTGAATTGTTCCAGGATAACTGACTGACTGCCAACTCCGAAACAAACCTTACTATGAGAGTAAATAATTGTTAAAATTAATGTTAAATAATGGGTTTTTTGAGACAACAAAATTCTGTTTTCTCAAAAGAAATACAAAGCATCTTTTTTGATCTCCAGTTTTGTCCTTAACAAGCTTCATTGTTTCTCAAAAACTCTAATGAATAGTTCTTTATGAACCAATAATAAATAATAATCATTTAATAGGTCCCTGTAAATATTCTTAAATTTAGTCTATTAATAAATTTAAATTTTGATCATGTTAACGACAATATCTTTAAATAATGAATTAAATAATTTGGAGACCCCCTAACACTGTTATTTATTGAATTTCAGTTTGAAATCAACAAAAAGCGAGACACGGAACTGCTCAAGCTACGTAAATTGCTAGAAGATGTTCATATTGAATCTGAAGAAACCGCTGCCATTTTAAAGAAAAAACATCAAGAAATTATTGTAGACTTTCAGGATCAAATCGACTGCCTATCCAAGTGCAAATCTAGGTATGTACTGAAATAGCTTATGCAACTTCCTTGCACTACAAACTGGTATCTTAGATAAGATTTAAATGGCACAATTCGGCCTTTGTCGCCGTGATTTTTATGATCTACATATTGTTGGGTCGCAATCCCCTGGAAGGTCGCGAAATATTTCCAAAATAAACAAAATAACCTATTTACAGCTTTGTCTGTTGCATCGTAAATAAAATATAACGTCATAATGTAACAAGTTACTGATTACTAAATGAAAAATATTACTGCGATGTGCCTGTTTCTCAGATACTAGCTTTTCGAATCTGGGTTCTGTATTTGACACACAGGCAATGATATCATTTTCGGTTTCCAGGCAATTTCTTACTTTTGTTAGGATAGGAGTCATCGATGAGAAACTGAACTCGCATAGATATGACGTTACAAATGGACACAACATTTATTAATAGCTACGTTTGACAGTTTAGGGTATTCTTGCATTCATTTTATCTAAAAATGATTGGAATTCTGGGAAATAAATTCTAGTTTCAACATTCAATCACTTGATATATATATATATATATATATATATATATATATATATATATATATATATATATATATATATATATATATATATATATATATATATATATATATATATATATATCTCTCTCTCTCTGTGTGTGCACGCGCGTGTGTGTGCGCGTGCGTGTGCGTGTGCGTCTGCGCGTGCCCGTGCGTGTGCGTCTGCGCGTGCCCGTACGCGCGCGTGTGTGTGTGTGTGTGTGTGGCGCGCACCTTGCAAGTGCACACGTCTCTGGCCTTAGACATATGACTCTTGGCCACAGGTTATATACTTGATATCTCAATAAGTTTTCTTTCATGTTTGTTGCAATTTTAGAATGTTGAAAAAAATTTGTTTAAAAAGAGATTCGGTGTCAATCTGTAATTGTTATGTTTGGATTTCGTTTGGAAAATATTCACAAAGTTATTGTTTTAAATGGCACAAAGTCACTTGCATTTCTGAAGAAACATGTTCAGAATTTATCATGTTGTACTTACTTCTCGATTGAGGTTTTCCATAAGTCAATATTTTTCATAAATCTATTAATTTTGCCCGTGTCTGTTATTATATTGGCATCTCGGCCTTCCAAACCAATATCTAACATATTTAGCTATTTGAGAGTATGAGCGAGTTTTCTCACCAGCCGAAGACGCCAAAATGGCTTTCATATTCTCATGTCTCAACTTGTAACTACATTAAAAGTTCTGCTTACAACGGAAAAACACTTTTCTTGGTAGCCACCTTACATCTGTGTGATAAAAAAGAAATACATATAAAGTACCTATGTCTCCATATATTTTTCTAAAATACGCGTTTGTAATGCTTTTCCTTTGTTAGAATTTTTTTGGTTTGTTTCTTTAACGTCCGCCTATTTCCGCGACTATGGCCAATCACCGACGCCAGGGAGCAGTTTCACCTCACTATCCTGGAAATGTTGCCGAACCCCTGTCTTTCTGTAAGGAGGGTAGGGATCTTTAACGTGCCCGACATCGCATGGACACAGGACCGACGGCTTTACGCCCCCTCCGAAGGGCGGAACGTGCAGACATTCAACTTGCTCAAATACAATGCCAGAACCTCGGTTGAAGTTAATTTTACAGTTTGTACTGAAAAAGTGAAAGGAGTACGCCGGGATCGAACCCAGTACCCTTCGGTTCAAAGGCACACGTTCTTACCTCTGAACCACCGAGGTCCCAATTTAGAATTTACAACTTAAATGAAAATTTTCATAACACGCTCCACATCGGAGGGTAAAGTCTTTGAAGCATGAGCTTCTCTGTGTAAAAAAACAGTCAGGCTAATTAGCATTTGGCATTACTTATTGTAATCTGACAATAAGACCAGATCTATGTCATGTCATAGCTTTGGCACCACGGTGCATATAGCAACGTATATCGTCTAGTCAATATCATACCTATTCAGTATTGGTATTGGTATCTAATAACATACAAAATAAAACATCTCTGATATCATGGCTTATCAGCACATAGTGAGATGTAAGACAGAAGTCACCATCTCGTTCCGGAACCAAGTAGTATGCTGTCACGACAGCTCCAAATAACACAAAATGTTATATAATAGAGACTGTGTACAACCAACTAACCATTTTGTAAATTGTCAGCCCTGGTCAATTTCTTCCCTAATATAGGGACAATGTATGTATGGCTAGATGTATTCTCACCACAATCAGAACCGTAGACCAGTTTCGCTCCAATTAGAGCTCATCAGTACGGTATACTAATTTCAGCAAGAAAACACCGATAAAGTAGTACGGCTATTGTAGCCAGAGCCAAATAACATAAAAGTTTATAACATTTGTGTTATTTGGAGCTGTCGTGACAACATACTACTTGGTTCCGCAACAATATGGCGACTCTTACATCTCACTATGTGCTGTGAAGTTGGTTACCATAGCCGTATTACTTTATAGGTGTTTTCTCGCTGCAATTAGTATACCGTACTAACCAGCTCTAATTAGAGCGAAACCGGTCTACGGTTCTGATTGTGGTGAGCAGACATCTAGCCTTACATACATTGTCCCTATATTAGGAAAGAAATAGGCGAGGGCTGACAATTTACAAAAAAGTTAGGTGGTTATACACAGTCTCTATTTTATAACATTGTGTGTTATTTGGAGCTGTCGTGACAACATACTACATGGTTCCGCAACGAGATAGCGACTCCTGTCTTACATCTCACTATGTGCTGTGAGATTGGCTACCATAGCCGTATTACTTTATAGGTGTTTTCTCGCTGCAATTAGTATACAGTACTGACGATCTCTAATTAGAGAGAAACTGGTGTACGCTTCTGATTGTGGTGAGAATACATCTAGCCTTACATCATTGCTTATGTTCTATCTTATAAATGCTATAAACGAGGCACAGTTAGAGATATCTGTAGATTCGTCCATGTGCAGAGAGAAGTACGTGAATTTCTTGATATTTTAAACAATTACTGCTCAAATATCTTCTTCCATATCACTTATTCTCCTTTGGATAGTATTATTGCTGAGAGGTATTGTTTCTAATTTTGTAGCTTTGTTTTCATTAATCAATATTTCCACCCTTCCACTAGCTTCTACTGGTAAAACTAAATCTTCATCAATTGTGTTACTGGTTTTTGCAATGCGATATGTAACTCGATAACTGGTTACTAACGATTTTTCATTAATAGTGGCTAATGACGTAAAACTCCCTTGCTGTCTGTAGAGAGAGCTTAGTTTGCTTCCAAGTAATTCTACAGGCGTGTCTTTTTTCCTGGATGTTTGGTGTTCAAATGTAAAAATGGCGTTGATGGCTTCATACTTTCTTTTGATAAGACTTGTCCACAAACTACACATCGCGGTTTATTGAACATAACGGTAAACCCATATTTCAAGTATTCACCACTATACAACCTCTTTTTCTTTATCAAATCACAAATATTCCAAACAAATATAATCATCCCTAAACATTGAATCTAGTACTCCATACAGTAGACAACATGCAAATAACGCCTCATTATTTAAAAAACAACGGATGATTCCAGAAAGATCGAGTATTGTAGTGTCGTTTGTTGACCATGTTGAAACTTCCAGAAAATAAATAACAAAGAACGTGCGCTTTTTGATCATTGATGGCGCAAGTTACAAATGCATTTTCTATTCTGATTTTAATTCCGTTACTTATTGATAGATGAGGGGAGCAAGAAAAAATGTAATTGCGTTTCAGTAGTGTTATTAGATGTCATTTAGTATGGCTGTTGTTTTATGTTTGACAAACAAAACCTGGTATGGTAAAAAAGGGGGCTGTGACCAGAATTTTTACCAAAACAAGGCCGTGCTTTAAAAAAGTTTGGTAAACACTGTCCTAGATCACTCGGTTCAGCTTCCAGCCTTTGGTTAAGGGACACTATTGTACCTGCTCTTGTTCCGTTATGGAGGATGTCTTCAGTTGTCCTCTGTCAGCTAGAACTTTACCTAATGCTACCCAGAGACTTTTTTGGCTTGGTCAGCACTCTACTAAATTCCAGTCTTTCTCCGTTTTCATCTGGAACGTAAAAGGTGCCTTTAGTCTCCCTAGCCTCATTATAGTGATTGAAAAAACGTGTTGAATAATAAATGGTCACTCATGTGCTGTGAGAACATGTTTGAAGGATACTCCTTCACTGTTGCCCTTGCGTTGGCATTTTTAGGCTTCTTTCCCACCTTCTTTGTAGACTGCATGTGTCATCTTAGGTATGTCCTTAGCCTTTTTGAGCTCTGTGGTTTTTATTGAGCCTGTTGTTGGTATCCCAATTTTATTGTCTATAACTAGTTGCTAAGATTAATGGCGTCTTTACTTCACAAAAAGTTCTAGGACGGCAAATAGTTATATTTCGCGACATTTCTTTGGGCACCTTTGACTATGACGGGTATAACACATTGTTAAAAATTAATAAAATCAAAACGAGAACTTTGCTTTTATGGTAGCCAAAATTTAATCAGAATACACCATCCTAACATATTTCCCTGACAGTCACAAGTAAAATAATAATTCAACAATCACAAGTTTCTTCTACGAAGCTTGTATGGTTAGCACTTTGTGTACATTAGGGTTGTGATGGGAAGCTTTTGGTAGATCAATGAGACGTCGTTATTTTCAGAAAATTTTCGTAGAAAAATAGCCATCCCAATCGCACTACATTTCTCAGAGTTCCATTTTTCTTCCTGAAAATGTTTCTATCTCTGAATTTCACCTACATAGTTGCTTAGATCAGATTTGGTAAACGAATTAATTACATTGCCAGCAACTATACTACGTAGCAGATTTTTATCAAGTTTTATCATTTAAACAAAATTGTTCTTCCAACGGCAGAATCAAGGGCAGAAGGATAAAAGTTTTTGTATAAAGACCAAATTTTTTTAACTTCTTACATCAACAAACATTCACTTAAGGTTAAGAATCTGAAAAGTACCAAAACATGAAATATTAGTGTTGTACCTAAAATCGAAAATATGAGACTGTAACGAAGAAAATGGGCTAAATCTATTGTTACGTTGCTGTATCATAATTTATTGATATTTTTTTGAGGAATGTCAAAACTCACTTCAAATTTACGGATTAAATAACCTGTATATAAAAAATAATTCTACCAGCTCTTTATTTGCAAATACATCTATGTTCGCTTCCTCTTACTTTGATTTACTTTTTGACCACCATAACTACTTATACGCCTGACGCTACATTTTTTAGTGAATTTTAATTTTAAAAAATTCACTAATAGAGAGGTATCGATGGTGAGACTGCAAAAAAATGTATTATATAATGTTTATATATATATATATATATATATATATATATATATATATATATATATATATATATATATATATATATATATATATATATATATATATATATATAATGTATCCGTCTGATAACTCAAAAACTAATTAACCGATTTCGATGAAACTCGGCAAGTGCCTTTATTTTATTAATGGCTTAGATGAGTTCGTTAGTCAGGAAAATCGGATGTTGTTTTCCGGGAAAATTTTGAGTTATCTTTCAAAAAAAATCTGTTTCTCCGAAAATTACAAGGCTCTTCTAATGAAATTTAACGTATATATTTCCTTAGAAGAGGCCTTACTACGTACCAAAATTCAACCTTTTAAGTTTATCAAAAATTGAGTTATTCAAATTTTAAATTTTCCTTCAAAAATTTTTTTTTCTCCAAAAATTACAAGATTATTTTAATGATATTTAGTGAATATCTTGCCTTAGAAAAGACCTTACTACACACCAAATTTAAACTTTCTAAGTTTATAGAAAATTGAGTTATTGAAATTTGGAGCATTTAATAAAAATTCACTACCATAACGCACTTGCTGCGTCCCGTTAGTTTTTTTTCTATTTTTACTAACTGCTTAACTAATAGTTCTTCCAAACAGAAAACATTTTGATGACATTTAAATACTATAAGCCACCCGTTGTGACACACAAATTGCAACACTATATAAATATAAATAAATTTTATTGGTATTTAGGGCAACGACTGACGTTGATAAAAATAATTAAATACATTTTTGAACAACTGCATTTATCGCCTCAGTGATCCAGTGGTAAGAACGTGGGCCTCTGAACCCAATGACACCGGGTTCGTCTCCCAGGCTTCCCCTTCCAATTTTATAGTACTTACTGTAACATTAGCATCAACCTAGGTTGTGGCAATGTATTTGAGCAAGTTAAATGTCTGCACATTCCGCCATTCAGAGGGGCCGTAAATCTGGCGGTCCCGTGTACCATGCGACGTTGGTGACGTAAAATATCCCTACCCTCCTTACAGAAAGGCAGAGGTTCGGCAACATTTCCAGGATAGTGAGGTGAAACAGACCGACGTTAAAGAAAAAACACATGTATTTAAACAATTTTTTGTAAACTAGTAATAAACTGCACCTTTACACGAATTTTGACATTCTAGAGCTCTTCGAGGTACCTCGAGATATGATCAATGCATCCGTTGTGATATGTCCCGAGCTAATCTACCTTGACGCGTTGTACATATATTATGGTATATCTCATTAACAGGCTCGATAAGTGATAAGTCAGGTAATTTTGTAGACTATTAAGTAATCATATTGTTGCAAGAAGTCTCTAGTAACTGTCGCTGTGTGTACACTAGCATTTTCTTGTTGGAAAATAAAATTTTATAGTTGTTGAAGGTAAGCGAACATGTTTTAGAAAGTTATTAGTTCAGAACTTATATTTTTGTCTAAAAACTGTGATTGGCCTGCTTACAGTTGCAATGGTATACCATAGATGATGTACCTAGTAATTGAATGCTCGCAATCTATGCAAACTTAATGACTTCCCCTAGTCCTCGTCTAAGTTTTCTCTGCTGATCATTAGCCCACAATCAAAAATTGTCTGCGCTTGTCTCTAAAAACGACGCTATTCCACGCCAGGTTCTATTGTTCAAATTATTGCCACCATTCCAGACAGCAGCATATGCCCATTGGTCAATGATAAAATGAGTCGAAGGTATTATCACTGAAGCCCATAATTCCTAACTCTATGGTGAATTGACCTCATGGATAGCTGTTGAAAGTTAGCTGCCAACCACTTTTGTTCGATTATCCTGATTTTTGCCGTTTTCGGTAACTAAGGTCATTGATTTTTGGAGACTTTCTGCACAAAATATGGTTTTTCTTACAGTTCCAATGCAATTACGACGCATATGGCTACCCTATACAGACCATAGATTCCGACCGACCTATTTTGCAATTACCCTAAAAGACATCACAAGCTATAGAAGACCTACTATTCCACCACCCCCAAATCTTATAACATTTATTAGTAGATATCGCTCAACGATGCTTGGAACACAATGAAAGTAACAAAACTAAATATTTTCAAGTAATTCTTAAAGAGCAAATTATCAAAAATTGTTAAAATTTGTTTATAACTCAAACAAGAAACTCTACTAGAAAATAGTATCGTACTACACCTAAACAGAAGGCAAAATTAACCCCAAAAAACACAAAATAATATCAGAGAGTTATGTGCTAGATACGTATTTCGACAACGAATTTATCTTCATCAGTAGCTGTCGATAAACGTATTACACTTAATAAGACAAATCAAGTGATAAAAAACATAAAGATATCTGAAGATTTGTCAGGTGTTGTAATTTACTTTGCCACAGAGCATATAAAATAAAGCGAAATTGAAATACTGCTTTATAATTATAACCAAAACATAAATAACTTTAAATTGCTTTGGCATGTGCTGAGAAAGAGAAATACTATTTGAGTTGGAGTCAGTCCAAAGTATTTCTGGCACTTTTATAAATCATAAAGTACTGTTGCACCTGAGAAACATATTATATTCAATTCAATTGCATAACATAGAGAATATTTCATAGCTTATAATATTCTACATATAAAACATTCTCAGAATGTCATTTTTTGTTCAAATATAATATAATTAAAACTACATAAATTTCAGATTAAGTTTAAAAATTATATGGTTAATTTTAGCCAAAGTTTTCAGTATTCAAAAAAGTCTGGACGCGGCAAATATGTTATGGTAGCGAATGTTTATCTAAATATTCTACGAATTTTTTTACGAAAATGATAAATAAAAACTCTGGCCGCAGCAAGTGCGTTATGAAAGTGAATTTTCATAAAAATGTGTTTAATTATACATATATCGCTCTAATGCAAGCAGGCATCAATTTGGTTACCGGTGTAGCCTATATAGTAGGAACAATGTACCATATTTTATCAAAATAATTATTTGAAAATGTACAAAAATTTTCCGAAAATAAACTTTAAATGTTTCCGAGAAAACTGGTCTCCTAGCCAATGAACTTTAGGTTAATAGCAAATTGAGTTATTGAAATTTGAAGGATTTAATGAAAATTTGCTACCAAAGCGCACTTACTGCGTCCAGATTTTTTTCTTACAAATATGCATCATATTTCGATAAAAAACGCTAAAATTCAGTAACGAATTCTTTCTACGAAAATTAGCTAAAAATTATAGACCGTTAAACCATAAACTTCACTAAACCTACAGCGAAAGCTTCAACTTAACTAAACCAACAGCCAGCGCATTGCAGAAAGGGTCTACTTGAAATGAATTTTCTGTAAATATTTAAGTAAAATGAAGGGCAAGGACGGTTGAATCTGAAACGTAAGGGTTCGGAGAAAACTCTTCTTGCAACATTTTCTTTTCACAATCCGTATTTGTTTCACGTTCTTTGCCTAAACATTGCCAATTTTGACGTTTTTAATTGCGAGTTTGACGTTTTGAGGAAAACTCCAAAATTTGTTTCTTTAGCTACCCGTAACTTTTTTGTCCTTAAACTTAGAGACCTAAATTTTGGTACATGGTTCACTCTTTATAATACAAATACGCGTACCAAATTTCACTTTGTTAGTTCCGGAGATATGAATTTTTTTAGAAAGAAAACATAAAATGTTCCGGTAAAACCTTGTCCCATTTTCCTGGCTAACGAACATATCCAAGCCACTTGCTAAAATAAGGTACTCACCAAATTTGATAAAGATCGGTGTATTATTTTTTGAGTTATCGGTACGATATATATATATATATATATATATATATATATATATATATATATATATATATATATATATATATATATATATATATATATACGGATCTCCCCATTAGTGAATTTTTTTAAGAAAATTCCCTAAAAAAGAAAATTTGAATCACCAGCGACAAGTCAGAGCATAAGTCTTTACACCTGTATTTGGTGTACTAAGTGTTCTAGAAGTTTCCCTCATATCCTGCTAATCAATTTCATTACAGGCATGTGTTGTTCAAATATTGTTTTTAGAAAGTTATTGCGTCTCAGGATATGTTTAACAAATTTTACCTCCTTCCTATCCATGCGTTTCAGTTAGCATTTTTTCCGCTCTTTCTAGAACCGTTTTATTCATCTGTCTATCTGTGTATCTTGACGCCGTTTTTTTACCAAGGCTGCTTCAAGAGCTTCTATTCTCTTTACTTCCTGATTTATTCAAATAAAGCTGTCTCATAGACCACAGCCATACGTATCACTTACTATGTCTTTTTCTTAGGTCCGAGTTAAAAGGTTAATATGTTCTCTCCAGCTGCTTTTTAGTGTGACGATCTTTCTCAAGTCATTGTGAATCTTTATTTACAGTTTTATTATTTTATTGTGCGCTTTTCAAGCTTTACATATGACGCCGACTTAGATTCAGGAGACCTATCCATTCGGCTTCTGTCACCCCTACCTTTAAAACCCTTCCATGTGAGTCTCTGGGGCACTGTGTCTAGCTTTATCCCCTCAATTAGTGTTGGCAGCCTAGACATGGGCTCCTTTGTTTGGCGTTTAGCTTTTGGATTTTCTTGCGCAAGTGACGCCACCATCGTTAGACCTTCGCATTAGTACAGTACTTGAAATGGAGAAATAAAAGTCTGGACGCAGCAAGTGCGTTATGGTAGTGAATTTTCATAAAATTGTTTTTAATACCAAATATGTCAAATTTGGTTACCACTATAACCTATATAGTAGAAACAATATGCCGTGTTTAATCAAAATAACTTTCTTGTTTGAAAATGTACAAATATCCGAAAGTAAACTTAAAGTGTTCCAGAAAAACCGGTTTCTTGGTCAACCTTATAGGTTAATAGCAAATTGAGCTATTCAAATTTGAAGCATTTAATGAAAATTCGCTACCATAACGCATTTGCTGCGTCCCGAATTTCTTTTCTTACAAACATGCATTATATTTCGATGGAAAATGCAATCACATAAGGCATGTTCGATTAAAAAAAAATTTTTAATAGCAAATACTAGCAGGCCTCAATCTGATTACCGGTATAGCCTATGTAGTAGAAACAGTGTACTATATTTTATCAAAATTACTTATTGTTTGAAAATGTACAAATATTTTCCGAAAATAAACTTAAATGTTGGTTTCCTAGTTTACGTTAATAGCAAATTGAGTTATTGAAATTTAAAGGATTTATCGAAAATTCGCTACCAAAACGCACTTACTGCGTCCAGATCTTTTTCTTACAAACATGCATTATATTTCTAAATGTAAAAATTTTCAAAGTTCAAAAGTCTGGATCTCCTCATTAGTGAATTTTTTAAGAAAATTCACTAAAAATACGTGGCTACCTTACGGTATTTTGATCAAAAAATTCTGTAAAAGTAAAATAAAAATGACAGATGACGAATTTGAAATGTCTATGTGATGTTAATGTAATATTTAATATGAAAATAAAATTAACTAATAGCAATAAGGGCCGTCACGATAATCATAATAACAATAATAATAACTAATTAACAATAACAGTAACGTAAGCAAGTTCTATAAAACGAAAATATCTACTACATTATTACAACTATTTTTAATACGGTTAGGCCTATGCTGTGTGTGTTTTGTTTCTTTAACGTCGGCCTATTTCCGCGACTATGGCCAATCACCGACGCCAGGGAGCAGTTTCACCTCACTATCCTGGAAATTTTGCCGAACCCCTGTCTTTCTGTAAGGAGGGTAGGGATCTTTAACGTGCCCAACATCGCATGGACACGGGACCGACGGCTTTACGCCCCCTCCGAAGGTCGGAACGTGCAGACATTTAACTTGCTCAAATACAATGCCAGAACCTCGGTTGATGTTAATTTTACAGTTTGTACTGAAAAAGTGAAAGGAGTACGCCGGGATCGAACCCAGTACCCTTCGGTTCAAAGGCACACGTTCTTACCTCTGAACCACCGAGGTTCATAGGCCTATGCTGTTTCAATTATTTAATTAAAAAGAAGAGTTTCCAAGACAAGGGAATCTATCAGATCAGTTTGCTTATTTAAAACAAGGCAGTTGTTGTGTATGTGCTTTTTTATCTTCAAGAAATTCAAGTTTGGGCTTGTCACTACAAAAATGTAGTGACCCTATGTTTATATTTTAAAATTATATTATATAATTATTTACAATTACATTTAATGTATAGATTTTAGGGTCCTAATTCGAGCCCATTTGAACAGGATTTTTAAAAATCTTAGTCGCAATCTCCTCATTAACGAATGCTTTCTACGAAAATACGCTAGGTGCATCTGGGTTATTATTTGTAAACTAAACACTAATTTTTATTTATAGATGGCTGCCTTTAAGTAACCTTAAATTTTTTTCTCAATGCTTCTTAATAAAGTAACAAAAATAAATTATAATAAGTTTATAAAGTACTTTAGTGGTAAAAATATTTTTCTTCATTTTTCACCGTTGCTTTTAGTTGGTTCTTAGTACACAGTGAATTTGGTAGAATGAATCAAAGACGAATTTGAATGGCAGATTCTCACATTTAGCGCCAATATTAAATAGCTTGTAAATGTGTGATGTTTTATTTATTTAACTGGTGCCGATTCCTGCGACTATGGCCGATCAACTACACCATGGAACAGTTTTACTTCACGATCCTGGGTATTTTAACAAAGCCCTTTCTTATTTGAGGATAGTCGGGATATTTTATGGAAATGGACACGGGACTGACGGCTTTAGGCTCACTCCGAAGGGCTGCGCGTGTACACATCCAACTTGCTCAAACTCGATGTCATAGCCTAAAAATGAACTTTGTACTAAAAAAGTGCAAGGAAATTTGAATAGCCTTACCGGGAATCTAACCCGCGATCTCCAGCTTCGGAGTCCAACACAAAACAAATTTAAACCCACTCACTTAAAATGTTGCTTTATTTTATACATCAAATTCAACAAAATTTGCTGTGCTTGTAAAATAATTTGCCTGGCATTAGTAAAAAAGAATCAAACAATTTATTAAGAACAAGAACATTCCTCTTATAAACTTTTAACAAAAATAATAATTAGCAAATGTAAATAAGTCATAGGTAGAAGTAGAAGTTTATGAGGAGTTTTCGATATGTCTGCCGTTCATGTCTAGACATTTCAAAATTCTCAAATTTACTTCATATGAAGCTGCTCTTAGTATTTATTGCGGATCTAGTTCTTCATAGGCCTTGACGACCCTTTGAATTAGTTCATAGCATGTCCTCACTTGAGTAGCGTATATTTTACTGTTTATACTGTCTAGGAGATGAAACACGGTGTTTGATCTAGTGATCTTGGAGCCAATCTCCAAGAACCGTCGCGGCCTGTCCATTGATCTTCAAACGTCTAATTTAGTTCTTGATATACCTCACTCTAAAAATGAGTGGGAGCCCCGTCTAGTTGATACCAACAACTAAATAATGTATCAACAGGAAAATGTTCAGTAAAATTTGTTACTAGGTTTCTGAGAATTTCCAACTGTTGCCTCTGAGAATTTAAGTTTTCGTCATAAATGTAATAACATTCGATTAAATTAGATTCAATATGAGTGGGCTATACCAGTCCCTCAACCGCGACTTTTTGTCGATTGTGGCTCACGTATAATTGCTTAAATTTCACCCATAAAATTTAGCTCCCTGCAGGAGTCGATATTTTAAAGGGCGAAACTTGCTTTGGCAGGGTTATCCAAGGGATTTTTTCTTTTCGCCAGCTGTTGAGATATACTGCCATCTGAACGAAGTCGCTTGTCTATTTCAAAGCCCACAGTGAAGGTCTCAACCTCCAGGTGTAATACACCCCCAAGAGATCTCAGCTCCCCTCCGAGTTGGTCCAGTTCCGACACTCACCAGAGCTAGACTCAAGAGATTGCCTCTCTCCGAGTTCCTCTGGACCCGAATGTTAACAGATTTGACAGAGATTTTAATAGGAAATAAGATGAAGCGCATGCTCTCTGTAAAAATTTACGAATGAGGAGATCGTGACTTTTGTATTTTGCAAATATTTTTAAATGGGAGCGTACTACAACCCCTAGAACCCACATCCAGGGTCAATGTTTATATGTTTTAGGTTTCTTTTCGGAAAATGTTTGTGTCTCCGAAAATAGCAAAGGTATGGCAACCAAATTGGGTACGCAGGTTTCTCTTACAAAAATTTATATACAAAAATGTAGGTTTTTAAGTTAAAAGGAAAAATTTATAAGTATTTAATTGAAAAAATTTCTGTAATTTGAAATATTTTTATGAAAATTCGCTGCGTCCATTTTTTTACAACTAAGTTTTATTTAAACTTTATTGTGACTGGCTAACGTTACAGTTAAACTGCAGGTAAACATTTTCTTGTTTCTCAATACCCCTAAACAAAGTAATCAAAATAAATTGAATATATGAATTTAAATTTTGTGGAAAAACCGATAGTTTTCTCTTTGCAAGTCAGATGTAAGATATTTCAACGATTAGATAATTATCTTGAACAGACTCGTGTAGGTTCGGAATAGATCGTTTGTTAAAAATAACCCACTCTGGGAATCGTAGCCATATTTGTCTCGTCAAAATCTAGATACGAGTTCAAAATACATCGCCCATTCATCCAGAATAATGAAAACTTTAGCTTCAATACCACTAAAAATTGACCGTGACAGTAGAATTAAATAGTGCACATAGAGTAATCAATGGTAAATTGACCAGCTATAAGATACACATAACCTTTAAAACAACTTGGCCCATATAGAACTCCAACCGTAGCTAAAAATACAAACGGTCGTCTAAAAATCAGTAGAAGGAATTTAGAACACCGAAATATTTACATGCCTTTCTCTCACATAACGCTAAAAATAAATTTCTGACATATTTCGTGAGTCAGTTGTGTACTTCAAAAAAATATGAAAACTATTCAGTTGGTTGGCTAAGTTTATACCTATTCCTTTTCGAGCAAAATTTTGAATTTTACAACCTTATCTCAAATAGTGATGCAAATTAAACATTTTACTTAATTCAGATCTACATATATAAATTGATCACAACGTGATGAAAATGGTTTGGGGAAATAAATTTAACTAATTTGAATTCTGTTTTATAAACGATATATAACCGATTTTCACAATATTTTCCAAAAGTCTTTTTTTTACTTTATCCTCGGTCTATTTCCTCGACTATGGCCAATTACCGACGCCAGGGAGCAGTCTCACCCCACTATCCTAAAAATTTTGCCGAACCCCTGCCTTTCTGTAAGGAGGGTAGGGATCTTTAACGTACCCAACATTGCATTGACACGGGCCCGAGGGCTTTACTCCCCTTTCGAACGGTGGAGCATGTAGGCATTCAAATAACTCAAACACAATTCCACAACCTCGGCTGATGTTAATTTTCCAGCATGTACTGAAAAAGTTAAGGGGAACCCTGCGAATCGAACCCAGTACCCTTCGGTTCAGAGGCACACATTCTTATCACTGGACCACCGAGGCTCTAAGTCAAATATGTGCATGTGCATGCTTACCTTGATATATTTGTATTGTAATGGATTGTATTTTGTTTCTTAAATTCGGTCTGTTTCCGCGACTGTGGCCAATCACCGACGCTAGTGACCAGTTTTACTTTACGATCCTGAAAATGACCTCTTACTTTCTCTTTCGCTATATTTTTTCTGTTTGTGTTTGTTTTGAACTA
Organism: Tillus elongatus; assembly: GCA_964006375.1. Classification (NCBI taxonomy): domain Eukaryota; kingdom Metazoa; phylum Arthropoda; class Insecta; order Coleoptera; family Cleridae; genus Tillus; species Tillus elongatus. The sequence continues at coordinate 161,089,149 of OZ023263.1, forward strand.
CCTATTTTCCTGAAAGCGTATTACATTATTAAATTGATATACACTATTTTGTGGCAAATGGGCATTGAGTCTGAAGCCAAGAACTGCCACACACACACACCAATTGATACACAGAATTGTATGTACTTTTTGTAAAAGATTTCAGAAGTGTCGGGTGTGGCTATGGACAACAAAATCTACTACTCAGAAATGTCTTAAAGTAGACTTTGGAGAACCCAGTTTACCACAACGTATTTTCAATACCTAACGATCGTTTCGCTAACAAAGTTGGCGCTATTAGAGGAATGAGTAATTTAAAATTCTGAATCTGGTCATTTATCTCTCTGAAAACGCTAACTTTGTTAACTAAGTGATCGTCAGGTATATAAAATGTATTGTGCTAACTTGAGTTTTCCAGCGTATACTTATCAGTGCTGATCGCAGTTTACGTCTTATCTTAACTTAATGTGTGTGTGTGTTTTGTTTCATTAACGTCGGCCTATTTCCGTAACTATGGCCAATCACCGCGGCCAGGGAGCAGTTTCACCTCATTATCCTGGAAATTTTGTCGAACCCCTGCCTTTCTGTAAGAAGTGTAGGGATATTTAACGTTCCCAACATCGCATGGACACGGCACCGACGGCTTTACGCCCCCTCCGAAGGGCGGAACGTGTAGACATTCAACTTGCTCAAATACAATGCCAGAACCTCGGTTGATGTTAATGTTACAGTTTGTACTGAAAAAATGAAAGAGGTACCCTGGGATCGAACCCAGTACCCTTCGGTTCAGAGGCACACGTTCTTACCCCTGAACCGCCGAGGTTCTATCTTAACTTAATGAATGTCTTAATATAATCCACATCTTTAGTTTCAATTATAACATCATAGTAACCTGCCACTTTCAGACTATTAAAAAAAGCCTGGACGCAGCAAGTGCGTTATGGAAGTTAATTTTCATAGAAATCATCTGGCACAAAATATTTTATTAAAACTTTGTTTTCTTGTAACATAAAAATCTAAAATTTTGGTGTATAGTTTACTTTTTATATCGCAAACCTACCTACCAAATTTGGTTAACATAGCTTTTTTTATTTTTTATTTTTTTATTTTTTGAGATAAAAAATTTTTTCGAATGAAAACTCAAAATTTCCCCGGAAAACCTCGTCCGATTTTACTGATTAACGAACAAGCCATTTACAAAAGGAAGGTACATGCCAAATTTTCAAAATCGGCCCATTATTTTTTGTGTTATTGGTGTGATACATATATATATATATATATATATATATATATATATATATATATATATATATATATATATATATATATATATATATATATATATATATATATATATATAGGCTCCTCTAATGAACGTATTATAATGATTATATTAGAAATAAAATTACGTCAAAATAATATACCTACATACTTACTTTAACATTTATAAATCGTTTTTAATTCCCCTTTTGATTTGGTGTAGAATCTGATTTTGTTCTTTACTTTGAGTTGCTGTAGACTTTAACTTACCAGCCACAGTTAAACTGCGGTAATGGCTTAATGCCTGTGTCACAACAAATACACGCACATACATTGTTATATTACAAAAGCACCACGTTCTTGAATACATAGTACAATTTTTGTCCTTCAAATGAGCATGGGCAAGAGCCCCAGATAACATATTTGAAATCAATTTCCAATTTTATTTATATTGCACTGTGTGTGCATGGAAGCTTCCGTAGAAACCGTCAGTACTTTTGCGGATTAAAGTTGATTTAGCAGGGTCCTTTTTTAAGGGCTTTAAGTCGCTTACCCGTTTAGGAGAGATAACCCCTCTCCGGGTTGGTCTGGACCCGACATCCGCCAGTGTTTGACCTGAGACAGTATCATAGGGAGTGCCGCTCCCTAGCAGCATCCAGGCGAAGTCGTTTTCCCATTTCAAAACTCACAGTGGGGGCCTCAACATTCTAGTGTAATCCATCCCCTAGAGATCTCATCTCTTCCACGGGTTCGTCCGACACATGTCAGTTCTCGACTCTCCGCAATATCCCACGGAATTACGATCATGAGCATCACCCAAGCGATGTCGATTGTGTGTTTAGAAACGCATAGTGGAAACCTCAACTCTAGGTGCATCTCACTACTAAAGATCTTAGTCCCCTGCGGGTTTGTTTGGACCTGGCAACCGATAGCGCTTAATCGAAGGCGGAAAGGAACCTTGCTTCCGACTAACATCCAAGCGAGGTCGTTTGCCCGTTTCAGAGCTCACAGTGGAGGTCTCAGCCTCCAGGTGTAAGGTAAAGGTAAAGGTAAGATACTTACTGGCACTTAGGCCATTGCTGACCTTTTTGCTCATCTAAACTAACCTACCCTCAACCTTGAGCTCGATCTCAACGACGACAGTGATTTGAAAAATCTTCAGCCGCCGGTGAGTCTCGAACCGCCATCGCGCGAGCCCGTATTGGACAGTATGAATCGACTTTCCCGCACGGCCACGGTGTAAATCAATACCTAGAGATCTCAGCCTCTCTCTGGGTTTGTATAGACCCGACACCCGCCGATGTTTGACTCGAGTTAGTCCCCTCTTATGACAGGTAGGAGTTACCTTGAGCCTATTCTTTTCTTTTGTCCCCGAACCCACACGGGACTTGACTAGCAATGAGGAGGGCTAATAAAGATTTGACCCGGCTTAAGGCAACGTACGCTTGCTCAGCAGTGGACAGTTTGGGGTCTTAATAAACCACGGCACCTTCTGTAGTCCTGCCCTGCACGTTGTGCATAATGAATGTCCAGCATAATACTATGGGCAATATTCTTCTTAATTCTGTCAATCACACCTTCTTAAAGGCCTGTAAATCCATTTTCAATCCAATAGATTATTTTGTTTAACACGCATGCGCTATATTGCGGCTGCAATTTTGAATATTTCGATATTAATTCTAAATACTAAATATTTGCTCTTTAGAACCCCTCTATACCCATTTTCAATCCAATCTGATCATCTTTTGAATTAAGTACACTTTGAGAAAACCCAAATCATCACAACACTTATTTCAGAGACCTTACGATCGTTTCGTTGACAAAGTCAACATCTTCAGAGGAAAATAAATTCAGAATTTAACTTCCTCTGAAGATGTTGACTTTGTCAACAAAACGATCGTAAGGCATCTGAAATAAGTGTTGTGGTGATTTGGGTTTTCTCAAAGTGTACTTATTAGTGCTCATCACAGGTTCCAGTTTTCACATAATCTTTTGAATTACTCATTCGCCATCATACTCATTTCCCCACACTTATCTGCCATATCGTAACCAACATCTAATTTTTTTAATAAACACCGGAAGCATATATCGTCACCAAAGTTTTGTAACTTACTAAGTTTCAAGTGAATTAAAAGTAAAAGGGGGTTATCGGCTTGTAAGATTTGACCTAATAAACATACTGGCATACTAACTGATAGGGGACGTTAAATAAAAACTTTTAATAATAGATAATATAACGCCAAATTGAACAACAAAATCACTGTACAAATGTTATGAGTAGGAATAGCTCGGAATACAGATTGTAAAATTTACACTCTTGATCTAATTAAAAATCTCTTTAAAAATTTTAATATAAACTGGCACATCGTCCCAACGTCTTGCAGTTCGGTATCGGTGCCAGAAATTTCGAAATACCTTTTTATATAACCGGCATAAAATGTCCCAAAACATGTAGAAAACATGATTTCCGAACAAAAAATGTTTTTGTCGGTGTGTCGATCGGTCGGTCTTCACGTCTGTCTGTCGGTACGTTTTGTATGGTACGTAATTATAATGGGGTTAGAATTGATAGTGTGGATGTAGCACTTGTGTGGTGTCCCCAAAGTAACCGAATATCAGAATTACTCGAAAAGTTTTAGTCACGGAAAAAAAGTTGTAGGCAAGAGCCCCAGGATGTTTTCATTCTAATCAAGTCATCGACCCCAAATTCATTTCATGAGGATATCTTTCTGAAAAGCGATGTGGAAAAATGTTTTTAATATATGTACATCATGGTACGCTTACATACTCAAGCAATTTTACTTCCCCATCGTCACGTGTGGAAGTATATACAAAATCTCAAAACATATAGAAAACATTATTTCGTAACGAACATTTTTCTGTCAGTCTGTCAGTCTGTACGTCTGTCTGTTAGTAAGCATGATAACTTTTAAGAAATTGAAATATCATCTTTTAATTTAGTATACAGTTAGCACCCGACAATCGGATTGTTCTTGTGTGAAATCGCTCCAGAAGGTAGGGGAGAAATGAGGGGTGATTTGGTGAAAACTTTTTTGTTAAAGTTCTAGTATCGCCCCTTTAGTATTATGTGAGTAAATTGAAGTTGAGGTTGATTGCGAGGGAATGAAATATGGATTTATTTTAGAAAGAATATGATATTATTAAGAGTATGTAAAGTTTAGATATTCCTATTTTATTTTTTGCAATCATCGACCCTAAATTTATTTAATGAAAAAGTCTTTCTGTGGGGAGTACATTATCACAGAGATGTGGAAGTCGTAATTTAATTTGCAGAACTTTTTTTCAATAATTGTAGCTTGAAAAAATTCTTGCAGCCAGCAATCACCTATTATTTTTTGCAAAAATTTAATTTTGAATTCTAAATTATTGGACCAAAAAAGGTCTCTATTTATTCGTAGCTAACGTGGTCCATAAGAAAATTTTGTCAAGTCTATTTTCTTAATATAATTAAGAACCTCTCAAGAATTCGTGATTTTAAGTTTAGAGAATACTTAACAAAGGATAAAGAAACGACGGGTTATCTCATCTTAAAGGTCTACTGGTGTCCATTTAAAAAATTGAAAAGTAATCTATTTTCATTTTGACTCACCCCTATATTATGACGATTTTGTGAAGTATCATTACCAAATCGAAATTTGCTAATATTTATAGAATTATGTTAGCCAAAAATGATAACAATTAGCACCATTTACTAAGATACTAGGTGTTCATTTAGTTGCTATTTCGATATGAAAATGACCAAACCTTTTTGAAGTACCCTATTTTTTACCCTCAGGGCTCGTCCGCGACTTTGCCGCCCCGATAGCACTGCAGCCTTTGGCTTATTGTGTATGCCTTTAGTCTTTTTACACCATCCATTCCAAAATCACTGTGCCTTGAACTAGTCTGCACAGCGATTGGTAGGGTGAGGTTTTATATCGTTCTGTCTTCGGCCTAGACTGACCGTAGATCAGTTGTCTTTTGCGGTCCAGAGCTTTACACTCACACAAGATGTGCTGGGCTGATTCCTCCCGCTCTCCGCAGAGTCTGCATGTGAGGTCTCCCACGAACCGCCCCATTTTATGCAGGTGTTTCTTGACGGCCATGTGTCCCGTCAAGAGACCTGTTATGTTTCTGAGCTGTCCTCTGCTAAGATTTAGCAGCTCCACAACACTCTTTGAACTGGGTTCGTCAATTACTGACTTCCCATGTCTGAGCCCTGGACCGTCTGCTCAGTACACCTTGTGCTCGTTTCTGACCCAGTACCTAATGGCTCCCCTCTCCGTGCTCTTTGTCACGCCCAGAACCGGTTCTGGTCCCATAAATGGTTCTGCTGACCCTCTCTTCGCTTGTCTCGTCTCGGCACTCACTCACCAGCCAGGAATTTACCCGTGAGCTACTTAGGACCTTAAGGGCTGCCTGCTTGTCTGTAGCTATGGGGATCTGCTTGCTGGTGTAGCCCCTCATCTTGTTCTCCCGAACACAGTGCAGGATGGTGGTGTACATTTCGGCCTGAAAGACCGTTGCATGGGCTCCGAGGAAAATACTATGACTTACCCTCGGTCCCTCCGAATAAACACCTGCCCTCGTCCCACGCTCCCCGCCGGATCCGTCCGTGAACCAGACGAGCGCGTTCCGTGGTATTCCCGGCATCTCCTCCCGCCATGCCTTGCGGTCGGGGATTTCCACTGTAAAGTTGTTTTCCCTGCAGATTCACGGGCTCGCGAAGTCTGACCTCGTTTCAAGCATGGGCTTCTTCATGATCTCCTGAATTTTGCAGTGGTCCCTGAAGCCTGGGTTGATGTTCAGTCTACCATTGCAGGCTAGTCTGTATAGTCCTAGCGTGGCCTCCCCCATAATAACTAAGTGTAGGGTGGGCAGATCCAGCAACATCTCCATGGTGGCTGTTGGGGTTGAAGACATGGCCCCTGTGATACCCAGGCAATCCATCCTTTGAATCTTGCCTAGTTTTTGTTTGGCACTGGATTGTGTCACCTTAGGCCACCAGACCAGTGCCGCGTATGTTAACGATGCTCTGACCACCCTTGTGTACAGCCAGTGGGCCATACTAGATCTTAGGGTCATGACTGCCTTACGCAGTATTTTTTCAACGTGACCATTTCAGGTTATCTTGGAGTCCAATACGACCTCAAAATATTTTACCTCCCTGGCCATTGGAATGTTCCTACCGTATAGAGTGAGAGTTCTGCGGCTCTCCCACTTCCTCCTCCTAGTAAACAGTATAATGGTTGCTTTCTCGGGGCTCACCCCGGGCCTTTGACCAACCGTCCACCTTTCCACCACTTTCAATGCTGTCTGCATTCGCTCCCACACTGACTGTGTAACCTTTCCTCGGACTATGATGACAATGTCGTCCGCATACCCTGTACCTCATACCCCCCTTCAGAGAGCCTCCCTAGCAGGCCGTCCACGACTAGGCACCAGAGCAAGGGAGACAGAACGCTCCCCTGCGGAAACTCCACCGCGACCCCCGCCAGCAGAGTCCCTCCTGCGAGTGAGGTGAACACCGCCCTCTCCCTGAGCATGAAAGCGATCCACCTGCATCAGATCTCCTCTATTCCATGCTCTCTGACAGCTGCCATAACCGATGCGAATGAGGTGTTGCTGAAGGCCCTCTCTATGTCTAGGAAGGCCCCCAGCGCCACATCTACCCTATAAAACATAATGAAGCTTTAAGTCCAGACTACGTAAACGAAACTGAATCCATATGTGAAATAATATATAGTGTTCTATTAAAAAAAATATTATGATTGGTTTGCCCTGAATATACAGAAGTTGAAATTAATTTTAGAACCTAAATATTAAGTCTGTACCTAGCTCTTTTGATACTTTACATAGTGACATAATATGGGGCTTTGTCATACTAACAAGTAACCCAGTATATTCATGCACACACACATACAGACATACATACTTCATTTTTGGATGTTGCTATGGTTTGGTTTAAAACGACCAAAACATGCTGACCTGAACCGCAGACAAGGAAACCGAACAATGAATGAATGGGTTTAAAACCTTCTAAGATAGTTTGCATACAAACATTTTTCGATTCGACGACTTAAAAAATCCCCATCACAATATGCATATTATTAGTGAATTTTTATTTTTTTAAAATCACTAATAGAGAGGTATCGATGGTGAGACTTTGCAAAAATTTTTTCAAATGAGCGCGAACTAGGATCCTTAGAACCCATATCCGGGGTCAGTTTCAATTTATATATATATATATATATATATATATATATATATATATATATATATATATATATATATATATGTTTATATATATATATATATATATATATATGTTTATATATATATATATATATATATATATATATATATATATATATATATCCAACCGCTATTTAAAAAATAACTAACGGATTTCGATGAAACGTGACAGGTGTCTTTCTTTTATTAATGGTTTGGATAAGTTCGTTAGCCAAGAAAATCGCACAAGGTTTTCCGAGAAAATTTTGAGTTTTCTTTCAAAAAATTACAAATCTATTTTAATGAAATTTGGTGAAATTTTTTCAAATGAGCGCGAACTAGGATCCTTAGAACCCATATCCGGGGTCAGTTTCAATTTTTATATATATATATATATATATATATATATATATATATATATATATATATATATATATATATATATATATATATATATGTTTATATATATATATATATGTTTATATATATATATATATATATATATATATATATATATATATATATATATATATATATATATATATATATCCAACCGCTATTTAAAAAATAACTAACGGATTTCGATGAAACGTGACAGGTGTCTTTCTTTTATTAATGGTTTGGATAAGTTCGTTAGCCAAGAAAATCGCACAAGGTTTTCCGAGAAAATTTTGAGTTTTCTTTCAAAAAATTACAAATCTATTTTAATGAAATTTGGTGCGTATATAGCCCCTGAAAATACCTTACTACATACCAAAACTCAACTTTCTAGGTTTATATAAAATTGAGTTATTTAAATTTTTAATTTTCTTTCGAAAAAAAAATTTTTCTCCAAAAACTACAAAGTTATTTTAATAAAAGTTGGTGGATATGTTGCCTTGAGAAAGACCTTGCCACATACTAAAATTCAACTGTCTAAGTTTATAGAAAATTGAGTTATTCAAATTTGAAGAATTTAATAAAAATTCACTACCGTAACGCACTTGCTGCGTCCCGAACTTTTTTTGATAAAATCAAATATGTGTAATACTGTACATATCTACTTTTTTTATTTTTTGTTTATTTCAAGGACACAATTAAAATAAACCCTGCCCAAAGTACATAGCATCCAATTTTCAAAACGCGTCCATGAAAAAATTGTGCCTGTGCAATCACATACAAAAAGATGTTCTCAGAAAAGATCGGAAACAAACATAAATACCGTGAAAATAAGCTTGCCTACAAAAGAGACTATGATATAGAAAAAGTGCAAGTTTACCATTAAACACCAATACATAGTCCAAGTTTTTTTGGTGTGACATCTATATGTAATCGAGAGCATTAAAATGCTACTCTTAGATCCACATGTACGACACTGTGCGTTTTGCTTTCCATCTTGGATACTGATTTCAACTTATAAAATATTTTCTTTGCATGTGTGTGTGTGTGTGTAATACAAATAATAATTTCTTTTCTTATAGAGCTGAGAAAGAAAAAAGCAAATTCCAAGCTGAAGTATATGAATTGTTAGCCCAAGTAGAACAAGTTAACAAAGAACGCCTTGTTACTGTTAAACATGCCGAAAGATTGGAAATTACAATCAGTGAACTCAACGTCAGGATTGAAGAGCTTAACCGTACAGTCCTTGATATCACCTCCCACAAGACTAGGCTGTCACAGGAGAATATCGAACTTGTCAAAGAAGTACAAGATCTTAAGGTAAAGTCACTTGCTTGTTAGAAAGGTCTTAATGAGTGTTTTACTCCCCAATTATTTTTACAAGCAATCCAAACAACCTGTTCTATTAGCAAATATATTAAACAGAGAATTTGTCTTTATTTATTTGTATATGCAATAGTGAAAAGATTAATGTATACTTCTAACTACTACTACCAAGGGTTTTAAGTTTCGACACTACAAGGATGATCTCGAAAACTGCAGTGGATACATTGTATTAAATTATAAAAAGTTGCACGGTTATAAAAGCATCTCAAAGCCCTTTCCGATTTAAGTTTCACTTCCACAACGTCAATTTTTCAAAATTGGTCAAAATTTCAATTTTTTTTTTGCTTAAACGTCGTAAAAGTGTCAAAACATAGAGAAAACATGATTTGGGAACGATTTTTTTCTGTGGGTCTGTCGGACAGTGTGTGTGTGTGTCTGCCTGTTTGTAGCCACGATAACTTTAGGACGAATTGAGATATCGTCTTCAAATTTGGTATGCAGTTAACACCGGATAAACTAACGGTTTGGATTCTTTTTGGGTAAAATCGCTCTAGGGGCAAGGGGATTAATGGGGGGTGATTTGGTGAAAATTGACATTTTTTCGTTAAACCTCGACTCCAACTGAAATTGACTTGGCTGGCAGGTGTGCCGTAGTAAATCCTGCCATTGATATCCTTTGCGTTTAAATCAGTGGGTTGTCGAGCAAGTGGTATGTCTTCGTTGTTTATGTTCCACCGAACATTAGTCATGGTAATTACGATTCTCTTTTCTCATATATTGACTCCTTGGAATTATTTGATGATAATTGCTGTGTACTAATTCTAGGTGACTTCAATCTACCTTAATTTCACCATTTGCGTAGAGTTCCATACTCTTCAAGTGGCTCTGTCTCGGCTCTTAGAAGTACAATTTCTTTGCTAGACTTGAGTGAGTATAACAACATTGTCAACTGTTATGACAGAGTACTGGATCTCGTCTTGTGTAATAGGCTATGCACGGTTGATCGTTGCGATGATCCACTTGTAAGGGAGGACGCCTTTCATTCTTCTTTGAAAATTTCGCTGGACCTGATTGATGAGTTCTCCCGTAATAAATGTATTCCGTTTAGAGTTGTGCCGTCTTACAACTTTCGCAAAGCGGATCTGAGACTTCTTTATGACACACTCCTGCGTGTGGACTGGTCTTTCCTGGTGAATTGTCCTGACGACCCCGATGTGCTTTGTGAACTATTCTACAGCAAAGTATACAATGTCTTGGATATGCACGTCCCGAAAACAGTATCTAGACGCAGTTCTTATCCACCATGGTTTACAAATTATATTATCAGTAAGATTAAGCTTAAATATCGTCTCTGGGGGCAGTTTAAGCGTCATGGCGACCAAAATATCTATGTGGAATTCAGTAGGGTGAGAGCTTCAGTCAAGACTTATATTGAAACACGGTTTAGAGAGTATGTTTCCCAGTGTGAATCTGGTATTTCAACTAAACCTCGGAAGTTTTGGAATTATATTAATTCTAAGAAAGGCTCTAACAATATTCCAAACGTAATGTACAACGGCACAAGTGAATTTAGAGGTGCAAAATCCATTGCTGAGGCATTTGCCAGAGTTTTCAAGGAGACCTATTTCCCTCGCTCCTCAGCTGACAACATGCCTTATTCCCCAGTCATTTAAAATAATACTTTAAATATTACCTCTGTTTCAGAGGAAGATGTACTTACTGCTCTGAGAGGATTCAGACCTGCTTTGACTGCGGGCCCAGATGAGATCCCCTTATTTATTTTGCAGGACTGTGCTTCTGTTTTTGCCTACCCTGTTTCTCTAATCTTTAATAGCTGCATTCATCAAGCCAAATACCCGTCTCTTTGGAAGAGATCTAAGTCGTGTCCTATCGGTAAGGGTGGTAGTAGGACAAGTGTTCTTGAATACAGGCAGGTCATTATCTCGAATAACTTTGGTAAGCTTTTTGAATCGGTACTGCATCCCTTAATGTATAATCACGTAAAGGGGATGATCGATCCTGCCCAACACGTATTCATGCCCGGTCGATCTACTGTAACAAATTTATTTTCTTTCACCCAATACGTTTCGACATCTTTTCAGCATAGATCTCAGGTGGATGTCATATACAATGATATTTCTAAAGCTTTCGACCGGCTTGACCATGACATCCTATTGCATAAACTTAAATCTTTTGGTTTCTCTGATCATTTTATAGAACTGTTTGGATCATACCTGAGTAATAAGAGTCAGTATGTTGCAGTGGGAGGTGTACATCGTCTGAGTTCATGGCTACATCTGGAGTCCCTCAAGGATCTATTTTGGGTCCCTTATTATTTAATATCTTTATAAATGATGTGGTGGTGGACAATGACGTTAATTATTTGCTGTATGCTGACGACCTTAAGATTTTATTGGAAGTGAATAACTTGTCTGATTGTCATAGAATTCAAGCAGCTTTTGATGCTGTGGTAAAGTGGAGTTATGAAAACCGGCTCTCACTGAATGTTCACAAGTGCTGGGTCATTACGTTCACTCTGAGGAAACTTCCAGTGCGGTTTGGGTATAGCATGCATAGTTCGTATCTACCAAGAAAGGAGCTGATTACTGATCTGGGGGTTACTTTTGATACCAAATTGTCGTTTGGTCCACATATTATGAATATAACATCGGATGCTTATAGAATTTGTTATAAGAACTAAAAAAGACTTTCTGTCAATCAAAACCATGGTAATTATATTTAATGCATTTGTTTGGTCGAAAGTGGAGAATGCTTGTGTCATATGGTGCCCAAACTATTCTGTGTACATTGATTGTTCGGAGCGAGTACAGAGGCGATTCCTAAAATTTCTTGTATTTAAGGAGGATGGCATCTACCCTGCACAACAAGTTTCTCATTCATACCTACTCTCAAGATTTTCTGCAAATAGCTTGCAACAGAGACGTAATTACACTTTCATTATGTTTTTATATAAAATAATTTCGAATGAGATTGACTGCTCTGATATCCTGGGTGGGTTAAACTTTCTAGTGCCGACGTTTAATGCTAGAAACACTTTGACTTTCTACTTACCCACTGCAACGCTCAATGTGGTACAGTCCTCACCACTGTATACAATGTGTAGTTTATATAATCAACTGAGTGGTAGTATTGACATTTTTCGCTTTACGGCTGCTGAAGTCAAGCAACTGATGTTACGCTAAATTGTTCTTTCATTATTAGTTTTGCTGATTACCTTTAGAATTGTTAATTTCTTTCATAATATTATGTGTATTCCAGCATCCAATAAATGGATTTTGTCTGTAGGGTAATGTAATTTAAATAAATAAATAAATAAACATAACGTTTTAGGGTTAGTTTATTAAAAAACTTTCAATTTAATCAAACATCCGGTATTCTGTGTTGAAATTAAATTAGAGGTTGTATGTGGGGGTGGAATATAGGTGACAGAAATTTCGAAAATTTGTTTTGCTAAAACGGCGTTAAAAGTCTCAAAACATATAGAAATTTGGTTTCTGGATTGAATTTTTTTTCTGTCGGTCGGTCTGTCAGCCTGTATGTCTGTCTGTTAGTAGGTGCAATAACTTTCAAACGAATTGGGATATCATCTTTAAATTTGGTATTGGGTTAGCACCCGACAAAGGATCGCTTCGAATTGTTTTTGGGTAAGATCACTTCAGGGGGTAGGGAATAAATAAGGGGTGATTTGATAAAAATGGGCTTTTTTTTAAACTCGAGTAATGTAACGTTTCAGAAGTTTATGAGTACAGGAGTACGAATATTTTCTTTGTGGTCAAGTCATGGACGATAAATTCATTTCATGAGAAGGTCTTTTTGACGGGAGTAGATTATCACAGCTATGTGGAAGCTATGATTTAATTTGCAGCACTATTATATAGGCAACTATATTCTTTTTAACATGTTTGTTCCGTTGAATAATAACTATTAAGCCCCCATCTATCAATATTATTTTCATTTCATTACTACTTGAATATGAGGAAAAATATTCAGTTTTAATTGTATCCGAAAGTCACCCCATATACCACATTTTTTCGTATGTTTGATTCAGAAAAAAACTCTGAAATGATATGCTGCTGTAACCAAAAACTAATTTTATTCATTATTATATCAATCAATATATAATCAATATAGCGTCCATAACAAAAATTTGACTGTCATGATTCACAAACGTATGAGCTTAGGTATTTTTGTATGACCATCACAAACGTATGAGCTTAGGTATTTTTAAGATGACCATGACAACTAGAATGACGAACTATAATCCTGTATGTTAGATATCTAGAAAATTTAGTTGTTGAAATATTGAAAAAAAAAGTTTAGTCTGTATCTAGCAACGACCAAAAAACAATTAATCTGAAAAGGCTTCTAAGATGCTTTGGTGCTTATGAAACTGTTGTCTACTTTAACCAACTTTGTATATCTTATGGTTATTAAGATCTCAATGGTGTCCACACTCAAAATATAACTAGTTGCTTTAGCAAGCCCACCTTATAAAAAAGTTTTTGTTTTACATCTGTTTTTATTTTGTAAAGCTAGTCGCAGTTGCTCTGTAAATGAACATAATTACCATGCCAATATTTATTGGATATCATATCTAACCTTGTTGACCTTTGAAAAATATTAAATAACCCGCTGAGTAGTCCTGCAAAATTGGAGTGATACAAATTTAAGTCAGTATAATGAACATTTTTAAATAGTATAATTGTTTCGCTTGAAAAGTTGGAGTACACATTAGATAAGCGTTGTCAATTTCACCACTTTGTAGGTGATAAGTAAGCCCAAAAGAGATCTTTTAATGGCTTGGCGAAAAGCAATAAATATCTGCAAATTGTATCAAATTCTATATCAAATAAAAATCATCGATGCCTGTAGTGGCCTAAGTTGTCTAAACGTGCTCATTAAAAAGATATGGAAAATGTTCATAATACAGCTGCCATTTGAGAGCTCATAAATCAAATATTTGAAATGACACACTCTGTATATTTTTCACGATTTATTGGCAAAGAGATAAGTCCTCTTTGACTACTTATGAGGGTTATTGTAAAGATACCTAAACATTCGAAATTTAAAACCAAATAGTCTCAGTTTGATTTATTGATTATTGTGTAAAAATTTTAATATATTCTACTACTAATACTACAACCCACCACGCCATTCTCCTAAAATGGTTGGCACACCACATGCTATCGCCTATCACTAATTCCCCATTCATTTTACCTGACATGCTATTTTTGCTTCTTACACATTTATACCTCTCCTCATACACGCTCTGATATTACGCAAACTTCTGACATTTTTTAAAGTAAAATATCATCAAAAAACATCCATTCGTTCCGTATGCCCAAACCATCTCGCCACTCTGCTCTTATATTTACTTTAAATATACTTTGCCACATTACAATCGTTCAAACCCCATTTCTTCACTTTACCCCTTCTCGTTTTACCAACCATCACTCGTCTCAGGTAGTTCATTCTAAAAGAATTTAATTAAAAGCTTTGCCTGACACACTCAACTTTTACACTCATATAGCACAGTTATTCTGTCCTTTATTTGAAAAGAGTCTTTTAAATATTTAAACTCCCTTACTTTCTCTACCAAACTACCATTTATCAGCTGGCTCCAATTACTTGTTCAACCTTCTGTATCAAAACACCTCAACTTTAAGATTACCTACGTTCACACGTAGATTAATTTTATTTGTTACTGTCATCAGTCTCTCTAACATCCGTTGCATTGCTCCTTTGGATTCACTAATTATCACGGCATCATCTACGAACAGTAACACTTTTGCCTTCGAAGCATTAATTTTTACACTTCTTGTCTCCAATCTGACTTCTCTTACACATTTGTCGATGGATATGTTAAATAACCATGGAGATATTACACATCCCTGTTTGACCACTTGTTTAATTCTAAAAGAGCCACTAAGCTTTCTATTTGTTCTCACGCATGCTCTACTGCGATCATAATATAGCGATTTGATATATTAACATAAATATGAAGATAGTTTTGACGGTTTTACAATTTTTAGGTAAGCTTAGAAAGTGTCATCTACACCAAGAGTCAGTTGGCTGGTCAATTGGAAGATGCTCGCAGACGCGCCGAAGATGATGAACGTCGCCGCTCACTCTTGGAAGCTCAACTTCACCAAGTCGAAATTGAGTTGGAGTCTATACGTGTCCAGCTTGAAGAGGAGAGCGAAGCCAGGTTGGATCTGGAGCGCCAACTGGTTAAATCTCAAGGCGAAGTTCAGATTTATAAGAGCAAGTACGAGGCCGAAGCTGCTGCCAGGGCTGAGGAAGTCGAAGAGATCAGGAGGAAGTTTACCATCAGAATACAGGAACAAGAAGAACACATTGAAGCATTGCTTGTAAAGGTAAGAATAAAAAATTAGTAAACTGGTATACATTTACTTAGTGAGATAAATCGCAATTAGTGACATCTCTGTATTAGGAACTTGGTTCTTATCACAGTCATGATAGGCACAAGGTGCTAACCACACAGGCTGTGAAGAATAAACCAACGATTGTTAAATTGTTGGCCTGAGTACTACTTTTCATTTGCCTTTTTGTTTTATATGAGTTTCGTCGATCATAACTATAGCATACTGGTGAGCTGATGAGCTCCAATATAAACTAAATCGGGATGTGTTTCTTGGTATTTCTTTAGAACTCCCTCGAAAGGGGTGACTTCACTTCGATCCCAGGCAGAGAATGCCAAAGAGATAGAACTCTGTGGATCTTCATTGGTCTTTATTTCCTAGAACCCTTCGCATTATTCTACATGTTGCCAACAATGTTTATTATTATTACTATGCTTTAGTGAATAAAATTATACAACATAATTATATATTAAGGAGAAGTGAATATTGGATAGATGTCTGCAAAATTTTAATCATTTTCAGTTGGAAATCAAAATTTATATTTAAATTCTAAATAAGAGTTACAACGTTATTAGGCTGTAATACATGTTTTCTAAAAAAGCCTAGTTGATGAATTGATTTCGACTAAATTTGTGTGTGATAAGTGCAAGCTACATACACATCTCCCCCTTGCTATGGAGTCTTGTAATGGATGTGCTGCTGGGACGACTTAATAGCTTTTGCCTCTTGGTATATGTGAACAATATGGTAATTTTGATCACAGAAAAATGCACAGGGACAATCATCAACGTGTGCAACGTGCTCTAAACCTGGTAGAGAGGTGGATTGCCCAGAAAGGTTTTAGGGTCAGTTCTGACTAGTATAGTATATAGTATACTATATTTTGTCTATAATGGTACAATATGTCGTACCAAAAAGCTTTTGCTTGTATATGCAGTGTACACAATTCCGTTAGAGATATGCCTAATTAATTGCCAAAAATTGTCTGGATGTGCCTTTATCAATTTTCTTAAAATTTATGCTTCCTCAGAATACACCATTTTTACCAATACTTCCACTTACTCTCGTAATTTCACCCTCGATTTTGGTATAGTCTTTCTCATCTATGGTCCGATTATTACATAAAATTCAATCTTAAATCACTACAGCAAATTTTGATTGTGGTCAGACGAATGTTCAGCAAAAACTGGAATCTAAAACTTCTGTAAGGCCTGACCCACGCCACACTTATGTGATGGTCAAAAGTTAGACAGAGGACCAGCAAACCTAAACTAAGCATATTGAAAAACAGGCTTGTGTGGGATTTAGAGTCACAATGAGAGCAACTGATAGAGCCTCAATAATGTAGTCAATGCTAGACCTCCCATCACTCGACATTATGACTCAGGGGCGGGCGAAAATAATGCTCCATAGAATCAAACGGACTGGCCAACTATCACAAGTTAGAACAACTTTGGCGCGTGAGGTGGTGAAGGGTTAATATTTGATATGAATACGGACTATATCATGTCCGGCTGTGTCTGAAAACTGCTTCCGAGGTCGTTATAAGGTACAATACATAAATTATATCTCGTAGCTTGTGATGGCCTTGAGGGTTTCCCAACTGTCTGACATCATAACATGGCTTGTTCAAGTGAACGCACATTTTGTTTTATTATGCGTACTCTAAGAGTACATAGACTTCTGCCTGAAATAGAGTGACGTGTCTGCATAGAGGACAGAACAGTTCCATCCCTGGCTTCACACCATGACTGCCCGCCCCACTATCCGTCTAGGTGTTTGACCCGCCCGGGGCTAGGTTTTTAGGACAAAGCTGAAACTGCCTGTCTGTAGCTTTCGTTCCGTCCCTTATAACGACCTCGCAAGCAGTTTTCAGACACAGCCGGGCATGATGTAGTCCGTATTCATATCAAATATTAACCCTCCCCCACCTCACGCGCCAAAGTTGTTCTAACTTGTGAAAGTTGGCCAGTCCGTTTGATTCTATGGAGCATCATTTTCGCTCGCCCCTGAGTCATGATGTGAAGTGATGGGAGGTCTAGCATTGACTATATTGTTGAGGCTCTATCAGTTGCTCTCATTGCGACTCTAAATCCCACATCAGCCTGTTTTTTAACTTGATTAGTTTGGTGGTCCTCTGTCTAACTTTTAACCATCACATAAATGTTGCGTAGATCAGGCCTTACAGAGTTTTAGATTACAGTTTTTGCTGAACATTCGTCTGACCGCCTCAAGTGGGATCACCAATTTTCTGACATTTTTTTCAATATGCTGATCATAGGTAAGTTGAGAGTTTAAGATGAGTTATAGGTATTTACTTCTTTCAGCACCGAAATTTGTTTACCTTAAAGAAATAGAGGTCCAATTCTCTCAATACCCCTTTGTAGCGGAATTATTGTAGACTTTAATGGTTGTCAAGTAGAGACGTCAAAATTTGCTGTAGTAATTTAAGATTGAATTTTATGTAATATTCGACCATAGATGAGAAAGACTATACCAACATCGAGGTTGAAAGAACGAGAGTAAGTGGAAGTATTGGTAAAAAGGGGGTATTCTGAGAAAGCTGAAATTTTAAGAAAATTGATATCGTCACATCCAGACAATTTTTGGCAATTAATTAGCCATATCTCTAACAAAATTGTGTATATTGCATATACAAGCAAAATCTTATTGGTACGACATATTGTACCATTATAGACAAAATATACTATACTATATACTATACTTGTCAGAACTGACCCTAAGACCTTCCTGGGCAATCCACCCCTCTACCAGGTTTAGAGCACGTTGCACACGTTGATGATTGTCCCTGTACATTTTTCAGTGAGCAAAATTACCATATTGCTCACATATCCCAAGAGGCAAAAGCTCTTGCTATTAGGTCGCTTCAGCAGCACATCCATTACAAGACTCCATAGCAAAGGGGACATGTGTATGTAGCTTACACTTATCACACACATTTATTCAAAATCAATTTATCAATTAGACTTTCTCAGAAATCATGTGTTACTAAATTATACCTAAAAGCCTAGCCACGGACGGGTCAAAAACCTAGACCGATAGTGGGGCGGGCAGTCAAGGTGTGAAGCCAGGGATGGAACTGTTCTGTCCTCTATGCAGACACGTCACTCTATTTCAGGCAGAAGTCTGTGTACTCTTAGAGTACGTCTAATAAAACAAAAGGTGCGTTCACTTGAACAAGCCATGTTATGATGTCACACAGTGGGGCAACCCTCAAAGCCATCACAAGCTACGAGATGTACAATGTACAATGTTCTCGGAGGCTGCCTATTGGCATGTGTTCTAGCCTAACATACATTGTCCCCTGTATTAGAAAACAAAGTAACAGGGCTGACGATTTGAAAATAATTTGTTGGTTGTACATAGTCCCTATGTATAGCATTTTATGTATTAGTGCTGTCAACGCAACATAGTACTTCGCTGCGTTCGGAGATGGCGACTCTGTTTAAATGGGTGATCGGAGCACTCTATCAAATTTGATACTTAAATCCCAAAAAATCTGTACTTCCAAAAGCAAAAATCTTTACTTCATATTATAAAAATATATACTAAAAATATGGTAGGAAATAGCTATTGCAATAAAATTGGTTACATTAAAAAATAACCAATATCTACCCAACCATCCGTATCTATTATTTTCTGTACATTATGTAACGTGCATCGTCATTTCAGGTCAACAACTTGGAGAAGCAAAAGTCCCGTCTGCAATCCGAAGTAGAAGTTTTGATCATCGACTTGGAGAAAGCCAACAACACTGCCAGGGAATTGCAAAAACGCGTGGAACAACTGGAGAGGATCAATATTGACATCAAGACACGTTTAGAAGAAACGATCCAATTATTTGAAGTCAGCCAGAGGGATCTCCGCACTAAGGTTCAGGAATTACAGAGATGCATGCACGAACTTGATAAGACTAGGGAACAAAAAGATACTTTGGCCAGGGAAAACAAAAAATTGGGAGGTGAGTTATTGAAAAGGTTACTGTTTTGTAAAGGACAATATGATAAATGTTCTAGCTGCTATTTGAGTTTTGATTATCATTGTGTAAAGGTCATGTCGCCTTGTCATCGCAACCATTACCCTTTGTCATATGTTACCTATCCAAAGTGCAGCTTTCCGCCCCACACATTACAACATTTAGCCTCGTAACTTATGCATTGAAACCATTGTCCATTTATTTTGATTCCTGCTATCTTTTTCTTTATCCTATTTGCTGCATCTTATATGGAAAAATTGAAGAAATTGACGATAATGGACATCATTGCCGTACACCTTTCCTTATTTTAGCTTTGATAACGTGACAATCACTCCAGCTCTCTGTATTATAGATAACAATATTTTTAGTCTATATTATCAAACGCTTTTTCCAGTTCTACAGAAGCAATAAACGCATATCTATTTTTCCCAAGCCTTCCTTTTCGTATTGTTTTATATGCTAGCACTGCCTTTCTATTTGCCCATCCAGGCCCCAATCCAGACTGATCTTTATTCCAGCAACTCTCAATTTTACTTATTATATTTTGTTGTTACGAATAGCCGAATCTGTGCTACATGACTCTGTACAATGTACCCTTATTGTCATGTGCTGGTTGCCTTGTCGCGCGTTGCCCTTTTGAAATGACAGTACATATATAATTAAAGGGATAATTAAAAGACTTTTACTACCAGACAATTTTTATTTTCGAACCCTACGCGTTTACACTTTATAAAGTCACTAGACAATTCTCTAGATTTATAACGATTTGCAATCAACTGAAAAAGTTTTCCTCTCATTATTTCACCAGAATCGTTTAAAAGTTCCACTGTTAATTTCCATTTCCCCCTATACTCTTCTTAAGAAATATTTTTCTCCCCGTGATATAAGTGTCTTCACTGTTTGTTCGTGGGTTATATTGTAGTCTCCTTATCTCTTGGTAAGCTTGATCCTACCATCCTTTTTTTATCAAACTTGAAAAACTCTGTGTTGTTTGGTCTAATAATATCACTTTTAGACATCCATCGATCTTTTTGCATACTTTGTTTCTAATATTGGTAATCTGCTTGGTCCCTAACATACACCGTGCCCAAGATAAAAATGAACAGCATGAGGATGTCGTTAACCGTAAAAGTTACAAAGGCGGACAAGTTACAAAAATGGTGCACAATCGAGTAGTCAACATTATAGTCGCGAGAAATCTACAAAATTCCACTTATTAACCAAGATATTTAAAAAAACGGAATTTTGCGATTTTGTGATTTTGTTTGTATTTTTCCATCATTTTACCATCAGAAATATAATTTTAGCGAATTTTCTTTAAAAAATTAATCCGATTTTTCTGGATAACGAACTCATCCAAGCCATTAATAAAATAAAGGCACTTGCCAGGTTTCATCGAAATCGGTTAATTATTTTTTGAGTTATCAGACGGATATATATATATATATATATATATATATATATATATATATATATATATATATATATATATATATATATATATGTATGTATATATAAACATATAAAAATTGAAACTGACCCCGGATATGGGTCCTAGGGGTCCTAGTTCGCACTCATTTGAAAGAATGTTTGCAAAGTCTCACCATCGATACCTCTCTATTAGTGATTTTTTTAAAATAAAAATTCACTAAAAGGCAAAAAAGTTATGGGCATTTAAAGAAAAATAAATTGGGGTTTTCCTCAAAACGTCAAAGTCGCGATTTAAAACGTCAAATTTGCCAACATTTAGGCAAAGAACCAGAAATTAATACGGGCTATGGAAAGAAGAATGTTTTACAAACCCTGAAGTCTTAGCTTTAACCGTCGTTGTCCTTCATTTTACTAAAATATTCCCAGAAAATTCATTTCAAATAGACCCTTTCTCTGATGCTTTGGCAGTAGTCTTAGCTATAGAGTCTATCGTTAAATGGTGTGTAATTTTTGTCGAATTTTCGTAAAAAATCAATAAAGCTCAATATATCCGTTATTATACAAGATATGAAAAAAAATTGTATACATTAGGATGTCTTGAGCTACATCTTAAAAAATTATTTCTACAATCACAGAGTGGCCCATAAGTCGTTGGTGATACAAGTTTCCTTTTTTTTTTTTTTGGTGGAACACGCCTTATGTTCTTGTATTTTTGCATTTTCCATCGAAATATAATGCATGTTTGTAAGAAAAGAAATTTGGGACGCAGCAAATGCGTTATTAGCATATTGGAAATGGTTGACAGCTGAAAAATATACATTAACGACCCAAAAAACCAGTTGAATGACTTAAGAATAGTTAATCAAGGCTTAGCGCATGTCTCCATACTCCATTCATACCATAAATGATGACGACATCAAATGCATACAATACGCCGATGATTTCGGTTTTTACACGAGTCAGAAGACATTTGAAAAATGTGTGGAAAAGTTATAGGACAGCATGAAAAAATAATAAACTGGATGGACGAATATGCTTTTAAAACTAGCTTAGAAAAACAGCAATTGTTTTTTACCAGACGTAGGACACCTATTCCAAACACTATCCCTCTGCAAGATAATGATATTGTAGTTGTCAATCACTACAAGTATCTTGGTATGGTAGCTTCTGTTGACAAAACATGTAGAGTATATCATAGGTAGATGTGAAAAGGGACTTAATTTATTAAAAGTAGTAACAAACACCCAATGGGGCGCAGATACTCAAACGTCATTATTATTTTACAGAAGCTATATAAGATCAATATTAGAGTATGGTAGCATTCTTTATAGATCCGCATCCAATACCAATTTATTAACACTGGACAGCTCCAGTACAAATCACTTCGTTTGTCTCTGTGAGCTATGAAGTCGTCGACAATCATCGCTCTCTTGGCAAAGCGCAAGATCCATCATTATAAGTAAGAAGTGATTACTTGGCAAGAAAGTATATAATAAGATGCAGGATATTTCAAAATAATATATCTAGCTTAATTGTGGAACTTACTAAAGTATACCTTACTGATAGATATTGTTCCAAACAAAATACGCCACCATTAGTAGATGGGTTTTTAGCAACATACGACTATACAAACTTCATAAAAGACAGAGTACTATATCCAATATACGAGTTAGATTACGATATACTGAATACCAGACCGATTGTAATTTTTTCCTATCACACAATAGTTCCAGCATTTAACCAAAGCCAAAGAGGTTGTAAGGGATAGAGGTAACAAAGGTGCAGTTTTGCAATACAAGAAGCCTGTACACTTTTCCAAACTGGGCGGAGTTCGGTGACTTGAGTGGGAGAAACGTCAGGGACGTATTTAGGAATTTTTAGTTTGGTTAGAAATAAAACTGAAATTATTCAATCATTGAAATGTAATGCTTATTCATGAATTTCTTAAGCTTTTGTATAAATAGGTAACCTAAAAAGGTTCGGAACGCAGCAAGTGCGTTATGATAGTGAATTTTCATAACAATATTAAATAATATATTTATATAAGCTGTAAGATTTAGCCTTATATTAAAAGTTATGAAAATTAATTTATTTAATTAGGAACAGTAAAACAAGGTAAAGAAGGACAAGCAAAAACATGATCTATGACATATATTTATAGAGTAATTTGGATACAAAACTCAAACAAAGCAATTGATAAACAGGAAATATACTCTAGAAAAATACACTAGAAAGCTGGAAAAAAAATCCTTTGGTTGATGCATTGAGGGTGATTGTATGCATGCAGGAGAAGAACCCCCAGGAGGAAGAGGGTTTCTGCTCCTCACCCAAAAATTCGGGGGGTTCTCCTTCCCCTTGTGCATGCATACAACTACCTTCAAAGCATAAAGCACAAGAAAAATTTCTTGTGAGCAACCCCCAAGAAGGTTGCTGGACCTGGGCGAATATGGGGTAGACAGGGTTTAAAGGAGGTATTGCTGTAAAATGTGAAAAACGCATGTTTTCAAAGTCCCTTAATTTTCTTGGGGGTTGTTTGCCAGAAAATGTGCCTTGTGGCCGAGGAAGGTTCTAAGCATGTTGCTGGAAAAAAATATCTAAAACCCTCATGCAGTCAACTGCAAATTTACCGAAATTACATTCTACTTCGTCGCCTATAATGTCTTTTTCAGATAATGTAGAATACAGAGCTAAATTAAATAGGTTCACTTGCATTTTCATTTATTTTTATATTACATTTATAAGCACAATAAGCGTATAATTAAGGGAACCCTTAATTAACATTGCAGCAACACAAACTTGAAAAGTGGAGAAATTATTTACAGTATGTTAACAGTTATAAACTTGATTTCATCATGTTACAGTAGTATTCTGATAATACAAAATTACATCTAACTGTATGCACACAACAGCTGGTGTGTTACGAGATGTGATGAAACGCCAAACTGACTGTACCACAGCATTAGCATAATATTATTATGCTGCCACATTATCATATCTCTCTAGTAATGGTATCATGTCAAAAACCTACACTAGAGGCTAAATTTCCAATTTCTTCTTTGTTTATGGTGTCTGTTTCTACTGTCCTAAATTTCCAATTTGATATTGTCAATAAATAACACTACCACACAATGACAAATGACAGCTGAGCTTCAGCACAGACGCAGTCTAACAAAGTTGTCGGATAGAGTAAATTATGATCGGAGGGATACCTAAGTTAAAAATCATGAGAAATGGGTAATTCGAAATTTGCAGGTATTAAATACAGTATGTTTTAACTGACTGATAAAATTAAATTTTATAAAATGTTTTCTTTATTATCAGAAGTTGTAAAAATTTCATATGTTTATACATGAAAGGTTTAACTACATGAAATTTCTGAAGATCGGGCAATCCTGGTCAGCAACATCTTGACATCTGGCAATGGTTGTAACTTCCATTGTTTAGATTTTATCTACAATTTATTTAAATAGCATAACAGTACAGGTGCTGTATTGCTCTGCCTTTGTCCAACATTGTAGATATTGCATTACAGAATTTGAAGTGATGTCGAGGATTATTTTATTATTAATTTCGAATAACTTCATTTTTCTTTGATCAAAAGACTTGAAAATTGGTACACAACCACATCTCTGTATGTTCTTTTAAGTTGTAAATTTTCGTTCCAATCACTTAAACAATTTGAAAGCTATTGCGTTTAAAAAAATATATTTAATTTTTTGTTAGGAAAAACTATGTGTTAAGATCTGATGAACGAACTCATCCAAGCCATTAGCAAAATAAGCGTAATTCCAAAATTTTCTCCAAATCAGTGAAATATTTTTTGGGTTATTGGTTGGATAAATTGTTGGATGAATATATTGGATAAAGTTTTATATTCAAAAGGTTAGATAAATAATAATAGTTTTTATTTCAACAACAGAAGAAAATACAAAATAAAGTACATTGTACTGTTTACAAATTAATGTTAACATTCCTTGTCTTTTTTAAAGAAATAGAGATTAATTTCATTGATTGCTGTTGCCCTTACTTCATGAAACTGGTCCATACTTCATACAGACTTGGAGACTACTTCTCTGGCTTCACTGTTGGTTTTCGTTTTTGTAGGTGAAGGACGTAGCCAGCGCGTAAGCTAACTGGAGCAAGTGGCCCTTCTGAATTCTAGATGTTCTTCAACGTCTCTGTTACTGGTTTTGCTGCTTGATAGTATCCTCAGACAGAAAAAATTTGAATTAATACGAAATCATGACAATTACAAATAAAGATCTGTTGCTATTTTATGATGTTATAATCAAAAAAATCTTTAAAAGTGAAAATAAAATAAAACAAATATGACGGATGACGCCTTTAAAATGTCTACGTGATGTATATCAATATTTAACATAAAGATAGAAGAAACCTATAACAGTAATAACTATAATAACAATTACAACAATAAAATAACTAAACAAACACATTAATAAAGCAGACTATACAATGAAAATATCGACACACATCATGTCTTATAACAACTTTTTGGAAAAAATAGTTAGATTTATGTTGTCTGATTTATTTAATTAGGAAGAAGAATATCTCAGAAATCCTAAATATTGTCGTGTATATGCTTGTTTACTTCTAAAGCTTAAAACAAGTCTAGTTTACACTTGTCATGACAAAAATGTTGTGGTTTTATGCCGTTATTTACTGTGGGTCTATGTTGGGTATCAATAATATGTTTTGCAAATGTAGATTTGTCAGCATGGTTATTTCTAAATGCAAAAATATGTTCTTTGTATCGGGTGTTAAAATTTCTAGAAGTTTGATCGATGTAGATTGCGTTACGTGTGCATTTCACAAATTTTGAATACCTATACAAATACAAAAGTAGCTTTTAAATCTTATAACATGACGCTTGATTTATTAGATTATTTCAAATAATTGATTGGAAGTATTATCACAGATGATGGTAAGTGTAGGAAAGGTCTGAAGAGGATCGCGATGGCAAAATAAGCATTCAATAACCAAAGTACTGTTCTCACTAATAAACATTTTAACCTGTCCATGAGGAACAAATGCAAGTCGTACGTGTATGGAGTATGGTAATGTATGGGGCGGAAACTTGGGCTGTAGTTAAGCAGGATATGAAGAGAATATAAGCTTTTGAAATGTAGACAAGAAAAATGTCAAAGACAGTGCAGGTTGATAGAAAGACGCTTCAAAGTTTGCTAGGAATAAAGAGGCTTGCTCAAAGAAATCGAGAGGAAGCTAAAATTTATTGGTCATATTATAAGACATAATAACTTCCCGATAACATTATTTGAAGGACATACGAGTACTTGAAATGTACACTGAATTATTGGCCCTTAAATAAGAGAAGTTTGTTATAAACAGCCCTTAAACTTCTACTTTTATCAAATAGATTTTTGTTATAATGATGTATTCTAATAGAAACATACATAGATGATATTAGTTTAATTAGATGGCCATAATGGCAAGTCAAAAGATTTTGTTCTCGAAAGTGAACTTCAAGTTTTTTAAATATGCTGTTTTGGTTTATTATAGTTTTTAATATTCGCATGTTTATTTCCTTTACATTTATAATCACCGCAGATTCATTTAAGTATGTTTGAAGAACTTTTTCTGCAATAGTGCAAATAGATATTACATCGTCAGATGGGTATGTGAGGAGTTGACCTTTGTCTTTCTGATCTATAAACGATGTTAATAACGCAGACCTCTCCCCAACAAGTTCACCCGCGCATTCTTCGCATCTCAGAGCTTTTGTTATTTTCCTTACTACATAGCCAGATATATATGTCACGACTTCTTTCTTAAACTCTGATATATTCATATCTAATATTTGAAGAACTGTGTCGTCGTCAAAATTATCTATTTGACTCATGTCTTCATCTGGTTCTTCAGATATTCGTTCTCGCCCACAAGTTTTATTTATTACCTCAATGGGTGACAGAATAGGAATTGCTTCCAAAGGGATACAATTTCCTTTAAATGAATCTTTTAATTCAAGATGCACCATCATCCTTTTATATGCACTTTTAAATTGCTTTGCTGATGGGTTATTGTTATAGCCTCCCATGGATCTAATTTGCCCAAAAAAAAGCTCAATATGATCCTGACTGATTTTGTAAGTGGGAAAATACAGCAAAAAATTATTGTCGGCAATTAAAGTTTTATAAACAAATTGCAAACTTTGTATGCAAAATAAAAAGCCAATTATACCCATTTTTCTACCACTCTCACACAGAAGCGTTCCATCAATTATCCTAAGTGACGTTAAATATTGTGATAGCTCTCTTAAAAATACATTAATGTTTTCAAAATTTTCTGCGTTTATTGCTTTCTTAAAATCTGAATTGTTTAAATTTCTAGAATTAAGAATGTCAAATAAATTGTTTATAAGTCGGATAAATTTCACAGTTCCCTCACATTCTTTGAACTCCTCAAGATGTAAAACTTCATTGCAATATTCCAAAGAATGTGCCACTGAGTGGCTAAAAAGTTGTGTGGCTAATTTAACCTTCATTTTTTGATTTGTATAAAATATATGCGATTTTCTTAATTTATTTGCCAAATGAACGCCCTCCTGATCCTGTAACTCATTTAATTTTACTAAATAATCCCACTTTATATTTTCCCCATTCTCATCAATTATTAATTTTTTATCGCCTAATGTGTTTCTTATCAGTTTGATCATATGACATGGATCAAAAAAGACTGCAATTTTCCTACCTGAACTAGGATCAACAAACGTAGAGTTAATGTTCCTCCAATTCAAATCGCAGCCAAGTTCTTTTGCTAACGTTAGGTTATTTGTTGCCCCATCAAAAGTTATTGAGACCACGTATATGCCCGACTCATTTAGTAGCGTTAAACACTGTAATACCAAATTTTGTTTTTGTGTACCCCTTAAAGAGTCGATTAAAAAATATCCAAGAGGAAGCTTCCATGATTGATTAATGCTAACAAGCATAAAAACAAGAGCTTCCTTGGCTACAGGGTTACAATCGGTCTCAAGATTTGTACCAAAATCTACAAACCCATAATATTTTACCCCATCCCATTCTATATGTTGGCGAATTGCCATCTCATCTATGACTAAAGAACATATAAGTTTTCCATCTGTGCTTTCTGATTTTGACTTTAATAAGTTGAACACCTCTGACGTAAAACCAGCTTCCCCATTAACGCTTTGATACCATCTAGATATAGTTTTTGGATGAGGAAGAGCCGAGTTAAATGTGTTTCTGACAAAACTGTAAGCTTTGGGAGAGTAATAATGCAGCGTAAGAGAAAAAGCTTTAAGTTGATTTTCATACTTATGTTTACGACCTAATTGTCTTTGTAAAAATTCTTCATTAGGTCCTATTTGCATTAATGTTTCTAATGTTTCGTCGGTTACTTTACCTTTTAGTTGTTTGATTATATTCGCAAGGGTTGCTGTTCTCTTCTTATAATGATGAACACTACTGCTGAGCCGTTTAATTTTTTTTCGTGCATCGAATAACTGCTTCTTCAGTTTACGTTTGCGCGGTGTAACAACCTATAAAAAATGTTCAATGATAAACCATTTATTTTCTCAAGTAAAATGAATATATAAACAAAATTTCCAACAACACATTTTGGTTAATAGTGGTTGAGATAAATTGCAAAACAGTTGTTTCTAACTTATTTAATCATGGACTATACAAACTTAAACACCATATAAAATGTGATGGAATAACATATTAGGTTTTTTAAAATTATACTGATTTCATAAACGGCAAAAACTGAATTTAACTCACCATTTCCTTCAAAGTGGGTGGCATTGAAGGTGTTTTCATTTCAGCAAATCCTAAACTACTAAACGATCTTTGCGGTACCTCTACAACAGTTTTCTCTTCATAAAAACCAGCACTTGTTGATGGCCGAGAATAATCCATTACAGGTACATTGCTACCAGACCAAGTACTAGTTGACGGGTCAGCTGCAAATGGCACATTGATAGCAGTTATATCAGTCATTGGCTGCTCGCCAAAAACGACTTGTGTTGATGGCTTGTTTGTTACCTGCATAAATAAATTTGAAACGAATACCATTAATGTAAATTTGCAGGGCTAATTAAATTACGATAAATATCATAACAATATATTACGTGAATGTAATTAGTAGCATAGTTACTAGAGATGAGCGATATATAGCTACCGGTGATTTAATCGCTTCTATTAAAAGATCGCTGTTAGCAGCTGTTATTAAAACACAAAACAACAGCGATTGTGAAAACCGAGATTTACACAAATCATTAGAGTAATTATTTCTATGAAATTCATCTTATACTAAAAACTCCATGACAAACAGCAATTGCTGTATTCATAATACACGCAATCGCAGTTTGTGCGAGCGAGTAGAAGTATCTGTATACTTTCCTTCTCGCCAGTATTAGAATACAACATTTCTCCTTTTCTTATAGGTAGAAAACGAAAAACTCATGATACAAATAACGCGAGATATGATAATGAGACTATCTATTTTTAGAACCGTCACGCGCATGGCGTCATGTGGTGAGTCCAATGCAATAATAATATGCTGTCGTACAGTGGAGTTTGACGTTTCATCACAACCCCTTAACAAATTAGGTATTTTACTGATATTTGAGTGCATACAGCTGGAATTAATTTTTTAAGATCAGAATACTATACTATGATTATGTGACATAATGATCAAATCAAGTTTATGAATGTTAACGCCCCCTGTAAATGTCTACGAACGTCTTCTCTACTTTTTAAGTTTGTGTGTGTATCACCAATGCTAATTCAGGGCTCCCCTTAATTATTATACTTCACTTATATATATATATATATATATATATATATATATATATATATATATATATATATATATATATATATATATATATATATATATATATATATATATATATGTAATATAAAAATGGAATGGAATGTAACTTCAACCACATTAAACTGACGTATAGAAACTTTTTGATTGCGAATGACTTTGTGTTAAGTGTGTAGTTGGCCTTCTATAACGTTACTCACCATGTGATGTCATAGGAGGGGACGGGGCATATGCGCAATATCATATATCTTGTAAGTCATTATATCATGGAAAAACCTGCTGAATCTAAAATTAAAGCAGCACCGAACTGTAGCATATATATGCCTTCCAACTTTTTCATTATATTAAAATAAAAATAATATGTAGATTTCTCTCATCGTATATTCTTGTAATATGCTAATTTTATAGAACTTCTATTAATAGTAAAAATCTGAGTAGTTTTAAAATTAATATAATTTAAAAGCTATCTGAAGATCATATTGTGGTTTCAATTAAGCGGTTAACACTAACACCTTGTAAGTGTTTAAAATAATAGCATACGCACATGCAGCATTGTAAATGGCTAAACCACAATCGCAGTAGCTGTTTAAAGTCCCTGTTATTTAAAAATAGCCATCACTGATAGCAGTGCCATTGAAATACCGCTGTTTGGCTATATATATATATATATATATATATATATATATATATATATATATATATATATATATATATATATATATATATATATATATATATATATATATATATATATATATATATATATATATATATATATATATATATATATATATCACTAATAGTTACATAAATTAATAACCTTGATTCAGTACTTACCAATACAGGTATAGAACTTTTTTTTAAGTATACTGCAAAAGGTGATTTTTCTAAATCATAAGATTCCTCGGTAAAATGTAAATTGCACACATTTGAGTTCATAAAAATATCTTCATCGCTTAAATTTAATGCTCGTTTCCAAGCCTCGTATCTTTCACCAGCTTTGGGAAATCTGAAAATAATATCTCGAATTATCTACTTTATCAGTGACTGAACCTCTAGAAAGATGTAGTAATAGATAAAACGAAACTATTCTACTTTTTTTCTGCTTCTACTGGAACTACATAGGTAAATACATCTAATTCAAATAATAATTGCCAAACAAAATGCTTAATTTCATTACAAATATTCAATAAATAATGCATTATTAAGATTTTATTTCTTAAAAAAACACAATTGACAATAATAAATGCTAAAGATTTAACAAAAGCAATACAATGTGTAAATACGGACCTGTGAAAACCAATAAACATTTGGCGCCAAACAAGGAAACAGAAGACATGTAAACAACTTACCGAAATAAATGCACAGTTGCTTTATCCTTTTCATAATTGGCACTTTTATTGTACATACAGTTCTTCACAATACACCTTGGCATTTTTTAACTTTTACACTCTTAAAACACTGCTAAAAAACGGCAAAACACACAAGATAACCTCTGATCGCAAATCAACAAACACTTCAAATACTTGTTGACAGCTGACAATAACTTCAAGAGCGGTTGGGGGAACGAATC
The DNA here is from genome assembly GCA_964006375.1 of Tillus elongatus. NCBI lineage: Eukaryota > Metazoa > Arthropoda > Insecta > Coleoptera > Cleridae > Tillus > Tillus elongatus. The sequence continues at coordinate 161,120,563 of OZ023263.1, forward strand.
AAAACAAAACACATTAGCGCGTTATTCAAAATTTTGTTTGTGATTGGACGGTGACAGGAGTGGGAAATCGACAGGCTGCAAACTCGGCTTTGTTCCCTCTAACATATACAACCTCTTTGACCAAAGCAAAGTTAAAGAAATACTATCAAACTTTAGAGACTACCTGCATGTGTACACTGACGGTGCAAAGAATTTAGAAGGGTCAGGAGCTGCCTTTTATATCCCGAAGAAGAGTATGGGTCGTATGACTGCGATACATAAAGTAGCATCTATTTACACAATAGAAGCATAAGCCATTGTAGATGCTTTGACATACATTAAAGAGCCTTTGACAAACATTAAAGAGCAACAGTCACAGAAAACAGTTATTTTAAGCGACTCCAAGTCTGTGTTGCAAAGCAATAGAAATTTCTCGTTGAACTATTACAATAACGACTCTATAATATGTGAAATCATGAAATTAGTGCACACACTGAAAACTAACAGACAAGTTACTTTTATGTGAGTGAAAGGCCATGTGGGCATTAAAGGAAATGAATGTGTGGACCAACTAGCAAAAGAGGCTTGTGAAATAAAATACGGTATTTAAATACAAAATTTAAGCGATATGTACAGCATTCTATGGGCACGAAGTAAAGAAGAACGGGAAGAAAAATGGCAAGCATATGTGCAAACCACCAGAAATCATTATAAATGCATATACCCTACACCTACAAGCAATAAAATGACGCATATGGAGTACAGCTAAAGAGAACTACAAGTTGTCATAACAAGACTTAAATTAAATCATGGCAGATTTCCAGCGCATCTCTGCAGAATAGGAATTTTTGATTCAGCCATGTGTGACTGCGATGGAAGATCAGTGGCGGACTTAAACCACATATTTTTTGCATGTCCCCTGAATTATGACCAAAGAATTGTGTTGTTCCATAATCTTTTAAAATGCAAAATAGAACTACCCACCTCAATTACAGTTTTATTAAGTAGTAACAATATAAAAGTTTTAGAGTTTTATTAGCTTTCTTACACTGTATAAAACTAGATATGTGATATTCCTTAGGGAGAGTAAGTAGATTTTAAGATAAAAAAATTCTTGTATTATTTATATTAGTGTGTGTAGACATATATGTGACTATATGTACATGTGTGTATGAGTGTAGATATATTATGTTCCACATAAAATAGTACAAAGGAAATTTTATATAAATGAAATTTTAGATGTAAAATGGTTAATATTTAAAACAGCCTGGACGCAGCAAGTGCGTTATGGTAGTGAATTTTCATAGAAATGATTTAGCATAAAATATTTTATAACTTTTTTCCTTGTAACATATAAATCCAAATTTTGGCGTATAGTTTACTTTTTATATCGTAAACCTACTTACCAAATTTGGTTATCATAGATTTTTTATTTTTTGAGTTAAAATTTTTTTTTGAATGAAAACTAAAAATTTTCTCAGAAAACCTGGTCCGATTTTCCTCATTAACGAAATGAAAACCCAAAATATTTCCGGAAAACCTCGTCCGCTTTCCCTGGTTAACAAACTTATCCAAACCATTTACAAAAGGAAGGTACACGCCAAATTTTATCAAAATCGGTTCATCATTTTTTGAGTTATCGGTGTGATACAGACATACATACATACATACACACACACACACACACACACACACACACATATATATATATATATATATATATATATATATATATATATATATATATATATATATATATATATATATATATATATATATATATATATATATTAATTGAAACTGACCCCGGATATGGGTTCTAGGGGTCCTAGTTCGCGCTCATTTGCATCAATTTTTTTCAAAATTCAAAAGTCGGGATCTCCCCATTAGTGAATTTTTTCTACGAAAATTCACTAATACACAGAGCTTAAATTAAGGATGTGCCATACATATGTGTGTGGAAACGTGTACGTGCGCGTGCGTGTGAGGAGGTGAAGGCGTTAGTTAGGTAAGACACTGTAGCAATAGACATTTTGTAAAGCTCCAAACACCTGCTGTCTATCCGTATGTGCATCCCCATGTTTTCCGTGGCATTTTCTTGTGTGTCTTATGGCAATACGCTCTCATACACCCCTGAGCAAGTATTGCAGTCCCTGTCCATATCATTCATATCAATTTAAAGAAAGAAAGGAATATATAAGTATCGGAAAGTATGTGAAAATATATATAACTGTAAAGAAAAGAAAACAGATAACCATGTATCACCGGTATCAAACAGAAATATGTCATTGAAAACAACAATACTTTATTCAAAATTTCTGTGGCTAATGGAATTAAATTCCGACTGAACTGAACTGAACCAAACCCAGAAAAATTATATGCTGCCCTGCTATATTTTATGCCAAACAGTACCTCCGTTTCTTGTCCAAAATTATGAACACTGATGTTACTGGAGATTAAGTACGAATCTACGGTTCGTGAATCAGACGCACATGAAGTTCTGATGTCAGGTTGAGACATGAACTTTTCGTGACACTGCCACTGGTACTGTTATAAAATTGTTTATCCATGGTACAAAAGTATCTGATTGCCTGTCTATGCCGCACCGCACCAATTGATAGGCGTAGAGAGGGATCCCATTTGCCAGGAATGCGGCAAAGATGAGGAAACGTCCTACCACTACCTGTGCGAATGCGAGGCTTTTGGGAATCTTCGAGCAGAATTGTTCGGATCGAGGAATCTGCAGAGGAATCAGGTAAGTACCGTCTAATTGAAGACCGTCACGGCCTTCATCTCGAGGTCGAGGCGGTTTGGCGACGGAACCGAGGAGGAGTAGAGCATGGTTGCTGGGTTGCTGGGGTTGACAAAAACGACCCATGGTGGCCTACTTGCTTGGCGTTGGCCTCCCCACCACTGCTACTACTATTACTACTATTCCGCACCAAGCTAATCGCCGATTTGCGTCGCTACCCTTTCTTTCTCACGCATGCAGAGCAAACTCACAAGCAATATTTGATGCATTGGCCGTCGGATTACCTGTTTAATTGTGTATCCATTATTTTGACAAAGAGTTTCTACTCCGCTAATTCCAAAGCCAGGAAACGATGTTTATTTGTTATTTAATGGAATTTCAGTGAAGAAAGCATCATCACAAACTTTTCGGGTTAAATTATCTATACCCTCTGTGTCAAATAAAGCTGACATTGCAACATTACTAATTTTCAAAGCTATCATAGTTCCTATATGGATTATGTTTACATTTTGATTCATACTTGCCGATGTGTAGGATAGTTTCTCATTTATTAACTTCTGAAATATGCCCTAAGGTGTTACAAGAAAAACATTTTTTATCTTTACTTTCGTTGGACACTCCTTTGAATAATGTCTTTTTGGACTCAAAATTGTAGCATGTCAAGTTTGCATCACCAGTGTTTTTAGTGAATTTTCTTTAAAAAAATTATATATATATATATATATATATATATATATATATATATATATATATATATATATATATATATATATATATATATATATATATATCACATCGATAACTCAAAAAATAATGGGCCGATTTTGATTAAATTTGGTGAATACCTTCTTTTGCAAGTGGCTTGGATAAGTACGTTAGCCAGGAAAATCGGCCCAGGTTTTCCCGGAAAATTTGTTTGTATTTTCGAAAAAATTATATCTCCGGAAATAACAAAGTAAGAGCAAGCAGATTTGGTACGCGGGTAAATTACCCGCCAAAATTTAGCTCTGTAGTTTAAAAGACAAAAAAAGTTATAGGTATTTAAAGAAAAATAAATTGGGGTTTTTATAAAAACATCAAAGTCGCGATTTAAAACGTCAAAATTAGCAACATTCAGGCAAAGAACCTGAAATTAATACGAGCTATGGAAATAAACTGTCTCAACTAGAATGTTTTACAAAGCCTGAAGTCTTAAATTCAACCGTCAATGTCCTTCATTTAACTAAAATATTTCCAGAAAATTCGTTTCAAATAGACCCTTTTTCTGATGCTTTGGCAGTGGTCTTAGCTATAGAGTTTATCGTTTAATTCTATATAATTTTTGCCAAATTTTCGTAAAAAATCAATAAAGCTCAATATATCCGTTATTATACAAGATACAAAAAAATGTATTATTATTATAGGGCGTCTTGAGCTACATCTTAAAAAAATATAAGTCGGTGATACAAATTTTCTTTTTTTTTTTAATCGAACACGCCGTATGTTATTGCATTTTTGCATTTTCCATCGAAATATAATGCATGTTTGTAAGAAAGGAAACTCGGGACGCAGCAAGAGCGTTTTGGTATCGAATTTTTATTAAATCATTAAATGCTTTAAATTGTAATATCTCAATTTGCTATTAACCTAAAAGGTTGACCAAGAAACCAGTTTTTTTGGGAACACTTAAATTTACTTTCGGAAATTTTTGTACATTTTCAAACAATAAAGTTATTTTTATGAAACCTGGCACATTGTTTCTACTATATAGGTTATACTGGTAACCAAATTTGATGCCTGCTTGCTTAAAAAAAACACACATATTTGCTGTTAAAAACATTTTATTAAAATTCACTACCATAACGCATTTGCTGCGTCCAGACTTTTTTCATTGTTTACGTTTTGCTTATAATCACTATACATATGGTTTTACGGATAAGCGTTTGTCTTCTAGATCATATAGTCCTTTGTTATTCTTTCAGAATAAAATCATCTTGTTTACAGGATTATCTCCAGCTTCGGGTTCTAAACTTCCCAAAATTCGCATCTCTCTTATGGTTAAAGTAAACTCTTGGGCTGATTCTTCCATCTTCTTCTTTCTCGTGGTCAATAATTTATGGACTTGGGCACTGTTTACTTTTCTACTTCTACAAAAATTTTCCAAAAAACGGTACTTCAGCGTATCCCAATCTCTCATACCTTTGTCCAACTATATAAACAGTTTTGTAAGGCTATCGAGTAACCTTTTTATAAACATCAATTTTTGTAAATCAGCCACCCCAAAGAAGCAGCTCTGTCTTGAAACTCCTGCATCCAACTAACAATGGGGAAGTCTTGTTTTCCATCGTGTTTCGTTTTTTTTTTTCATCTACACTATGTCAATTTAATTTAGAGTAAACCGCATTTATTTTGAATAAGGGATAAGTCTTTTATACACAGAATAAATATGAGAGATCCCAGGATGTATCTTGTAAGACTCCATCTAATTCAAGATTCAGCTTTAGCCCCTACTTTGTTTCGTCTCAACATCAATGACCTCCTTTCTAGCACATCCAACCCAGTTCACAGTTACGCGGACGACAGTATCCTCCGCTCAAATATACAATATTCTATGCCTGTCTCTTTAGCCCAATTAGATAAGGATCGCGGACTCATGGAGGGTTCTGTCTCCGTGGATCTCCAAAAAATATTAGACTGAGGAGTTGAAATCTTGTACAATTCAACCCCACCAAATCACAGTCTTGCTTTCTTTCTCATAAGAGATACACCAGCCCTACACCCATCAGAATGAACAACCAAGTTATTCAAAGTAATGAGTCCTTTTCACTTGTTGGCATTTCTGTGGATCGCAATCTCAATTGGCACCAATATGTCACATCAATTCCAGAAGCGGCTGCTAAGAAATTAAGTTTCCTCTCCCGGGCTCGCAAATACTTTTCACCAGCTAATCTCTATACCTTATATACTTCACAAATAAGGCCAAACCTCGAATACTGCTCCCACATATGGGGTGCTGCTGCTGCTTCTACACTCACTATCCTGGACTCCATTCAGAAGAGAGCTATACGTCTCATCGGTGCACCTATCCTCACCAAAAGGCTGCCATCCCTTGCCCACCGACGTGCCGTTGGTGACCTCTCTCTCTTTTATAGATATCTGTACTGGCACTGCTCAGAGGAGCTTTCTTCCATAGTTCCTCCACCTGCTGCTTCCAACAGATGTACCAGGGGAACAGAGCGAATGCACCCTTTTACTGTCCAGGTCACCAGAAATAGAACATCTTGTTATGCCCGCTCTTTTGTCCCGAGGACTTCAAAGTTGTGGAATTCCTTGCCGGCATATGTTTTTCATTCTCCCCCAAACCTCCAAATCTTCAAGTTCAGAATTAACAAGTTGCCTCTTTCCTCCTTGTCGACACCCACGGTACGATAGTATTTAGGCTGTAAGCCCTCGTGGTGTGTTGTTGAAATAAAAAAATAAAAAATAAAAAAACTACGGGACGCAGCAAGTGCGTTATGGTAATGAATTTTCATTAAAATGTTTTTAATAGCAAATATGTGTCTGTTTTTCTTTCAGAAAGCAGGCATCAAATTTGATTACCAGTATAACATATATAGTAAAAACGATGTACCATGTTTCATCAAAATAACTTTATTGTTTGAAAACGTACAAAAATTTCCGAAAGTAAACTTAAAGTGTAACCAAAAAATCCGTTTCTTGGTCAACCTTATAGTTTAATAGCAAATTGAGCTTTTCAAATATGAAGCATTTATTCAAAACTCGCTACCATAACGCACTTGCTGCGTCCAGAATTTCTTAACTTGCATTATATTTCGATGGAAAATGCAAAAACATAAGGCGTTTTTGACTAAAAAAAAATATTTGTATCACCAACGACTTATGGGCCATCCTTTGATTGTAGAAATGTTTTTTAAGATATAGCTCAAGACACCCTATAATTAGTGTATACAATATTTTTTCATATCTTGTATAATAACGCATATATTGAACTTTATTGATTTTTTACGAAAATTCGACAAAAATTATATACCATTAAACGATAAACTCTATAGCTAAGGCTACTTCCAAGCATCAGAGAAAGGGTCTATTTGAAATGAATTTTCTGGAAATATTTTAGTAAAATGAAGGACAATGACGGTTGAAACTAAGACTTCAGGGTTTGTAAAACATTCTTCTTGGGACATTTTCTTTCCATAGCCCGTATTAGATTCAAGTTCTTTGTCTAAATGTTGCGAGTTTTGACGTTTTAAATTGTAACTTTGACGTTTTGCGGAAAACCCCAATTTATTTTTCTTTAAATGCCCATTACTTTTTTGTCTTTTAACCTACAGAGTTAAATTTTGGTACATAGCTCACCTATAACGACATAAACCAGCGTACCAAATGGTTGCCCTCACTTTGTTAATTCTGGAGATATAAATTTTTTTGAAAGAAAACACAAAATTTTCCGGGAAAACCTGTGCCGATTTTCCTGACTAACGAACTTATCCAAGCCATTTCCAAAAGGAAGGTATTCACCAAATGTAATCAAAAGCGGCCTATTATTTTTTGAGTTATCGGTGTGATACATACATATATATATATATATATATATATATATATATATATATATATATATATATATATATATATATATATATATATATATATATATGTATATATATATATATATATATATATATATATATATATATATATATATATATATATATATATATAAATATATAAACATATAAAAATTGAAACTGACCTCGGATATGGGTTCTGGGGGGCCTAATTAGCGCTCATTTGACGAAATTTTTTCTAAATTCAAAAGTCGGGATCTCCTCATTAGTGAATTTTTTTAAAGAAAATTCACTAAAATCAATAATTACTCTACACACATATCTACACATACCTACAGGCAACTGGTAGCGCAGCTTTAGAGTCGGCCGTTGTTATGTAAAAAAGATACAAGTAAATTTAGAAAGTTATTATTAAAACACAAATTAAAAATACCGTCCCACCAGTTAACTGAAGCTCTGGCAATCACAAAGCATAAGTAATTTCAAAAACGCCCCTACTGGTAGCTTTTCGCATTTTTTTTACAAATTTTGATAGTAAACTCACATCTAGCTTTTTCTGTGTATTTGTTCCTACGAATAAATAGTGTTTTTCCACATGTTCATCTTTTAGCCTAAAATTTTGACTAATTTTTTCTATATTTATGGTTATATAGTTATTCATTTGTTTTATAGACGATTTGGGTGACGCTCGCAACACCATCACTGAACTGACCCGCCGTCTCCACGAATTGGAATTGGAACTCCGCCGTCTGGAGAACGAACGTGAAGAACTCACCGCCGCCTACAAGGAAGCTGAAGCTGTAAGTAATTTCAGAAAGCAAAGCTTTTCATATCAATAAAACAAAACAAAATAATACATAACAACATTTTTTCCTAATTTCGTGTAATTTCAACACCTCAAATCTCTAGAACACACAATATTTTGAATAATATGACGTTAGCGAATCCTAATTTTATTTTTAATGTTATCAATTTTAGGGCCGTAAAGCTGAGGAACAACGCTCACAACGTATGGCTTCTGAACTTGCTCAGTTCCGCCATGAAGCTGAGAAGCGCCTACAAGAGAAAGATGAAGAAATTGAGGCCATTCGGTAAGTCCAGTGTTAAACAAGATAATAGAGGACTTGATATCCTCTATTATCTTGTGGTTTAGAGTTTGAAAGTAGTAAACATTCTACATACAAATATGTTGTAAAACAATCAGGGTGTGCCAATTAATAGGCGACTTTGTTTTCAAGGGGGACACATGATGACGTAAGTTTTGGTGCCCTGGAACCTACCTCTTAGGCACAAGTGTAAAGTACCCTTAAATTTCAAATCGAAACTTATGCTGAGTGACACCTCATTTTAAAGCTTTCTCAATTTTGCTCACGGCAACATACGACTCTTTAAATTTTGGTTTGGATTTGGCAATAAAGTCATTAATTAAGAATAAGAGAAAATAACAATGAATGAAAGAATCTTATTTAATGAAATGCTCAAATTGTTTTCTATCCACTTCCATACAATTATAAAATCTCTGCTCCACTTCCGAACGCACATTTCAAAGCTCAAAGTTCAAGGTCTTTCGGAATTCAATCGACTTTGTGATCATTTAACGGGAGATTTACTTGTCTCGTTTAAAGTAAAACAGATAAGAAAGTTGAGTTGAGAAATCATAAAAGAAGGTATTTTTATCGAGAAATTGTTAAAAAAAAGTCATTAGATAACGCTGAAATGCTTCGAAATGTTCGTTCGGAAGTGGTGCAAGAATTTAAGATTATGATTTTATTGCCATATACCAACCAAAATTTAAAAGGTTGTATGTTATCGTCAGCAAAATTGAGAAAGATTTAAAATGAGGTGTTACTGAACATAGGGTGCCATTTAAAATTTAGGATACTTTACGCCCCTGCCTAAGTGGTAGGTTCCAAGAACCAAAACTTACGCCACCATGTGTCCCCCTTAAAAACAAAGTCGACGGGTCTCGGTTTTTTTATTTTTAATTCCGATATTTTTCAGGTGAGAAGTTTTAATTGACACACCCTGTAGAGCTTGTCAATGTGACTTTCGGAAAATGTTGAATTTTTTGTCTACCAATTTATTTTATTTATAATCTTACCTTGTTTAAATTCAAACATTGAATCATTGTTCCGTTATAAATGTTTTAACACGCAGATTGTGATAATATAGCGTTGCAAATTAAAAGTTCCAAACAACAGCTGTTTTAAGGCTATTTATAAACGTAAAATATTTTTAAATTATGCATAGTGCCAACTAGACTAATATTCCACTAAAAACTCTATTAGCCAAATGTATATACAGACCTGTAACATATTTAGTAGTATTTTTGTTCAGGAAGTGGAAAAATAAAGAAAATACATAAACAATACTATCTAAACAATTTTAAACCTCGAAGAATGTAGGATTGTACATTCGGTTGAAATTAGACTAGCTGGGTTTTCCAGGTTCTCAACAAGCTGTGGTTGTTGGTATTTCTATTTGTTTGTGGGCAGCCGCGGTAGCCATTATCAAAGAACTCCGGCTCTGATTCAAAATAATGGGATCCATTTGGACGTGAAACCCAAAGATCACATCGGCGGCTATCACATCGCCTGTGCGAACGTCTGTCTTAGGTATATACCAAACGTCAGGTGGAAATATTAACAGAATATTGCTCGTAGACCAGTACAACTTTGCTCGTAGAATTTTAAACAATTCAATTAACATTTAAAAAAAAAATATTATTATGTTACTTTGTTATGAAATAATGTCGGAGTTAAGGTGTTTGCCCTTCTCATAATCTAAGCCAAACGTTTGGTAGTTTTCTATAGATAAGTAAATACATTCTCGTTAGATATACAGGCTGGAAGGTTTTGAGTATTGAAAACATCGGGATCTCGAACACTATATTACGAGATACTAAGTTGCTTAGGGCCATCTCGTAGCCCTTTGATGTTTGATGTTTCCTAGATAATTAGATATAAATAAAAACTTTCGGGACGCAGCAAGTGCGTTATAGTAACGATTTTTCAGTCAGTGTTGTTCCTGTCATGAGTTTATAAGTGCTGAATTTAGGGACGTTTCGGTGCTAAATTTACCGTTTGAGTGCCAAAATATCCCCAGATTTAATTGGAACCAAAATTAATAGTAACTGTAACTGTAACTGTACGTTTTAACGCTGGAAGGTCTCATGAAAGAGGGGAAAATTATGCATATTTATGATAAGACGATAATTAAACCGAAAATTTAATATTTTATTTTTTTGAAAAAAAAAAGTGTCTTTCAAATAAATAAAAACAAATATATTCTGTTACAAAATAAAAATACATAAAAATTTGAGTAGTTGACATTTGACGTAACAGTTGACAGTAAGGAATACGCAAAAGTAGAAAAGGTATGCCAACCTATAATAATGAATCTAACCATCGAATAACGGGTAGACGAGGTAGGTAAAGCGCATGCGGAAAACGGAAACTACGAATGAGGTTCATGAATGTGTGTATGTTGTAAGTTTTCTATCCGTGTCTGACTTGAGAATGGCGCGTAGTTTAAAAAAATTAAAATGTGCCAGAAAAGTGTAAATGGGTGCTAGAGTGCCAAATCTGAAGACACAGTGCTAAATCTTGCAAGGTCGTGCTAGCAGGAATAACACTGTTTTCAGTTAGCTATTTGTCATTGCCATTTGTTATTTTGCAAACTGACAGTAGGGGAGGAGTCGAATTCGAGGTTTTCTTCTTCTTCTTCTTTGTTTACAGACGTCATAAACAAATAATAAGACCCAGCTAATACCTTGGAATCTTGGAATAAGGTACTTATTGTTTAGTTTTGAGTGAATTTTCTTTATTATTTACTATTCATGTTGTATAAGGAAAATCTGAGGTAAATGAAACTATATAATATGTTGTGAGATGTGTAAATTCTTAAAATTTTAATTTCAAAATTTGGTATTGTTTATATTTATTTATTTAATTTTCACAAAGTATGGACACAGCAATAGTAAATAAATGTTGAAAATGTAAAAAAATGAAAATGTAAAAATATTCCAAAAAGTGATAATTCAATTGCCCTTTAAACTAGAATCTTTAGTTTTGATATATACTAAAACCTATATAAAAGCAGCGTGGGTACTAAATTTAAAAAATAACACAATGAGCTTCACAAGCGATGATGAATTTGTTTGAGAAAACCATTTTTGTTATTTTGTTTGCAGAAACTGTTTCGACTGAGTGACTGAGTGGACTAAAACGGATCATCCACGCGACTAATAATGAAAAATACTTGCCACGTTTATAATTTGGCAGGTACAGTCGTTTTGTAAATAAAAATTAAATTTTCGGTAAATTTGCAGATTAGCACACGAGGGCTTTTTAGAAAAAAAAATCAGAAACATGCTTAAATATCCTTCTGGATGCACAAACCATGAGAAATATTTCGTGCAAACAGCCTCCAAGAAAGTTACGGGACCAGGAGTGAATAGGTATGTTGGGCGGGGAAGAAGCTAAAAAGTAATTGTGAGCGAAAAGTGCGAAACGTCCAGATTAGTTGGACCTCTATAAGCTGCCTTTATCCCATTTTGCAGCTATACCTCCTTAAAATTCTGTTTATCCCGCCCAGAACCCCTATATTTACCGCAGGTCCCGTAACTTTCTTGCGGGTTGATGCTAAGAAACTTTTCTTGTTTACGTTGTTCTTGTTTATGCATTGAGGGTGGTTGTATGCATGCAGAAGGGGAAGGGGAACCTCTGCGACAAAGTAGCGCACCAATATTTTCAATTTATGTTTAAATTGTTACCCCATTTCATTTGTTTAAAATATTTTTCCAAAAATGAAATTTAGGTTGCCTTGTTTGTCAGTCTTACATAAAGAGCTACAATAGTTCATCATTATCAAAAATGTGGATACAGCAACAGTAAATAAGTGTTGAAAAAGTCTGGGTGCAGCAAATACATTATGGTAGAGAGTTTTGTAAGAATATTTGAAATCCGATAACTCCATTTCCTATTAAGCTAGAATCTTCAATCTTAAACCATAGTAACACATATGTAAACGCAGCCTGGGTACTAAGTTAAAGAAAAATAACATAATGAGCTTCGCGGATAACTACAAGTTGGTTTTAAAAAACCTTTTTTGTTGTTTTGTTTGAAAAAACTAGTTTGATTGGGTTGACTAAAACAAAACCATCCAAGCAATTAAAAGGAAAAATACCTGCCATATTTATGATTTGGCAGGTACATTCCCTTTGTAAATAATTAATTTTCTTCTAGAAAACTTTTATGACTTTAATGAAATTTTTAACACATTTTTTAAAGAGACTTGCAGTACTTACATGTATCTCTACCAAGCTATAATTTTCTAGCTCCATAGAAAATAGAAACTTACTAACTGGGGCCTCTATAACCGGTCTCCCAGTTCCATTTAAATTTAGAGAATTAGTTTTAATAATATACGTTACTAATAGTGTACAATTCTTATGAAAATTCACTACTATATATATATATATATATATATATATATATATATATATATATATATATATATATATATATAGATATATATATATATATATATATATATATATATATATATATATATATATATATATATATATATATATATAATATAATATAATTTATAATATTATTAATATTATAATATTCTTGAATTTTATTGCTCTGCTGTCCATGATTCAATAGTTATGATTTTTCACTAAATGTTGATTTTTGCGATTGGACTTGAATAGATAAAAGTTTTAAAAATCGAACCTAGCATCTTCAAAAATATAATAATGTTCAGGCTGTTCCATAGAAAAAATAATGTTGTCCTGTACAGATATACTCAAGAATCTCGCAAGGCTCAAAATATTTTTAGATTATAAACGAAAAACGTCTGAACAAAAAATGTATCTTTTACTCGTAAAATTGGTAGCAAATGTACTGTCGAAGATAAGAATGCAAGGGGGGAACCTGTATATATATATATATATATATATATATATATATATATATATATATATATATATATATATATATATATATATATATATATATATATATATATATATCATATTATACAAATCACATTTTGCAGTTTTAGCAAGCTCATTTAAGCAATAACTAAAGTCTTTTACATTTTGAAAATCCGTTTTTCTTAGGTTAAATCTGTAACAACTTTTTCTTTCAGTTTAAAAAATGTTTATTTGGCTACTTAATATTTTTAACACTAAGTATCCAACAAAACCATAAATTCGCTAAATAAGCAGATAAATCGAATAAATGAATGTTTAATTAAAAATAAATCCATCGGTCTCGTGTATTATGCAATGTTGGGCACGTTAAAGATCCCCACTCTCTCTTTTAAGGAAAGGGTTCGAAAGATTTTCTGGCATACTGGCGTGAAACTGCTTGCTGTCTTCGGGGTATAGCCATAGCCATAGTCGCAGATCGACGTTAAAGAAACAAAAATACAAAGAAGATATAAAAGCTAAAAATCAAAACCACAGTTTACATTATCCTAAACTTTACTGATTTTTTATTATCTCCATTATTCTTAACTCGTGTAGCTTTTTAAAAATTAAAAACCAGCTGGTATTAGTTGTATGTCCAAGTAAAGAAATTCCCCAAAAGAATTCTACTTCGCCTTACAATGCGCTATTAAATTATTAAGCTAAACAACAACACCGATACAAATGCAAGCGTTATTTTTGTTATCAGTTACGTGTGTATTAATCAAACTTTGGCAACTGCATTGCTAGAAATCATGGCCAACCTTGACACCTACAACTCTCATTGGTTTGGCACAGCATCACTGACGTACATGGTATAAAAGCATTTTAATTTTGTCCAAATATCAGTTTCATAAAAGCTAATCGATAATCAAGCGCGTTGATAACAGTGAAAATGGAGGCTGGTCCAAGCTCCGAGAAAAAATGGCATCCACAGACGTCCCTGTACGAATACAATTACGGCGTCGGAATGAATTTTTATCAGCCCATGGTAGATTATATAGATGACAAGGAACGAGGTAAAAAGTCAATGTATCCCCACTTGCCGTACGTAGAAGAGCGGGCCCTTGTCAAGTACGACCCGCTTAGAGGCGTCCAGAGCTATTCAGAGAGAGATCTTATGAACCTAGCTCACAGAACGGAGGCCAGAGCTAAAGCCAAGCTAAGAGACTTTAAATCTGTCTCCCAGTCTGACTTTGACCTTTGTAAAACAGTCGAGGCGGCCACCATAACACAAAAAGTGCGAGTGCAAAAAAGGAAAACAAGAAAAATAGTGCAAGAAATAGAGAAAGTGAAGACGAAGATGAATGACGACCGTGACTTTGATTATGATCCAGAAGAAGACAAGAGAATCATTGAAGAACTTAAATTATCTCAGAAACACTTCAGAGGCAAGTCAGCGAAAGCTATAGAAGCTCAGTTACTTTCACAGAGTATGAAAAATATCAACCAGGGCAGAGAAATTGATATAAGAAAGAATCAGAGAGATGAGACGTACAATACTCACGATTATGCCAAACACTTGAGATGGATGAATGAGAGGATGACAGATCAACTGGAGAAGAGTTTTACTGCACCTTTGACAACATTGCACGCGGAACTACATGGATTTGACAAAAGAACTTCGACGTATTTTCTGGAAAAAAGGTGAAAACTGTAGCATGTTTTTTGATATGTGCAAGTGAGTACATTTACATTTACACAGTCATGATCGAACTAAACACATTGGGATGCTGTTTTATTTGTTGTGATGTTTGACATTTAGCCATGTAGGAATGGTTATAAATAGACCCCGATCTCGAGCTTATCACCATGCTATTAATAAATATAATAAGAACGGCCAATTAACGTGCTCTAATAATATGTGCAATATATTATTAGATACAAATTCTCCTCCATTATATACATTCTACAACCTTGAATTGAATTTTTGTCGAGTTATTTTTCTCCTGGATTCCTACATCATACCAAAATACCCAAAATAAAAACATAACCTTTCCTTACGTAATTTTTTTCACACTTGAATCTACAGAAATACTTATACAGGGTAATCCACATAATATTTTACACCCCTTAACTTTGTATTTTCCAATTTAAAAGGAAAATTGTGAACATAAATTGTAGGAAATTGAGTTTATTTCGTATTTCAGAAAAATCATCGCGTTTCTAAGATGCAAACTACACATATCTTTTTATTAAATGGACCGAAAATTATGAACAGATAAATTTTAGGTAATTTAGTTTTGAGTTTAATCCATATTTAAAAAAAATAAAGCGTCAAGTTTTTAAGATGCAAAGTAAACATATGTTTTGTAAAAATAGACCATCTGTAGCTTATCGGTTTTTTTTAATCTGTTTTTTTTTCGCTGGATGCCCTAATGTGCACATGTATTTGCTTCAGTCATGTAAGGTTAGATGTGTTATCGCCACAATTAGAACCGTAGAACGGTTTTGCTCTAATTAGAGCTCTTCAGTACGGTATACTAATTGTAGCGAAAAAACACCTATAAAGTAATACGGCTATGGTATCCCTTCCAACACTAAATGAGTGGTAAGCCATGAAGCAACATGCCGCAACCTAGTTGGGGAACCAAGTATTAGAGCGAAACAGGTCTACGGTTCTAATTGTTGCGAGAATACATCAAGCCTTACATACTTTGTCCCTATATTAGGGTAGAAATGAGCCGGGCTGACAATTTACTAAATTTTTAGTTGGTTGTATACAGTCTCTATTTTTTAACACTTTGTGTTATTTGGAGTTGGCGTGACAACATACTACTTGATTCCGCAGCTAGGTGGCGGTACGTTGCTTCATGTCTTACCACTCACTTAGTGTCAATCGTTCACATGTGATTTAACGTTAAATTTACGAATTTGCTTTAAATCACGCAACCACTGGTAATTAGTCAGTCTACCGAAGACAACAGAAAATATTTTGTTAACACATGCCATGTTTTGCATAAATTGTTAGTACAGCATTGTTAACTGATTTTTGTTTGTTATACTACAATGTAGTATAGATTTGTTTGCAAAGTCTGAAACATCTCTTTATAATCCATAATTTTGAGTGGCATTTTACGTAATAATACAGAGTTTCGTCACTTAAAACCTTTATTTTCTTTACTTTTATAAAAGCTACATCATGCCTAAAATACGGTTAAATTAAGTAAAAGCAAAATATTTTTTATATGATAAAAATACATATTTTTGAATGAAAGTAAGTTTTCCACCAGCATTTGTTTTAAAGTGATGACGTCATATTTTTTTATGTCAGCCCCCTTTTCTTTTTCTTGGTTTTAAGCGACATTTTCGTAGTCGAACCGACAGTATAAAAATTTTACCATCCTTTATGAGAATATTTTCGAGCAAATGACAATTAAATGTCAAAAACCGTATTAAAAAAAGCTAAAACTCTGTTGCTAATCAAACACGTTATCATACTTAGTTTTTGGAAGTGCCTATGCTTTCTACAGATCATGTAGGTATAAATCATTACAAAGTGTCAGTTAATTACAGACTTTTAGCGCATTATCGATACAAATGTCTTATTTTAATTAAAGTATTATGGCACATTGAAATTTTAATTCTCATTGGATGCAGGGATGCGACTAGAATTCAGCAGAAAGTATGAGATTTGTTAAATGTAAAATAACCCAATCGCCTTATTAGACAGTTCACAGTCAGTAATATTAGGTCAAAATTTAGAGAAACTGGTGGTGATAAAGATAAGATAAAAATTGGACGTCCAAAACTTTGTTAGAGATTATAAATTGAACATTTTATTAAGTATGGAATAGAACCGTACATAATACATCTCGATTTGTTGTATTAGAAAATAAAGTTAGTTAGACAATGTCGTGACGAAGGAGAATATCATCCCTACAAAATTCATGTCGTATAGGAACTCAACGATGACGACCCCGATCAGAGACTGCAGTTTTGTGAAACTATGATGGATTTGTACAAAGCGAATCGACGTTTGCATGGCCAAATACTCTTTTCGAATGAGGCCACGTTTTGTAACCATGGCACAGTGAACCGTCCAAATTGCGGGTATTGGAGCCGAGTAAATTCGCATTGGATGGTGGAAACACATATTCAACACCCACAGAAATAATACGTGTGGACCGGAATAGTTAGTAGAAGATTAGTATGACCTTTATTCTTTAAAGGAACGCTCACTGGAGAAATATATTTAGAGTCTCTGCAAAATTACCTTGTTTCGGCGCTTGCAGCAATTTTCCAAACAACAAGGATCCTGACCACCCACGGAATACAATATGGTTTCGGCAAGATGGCCCATGCCCGCTCTATGCGTGACCTGTTCGAGATTTTCTGGACAATTCCTTTCCTAGAAGGTTAAGTGGCAGGCGAGGAGCAATAGAATGGCCCGCGAGATCCCCAGATATTACACCCCTGCATCATTTTTATGGGGTTATTTAAATCTGAAGTATACGTCAACATACCACAAATTTTTTAAGCGCTGCAAAATCGCATTACAAATGAAATGCGCAGAATTAGCCCCGAAATTATTTAAAATGAACAAGAAGAATTTCTAGACAGACTGGCGAAAACAGCTTATAAACTATTGCACTGAACAAAAACGTGCAACTAACAGCACACACTCTAACCACAGCATGTTTTGTCTTATGTTGGGCTTTAACCTCAAATGAATACAGCGGAATTAATGATGTTGCCAACTCGTGCTCAAAAAAGTTGTAAACATTTTATTTTCTTTTGAGGTAACGCCACTAAGCTTTCTAGAGTAAAATAAAATGCATTTGTCAAATAAAAAATAGAAAGACATTCTCATGAAATAAATTTGGGGTCCATGAATTGACCACAAATAAAATATTCATATTCCTGTATGCATAAACTTCTAAAACGTTATATTACTAGAGTTTTAATGAAAAATGTTCAATTTTCACCAAATCACCCCTCGTTTGTCTCCTACCCCCTGAAATCATGTTACCCAAAAACAATTTGAAGCGTTCCTTTATCGGTTGCTAATTGTATGGCAAATTTGAAGATGATATCTCAATTCGTTCTAAAGTTATTGCTCCTACTAACAGACAGACGTACAGGCTGACCTGACCTGACCGACCGACCGACAGGCAAAAAGATTTCGTTCCAGAATCGTGTTTTTTACATGTTTTGATACCTTTTACGCAGTTTATGCAAAACAATCGAAATTTCTGTCACCGATAATCCACCCCCACACATTCAACCCCCAATTGAATTTCAGCACACAATACCAGATATTTGATGAAATTTAAAGTTTTCTAATAAACAAACCCCAAAACGTTTTAACCAGTTTTAAGAAAAAAATGTAAATTTTCGCCAAATTGCCCCCTATTCATCGCCCACTTCCTGGAGGTATTTCACCCAAAAACAATCCGAACCGTTCGTTTATCGGGTGCTAACTGTATATCAAATTTGAAGATTATATCTCAATTCGTTCTATAGTTATCGTTGCTCGTTTGTCCTCAATGTTTTCCATGTTTTGACACTTTTTACGACGTTTGGGCGAAAACAATTTTTTGTACTTTTTGTCACGCATGTCATACTTCCATACGTATTGACGAAGTAGTAATAATGTTTTGCTGTCTTCGGTGAATGATAAACGATCAGTGGTGGCTTCATTTAGATCATATTCCTAAATCCGTTGTATAACTTGCGAACGACTAAAGCAGATATGTGACATGTGTATATATCCATTTTTTTATATATATTTCAACAACACACCACGAGGGCTTACAGCCTAAATACTATCGTACCGTGGGTGTCGACAAGAAGGAAAGAGGCAACTTGTTAATTCTGGACTTGAAGGTTTGGAGGTTCGGAGGAGAAGGAAAAACACGTGGCGGCAAGGAATTTCACAACTTCGAAGTCCTCGGGATAAAAGAGCGGGCATA
The DNA here is from genome assembly GCA_964006375.1 of Tillus elongatus. NCBI lineage: Eukaryota > Metazoa > Arthropoda > Insecta > Coleoptera > Cleridae > Tillus > Tillus elongatus. The sequence goes on from OZ023263.1 coordinate 161,139,757, forward strand.
TCAAGATGTTCTATGCCTGGTGACCTGAACAGTAAAAGGGTGCATTCGCTCTGTTCCCATGGTAGATCTGTTGGGGGCAAAGGGGGAGGAACTATGAAATAAATCTCCTCTGAGCAGTGCCCGTGCAAATATCTATAAAAGATAGAGAGAGAGAGAGAGAGAGAAGTCACCAAGGGCACGTCGGTGGGCAAGGGATGGCAGCCTTTGAGTTTGGGTAGGATCACCGATGAGACGTATAGATCTCTTCTGAATGAAGTCCAGGATAGCGAGTGTAGAAGCGGCAGCGGCAACCCAGATGTGGGAGCAGTATTCGAGGTTTGGCCTTATTTGTGAAGTATATAAGGTATAGAGATTAGCTGGTGAAGAGTATTTGCGAGCCCGGAAGAGGAAACCTAATTTCTTAGCAGCCGCTTCTGCAATTGATGTGACATGTTGGTGCCAATTGATATTTTGATCCAGAGAAATGCCAACAAGTGGAAAGGACCCATTACTTTGAATAACTTGGTTGTTCATTGTGATGGGTCTAGGGCTGGTGTATCTCTTATAAGATAGAAAGCAAGACTGATATTTGGTGGAGTTGAATTTCACAAGATTTCTACTTCCCCAGTCTAATATTTTTGGAGGTCCATGGCGACAGAACCTTCCATGAGTCTGTGATCCTCATCTAATTGGGCTAAAGAGATAGGGTTAGAATATTGTATATTTGAGTGGAGGGTGCTGTCGTCCGCGTAACTGTGAACTGGGTTGGATGTGCTAGAGAGGAGGTCATTGATGTGGAGAAGAAACAAAGTAGGGGCTAAAGCTGAACCTTGAGGGACTCCTGCATTAATTTGATACAGTTTAGAGGAATGGCCATCCACGACAACAGCAATGCTCCGATTGGAATTTGCTGTCCAGGTAGAGAGTTTTGGTAGTAGGCCATAGGCTGGAAATTTATTAAGCAGCGCTGCGTGCCAGACCTGGTCGAATGCTTTCGATATGTCTAGAGCGACAATCTGGGAAACACCGTGTAGTTCCATAGACTTGTTCCAAGATTGGGTGACAAAGGAAAGGAGGTCAGCAGTTGATCTGCGCTGACGGAATCCATACTGCCTGTCGTGGATTAGACTGTGTTTTTCAATAAATTGTAGTAATTCGGTGTTTATATAATTTTAGATCACTTTATCACTTTAGAGACGACTGAAAGGGGAGAAATTGGCATGTAGTTGCTAGGAAGCGCTTTGGATCCTTTCTTTGGAACAGGTTGTACTCGAGCAGTTTTCCAGTTACAAGAAAATATCCCTCCATTGTAAGATGTCTGAAACAGACCAGTCAGGACAGAAGCAAGTTCTGGTGAGCATTTTTTTGAAAACAATTGTTGGGATCGCGTCAAGGCCAGAGGCTTTCCTGGTATTAAGAGAAGAGAGCATCTTTCGTACCTTTTTAGTTTTGAAGATGATATCCGTCATTTTATGCGCGACATTGGGGACTGTTGGTGGTTGAACATTTGATGGTGGGTTGAGAGTAGAATTGCCGGCGAACAACGAGGCAAAAAGTTCAGCCATGACCAGGGCGGTAGAAACAATTTCATTCCCTGAAACAAGAGGTGGGAACGTGCTCTTGCAGAAATTATTCCCAATAGATTTAGCAAGAGCCCAGAAGGGTTTGCTGCCGTTGTAGCTTGAGAGAACTTGGTTTTTGATGTGGTTATTAAACGAGTTTTTTGCCTCAGAAAGAATACGGACATAGTGGTTTCTTGCGTCGTTAAATGCTTGACAGTTTTCTTGACTGGGATTGTGTAGAAGCGTTTTGTGAGCTTTGACCTTTTCAAGTCTGGCCGTGCACATGTTTTAGAGAACCAGGGCTTTTGAGTGGCTAAAGAGGTTTTCTGTGTACGTGGAATAAATAATTCGATGCCAGCTTGGAGAATTTCGGTGACGTTTTGTGAGATATCAGAGGGCTCAGGATGAGAGAAGCAGACAGACGCCCATAGAAATGAGGAAAAGTAATCCCGCATTTTGTCCCAGTTCGCGGAGTTCTAGTGCCAGACGATACCTGGGTGTGATGACTGTGTGACCTCGGGTTGCATTGCGCAGGAAGCAGTGACCATGCCGTGGTCTGATATCCGGTGACTGATATCTTATAGCATTCAGGTTTTGTAGTAAGAAGGAGATCCAAGGGATTTGAGCTGTGTGTTGGAATGCGAGGAAAGTAAGTAGGTTGCTGAACCATATTGGCTAAAGAATTGCGGATTGCAAAGTTGATTCTTCTTGTCAACTGCCTGGATTAATAATGAAGGAGTTTTATTACTGTGAATCTTCTCAAAGGTGGATGATATTGTCTGTGGATATCTGGCTTCACTTGTTGGCCCATCCAGTAGAATGTCATAGGTTTTGCGAGATCAATGATTCTCTACGGAACGGTGTTTTTGCGCCTCGTTTTCCACAAATTAGTTTTCGAAATCTAGTGTAATGTTTATTTTGACGGTAAAAAAGTAAATTACGGTGTCGCAAGTCGCAAAAGCAGTCCGCTGCCTAGCGAAACTGAGGAAGAGGAGAAAACAACATGCCCTGCAATAGGACACAAGACGTAATGTGGCATGTATTAGCAATGCTTACGTCATATACAACAGCGTTAGTTCATGAGGAGCGCGTGCGTGATCTACGGGCTATAAAAGGAGCCACCAGGTCAATGTATGTTTTATTTCAGTTCAGCTGCTGAAGAATCTAACAGCTATGGTTTGCGAAACGTCTAGCAGCTCACTAAGTAAGTTCGAACACGGCATAATAGCCCGGAAACCAATCAGTATTTCAACTAAATCCGGCCGTGGACGTCCAAAATCCCCAGTGACTTCTCTCAGATCTTCAATTAAAGAAAATTTAGGAACTTTCTAATGCTTCTCCGATGGGAAAAGAGTTGATGTACCTAGCCAGATATCGGTATCCAAATAAATCACGAACTGTTTCCTTGTCAATATGTGATTTTATGCAAGGGCACGGCCTCGAAAAATTACCTTTGGATACCGTTCCTCGCCTCATTTCTTTTTTTTTTGTCTCGCAGAGTATTCAGTAACGTCGAGTACTAATATCCATTCATTATAATTCACTTTTCTACTCTTATCCAGAAGACTAACCTTGATTGCTCCATGACAATCCGAAAACACTGACGCAATAACTTCCCTAGCAGATTACACGCAACTATGAAGAACCAAAACGCATCTCTTCAATATATTGATTATTTATTTCTGGGTGATATAAATGTACCCAAGTTTCATTCATAGTACCAACAAGGTTTAAGAAACCAGCATCTATCTATATATCTATCTATCTATGGTATCTCATTTTTATTTGATGTCGTTGTCGAATAGAAACTTTACCTTTTACGTCCCTTAAGGGTTAGTGGTGGGATTCCTTTTATTAGATGATTTATGATGAATTAGTATGGGCTCGCGTCCACTTTTTGTAGTAGTTGCGACCTCTTGGTTCCTCGCAAGATATCTTCGGCAGTGTAGTCTAATCTTATTTTTAACAGTAGATTTTTGTGCTCAGCCTACCATAATTAACTATTTGAGTATCCAAATATTATTATAATATTTCTGTAATACTATTATCTCTTTTCTCGTACGCATCACTGTTGTAGTCGCAGATTTGTAAACAGCTTAAATAATGCTTGTCAATTATTTTATTCCAGTAAAGCCACAAGCATTGAGATTGAACAGCTGAGTGCTCGCGTTGTAGAAGCAGAGACCAGACTGAAGACAGAAGTAACCCGCATTAAGAAGAAGCTCCAGATCCAGATCACCGAGTTGGAAATGTCATTAGATGCTGCTAACAAAATAAATATCGATTTGCAGAAGACCATCAAAAAACAGTCGCTGCAACTCACAGAAATTCAGGCACACTATGATGAAATTCAGAGACAATTGCAAGTAACATTAGATCAATTCAGCATCTCCCAGAGAAAAGTCCAGGCTCTTACCGCTGAAGTCGAAGAAATTAGAGGCAATTATGAATCTGTAAGTTATATAATTATAAATTTATATTTTAATGCATTTGTTGGCACCCGATAAATTAGAGTGTTGCAAAAGTAAACAGTCAAGTTTATTATATAATTGAGGTCTTGGCATACAATACAGTTTTGTTTTAATTTATAGGCCCTTCGCCAAAAACGAGTTGTCGAACAACAGTGTGAAGAATTTAGCACTCGCATCAATGAACTTACAACCATCAACGTTAACCTTGCTTCTGCCAAGGGTAAACTTGAACAAGAATTGTCTACAGTTATTGCCGATTACGATGAAATCACTAAGGAACTCCGCATTTCTGATGAACGTTATCAACGTGTGCAAGTAAGTTCTAAAATACTTTTAAAACATACATAACCTAGTCATAAAACAGATACTTCCCAGTGGATTCTACCAGAACTAGAGCTCACTGTACCTCAGTAAACTTTACCAAAACTGTAAACGGCGCTCAGTATAACAACAAGTGACCAAAAACATATATATATATATATATATATATATATATATATATATATATATATATATATATATATATATATATATATATATATATATATATATATATATATATATATATATATAATTAAAGCAAGATCTGAGTAAAGTTACAGTTGACGTTATAGATCAGTCAAATAAGGGGTTGGTCTTGCAAATAACTGTTGGAAAGTTGATTATTGTTTTGATATGTTCATTTAATGTCAATCAGAAGTATCCTAGGGTTGCACAGTCTCTTGACTGCCGTTCGAGTCAGGAAGTTCAAAAAACCGTGAAATTTTCTGAGGTTTTTCAGTTTTTTGTCTGTAGTTCCGAAACTGTGCGCTTTATCGAATACTTTATTATTACAAAAATTAAACAATAATAAATTCTCTGTTAAACTGGGACCCTAATTATTCAGTTCGGTTAAGCAGTATGGCTGAAATCGACAGTAGCGAAACGATGCCTTTTACTAACTTTTCTAAAAAAAACTCATTAGAGTGACTTTCAATCGTCCGTCACACGGAAACAACCATTGTAAATCAATAAATGTATGGCATTAAGTTGTAGAGCATCAAATTGTATGTTCAATGAATACCTTAATTTTTGAATGTGGTGAACTACATACCGAGAAATTTCAAATTTTCCTTGTCATATGCGATATAATGAAATTAGGGGAAATAAATATAATTCTCTGAGAATCAGTATTATATATTATACATGAAATATAAATTATAATATTAATCAGTACGTACACTAATTAAATTTTGGTCAAAATTAATACTGTGGCATATATATATATATATATATATATATATATATATATATATATATATATATATATATATATATATATATATATATATATATATATATATATATATATATTAGAGGGTCTTAAGATTTGCTCCACAAAAGTAGAGCGTTACCAAGTTATAACAATATTGTGAGACAACTAGTAGGATCTTAACTTAGAGACAATAACAAATAAACAATCAATCTCTTCAACTTTCCCAGATAGTTTCTTAAATTTCCTTGAGCGATATCCACATTTGATCTCTACAGACGACTACAACTTCATCGTGGGCGGTATAAGTAGTAATATGTTGTCAAACTCAGAGACTTCTCATAATGCATCTAAAAAAATTGTAGAAAAAGTCATAAAATTGAGACTAACAGGATTCTTAGATAAATATAAACTTTCCGATAGACAATTCGGTTTTCAAGCGGAAACTTCCACCATCATTAACAACTGTAAGTAGGTAGTTTTTTTCTTTTGGAAATAGGGAAGGGACACCTTCATAGGCACCCGAACATAAGAGAGAAGTTTGATTTGAAAAATAATAATAAATAAGACATTCATCACATTCGTATATGATTACTTCTGTTACACCCAAAATTTCAGCTTTCTACGAATCCAAATACGGCAGTAATAAACATTTAGTTGAAGCTGTGTTTACAAAAAAAAAGGAAAACAATTAATTTCTCGAAAACCGCTTGTGATAGGCATAGAAAAGTGTCACACAAAAATAATTGGAGAGTACTAGTGAAATGCAGTAATATACAGCGTATCTTATTTAAAATATCAAAGTTGTTGCTACTTTTCGATATAAGCGGTAACGCCGCACGGTTGAGAATATTTTAGATAGATAGAGTAGAACCAATTACCCAAGAGGCCAAATTTTCAAACTAATTCTACGTCCCATTCTCCATAAACCTCTCACCTACCATCGACCATGGGTCACCTGTACATTTGTGTGTGTGTGTGTGTGTGTGTGTGTGTGTGTGTGTGTGTGTGTGTGTGTGTGTGTGTGTGTGTGTGTGTGTGTGTGTGTGTGTGTGTGTGTGTGTGTGTGTGTGTGTGTGTGTGTGTGTGTGTGTGTGTGTGTGTGTGTGTGTGTGTGTGTGTGTGTGTGTGTGTGTGTGTGTGTGTGTGTGTGTGTGTGTGTGTGTGTGTGTGTGTGTGTGTGTGTGTGTGTGTGTGTGTGTGTGTGTGTGTGTGTGTGTGTGTGTGTGTGTGTGTGTGTGTGTGTGTGTGTGTGTGTGTGTGTGTGTGTGTGTGTGTGTGTGTGTGTGTGTGTGTGTGTGTGTGTGTGTGTGTGTGTGTGTGTGTGTGTGTGTGTGTGTGTGTGTGTGTGTGTGTGTGTGTGTGTGTGTGTGTGTGTGTGTGTGTGTGTGTGTGTGTGTGTGTGTGTGTGTGTGTGTGTGTGTGTGTGTGTGTGTGTGTGTGTGTGTGTGTGTGTGTGTGTGTGTGTGTGTGTGTGTGTGTGTGTGTGTGTGTGTGTGTGTGTGTGTGTGTGTGTGTGTGTGTGTGTGTGTGTGTGTGTGTGTGTGTGTGTGTGTGTGTGTGTGTGTGTGTGTGTGTGTGTGTGTGTGTGTGTGTGTGTGTGTGTGTGTGTGTGTGTGTGTGTGTGTGTGTGTGTGTGTGTGTGTGTGTGTGTGTGTGTGTGTGTGTGTGTGTGTGTGTGTGTGTGTGTGTGTGTGTGTGTGTGTGTGTGTGTGTGTGTGTGTGTGTGTGTGTGTGTGTGTGTGTGTGTGTGTGTGTGTGTGTGTGTGTGTGTGTGTGTGTGTGTGTGTGTGTGTGTGTGTGTGTGTGTGTGTGTGTGTGTGTGTGTGTGTGTGTGTGTGTGTGTGTGTGTGTGTGTGTGTGTGTGTGTGTGTGTGTGTGTGTGTGTGTGTGTGTGTGTGTGTGTGTGTGTGTGTGTGTGTGTGTGTGTGTGTGTGTGTGTGTGTGTGTGTGTGTGTGTGTGTGTGTGTGTGTGTGTGTGTGTGTGTGTGTGTGTGTGTGTGTGTGTGTGTGTGTGTGTGTGTGTGTGTGTGTGTGTGTGTGTGTGTGTGTGTGTGTGTGTGTGTGTGTGTGTGTGTGTGTGTGTGTGTGTGTGTGTGTGTGTGTGTGTGTGTGTGTGTGTGTGTGTGTGTGTGTGTGTGTGTGTGTGTGTGTGTGTGTGTGTGTGTGTGTGTGTGTGTGTGTGTGTGTGTGTGTGTGTGTGTGTGTGTGTGTGTGTGTGTGTGTGTGTGTGTGTGTGTGTGTGTGTGTGTGTGTGTGTGTGTGTGTGTGTGTGTGTGTGTGTGTGTGTGTGTGTGTGTGTGTGTGTGTGTGTGTGTGTGTGTGTGTGTGTGTGTGTGTGTGTGTGTGTGTGTGTGTGTGTGTGTGTGTGTGTGTGTGTGTGTGTGTGTGTGTGTGTGTGTGTGTGTGTGTGTGTGTGTGTGTGTGTGTGTGTGTGTGTGTGTGTGTGTGTGTGTGTGTGTGTGTGTGTGTGTGTGTGTGTGTGTGTGTGTGTGTGTGTGTGTGTGTGTGTGTGTGTGTGTGTGTGTGTGTGTGTGTGTGTGTGTGTGTGTGTGTGTGTGTGTGTGTGTGTGTGTGTGTGTGTGTGTGTGTGTGTGTGTGTGTGTGTGTGTGTGTGTGTGTGTGTGTGTGTGTGTGTGTGTGTGTGTGTGTGTGTGTGTGTGTGTGTGTGTGTGTGTGTGTGTGTGTGTGTGTGTGTGTGTGTGTGTGTGTGTGTGTGTGTGTGTGTGTGTGTGTGTGTGTGTGTGTGTGTGTGTGTGTGTGTGTGTGTGTGTGTGTGTGTGTGTGTGTGTGTGTGTGTGTGTGTGTGTGTGTGTGTGTGTGTGTGTGTGTGTGTGTGTGTGTGTGTGTGTGTGTGTGTGTGTGTGTGTGTGTGTGTGTGTGTGTGTGTGTGTGTGTGTGTGTGTGTGTGTGTGTGTGTGTGTGTGTGTGTGTGTGTGTGTGTGTGTGTGTGTGTGTGTGTGTGTGTGTGTGTGTGTGTGTGTGTGTGTGTGTGTGTGTGTGTGTGTGTGTGTGTGTGTGTGTGTGTGTGTGTGTGTGTGTGTGTGTGTGTGTGTGTGTGTGTGTGTGTGTGTGTGTGTGTGTGTGTGTGTGTGTGTGTGTGTGTGTGTGTGTGTGTGTGTGTGTGTGTGTGTGTGTGTGTGTGTGTGTGTGTGTGTGTGTGTGTGTGTGTGTGTGTGTGTGTGTGTGTGTGTGTGTGTGTGTGTGTGTGTGTGTGTGTGTGTGTGTGTACATATACAACATCTACGCCACCTAGAGAATTCTAGTTTTTCAATTACACTGAGATATTGCAAATGTTCTTAAAAATATGTAAACTCCTAAATTTATTTAAAAAAAAATTCATGTATTGCCATCACAGTACATGTACAATGTGCCAAAAATAAGTTTCGTTGAATAATTCTTATCTACATTTTTCGGGGATTAAATTTAACAGAATTCAACAAATAGCACGTAATAATATATTCCTTGTTAGAAAAGAAAATTGGAGGGAAAAGGGAAGATGGATACATTAAATGATTTACTTGTCAGTAGTGTTTCTAATGAACAAAATATCACATGAGTGACATTAAATTAATAAAAAAATTTCAGATGCTTTTTTGTGTATTACTGTTTATAAAAACCAGCTACTTAAATTAAACATGTGTGTGTGCAGGGAAATGGATGGCATTGGAAGGTTTAATAAAAATCTGGACGCAGACAGTGCGTTATGGTAGTGAATTTTTATAGAAATGATAGACATTTTTTTTGCAACATAGTTCTACAAAAATTTCGTAAAATGTAAGTTATATGTATTACTATACTTACGGAAATTTGCTACTATAATGCACTTGCTGCCTCCAGACTTTTCAATGTGTGCTTTATTTTTTATTCACTTTTGTGTTTACATTATATCTCAACTATTTTTCGCCCTAATAATATTTTAAGCACCTCAAACAATTATATGGTTCACTTGACACCTAAGCTTCATTAAAAATTTCAATATTCGTTTACCCTATGATACTAAACAAAGGAATGTACTCCACAGAGTACGCAAAATAATTATTGTTGGTTTGCAGGTAAAAGCACAATCTCTTGACAAGAAAAAACAAATTAAAGAGGAATAAATTTTTAAGTAGTATATTTTCTCTTACATAACACAGCGATGGTGATCATACACATGTATTTAATCTCCCTCGTTGCCCCTGGCACAAAACACCAACTATTTACGCATTGTCGCGTACCATCCAGTGTTACTAAAATTCACTGTACCTACCTGAATACATAATTACTAAACTACCATTTGATAATAATTTTTTATTATTTCAGTCTGAGCTGAAACATACCGTTGAAATCCTCCATGAAGAACAAGAACGCGTCGTTAAGATCGAGGCAATTAAAAAATCCCTGGAAATCGAAGTAAAGAATCTGGCCGTCCGCCTTGAAGAAGTAGAAGCCAACGCTATTGTTGGGGGCAAACGTATCATCAGCAAACTAGAAGCCCGTCTCAGAGACTTGGAACTCGAATTGGAAGAAGAGAAGAGACGTCACGCTGAAACCATTAAGATTCTGCGTAAGAAGGAGCGCATTGTTAAAGAGGTTATGATCCAATGTGAAGAAGACCAGAAGAACATAGCCCTGCTTCAGGAAACACTCGAAAAAGCCAACCAAAAGATTAGCGTTTACAAGAGACAGTTACATGAACAGGTAAAAATAAGAAAATTGTATACTCTATTGATTCAAGCGATCATCGACATCACAATCAAAGGACCATGTTGTCTTGTAATCACGACCATTGCTCTCTGTCTCCAGCAGTTCCCATCATTTCATGTAACTTCCGCATTTGATCAATTGGATCATTACATTTTAATTGCTTTATTTCACCCCGGCTCTATTCTGCATCTGCTGCTTCTTTCATACCTTTCCTCCTCCAGCTCGACTTTGGTCTTACTCTTCTCCTTTGTCGAGGGTTATATTCGAAAGCGGCTTAAGCAATGCTGTGGGTAGACTTACGGAGTATGTCATATCCCTCCCCTTCCAGAACGATTCCAAACAGCCAATGTATAAAACACCACAAATGTTACCATAACAACTAAATTCAATTGAAATTTCATCTTCTGGAGTTGAGCCCTGCTTAATTTTTGTTTTTTAGAGTATGCCTTAAAATTTACAAAAAGTTTTTTTTCTAACTAGTAAAGTGTTATTTCTGTAGGAAATGTGACAAAATGTCATTAGGAAAAGTTATTCATAAAGTAAGACTCGGTAATAAAACAAAATTTCAAATTCATTGACCAACTTTCATATTTTGTCGTATTACTTAATTTTCTTGCTCTATGGATATAGGTACTGAAAAGTTTAGTTAAAAAGTGATTCGGAATGATAAATTATGCGAGTGTGTAAAATTTTAACAAGAACTTTTTGTGATCATCCCTCTCTAACGGCAGATAGGGATATAACATTTATAAAACAACTCATTTCATCCTAAACAACAAGATTAGTTAGTTACAAACCAAAATAACAACATTATCTGAAATACCCATTCATTCAATAAGTGCGTCCGCTTTTCCTTACATATACCTACGTAGATCCGTTTTGTTGGAGTAGGCATATCTTTCCAAAATTTCGCAGTGGTATTACCGATATTTGAGACTAATTTTAGAGCGCAAAAATAACATGACATTAGTATTAACTGTGCTTCCAACTGTCAAAACGTTATTTTATTTTTATGATCTTAGGTTCATAGCAAACTATGCGTTTTCAAGATAGTTAACGAAAATATATTTAATGTAGTTGTTTTATAATTTTGATTATTTGTGTTACTATTATCTAAACGTCCATAGACTGATGAAAATAAAAAGTTCATGCTATCCAAGCAGGGCTAAACCCCAGAAGATGAAATTTTAACTACATTTTTTCTATTACGCCTATGCATGCCTCGATCCGGCGACCCCTCCCCAAAAATTTTGGAAGCGATATAATGACTTAGAAGAGATATGATATTGCGCATGTGCCCCGCCCCTTCCTATGACGTCACGTGGTGAATAACGTTATAGAAGTCCAACTACACACTTAAAACAAAGTCATTCACAATCAAAAAGTTTCTATACGTCAGTTTAATGCGGTTGAAATTACGCCTATATTGTCTTTTTCAGATAATATAGATCACAGCACTAAATTTTATTTTTTTCATTTTTATATTACATATATATATATATATATATATATATATATATATATATATATATATATATATATATATATATATATATATATATATATATATATATACGCACAAGAAACGTATAATAATTAGACGAGCCCTTATTTAGCATTGGGGATACACGAACTTAAAAAAGTAGGGAACACGTTCGCAGACATTTAGAGGGCGTTAACATTCATAAACCTGATTTGATCATCATGTCACATAATCACAGTATAGTATTCTGATCTTAAAAAATGACTTCCAACTGTATGCACTTAAATATTAGTAAAATACGTAATTTGTTAAGAGTTTGTGCTGAAACGTCAAACCCCACTGTACGACAGCATATTATTGTTGCATTGGACTCACCACTTGACGCCATGCGCGTGACGGTTCTAAAAATAGGTAGTCTGAATATCATATCTCTCGTTATTTTTATCATGATTGTTCATTACTAAAGTATCGAAATATTGTTTGTCCACGGAAATGGTCGATTCTAACTAGTTGTCATCATCATTAATAAGAAGACCTAACTTTAGCATCGCTATGTCTCTGGGAAAAACTTCCACCATCTTCCAAGCAGTAACTCTTGCTATAAATCTGTGTGCGCAGGAGTGCATACAAAGAAGACCCAGAAATAAAGAAATCTACATCTCAGACACTCAGGCAGTACTAAAGACTCTGAGATATTTCAAAATCAAGTCTAAACTGACCTAAGTAGGAGCATTTGATGTGGGTACCTGGGCATCAATGCATTGAAAGAAATGGGGAAGCAGATAGCCTTGCAGAAAGGACAGCAACAACACTATTCTATGGTCCAGAGCCCTATTGTAGACTAACAAAAAGCCATGTAAGAAATTAATTTTATATTTGGGCTAAGCACCAAATGCTGTCGTACTAGAGGAAAACGCCGGGCTTAAGGCAGGCAAAACGGTTAACCACCATATCAACAGGGAAGTCTAAACTGTTTTTTTTAATTGAACAGGAATGACCTAAGAACAATCACGAGACTTTTCACAAGACCCTCCCCAGTAAGGTATCACCAGATGAAGATGGATACGGCGGACAGTGAAAACTGCAGATACTGCACTGAAGCAGCAGAAATAAACAGAACACTTACTATGCGACTCGACTGCGTGGCTCAGTTCTGCAAATGGTTAAAATACCTAAGAGGGGTGACTATAACACCTCAGGCAATAGGTAAAATAGCCCCCAAAACTACAGTAGACTATATGAAAAGTCTGAACATTTTGGGCAACTATTAGAAAATATAGTCATGCACAAAAGACCCATTAGGGTGCAGCTCTGAGAGGCCAAAGGTCTATACTACTCATTAAACAATGTACAATTTACAGCTGGTTATTAATACATCCTCGTAAAATGATATTTTTGCTCTGGACTGGCAGTCTGGATTAAAAACCAACTTACTGTGATGTGACCATCTGCTATCTATAAACCATGTCCTAAAAAATTGGTCTATCATAATATGTACTTTGAAATGTGATCAGAAGGCTGATACCAGACAAATATATTTTGGAAAGTTAAGAGTTTAGGCGTATACTTCTAGTCTGGAAACATTTTATTCCTGTCCCTGAATGTTGTTATATTTCATAAATGTTTTGTTATGATTTTAGGAAACAGTATCCAGCCAGAGCGTGACCCGTGTACGCCGCTTCCAGAGAGAGCTTGAGGCCGCTGAAGATCGTGCTGACACCGCCGAAAGCAGCTTATCCATGATCCGCGCCAAGCACCGCACATTCGTCACCACCAATACAGTGCCCGGATCTCAAGTCTACCTGGTACAGGAGAGCCGAACTACCACCAGCGAAATGTAGACGCATCTAGATACATCAGTCCAAACATATAGCAGTAGACTTCCCGACCGTCTCGCCTGTCACAACTGTCATAACTATCATACACGTCACCTGTCACATTCAATCGACATGCGCACTGATAAACGAGCCGGTTGTTACTTCAGATTATATCCTATTCACTTCATTTTTTATTTATTTATTCGTTTATTTTTGTTCTTGCACATACAATTTATGTATTTAAATATTATATGTATATGATAAATATATAACATCCACTCTCTAAGAAAATATATTGTTATTTATATAAAAAATATCGAAACGTACATATTTCACTTATAATAATTTTAAAAAAATTAAAAAATACTTATATAAAGAAGCGATTTGTATTTGTTTACGTATCGCGTAATGTTTGATAAAACAGAGTATAAGAATATTGCACTAGATGAGGCTGTAATAAGAAGAAGAAATCTGTAGGTTTCAAGTTATGTTGTTACAAGGGTATTGATATTGTAATATTATGTAAGTTTGAATGTACTGTGTAAAAATAAATTGCTTGTATACAAATACAGCTAAATTGTTTGTTTACCTTTCCTTAATTGTTTCTTTATTAATTTATTTATTAATACCGCATCCACCTAGATAGCGATGAACAGCATATACAGTGTATTTTTAATGAAATACCTAGTCCATGAAAGGCGTAGCCTATATGTCTCTATGGCATCAACTTGATTGTTGTACCACAAAATGGATGTTTACTCGATTCTCGAATAGTTAGAGATTATATTTATCTTCGGAAATATGTCTGCCAGCGGAGCATTCCAAAGTTAAAACGCTCTAGGAAAGAACGAGAATTCGTAACGACCTATTTGACAATCGGGTAATTCGACACTAAAAGCGTGTGCTTTTGACTAACACTGATTAGCCGATTAAAGGTCGATATTTCTGAGGAGCAATGTCGATGATGGTATCGATGGAATAGCAGAGACATCCAACTTTTCTCCCAGATATGAGAAAATATTCTAACTGTGGCGGCATATGTGCTTTATACAGCATAAGAAGCTGCTTTGATGAAAATAAACTTTTAACTTAAACAAAACCCAAGCTTATTTGCTGCTGCGTTTGCAATATTGGAAACATGTAAATGTCAGCAAAGATCATCTGCAATTGTTAAACCCAACATAGGGGGGTGTATTTTTGAGCAGTATCTTGCCAGCTGTCTTAACGTATGGGCCTTGTAGGTCACTTTTCCTGGATACGATGCATGTATGTGTTTTCGATGCATTAAGAGCAGAATTCGAAAGTGGTAGTTGTGGAAATCTCCATGTGGGGAGGCTACTGTATCATTACTTGAATATTTTTCAATTATTAGCATTGTACAGAACCATGAATAAACTCATGATATAATGACTTACAAGACATGATAATGCGCATATCCCCCGCAAATTTTGTATACTTCAATTTAATGCGGTTGAAGTTACTTTCCCCTTCATGGTCTATATGGTCTTTTTCAGGTAATATAGAATACAGCACTGAATTTAATCTTTTTCATTTTTATATTACATATATATAACCACAAGACAAGTCTAATAATTAAGGGGGCCCTGAATTAACATTGGGAATAGACAAACTAAAACAGTAGAGAAGACGTTTGCAGGCGTTTAGAAGGCGCAGTAGCATACAAGCAAATCTGCATCATGCTAAGGCTGCAACATACCTACTCAGCATGAAATTAAGAGAGGAGCAGATAGACATTGCTCTTCACCAAGAGCCCTGGACCGCCAATTCGGACCGAACCAAAGGGCTAGGTAATACTTCTGGTAAGATAGTAGAAGTGGGCTCTGGCAGCAACCCCAGAGCCCGTATCTAGATCAGAAACAACTTACAGTATTTTTCAGAATACTGTACCAAGGAAATGGCAGCCACCCATCTCATAATCACATCCGGGGAGACCAGGCTAGATGTAGTGGCCTGATCAGCTTACTTCCCCGGAGACAGAGATGCAGACCAACCTCCTCCAGCAGAGGTGAGGAAATTGATCACCTACTGCAAGAGGAACAATAATCACCTTCTAATGGGGTGTTATGCGAACTCACATCATCTGGTTTGGGGGCGCATGGACACTAACAGGCGAGGTGAGTCACTGTTTGAATACATATTAGGGGGAGAGCTGGTCACCAACAACATAGGCTCGGAACCCACCTTTCTAACGGTTAATCGGAAAGAGGTCTTAGATCTCACGATTAGCTCAAGGCTGTTGAGCACCAAAATCGTCAAATGGAGAATGTCGTCTGAACCTTCATGTTCAGACCATGCCCATATCCTGTTTGAGATTGAAACAGGCTCTAGACCTGGGGTGGAGTATCGCGACCCGAGGAGGATGGATTGGGACAGCTACAAGCTATCTCTCGCTACACAACTTGTGTCCGCTATCCCCACAGTTAGGGATCGTGAAGAGGTTGAAACTGCAGATGAACAAGTAAGGGATGCAATTATCTCAGCGTATCACGAAAACTGTCCACTAAAGACAAAAAAAGACAGTCGAGGATATACGTGGTGGAACAAAAGCCTCGAAAAACTACGAAGAGAAGTGCGACGTGTCTTCAATCGTGCTAAGACTACAGGCAACTGGGAACAATATAAATCCGCTCTAACACATTATAACAAGGAGATAAGGAACGCAAAGAGAGAGTCCTGGAGGAGGTTCTGCGGGGACATTACCAATTTGCTCAGCAGCGCCAAGAACCACAGGATTCTCTCACGCGACCGTGTCCAGGAACTGGGTTCGATAAAAGGACCAGACGGTTCCTTTACAGAATCACGGAAAGAAACGTTAGAGCTCTTAGCAGGCACACACTTTCCAGATTGTCTGATCCTGAGTAGTGAAGATGTCCCGCTAGCCGGGGGTCGTTATA
This sequence comes from Tillus elongatus, assembly GCA_964006375.1. Taxonomy (NCBI): domain Eukaryota; kingdom Metazoa; phylum Arthropoda; class Insecta; order Coleoptera; family Cleridae; genus Tillus; species Tillus elongatus. The sequence goes on from OZ023263.1 coordinate 161,155,925, forward strand.
AATGCCCTCAAATGGAAGACGGGCGGGTTTCTCGAAAAATAATTACAGCCTCGGCGGTGGAGTGTGCTGTGAAGCATTTCCAGCCATTCAAGGCGACAGGGGAAGATGGGGCGATTCCGGTCCTGCTACAGAATTAATTGGAAGCTCTCCTCCCATTCCTCATCAGGCTGTATAGAGCCAGTCTGGCTTGGAACCATTTTCCATCCAGCTGGACGGTGATTAGGGGGGTATATATTCCCAAACTGGGACGTAATAATCTCCTACCCAAATCGCTGAGACCTCTCAGTGTTACTTCATTCCTCCTGAAAGCACTGAAAAAAATACTGGACGGCACATTAGGGGGCATATCTTAAACAATAACCCCATCAATATCCACCAGTATGCCTAATAAACTGGCAAATATACTGAGTCATCAATCAATAACCTCGTTGAGAGAATCACACACTCTCTGGATAAGAGGTAGCGGTGGCTGCGTTTCTCGACATTGAAGGAGCATTTAACAATGCACTCCCTCTACGAAGAGGGGTGGAACCTACCATTTGTGGCTGGATCGGTAGCATGCTTCACAATCGGACCGTTATTACCTCGTTGCAGGGGGAGGTGATCAGCTTCAGGACTGCAAGGGGGTGCCCGCAGGGGGAGTATTATCCTCCTGCTTTGTTCTCTCTTTGTGGACGATTTGCTGGCTATCCTGGGGCTGTGGGGGGTTGATGTCAAGGCGTATACGGATGGTCTTGTTATAATGGTTAGAGGTAAATCTGAAGAGGGACTTGAAAATACTCTTCAAAAGGCACTAAATGTAGTGAACGATTGTGTCGGAGGAAACAGATGTCTGTGAACCCCCGCAAAATCATCATTGTTCCATTTACCAGAAGAAGAAGAAGGTTGGACAAATTAGAACGACCTATTCTTATAGGGGAAACGATTCCATTTATAGAACAAACGAAATATCTGGGGGTTACCCTAGATAAGAAGCTCAACTGGAATGTACAGTTAGAGAATGTAATCTGCAGGGCCAAACTGTCCCTGTGGACATGCCGCAGAATCTGTGGAAATAACTGTGGACAAGCCCCCAACAGATGTACTGGCTCTATATAGTGGTTATCAGACCAATGATAATATATGAAGCCATAGTATGGTGGCTTAAGGCACTTCGTGGTATCGCGAGTGCCAAATTGGCTCAGCTACAGAGACAAGCTTGTCTGATGATATCGGGCGCGACAAGCAACGCTCCATCAGCCGCTCTGGAGGTCCTTCTAAACATTCCAGGTCTTCACATTTGGTTGGAGAGGGAGGCTAGGTGGGCAACGTACAGATTAAAACAAACGGCCGACAGCATGCCGAAGGGAATCAGTCTGGGAGGGTCCGGACTCCTCGATGACATTGAGAGGTATGAGGTTCTGGAAATGATCTCAGAATTGATGCCTACACAGATCAGCAGAGATTTGTCTTTCAAGACCGTTTTTCCGGAAAGGGAGGACCGGGAACGAAACCAAACGACCCTATTGAGGGCCGATCTCTGCTAGTATACTGACGGCTCCAAAACCGATAGGGGGGCAGGAGCCGGCGCATATGAGAGCAACACCGATGCTAGATTACCAACTAGTCTCGGAAAATACGCAACCATACACCAGGTAGAAGTATATGCCATCGAGATGTGTGCAAGGGAAATTATACAAAACCAGTGCATACACAAATCGATAAAAATATACTTAGATAACCAAGCTACAATATAGGCACTTGGTTCCTACCATTGCAATTCAAAAACGGTATGAAGCTGTAAACCTGCCCTCAACGAACTGGGCAGCTACAATGACGTGTCGCTGGTCTGGCAATATAGCGGCCGACGCGCTTGCCAGTGGTGGTTCCCAGGAGGACTTTATAAGACCAGAACCTGTGCTGGGGATATCATCATGGACAGCACAACGCACCTTAAACACCTGGACAGAAAGAATGACAATCCAGTAATGGCATAATCTGCCAGGATTAGCTCACTCTAAGGCTTCATAAATGGCCTGTCAGAGTCAAGGGCTAAAAACTTCTAGAGCTAAAGCGACAACAACTGCCTACTCTAGCCGGCCTGTATGCAGGACACTGTCGCTTGCGTCACCACCTGCACCGAATTGGTGTCGGTCAGGAAACTGCGTGACGAAACAGCAGAGCACGTGCTGTGTTCCTGTCTGGCTGCGGACAGGACAAGACACCTGCTTTTTGGTAAGACAAAGCTTGCACCAGAAGATCTGAATCAACTTTCGCCCACAAAGATTATAGACTCCTGCAGGAGGCTGGCTTTGTTGGGCGAAATATAGACTATTAGGCGTGAGCGACAGTAGACCTTAAGGTCGCAGTGGAGGAACTGTTATGGCCCACTCGCAATTTTACCTAACCTAACCCAACCTAACTGTGTTTGCTGAGAAAGTTACTTGGAGAGTTTTAACAAGATTTCATACTTCTGGGAAGTAAATATAGATATACAGACATTTTTGCGTTGTCAACATTCAGCTGACAAAAGAAGTAAGGACGATAGATCATCCAAAAACACAAACTGTCCTGCTGAGCTTACAACTGTTGTCAAAAGGTAATGTTTCAAGTAAATACAAATTATAGCTACTCACACTATCACAATCCTATCATTATTTACAGTATAACCGAAAGTTCAAAATTTAAGATTCAAGACGTATTAACAGAAGAATACTCTACCATTGTGACAGTCAAAAATGACGATAACCATGAATTAAGTACTGTTGCAGTTCTAAGGTACTGAGAAATTAAGCCACACGTGAAGGAAAAGCTCTGTGTACTATTTCGTAATTGCCGCAGCGTCACAGTCCATCATCAGTTCTGCATTACCATATAATTGCCAATACGCCGATAACTATTATAAAGTTGCACCAGATGGGTATTATTGTTCCCAGCCTTTTTGTTCTCAATAAATTATTTAGTAACGAATTTAAAAAAATATATATATAAAAATATGAGTGGTGAGAACAAATTTGAGGGCTTAGGAAAAATATTAGAAGATTTCAGGGAGAACATTGGCGAGAAAGCAGAATTCAAGTATTCTCTTGATATAAACCACTATATATATATATATATATATATATATATATATATATATATATATATATATATATATATATATATATATATATTAGCTTCTATATAGGTAAGTCCTTTTAGATTTAAAAAAAATGTTTTTTTAATCTTACCATTTTAGTCAACAATTTTTTGAATAAATAATACTCAATTCCCGATTTAAGTTCCTTTGAGTGCATAAACTTTCTAACCATGTCATTAGGTATAGGAATTTGACAAAGGCTGATTTGTTCATCAGAAACGTAAAGTTGCTGAGGTCACCAGGCTCCAACAGCCGAGTTTAAGCGCTCATCTGCTGACTAACGATACATTGGCCCAGTTCACCAGGCGCCAACAACTGTTGACACATGTCAACATTTTTTGACATAACAATTGAACTGTTGGCACCTGCTGGCGCCTAGTGAACGCGAATATTTTCAGCAAATGGAGACTGGTGAACGTGCTGTTGAGTTTAAGCACTATCTTGTGACATATCGGCAACAGTTGAGTTACAGCGGAAAGTCAGCGGGACTGTTGAAAACATTTATTGACACAACTATTCAAATGCTGGCAACTGTTGTTGACGCCTGGTGAACTCGGTCAATGCGTCCCATAAGATGGTAGGTATGACATAAATAAATAAATTTATTGAATGTGGTCGCCCTTATACTTGGTGAAACATTCATGTTAGATATAAATGTTCATTCTAGTTTCTTCTATTACTTCAATACAATGTTCCCCAGATTTTTGTTTTGACTTGTTGAAATGAGTAGCTATCAGTCGCAGCTCGTTAGATGTCGCAGGTCAAGCGCTGCTTCACCTATATTTTTCGGTTAAGCTAAACTTTTTTATTCAAAATCCACGATAATTTAAATTTCTTTCATTATCTCAAATTCAGCTGGTACCACCACATAAAAATGACTTGTTACGTCGCGCCGCAGTTGATAATGTATTTTTATAGTAATTTATGGTAAGATATAATTTGCAAGCCCGTCCCTGATCACCGAATTCAATGTATACATGCCCCAATGCGCAGCGCTTACCTATTGCGGACCACAGACTACAGTAGAGCGTCAAGCAACTGCGGACTGACTGAGCCAGATTTGTTCGCATACAAATGCTGCGTTTGCTTCCGGACGTTTGCATGAGACGGTTGCCATGGCAACCGCACGCGTACTGGTAGGTTGGTGTTTATTAGTGCCACAAAAGTGATGCAGAGTTCTGAGCCTGCTTCAAAGCATAGTTTCCGGTTTCCGTCGCTTGTTTAGATTGAGTCTGATCGTCAGAGGCGTATTTTTATTTTTACTATGTTGCCGTTAAATAATCTGGTATGTGTCACATTTACAGACTTTGAAAAGCTGGATTTTACAAGTTTCTTTTTGGTAAGTGGAATTGATTTGTTTATTATCACCTCTAAAAGAATAATTTCAGAATAATATAACATGAGATATAAAATTTCAAGTTATAAAAAATGAGAAGGGCCTTGAATTTGAAAAAAATATGCTTGTAGCCCGTCCCTCTATAAATAGATTTTCATAGGTAATACGTATTATATTACCATATGCGTGCGTGTACAGTGTCCTCTCATCGAATATTCCTGGTCATTATTCCAAAAAGTATTCCTTGTGAAAGTCTATATTTTAATACAAATGGATTTTCATTTAAACACTGAAGTGCCAGGAGAACGCATGACCTTGAAAATCTAAAAAAAATCGGCTGCGGCGCAGAAGGTTGTCTTCATTTCCCTGGACCCCCCTTTGGTGCCGCGCGAATTCTGCTTCACCCACTCCCAAAGTCACAAGCCGCCACTGAGTAGCTATTAATTTACAAGGAACAACTTAGCCATTGTTTACATAATAATGGCTGCGAAATTATATAATAATAGAACTCCCAATTTTATTGGGTAACTACGTGATAAAATAAAAAATAATTTCGACACTTCCAGAATAAAGATTTTAAATTCATTCTAACCTAAAAGTAGAAAACGTAGCTTCAAATGTCAGGGCATATTCGCACAACCCATTAGATAGTGTATATACCTGGATAACCTTAAACTTTCTTTTAGCTTTTAATAAGACAAACTTCTGTCAGGGCAGGTCAGGTTGGGCAGGATTCTTATTAAAGTGCACCTTAGCCAGGTCTTTTATGCCGTAAAAAAGAGTGTCACGACTTGTCAATGATGTCGAACGAAGATTAGTTTTTTGTCGTTTTAACGAAATAAAAGACCTCCCTTAGGTGCTGTTTACACAATCCTGCCACCTTACCTTCCTGGCCTGCCCTGTCATCAATTTGCCTAATCAAAGGCTAAAAGAAGGAAAACCAACTCAAAAACCAATGCAGGTATATGCACTATCCAGTACGTTGTGCGAATATGCAATGTCGGTAGGGTTAACGGTGGCTTTTAATCTTCGGGTTGTACTGGGAACCAATAAAATCTTGTTATGAGCTTGCCTATCCACTACTGAGTGGGTTCGATAAAGATGCGTTGGTTACTCGACTAACCCATCCCTTTGGATTTAGATTATAGCCGTTTTATAGCGGGGATTTATCTTGATAAATCCACTTGCCGTCTTGAATACTCCATTCCATTGGCAAATGACAGCTTTTGGTATTGATTAATCTGCTTACGGTATTGGCCCAAAGTTTATGTCTTAACCTTGACCCACCTCTCAGACTGATCAAAAATCCTGATGATTTTTTGTTAGGTTAATACCTTCAAAGTTAAAACATTTTTTGTTTACATTATAATAGGTTATGGTTTATTTATAAAAATAAATAAAGAATGGAGAATGGATCATTTTCTACACATTTTATAAACGTTTGATTTAGGTGTTACTTAAGTAAATCGTGCCATTAAATTGGCGCCGCGGAAGACTTTATATATATTTGGCCACATTAGCAATAATAATATGCAAGAGGATGCTCAAGAAAAATACAAAAACGCTAGTTAAAAAAATTTTTGTTAGCCGGGTCAAATTCTTATTGAATATGTGTTAAATTTGCACCACAGTATGATTTCCAGTGAAAAATAATTCCAGCTTTCTGTCAAGTGTTGATTCAACAAACTTTAGTGCTTATATTTAAAAGTCTGGACGCAGCAAGTGCGTTATAGTAGCGAATTTTCGTAAAAATGTTTTTAATGGCAAATATGTCTTGTTTTTAAAAGAGGGACATTTGGTTGGCAGTATAACCTATAGATAGTTCTAACAATGTACCATATTTCATTAAAATAGCTTTGTTGTTTAAAAAAGTACAAACATTTTCCGAAAAGTTCCAGAAAAAAGTGGTCCAATTGTCCTGGCCAAAGAACCTCTTTGAGCTGTATTTACATACCTGCCTACATATAATTATTCACAAACAGCTTTGGAACCAAAATTGAAAAAAAAAATGGTGAAAATTGGCCAAAATTTCTTTTACAAAATTCACCTAATTTTACAGAATTTCCTTCAATAATGTTACACTAAATTATCATTTTCACAAAAATTCGACAACTTTTTTTTACAATAAGTTACTAAACATTTATTATTAATTACCAACATATCACAAAAATCTTTAAAAAATTGATTTCTGTTTCCATATATATATATATATATATATATATATATATATATATATATATATATATATATATATATATATATATATATATATATATATATATATATATATATATATATATATATATATATATATATATATATATATGGAAAAGAGCTATTGCCGAAAAGAAGAATTGTGACAGTTGACATATGTCATGTCAGGAATGTCAAACGAATGACGTATAAAAATCATAGATAATAGAATCAGAAACTATATATTGCAAACTATGTCGTTGTCGTACGTTTGCCTATTATGTTGTTTTTATTTATTGTTTAAAAATGCTTTTGTGAGTCGACTTCAGAGTGAGCTCGTTCATATTTAAGCTTAAAAGTGAATAGACATTTGAAAATGTTAGCAATTCAGGGTTATGGAAGTAGTGATGAAGAAACGAAGGATGAGGTTGAATCAACAGGAGTATCTCAAATATTAACTACGAAATCAGAAGTACCATTTAAGAGTAAAGAGCAAGATGTGGAAGCTACTTTACATTTACAGCCCATCAACTCTGGTATTTCTCTTAAAAAAGATTTGCAAGTGTGTGCTGCTCCTGTGGTTTTACCAACAGGCCTGGATACTGACGTTCATCACATCGATCCTGACACCAAAGAAATTTGCTACAATCCAAAGTATGAGGAATTGTTTGCTCCTGTATTAGGACCAGAAAATCCAAATAAAACTGCACAACAAAAAGCGAAACGTAACATGTTATCAGGGTATGTTGAACCAGCTCATGTAAGTGAATTCCAATTTGAAAATCAAAGGAGAACCTTTAACAGTTTTGGTTATGCATTAGACCCAACAGTGGATGGTGTTAAGAATGAACAGAAAGTAATAGGTGCTGCAGAACAAGGAGAAGCTTCTGAGATAAAAACAGTGTTTGAGTCAACTAAATTAAGACCTTTAGATAAAAGGAAAAGAAAAAAGAATAGAGACCCAAGTGATATTGATGGGTTTCTAGGTCCATGGGGTGGTTATATAGATGAGCAAAGAGTTATTAAACCTAGTGAAGAAGAAGCAGCAGAATTGGAAGAGTTGGTAGCCAAACGTAATAAACGTGGCAAGCCTGTAGAAGATAAGCCACTAGAAGAGAAGTCTGTATTACACATTAAAGATTCAGTCGATTATCAAGGCAGATCATTCTTGCATGCCCCTCAAGATGTTGGTGTCAATTTACGGTCAGATATACCACCAGAAAGATGTTTCTTACCAAAAGCTCACATTCATACTTGGTCTGGACACTCTAAAGGTATCGCAGCTATGCGATGGTTCCCACGTACTGCCCATTTGTTGTTATCAGCTAGTATGGACTGTAGAATCAAGTTGTGGGAAGTTTATAATGAAAGACGATGTATTAGAACCTATTATGGACACAAACAAGCAGTCAGAGATATCAGTTTTAATAATTCTGGTAAACAGTTTTTGTCTGCAGCATATGATAGATACATTAAATTGTGGGATACCGAAACTGGTAATGTCATATCAAGATTTACAAGTCGGAAGATACCCTACTGTGTCAAGTTTAATCCAGACAAGAACAAACAACATTTATTTGTTGCTGGTACTTCAGACAAAAAGATAATATGTTGGGATACAAGGTCAGGTGATATTGTTCAAGAATATGATAGACATCTGGGTGCTGTGAACACAATAACATTTGTAGATGAAAATAGAAGGTTTGTTACAACTTCTGATGATAAAAGTTTAAGAGTTTGGGAATGGGATATTCCTGTTGATATGAAATACATCGCAGACCCTACAATGCATAGTATGCCAGCTGTGACACCATCGCCCAATGGAAAATGGCTTGCATGCCAGAGTATGGATAATAAGATAGTGATATTTTCAGCACTGAATAGGTTCAAGATGAATAGAAAGAAGACATTCACAGGGCATATGGTTGCTGGTTACGCTTGTACACTTGATTATTCTCCAGATATGAGTTACTTAGTTTCAGGCGATGCCGATGGAAAGTGTTATATTTGGGATTGGAAGACAACAAAGCTGTATAAAAAGTGGAAGGCACATGACAATGTTTGTATAAGTGTTTTATGGCATCCACATGAAGCTAGTAAACTAGTTACAGCTGGTTGGGACGGCCTGATCAAGTATTGGGACTAAATTTTATATTATAAGCTTGTGTACATATACATGTTTATATTACTGTATTATGTAGTTTATCATATAATTGTTAATAAATAACATTGCTCTATAGTTAGGTGTTTAATTATTAATTCTTAAAGTGGGCGCAGGGCATAATGTGACAGTCATATTTCTGGATATATATATATATATATATATATATATATATATATATATATATATATATATATATATATATATATATATATATATATATATATATATATATATATATATATATATAATCTGTGTTTCTATCTATCATTCAGTAGTGTGATGTAGTTTTTTATATAGAACTAACAAGATCCCCGATTCTGAATAGGTATCTGCTTCAGAATATCGCAACCAATCATGTACAGTATGTGCTCGCATAATGTCTCATTTAACGTTTCATTATAGTGTCGCGGTTTGTTGTAGGCAAATGTAGTTTTTTGTATAGGACTAATAAGATCCCCGATTCTGAATAGGTATCTGCTTCAGAATATCGCAGCCAATCATGTACAGTAAGTCCTCGCATAACGTCTCATTTAACGTTTCATTATAGTGTCGCGGATTGTAGGCAAATGTATTGTTTAACGTTGAAACTGATTCAGTATACTGTTAGTCTAAAAAAAGTCAAAAACAGTATGTTGTGATTTGTGATTACTCTCAAACGACCTTGTGATTTGTAATTACTCGATGAACTGTTGTGATTTAAATAATGAACATGTCAAGAATAAACTTAACTTATTTATTCTACATACAAATTTACAGAAATGCTGCACTATTACAGAGGGTGTACTAAACTTAAACTGAACTGATCGTTATGATCGCAAGAATAATAATACCAATAATGTTATAAATTCTTCACCAGCATGCCTTTTATCCTGGTAAGTGGTTGTGCGCAGGTACCTAAAGCAGGTATACACCCTTCACACAATATTCAGAAAGAATTCCAGGTAGCTACTGTCCAAGTCAATATAATACAGGGGGTGAAAGAAAAAACATAAAACTTTTATTAATATGAAAATCCAACATTCTGGCGGCCTTGAAAGCACCGCTTTCAAAATAAAAAAACAACATTACTTCACTTATTCTAGGCAAAAAAAAAGGTCACCATTACAACAATATGAAACCTTAAGGGCACTATTCGCTTTCCTCTTCTGATTCCAGTGGTAGCACGCAAATTTTGCGAGCAGCGCGTTTAATAACGCCACCTGATGTCCTAATGGACACTACTCTAATATGTCCATCCTGGCCTGGATGAACTCCTACGATTCTGCCTAACCTCAATTGTTGTGGCGGTAGATTATCATCTCGAACTAACACCATAGAACCTTCTTGGAGGCGTGCTATGGTGTTTTTCCATTTCGATCGTAGGTTTGATAAGTATTCTGTAACCCATCTCTTCCAAAAATGCTGCTGCAATTGCTGAACTAACTCCCAGCGTGACAATTGGTTCATTTTAATGTGTGTAATATCTGGATCAGTGGTGCGCCAATCAAAAAATGGCCTGGAGTTAATGCCATCAGGTCGTTTGGGTCATTGGAGAATGGGGTAATAGGACGGGAATTTAAACATTACTCTACTAACGTTAAAAGTGTATATAGTTCTTCGTAAGTTAACCGTACATTGCCAATTATTTGGTTTAAATGATATTTAGTTGACTTTATAGTGGCCTCCCATAACCCACCAAAATGCGGTGATCGTGCTGGAATGAAATGCCAAGTGATTCTATCGCTAACTAATCCTTCAATTACATCATGCTTGAATTCTTGTGAATTCAGTAATTCATATATAGTTTTGAGTTCCCTATCGGCGCCTACAAAGGTTGCAGCATTGTCTGAATATAAATTTTGAAATATGTGGTTTCAAAGTTATCCCTTTTATCTAAATGATAAGTGATATTTCCCGAATCTAATAATTCAATTTCTGTCTGCAGCCTTTCGAAATCCGATTCTATCAACTCTAATTTGGATAAACGTAATTTTAACTCTGTTATATTTTGTCGATTTTCAAATTTACTAAGAAACGCTGCAAATCTTGTAAGCCGTGCTTTTAAATGACCTCTTTTAACAATAAGCTGTGACAAATCAAATGAAATTGACCCTTCGTTTACTTGATCTTCTGGCATTGTAAGTATATGACTAATATTTTTTGAATTTGAAATGAAATAATTATGATATATACAATATGAATAGGGTAAATGTGATTAAGGGAAAAGGATATGACCCACTAACCTTATTATTTCTCTTCTCCTGGATGTGACTGACTGACCCTCTGCAACTGTGGCTCCTGTGGTGGCTGAGTATCCGGCTCAAAATTGGACCAAAATGTTGTGATTTGTGATTACTCTCGAAGGACCTTGTGATTTGTAATTACTCGATGAACTGTTGTGATTTAAATAATGAACATGTCAAGAATAAACTTAACTTATTTATTCTACATACAAATTTACAGAAATGCTGCACTATTACAGATGCTGTACTAAACTTAAACTGAACTGATCGTTATGATCGCAAGAATAATAATACCAATAATGTTATAAATTCTTCACCAGCATGCCTTTTATCCTGGTAAGTGGTGGTCCGCAGGTACCTAAAGCAGGTATACACCCTTCACACAATATTCAGAAAGAATTCCAGGTAGCTACTGTCCAAGTCAATATAATACAGGGGGTGAAAGAAAAAACATGAAACTTTGATTAATATGAAAATCCAACAGAGTATGTAAAAAGGGAGGACATCATGTAATGTAGAAGGTAGGCATGTACATAATACATATGTAAATCGATACTGTTTTTTTTTTCTTAATCATTTTGCAGTCACAAATATGTACATATGTATATACATTATATTAATTTCCAATGATTCGTTTTATGTCGCATAACATAGTGTCACGATTATTAGGTCCCTAACTAGGACGTAAAGCGGGGACTTACTGTATTCTGTGGGTTTCAATAGTGGATGGTTTGGAATCCTGAATCGCTGCCAGGCTATTAAGTTGTACTCAAACTCAGTTGGTGGGCAGCTAGGCTGAAACTAATCAGACAAGGACCTTATAACTGTTTTTATAGAAACATTCTAAACAACATGGCAGTGTTATATGTAACATAACCATTAACATCTGATAATATAGCATGACATAACAGCCTGAAAGGCATTCTGGATTTTAAAGCCAGCTGTGAAAGGTTTAAATCATTAGTGACCAATCTCTATAGGGGGATCACATAAGCAGTCCACCATCTAGAGACACTGAAAAACAGATAACGTGAGGCGCTAGCGACAGCACATGAGACATCCTGGCATATATCATCAATGCTTACGTTATATACTACAATGTCACTGCCTGTGGCGCTGGTCTAAAGTCTTCTGATGGGAAGGCAAAGGCTTCAGCCTCAAATTATAAACTACCTGTGGCATGTGCATACAAAAAAGTTACCAGATTAATGTATGTTCAGTTTCAGTCCTGTTACTAAAGAAGCTGACAGCTAAGGGTGGCGAAACGCCTTGCAACCCACTAAGTGAGTTCAAACGAAGCATAGGAGCCTGGAAGTCTTTCAGAATTCCCATCAAAACCAGCCGTGAAAGTTCAAATCATCAGTAGTTGGTTCGTTTAAAAATTATAATTTTACTAAGATGTCCATTAGATGTTATAGAAATGTATAGGCAAGACAATTTAAATACCTAGAAGGAACAGCAGGCAAACTCTGAAATTATGTAAGGTGTACAATCTCAAATAAGCAATTTCCAAATGAAGAGGTTACAAATATATAACAAATTTCGGGACGCAGAAAGTGCGATATGGTAGTGAATTTTTATAAGAATTGTACACTATTATTATATGGCATATTACTAAATTTATACTTTAAACTTACACAGACTATGAAGATCGATTTTAGAGGTCGTAGTACATGTACATTTGAAGAATTATTTCGAATGTTTTACCATCGATATTTCTCTATTATCAAAAAACTCTTGTATTCTAACTCCTTTGATAAAAATGGCCAAAGCTCAATTTACTGTGAAGCTAAAAAATTTAATTTCGCTCTATCTCTATATAGTGTAAGTCTCTTTAAAAGAAACTTGTATTACAAATTTCCTTAAACTTACAAAAGCTTCCCAGAAGGAAACTCAATTCATATTTAGAAAAGTAAAATATCTGCCAAATTATAAACGTAGCAGTTATTTTTCCGTATTTATCGCGTGAATTATTTCGTTCAAATCAACCTAATCAAACCGGGTTTTTCGATATCAATAATAACAAAATGTCGGCTGAAAAAAAATTATAATTTCAGAGTCAAAGGTGACAAAGTTATTCAGGCGTTTTCAACAAAAATGAGATCTTGTTCAAAACGTATGAATCTGTACACTATGGTTTCTTCAAATGTCAAAATAAAACAAAAAAACACACACATTCATCGAGCAGGAGTCGATCAAGCAACCTTCTGCATAGAAGAGAAGCACGCTACCACTGAGCTATATCTAAGGATACACTAACTAACGTTTTGTTTACATGATACTTGACACCGGCTTTATGCCCAGGATATTTTATATTATATTAAAAGTATATGTAACAATTAATTACAGAATTAGTACCATTGCCATTGAAACACATTCAATGACTGTTTCGATCTTATATGACGTCTTATGTTTAAGTTTAAAGATAACAGACGAAACTATTTTAAAATCATTTTTATAGAGACTTGACTTGATTTTGTTTACATTTCCACTATATTATGCTACACTTTCAGTCTAAAACTGTATTTGGGACCGTTCATCAAGCTACAAATATAGTGCATTTTAAAAATTGATTGAATCCCCGAGTTAAATAATAATCACTTGGCAAATTTTAAGTTTCATATTGTCTGTCCTTTGCGATAGTTGTGGCCGAGATATCACAATTGTTGGTTTGGGTAGTATGTTCTATGCCTGTTATTTATTTTGTTTGGTTACCGTTGATGTATGGTTTATACCTGTTGTATGAATCAATCTATGCGTGGCAGTTAACTACTGTGTCTGTCAGGCATAGGACTCTAACCACTAAGTCATTTCATCGCATGTCTTTCAGATTTAATTTTTAATTTGGAAAAAACTAAATATTGTGTACCAAATTACTTAAAATTCACAACATAGGGTTATTTACACTATTTCTAGCCACATCTAAAGTCTCATTCCAGTTACTCTAATACTTACAAAAATATAGCGTTTCTAAAAACATTTTTGTATGTTTTTAAGGGAAATAAATGTCCGTTATAACTGATATACGAACTCGTCCGCATCTTAATACAATGAAGATATGTGCCAAGTTTCGTTCAGATCAGTTGATATATATATATATATATATATATATATATATATATATATATATATATATATATATATATATATATATATATATATATATATATAAATTTAAACGGACCTTGGATTTGGCTTTAGAGGCCCCAATTCGCGCTCATATAATAAATTTTTCTGAAAGTCTTACCATCGTTACCTCTCTATTAGTGAATTTTCTTAATGAAATTTCGCTAAAAAGGCTGGAAGCAGCAACTACGTTATGTAGTAGTGACTTTTCATAAAAATGGTTTTAATAGAAAATATGTCTTTTTTTAATTAAAACAGCCATCAGATTTGGCTACCAGTATAACCTATATAGTAGAAACAATGTACCATATTTCATCAAAATAACTTATTGTCTAAAAAAGAAAAAAAATCATGGGACTCCGTTATCTATTGGTAAAAATACCATATCATAATTTTTGATATCTGTCAAAAATTTAAAATGTTGCAAAACAATTGAAATAACTCGAAAACGGTGAACGCTATCAATTTTTTCTTACAAACATCCATTATAATTCTCTGGAAAATGTAATAAGTGGTGTTTGATTGAAAAAAAAATTGTATCACCAATCACTTATGGGCCAACCTGTGATTTTTAAAATAATTTTACAAGATGCAACTCAAGACACCCTATATAATGTCAGCCTGTATATTTTTTCTTTCCAAATTCAAAAGCCGCTGTCTGCTTATTAGCGAATTTTTTCTATGGACTATTAAACAATAAACTCTATAGCTAAAACTACTACCAAAGTATCATTCGTAAAACACGCATCTTGTGACATTTTCTCTACATAACCCGTATTCATTTCAGAATCTTTGCCTAAAAGTTGCCAATTCGGTCCTTTCAAATCGCGACTTGACGTGCTATCATCTCTGCTGTGGTCGCTCGTTGTTGATAAACTTATGACTACATTGAGCAGAGCAGCATTTATAGTCCATAATGATACGTAAATGATATTGTCACTACAATAAACGACAAGCATGATGCTGTAATATCCAACTTAACGCAAACAGCACGAAATATAGTAAAGGACTGGTGTGACACAAGAGGGGCTTAATGTCAATTTTCACAATATAGTTCTTGTCTGATTCATGAACGGAAAGAAACTAAATTTAAAAGCTCTCACTCTGAATAAAACACAGATACAATTTTCCAATGAAGGCGGGATCTTAAGACAAGAAACTGAACTTCAACACACTTAGAAAAAACTCTTTTGCGGGCCACAATATAAATCTGGACATGCGGTAGGTAGAAAAGACACAGGGGCTGAATACCAGGATGGTATATATTGGATATACCAAGCCGTGGTGAAACACATGGTCACATATACCTGTATAATATGGTGGCCAGAAACGGAACAAGCCTTAACACAAAGCAAATTGCAAAAATTGCAGAGGCTGATCTGTCTCGGAATAACAAAAGCTATGGTGTCATGCCTTACAGCTGCAATATAGGCAATGCTGAATCTTACTCCACTGCACATATGTGTCAATAGAGGGAAGCAGCACTAAAGGCATGAACACTATTTCAACCAGACAAATTCAGACCAGGAGACTTGGTTGGACACTTGAAGATCCTTGAAATTATTCCACTGGATTCACTCACCGAACCAACAGATCAAATGTCAGCTCAACTGGACTTCATAGTTTCGTTTCACGTGCCCATAAGTGACTGCCAAGCATGTGACAAAGACAGTGAGAGGCTGACAAACAACTCGCCTGTATGGTATACTGACGGGTCTAAACAAATGGGGGGAGCAGGACGGAATAAGAGGACGGAATTTTAGACTCGCTAAGTCCCAGGAGAAAACTTAAAAACTACCATCTTCCAAGCAGAAATGCTAACTATAAATCCGTTTTCACAGGCTTTAATTCTCGTTATTTGTTTTCTTTCCTGCAGATAACTCCCAAATAAATTTAATGTAGTCCCTCCGAAACCCAGTTCTTTCAATGTTGTCAGCAACTGTTGATGGTTTACAGTGTCAAAAGGTTTTGCTGACATCTAGAACACGCAAAGCGGGTATTTGTCGGCGTGAAGTGCTCGAAACCTACACTGCATCATTGAGATGACTTGATGCTTATCCAGATAACAACCATTCTTGCTTAATTAATTTTCCTATGATTTTTCCCAAGTTGCAAATTATGGATATTGGACGATAGTTTGTTATATCATTTTTACTGCTTGATGTATAAAGGTCTTTGATTATTGCCAGGTTAAATACAGAAGGAAGCACCACAGTTTCAAATATTTTATTTGCAATGAAGGCCAATCATTCAAGAATCAAATTAGTATTTAGTTGTAAAACTTCGGATATAATACCATCATGGCCAGGTGTTTTGTGCGATTTCAAGGAAAAAATAATCCTCCTGATTTAATCCCTATCTGCCAGCATCAAGAAAAACGAACTGTTCAATATTCTTCTCCAAACAACCGACCGCTGTACCTTTGGAATATCACTATCCAGAATACTACCGACCTCCATATAATATTTATTGAAGCATTCGGCAATATCTTTTGGAGATGTTATTGCCCTGCCATCGACGCATATTTTCTCAAATCGTTTATTGCAAGCTGATCACCAAATAGACCATTTACAGTCTTCCACACAGTACTTCGTCTCCTGTCACCTTGGGTGTTTTTAAAAACATAATTTTGTTTAGCCTGCCTTATAAGCTCAGTTAGTTTGTTCCTACCACTTGTAAGTTTCCCCAATATTATTATTTGGCCCCCTCTGAACAGCTCTATAAAGTCGTTCCAAGGGTTTCTACCCTGTTTCACCACACATTCATTCTTGTAACTTACACTGTGCATTAGTTTCCATACAAAAATATCTGCTGCATCCTCCACATCTTGAGCTGCATAAACCTGATCCCATATTTCCTCTGCTGCCAGTTGCACAACTTTTATATTCATTCGTAACCCTAGTGTATGAATTGATTAATGGAGTGAAGCCAAATTCCAAAGCATTGTTAACGTTTTCCTGAGCGATTCTCGTTTTAAACATATCAATATTGACATAACCTACTACTATATGATAATTACCATCGCTACAATGCTCCCCTAGATACTCGCAAAAAAACCATATTAAAGACTTCCGCACAGCTTGTGTAGGATCTGTATTTGTAACCTGCAGTAAAGATAATAGTCCTATTGCCTTTAGGTAGTGTAATTTTTAAAAACTTAAACCCACTTTTATGGCAATATCAAAGCAAAAATCATGAATATTCCCAACATAGACCACAACCCCATCACTCCGGTTAATATTACCACCGTTATATATCATTTTATAGCCATTCATATTAAGAAATCTCTAGTCACGAATTGTCCAGGTCTCCATACATACAATACAATCCAATCTACCCTGCATATTCCCTAATAAAAGACAAAGTTCATTGAATTTATATATATATATATATATATATATATATATATATATATATATATATATATATATATATATATATATCAGCTTTAAAATAGTGCTGCAAATCGAATTATCACTTCCACATAGCTGTGATAATCTACTCTCCTCAGAGAGACATTATCATGAAATTAATTTTGGGTCCATAACTTGACCACAAAGAAAATATTTGTATTCCGGTACCCATAAACTTCTGAATTGTCATATTACTAGAGTTTTAACTAACAAATGTAAATTTTCGCCAAATCGTCCCTCATTTACCCCTTACTCCCTGAAGCAGTCTCACCCAAAAACAATTTAAAGCGTTCTTTTGTTGGGTGCTAACCGGACACCAAATTTTAAGATGGTATCTCAATTTGTTCGAAAGTTATTGTGCCTACTAACAGACGTACAGGCAGACAAAAAAATTTTCGTTCCAGAATCAACTTTTCTATATGTTTTGAGACTTTTTACGCTGTTTTAGCAAACAAAAATTCGAAATGTCTGTCACATATATCCAACCCCACGCACTCAACCCCTAATTTAATTTCAGCACAGAATACCAGATGTTTGATGAAATCGAACGCTTTCTATTAAACATACCCTGAAAGTTATTTCATTAGTTTTAACAAAAAAATGTGAATTTTCACCAAATCACCATTCATACCCTACCTCCTGGAGCGATTTTACCCAAAAACAATCTGAACTGATCGTTTGTGGTGTGCTAACATACGAAATTTGAAGACGATATCTCAATTCGTTATAAAGTTATCGTGGTTCCAAACAGACACAAAAAAATTTCATTCCCAAATCATGTTTTCTATATGTTTTGACATTTTTGACGTTTAAGCGAAAAAACATTTTTGAAATTTTCCTCGCTGATGCCATACTTCCACATGTATTAATGATGTGGAAGTAACATATAGATAGTGATGTGATATTTTCTGTTTTAATAATATAATAAGAAACTTTATTTAGCAAAAAATGCTACATATAAAAATTACAATAAAAATAAATGTAAAGCTACAAACTTATTGCTAATATAAAACTCAGTCTTAAAACACTTATTACTAATATACTTTCATCACAAAAATTATATCAAACATAACTTGTAACAATTTAAAACTAAAACTATCTATATTTTGGTCAGGTATTATCTAACTTTAGTTTTAAACAACCTAACACGTTCTCACACACCTCATTGAAGTATGTTAGACATTCTTTAAGATAGACTGGCATAATTACTTTTTTATTTTATGTAGAAAAACCAGTACATTCAATCTTAACCGTCTCTCAACATTCAACCATTCTAGCACCCCCAACATGTTTACAGTTTTCTCATATTTATTGCAACCTAATATTATGCTCATTCCTCTGTTCTGAAGTAATTGTAATCTATTTACAGCTTCTTTATTTGCCAAATAGAAAACTGAGGAGGCATAATGAAAATGTGTCAGTACTATCGTATTATAAATAGTTTTCCTGGCCCATATGGATAAATAAGGACTGGCTCTTTTTAAAAAACATAACTTTTTTGATTTTTTTTTTACACAAATAATCTACATGCTTACTAGACATCAAATTGCCATCGACCATTATATCTAGATGCTTTATGGAATCCACTATTTCAATAATTTGTTTATCTATTTGTAGTCCATTATTGATCTGCGCTCCCAACTGGGAATTTTTTTTAAAAACCATCATTTTCGTTTTATCAAGATTTAATTTTAATCTGTTTATTATCAACCATTCACTTATGTTTTCAAGATCTTCTTGTAACTTTCCAATTATTTCATTATAATCATCTCCTGTTATATAAACTACTGCATCATCTGCAAATAAATGACATTTAGTGTGCCTTAAGCAATTTTCAATGTCATTTATATATAACACAAATAAAAGAGGACCCAGTATGCCCCCTTGAGGAATGCCCCATGGAATTTATTTTATTTCTGATAGCTCCGCTTCACACTTAATATTCTGTATCCTCTGACTTAGGTAACTCTCCAACCATTTACATACAACTCCATCCACTCCATACATCCTCAATTTCATTAGCAGTCTCCCTCTATGAACAGTTTTGAAAGCTCTCTTCAAGTCTAAAAACACAGCAACTGTTACATGCTTTTCATACATATTATTCTTCCATTCATTCAATACACACTGAAAAGCAGTCTCACAACTATAGTTTTTACGAAAGCAAGACTGATGTTTCATCAAAATATTATTATTTTCAACAGGATCTGAAAACTGTTTAAAAACGATTCTTTCTGTTAGCTTCTGATATACATCTATTAACAGCTCAAAATTCCGGTGCTTTTATTTTGTTAGTCACTTTTCTTACTGGTATTGTTGTACATATTTTCCATTTTCTAGGTACACACCCTGTCTCAAGCGGGGAATTTATTATATTTACTAAAGGGTCATATACCTCATCAAATGTTGTTTTAAGTAAATAAATTGTGACTTCATTTTGACTAGATTTATTAGGCAGTGAAAAAATAACAACTCTCCGGTCTTCCTTATCTATCAACTTAAATGCATCAAATTTTTCAGTTAACCTAACTCCAAAGCAAAACCACTCATATCTAGATCCGGAATACTATTTACTATGACTCTAATACTGTCTACAAAGAAATGATTAAATTTATTAGCTATTACTTTTTGGTTATTAAATCTACCTTCTTCAAATTCTATTTCTTTATATAAGATTCTGCCTTTCCTGAAATTATTGTTTTCATGGTCCTCCACATTTGCTTGGGATCATGTTTACTTTCATCAACTAATTCATGAAAAGTATTTACTTTCTGCTGTCGGATCATTGCTACAACCTGATTTCGCTTCTTCTTATAAGTTTCCCAGTCATTGCTACATCTACTGAAAGCAAACTTCTTGCATAAGTTGTCACATATTTTCATCTGTTCAATTATTTATCTAGTTATGAATCTTTTATATTTATTTCAAATTTTTATTTCCCTCTTTGGTAGCATTTCATCAACTATAGCTAAAAAGTTTTTATTAAAACTATCATATTTTTCATTGATATCATTTAGGCGATAATTATAGTCTATATTGTCCATTTTCTGTCTAAGCAAGTCAATATTATTAAGTTTCAATCTTTTAATTACAAACTGGCTGTTATTTACGTGAGAATACAAGAAGTCTAATTTAATAAGTGAATGGTTATTAAAAGCATTCCCTTTCACTTCCATAGTGATAGGGATACGATTGGCTATAACTAAGTCAATCAATGATTTTCCTCCATTTATCGACAAGTGAGTGGATTGACGTATATATAGTTTCAGTCCATAATTATTCATGCATTTTTTAAGTCTATCTGAGTATGTGTAACTTTAATTTCAATCAATATTAAAGTATCCCATTACTATCAACGAACCTATGTTATTTTCAATAAAATCATCACATCACTCCTCAACAAATTTAAGAAATTCTGTATCTCAACTTCTAGGAGAGTGGTATACACAGCCTAATCTATATTTTACACCTCCTAGTACTATATCTAATACAACATACCAATAATTTTTTTCTAACACATACTTTGCTACTTCTTTACACTCTACATCGGCTCTTACATAGCACTGCACTCCTACAGTAGCTCTGCCAGAGGAATCTGCCCTAATAAAATTATAGTTATGTACCCTAACTTCAAGGTCCATGATATTTTCTTCTAAATGTGTTTCAGTTAAACACATAAATGCTGGCTGGTTTGTCGCAATGAAATGTTTTATTTCATGAAAATGAACCACTACGTTTTGTGCATTTTGAAGAAAAATTACCTCTTGCACTCTGCTCTTGACCACTCATTCTGAGGTTTAAACTAATGCATTTTTTTCTACAACGCCCTTATTTTTGATAAAAACCTGGACATAAATGTAACTAAATGTATTTGGAATTTTTACGTGTATGATTTAAGCAAAGTACTAAAATAAAAAATAATCATAATAATAGGTAACATAAACAATATTCCTGTAAATGTAACAGCAGTACCTACTAGGTATCAAATTCTGGGCAGCACTCATATATCGCCGTTCCGAATGTTGTTTTGCATGTATGTATAGGTATAGTAACTCTTATCGAGTAACTATAGGTATATGTATTCATAATACCAAATATGTAATAGGAAATACGTTAAGTGGATATTTTAATCAGATATCTACTATACTAGAGTTGTGTGCGGACTATAAATGATGGATGCCTGCAAACAAGTGATTACTAAGTAACGCATACTTTTCTAAATAAATATTCGTTACTTTAGATATTCTAAGGTGCCAAATACAAAGTATTCGGTACTGTACATGAAAATACGAAACTCGCCAAATATTCTACTTTTTAATATTAAGTAGCTGGGCAAATGACAGAAAATTTTTCGAGATGAAACAGTGTGAAAGAGCTTTTAGCATAGGGTCAAGTGGGGTAATTATGAGACATCAAAAACATTAGGTAAAAATGACACGCAAATTTTTTTTTTCCAATACAGTATTTTCAAACGCACTTTCACAGGAGGCATTGTGCAATACTTATCTCTTGTGCAATACTAATGTGTTAAGAACCATATATAACAAATAGATATTTTCAGCACAAAGTGGTAAACATTTACTTTCGTTTCGTGCTATCAAAACCATACCCTAAAACTTTTGAATAGCGTGGTGTAACTTTCCATATATATTCACTCATAAGAGAACTACCAACTAACAGATGGCGCTAATAGGTTCGATTAGCATGTAGTAGAATAGTGTTAGTGATAGACAACCTACTTTAACCAGTAATGTAAATATCTTTGGTAAAACTGGCGTTTTGAGACATTAATTATTCCAAAAGTGAGACAGGTTACGTTAAAAAATGAGATGCTAGTAACCAACCTTGTAGTTTATTCTTTTAGTGTGTGCTAGTTTTGTGATAGAAAAGACCACAAAAATATGTTTGCAAGAAACTTGCATACACTAGAGAACAATAAAAAAATTAATAGATGAAAACGATATGTGGCATATCGTTCGGCCGACACATCGTAAAGTCGACATTACAATAGAACGACGACCAAGAATACCGCTTTTTTCAGTATTTGTCTGGCCGACTGGCTGAAGCCTAACATTGATCTCTGCTTCATATTTAGTTGCAAAACATGACATATAAGCGAAATTAAATTTAAAATGCCAATGTATATGCGCGCGGGGCAACACACACTCTTTATATGTTTAAAATGGCTTACATAATAAAGTTATTTGTGTAAAAAAATATATTGAGTTATTAGATACAAATAAACATACTTATGGGTAATTGATTGTTATATATGTAAATATGTGAAACTCACCTGACCTGACCTGACCTGACTCACCTTAATGAAAAGTTCATTTTCTAATAGAAAAAAAATCGATTGATATAAGATTTATTCCATATTTTAATTACAAAAATGTGATTTAAAGTGAAGCCACATATTATTAAGCATTTATTTTCAAGAAAATTATCTTTGATGGCATCTACTTTTTTACATATTATAATGCATAGTTGCACATTTGAAAATTTATGGTGGAGGGCAGAGGCTAAGTACTTCTTTTTCTATAAATGCATATAGGCTGTGACGAGGCCTTGGCTTGCAGACCGTTTTGCGGTGACATGGATTGACGGTTACTATCTGAGGATCTCGGGCGCCAGATTTTTAAAGGGTTTACTCCCTGTTGAGGATGTCTGCGACCTCTTCACTGAACTCTGACCGATATACCGATCACAGTACCTGGGTAACTCTGTGGAGAAGGGTTCGGTAGCCTTTAGGTAATATAGGCTAAATTTGGTGACCCCCGAGTGAGCGGGCTATAATCGCTGACTCGGCGTGATCCGACCACTTCTGTTTTAACGAAAGGTGTAGCAGATTTTGTATGTTAAGGAGTTGGATAATAATTAATCAAGGTCTTTAATTTACCCAACCCTATATTACAGATTTGAAACTATTTACAAAATATATATATATATATATATATATATATATATATATATATATATATATATATATATATATATATATATATATATACAGAACAATATTTACAAAATATGTACAAATAAACAATGCGGGTGCGTGGCCCTTGCTAAAGCGGTATCGGTCGGTGCGTGACGAAGCGCAGGGATTCGGTAAGATATGTATGATACGGACGGTATTTCACTCAAGCGAGGATACGGCAGGCGGGCAACACACAACGATAGACAACATCAGACTACTAGCTATAACTTCTACGTCGAAGCAGGGGACAGCAGAGACCAAAAAGTGCAGACGGGAGAGACGGGATGACAGTTCCCGGAGGCCTATGCGGACTGTGAATTCTCAGCATCTCCGCTAGGGTCAAATCGGGACGACAACATCTTGATTACTTTAGTGAGCTGTGAATCCTCAGCGTCCTCACTAAAATAACACAAGAGCTTATACTGTATGGGGCGGAAAGCCGGGAGCCAGATGAAGTGTACAGGGCTAATTGGAAAGGAAAGTATCACTTGGAGTGACCTAGATAGGCTGTGAATCCTCAGCGTCCCTATCGGGATCAAACCAAGATGAATATATCTCGATTATTTATGTGAGCTGTGAATCCTCAGCATCCTCACAAAATAATGCAAGACAATCTAACATACGGAATTGTCTATAGGGACGGCGGCAGGTCAGGAAAAGCAGAAATAATTCACTTGAGGAGATGTGGACTGAGAAGCGTGATGATTTAAAAGTATGAAAATTCGCTACAAAATATGAATTACTTAAAACAGATAATTCTCACTTATAACAATATTTTCGGATACGGAAATCGACCAACGAGGTGCGCTCGGACGGCAAACGGAAACGGAATCGGTGCGGACTCGTGGCGACTTAATAACTTAACAGCTGAATTAACAATACTATACTGCCTCTGCCCCGTGTTGCTTCTCCTTTTATATGAATTTCACAGCCAGCCCAAAAACTCTGCCATGCTTGGAATTTTATCACCTTATCACAACCGGATAAGATAATATGTATGAAATACCTGTTTAATTAAATATAAATTGCCTTAAAATATTTCATGGCGAAAATATTTTAGCAAATATTTATCTAGTTTGTATTTGCTTCTTTTCTTATTTAATTAATTACTTACTTAGTAATTATGCGTTTTCTATCACAGACAGATAGGAAATAATACTTCATCACACACTCCCCTCACTTTACAAAAAAAAAACATTTTTTTTAGACTGCAATGAAATACTAAAAACTTAACTTAATCCCTAACCGGAACTCACTAGTGTCCAAAGAAGCCTCTTTATCTTAATCTAACTTAACCTAATCCTAATCCTATCACTACACTACACTAAACACTGTGTCTTTAGCACGTCTTTCACAAATGGGGGGCAATCAACCACTTTAGGGTCTTCTTCGTGGGGCTCTGCATACCGACGTCGGTGCACGGCTTCCATTGCTGTCTGTTTGACTACGGCGGGTCCGTCCATCAAGTGACACCGTATTGTCGCTGCCCGGTGTCGGTGTGGATGGCGCGTGGTATGGCTTCAGGTCCTTAATGTGAACATGGCGAAGCCACTTACCGTTCGCATCTTTGAGGTCATATACCACTGGTGAGACGATCTTACCGACGGTGTAAGGTCCAACATATTTTGGAGCTAGCTTGGCTGCAAAGCCGCGCGCTGCGGATGAAAGCGGGCGGTCAACTCTTAACACGCGGTCGCCTAGAGCGCATTGCCAGTCGCGTATTCTCAGGTTGTAATGATGACTTTGCTGTGAAAAGGCCCTGTCGAGGCTAAGCCTTACCAATTCAAATGTCTCACGTAACTTTTCGAGGCGGTTTAAATGCTGGGCGACCGTTGGGGTAACAATTTCAGTGTCGCCTTCGACATTCGGATCTACTGCGGGTACCATGTTCGGAATTTCTAACTCACGTCCAAAGTTAAGAAATGCTGGAGAGAAGTGCGTCGACTCGTGTTTCGCAGTATTCATAGCAAACACAAGTTCTGGTAAACGCTCATCCCATCGACTCTGGTCCTGGTCGCAGAACTGTGATATCATAGTTTTGAGCGTACGATTGCTTCTCTCTACCGGATTCGCCTGGGGTGTATATGGAGGAGTTAGGCGATGTTTGATGCCCAGCTCTTTTAACATCCCTTTAAAAATTCGACTATCGAATTGAGTACCGTTGTCACTTATGACGGTTTTTGGGCACCCAAATCGCGTAATTACTTGCTCGAATAAGGCATCAGACACAGCTTTGGCTGACGCCTTCCTCACTGGCTTAACTTCTACCCATTTGGTAAACTTATCCAACATTACCACCATATAACAGTGTCCTCTTTTAGATCGTGGTAAGGGTCCTACCATGTCTACACTGACAATTTCCCACGGGCCTTTCGTGGTGAAGGGCTGCATCAACCCCGGCGGCTGTTGCTGTGATACTTTGTACTTCTGACACCGATCACATTGACGTACGTATTGGGCTATGTCACGGAACATTCCCGGCCAGTAGTAAGTGCGGGCTATCCTGCTAATTGTCTTAGCTACCCCTAAATGTCCAGCGGTCGGCGCGTCGTGGTTTTGCTGCAGCACTTCTCGTCTAAAGTTTTTGGGAACACATAACTTCCACGGATTGGAGACGTCGAGCTCGGTGAAGTCATTGGAATCCCAGAAATGACGGTACAGTTTTCCCTCTCGAATCGCATAGTTTGGAAACTATTCGGGATTTTTCTGTACTGCCGCCAGTTTACTTTCATACCAGGGACACTTGGCCTCTTCGCGGGTGAAGTACGCATTTGTGTCGGTGGCAGACAGTT
The DNA here is from genome assembly GCA_964006375.1 of Tillus elongatus. Lineage (NCBI taxonomy): Eukaryota > Metazoa > Arthropoda > Insecta > Coleoptera > Cleridae > Tillus > Tillus elongatus. Next base: position 161,182,266 of record OZ023263.1, read on the forward strand.
CTGGATCAGTGAGCGGGTGACATAGCACGGGAGGCGGCGTAATCGGTTCGCTATCTAGAAAACACTGAGCGGAACGGAAGTCGATCTTAAATGCATGCTCTTTTAAAGTGTCCATTCCAAACAGAAGATCGACTGGTAAGGATGGTAAGTATAGCAATCTGCATTTTATTATACGTGACCCAATTTTTAAATCGAGGTCGTACGCCTGTCGGATATTCACGGAGTTGCCATCTGCAACACGGGTGATTACATCAGGAACGGTCGTTGGAGAAAGACCTAACGCCAAACAGTACATGGCGACTTTATTCCCCATAAATGAGCGAGTCGCCCCGGTATCCATAAGTACCTTAAATGCCTGATCCTTAATAATTGCCTGGATAAAAGGGCGGTTGTCATCATTCGCGGTTGTTTCCGAGGACTCAACGGACGGAAACTGTAAGGGCCTCAGTCCCTCACAGCTTCGTTCTAGTTTTCCTGCCTTGCTGGGCATGGGCAATCGCTGGACAGGATGTCTTCTCGACCGCAGCGTGAGCAGAAGATGCGGGCCCTCGGTAACTGACACTGACTTCTCATATGGCCGGGGCGGCCGCACCTCCAGCAGGTACTGTTCCCAATATCAAATCTTACGGTTCTGCGGACGGGTGGCGGCAGGAAATTTCCCATGCGGTGTTCCCGGTGATTCTCCCTGGTCGGTGAAACAGCATAGTACTGGTTACTGGTCGTCGGTGATGCTGCTCTGATCGGGAGTCGAGACGGAGAGAGTGTGCGGGTTGTACTGCTCTGCTGTGGGATTTGATTTGGCACGGATATACCTTGGCGAGGACAAGTTTCTTTTAACAAAGCTTCTACGGACTTGGCCTTGTCTACAAATGTTTTGATGTCCGGAATTTCGCAGTTCCATAGCATTTGCCTGTAACTTGGCAGAAGATTTCGCTGGAGCCAAGTCAGCTCCTGTTCTGAGGACATGTTACCATGTCTCCGGATCAAAATCTGTAAGTCGGTAATAAAATTTGTTACCGGCTCGTTTGGTTGCTGTACCCTTCGGCTTATAGCGGTTTCCAGATCGAACAAGTAGTTTACCGGGAAATAGAACTGGCGAAAGTAGGCCAGAAAATCTTCCCATCGTCTTAATGTGCTGTGGTTGTTACGGTACCATAACAGGGCAGGTCCTTCCAGTAATTGGGGTAATGCGGTTAGTAAACGGCCCCCATTAATACCGGCATGCTCAAGGATCTCTTCTAGTCGTTCCAGAAAAGCAGCTGGATCGGTGCTTCCATCAAAGTGCAGGTTCCAACAGAAAACGTCTAGTGGCTGGATGGCATGGGACCGCTTTTGGCCGGTTTCAATGCCTAGTGTTGGTGTTGTCGGAGCTTTTTTCGGATCGGACATAATAATAAACGGATACGGATTTTCTACGGAATCGGAACGGAACGGTATCGGAACGGAAGGTGTCGGAACGGAACGGTATCGGAACGGTTTGCTTCTATTTTACAGGTCCCTGCTCGGGCGCCAAATTGTGACGAGGCCTTGGCTTGCAGACCGTTTTGCGGTGACACGGATTGACGACTACTATCTGAGGATCTCGGGCGCCAGATTTTTAAAGGGTTTACTCCCTGTTGAGGATGTCTGCGACCTCTTCACTGAACTCTGACCGATATACCGATCACGGTACCTGGGTAACTCTGTGGAGAAGGGTTCGGTAGCCTTTAGGTAATATAGGCTAAATTTGGTGACCCCCGAGTGAGCGGGCTTTAATCGCTGACTCGGCGTGATCCGACCACTTCTGTTTTAACGAAAGGTGTAGCAGATTTTGTATGTTAAGGAGTTGGATAATAATTAATCAAGGTCTTTAATTTACCCAACCCTATATTACAGATTTGAAACTATTTACAATATATATATATATATATATATATATATATATATATATATATATATATATATATATATATATATATATATATATATATATACAGAACAATATTTACAAAATATGTACAAATAAACAATGCGGGTGCGTGGCCCTTGCTAAAGCGGTAACGGTCGGTGCGTGACGAAGCGCAGGGATTCGGTAAGATATGTATGATACGGACGGTATTTCACTCAAGCGAGGATACGGCAGGCGGGCAACACACAACGATAGACAACATCAGACTACTAGCTATAACTTCTACGTCGAAGCAGGGGACAGCGGAGACCAAAAAGTGCAGACGGGAGAGACGGGATGACAGTTCCCGGAGGCCTATGCGGACTGTGAATTCTCAGCATCTCCGCTAGGGTCAAATCGGGACGAAAACATCTTGATTACTTTAGTGAGCTGTGAATCCTCAGCGTCCTCACTAAAATAACACAAGAGCTTATACTGTATGGGGCGGAAAGCCGGGAGCCAGATGAAGTGTACAGGGCTAATTGGAAAGGAAAGTATCACTTGGAGTGACCTAGATAGGCTGTGAATCCTCAGCGTCCCTATCGGGATCAAACCAAGATGAATATATCTCGATTATTTATGTGAGCTGTGAATCCTCAGCATCCTCACAAAATAATGCAAGACAATCTAACATACGGAATTGTCTATAGGGACGGCGGCAGGTCAGGAAAAGCAGAAATAATTCACTTGAGGAGATGTGGACTGAGAAGCGTGATGATTTAAAAGTATGAAAATTCGCTACAAAATATGAATTACTTAAAACAGATAATTCTCACTTATAACAATATTTTCGGATACGGAAATCGACCAACGAGGTGCGCTCGGACGGCAAACGGAAACGGAATCGGTGCGGACTCGTGGCGACTTAATAACTTAACAGCTGAATTAACAATACTATACTGCCTGTGCTCCGTGTTGCTTCTCCTTTTATATGAATTTCACAGCCAGCCCAAAAACTCTGCAATGCTTGGAATTTTATCACCTTATCACAACCGGATAAGATAATATGTATGAAATACCTGTTTAATTAAATATAAATTGCCTTAAAATATTTCATGGCGAAAATATTTTAGCAAATATTTATATAGTTTGTATTTGATTCTTTTCTTATTTAATTAATTACTTACTTAGTAATTATGCGTTTTCTATCACAGACAGATAGGAAATAATACTTCATCACAAGGCAATGAAGAAAAAATCATTGCAAATTGAATATGTGGTCATGTTATTTGTGTAGAAAAAAAGTTGAGTTAGATATAAATAAATATACTTATGGATAAATCATTGTTTTTGGAGATTAGTTATAAGCCTGAATTAGAATGTCCACACTCAAAGAAACTATGGAGAATGACAGGCAGTTCTTTTATTGTCGTAAAAAAATCGAATGATGTTTTATTCAATTTTGTCATTAAAACAATTTGATTTAAAGAAAACCAGCTTTTCATAAAGTTTCTATTTTTATCTTTAATTGCCAAATATTTTCAAAAATAATGAACAAAATAAACAAGGAAAAAGCGGTATTTTATATTATTTTTTAATGCTTATTTGCTGCAAATATATTTTTCAAAATTTATTATCGAGGGCGAAAGGTTATAAAAATATTTCACTGCCATAAAATAATAATAATAATAATAATAATATATATAACAGAAATTTTAGAACATTTAATATGAACTCACTTCCATAGCGCACTTTGTCGCGTCCAGACTTTTTATTATGTGTAGCAGAATGTTCGCCACATGATTGTACACTTATTTTCTTATGCTGGTTGCATTTTCATGCATTCACTGTTTTTGGAATACCTAGTAACTCAGTGCGCAGTTCTCCTGACATAACATTTCTCAATCTGCACATTTTTATAATATTCATTGATAATAAATTAAATTGTCCGGTTATTAATAATAAACTGACAGATAAATAAGGTTGAAACTGAAATGGTTTCAAATAGTTTTAAAAATTTAAATTACAATTAGGACATATATTTACTATTTTAATTTCAGTATGTTTTATGAAAATTCGCTGCCATAACGCACTTGCTGCGGCCACACTTTTTTGTTGTTATAGACAAACCTTAAGGCGCCTTTTATTAAGTTTTTCAATAATATATGAATAAATGTGTGCTTATGTAAAGGTGATTATATATGCATCAAGATTGTTCAAGATTCTCGCTTATTAAGATTTGAAATATTGTTGTAACTTTTTGCAACAAAGCAGTTGCTGTATGTAGACTTTTTTTATAGCTTTATTTACTGTTTACTTTTTTTTAAATAAAACTCGCTACCACAAGTAACTTGCTGCATACAAGTTTTTTAACTAATATTTACTGTTCAACAGGAATTTTTTATGCAAATTTGTTACTATTACGCATTTGCTGCGCCCACATTTCTTTATAATGATAGGTATACTATATCAACACGCAAAGGTGTTAAGCAAATTGCCTTTTGCATAAATTTAAACACTACCACGATGAAATACACTCGACCAATAAATTATTGTATGTCCGCCTAAATGAATTGGTGTATGCAGGGGTTGCATACATGTAGGCGCTGTCAGTCGAACGATACACACTCAAAACGATAAAGGTAAGAAAACAATAATTAATGGGCCAGCAACATCAAGAAGAAATCAAAGAAAAGCATGGAAGAATGTTCAGAGTCAAGCGATAGTGATCTCTCTATTCATTATCATGATGAGAGCGATTATGAAAACATGACACTAGCAGACTGAGTAGAAGGCGCCACCCCTCCAGAAAACCACAAATCTAAGATACAGGCAGATTTTGTTTTGGTGCGTTTATTCACAAAAAAGAAAACTGTTTATAACGTGGGGCAAGTAAAATCACTTCCTGCAAAGGACTAGTTTAACATTACATTTCTGCGTCGCAATCATCAGTGGTAAATTTTCATTTCCCAAAGAAGATAATGCAGATGTCTTGCAATAAGACATTATTTTGAAGCTGCCTTCACCAACATTTAGTGGTGAAGAATGAATGGTTATTATGAATTTACTATAGATTTTGACACTTATGAAATTCGTTGAAATGATCTTTCTCCATCAAATTTGATTATTGGGGCATGCCATACTAATTTTTAAACAAGATTTAATGTGTTTTCATTATTAACTTTTCATGTGTTATCTTTCGTAACAGCATAATAATTAAATTTCGTTTTTTTTTACTTTTTCCTCGAGAAATAAAAAATTTGTTTAACTTATGTAATATGTATTTCTCCCGCTGTCTCATTATTACACTCCCGATTACCACAGGTTAATAATAAGCAAGATATATGGGTGTCTTACATTTGTACATTACTGTCTCTTATTTACCCCTAGCTGAAGGGGAAAAATGAGACGAAGTTATGATTTTCTTTCTTTTTAATGGTTGTATGTAGCTAATTTAGATAGGTGTTTTAAAATATGTTAAAGCGCAAGAGACCCAAAATAGATCGTTGTGGTACCCCAGAGGAAGCACTAACGGCTTAGATCTAATAACAGTTGTTCAATATATTGTTTGTTTGACGGAGCTTGGCGGCTTGTGCTGGGATGGCATGGATGGGCTTCAGAATATTAATTCTATGCTAGACTTTTTCTATTCCAGAATTTACGACTTGCTTGATCTGTACGTTCACATGACTGCTCCAAGAGCATGTAATATGTAACCCCCGTGGTTCTCTAAGGAAATTAAGGTTAGTATCAAATATAAATATTCATTATGGTGTAAGTTTAAGAAGTCTGGAAATGTGGAGTTTCTGGATATATTTAGGGAGCTGAGACAAAAACTTAAGAGACACATTTATCTTTCTCGAGTAAACTACTTTCAGAGGGTTGAAAGAGAGATTAGGTATAATCCTATGAAATTCTGGAACTACTCTTCTCAGCGCCGTCAAAACTTTTCTGTTGGGAATTCATCTAACCAGCAACAGGCAGTTGACAGTTTTGCTTTTTATTTTGCAGGATGTTCTGGTTCCACCTCCACCTCCAGCCTGGCTTCGGGTGACATCAAAGTGTTTTTTGTTGAAGACTTTACAGATGATGAAATTATTACAGCTGCTAAGAGAATTAAGGCTAACATGTCCTGTGGACCTGATCTAGTTCCTGGCGCGTGACTGCTTACATGCTTTCTTGACTCCACTTAAGAAAATTTTTAAATTGATTCTTAGATCTGTAACATTCTCCGTGATTTGGAAGCTGTCATGAGTTCGCCCTGTATTCAAGGCGGGGGATAGTGGTGATCCATCAAACTATCGACCAATAGCCATACTATCTGTCTTCTGTAAGATTTTCGAGGCCTGCCTTTTTCGGCGAATACTGTTTCACATCAAAAACAGACTCTCTATTTCTCAGCATGGTTTCATTCCAGGGAGATCGACTAACAAATTTAGTTGATGTTACACAGTTCATTGCATCTGCTCCTCACAGGTTGATGGGTATACTGATCTAAGGCCTTCGATTGTCTAAATCATTGTTCTAATTGACAAGATGGGGGCTATCGGATTCTCAGAGGGCTTGCTTGGCTTGTTCAGATCTTACCTGGATGGAAGGAGGCAATTTATTGAGGTTGGGGGCTTCAAGTCTGACACCTATCACATAGCTTCGGGAGTGCCGCAGGGTTCCATACTCGGTCCATTACTGTTTAATATATTTATTGACCCAGTTAAACATGTTTTGTATGTTCCTTTTTTAATGTATGCAGATGATATTAAGATTTTCGCAAATATTTCGAGTGTTGGTGACTGTTTGCAGCTCCAGAACACAGTCTTCAGATCCTTGATGAATGGTGTTGTTGGAGTGGTCTTTCTATGAATGTTTCCAAGTGTTGTGTGATGTCCTTTACTCGAAATAAGCACGCAATTACTTTCGGGTACAATATAAGAGGGCTTCCACTTGATCGCCCCGGGACAGTTAGGGACCTTGGAATTGTTTTTGATGGTACCCTATCTTTTAAACCACACTACGAGCCGACTGTCAGTTCTGCTTACAAAACTCTTGGGTTTCTGATAAGAAACAGCAAACATTTCTCACAGATTGACACCCTCCTCCTGCTCCCGACTTAAGTATGGCTCAGTTGTGCGGGCTCCTACTTATAAGATACATGTGGCAAGTCTAGAATCAGTGCAAAGGAAATTTCTCAGCTTTTGTGAGGATGGTCGATATCCTTCTACTGGTTTTCCTCAGGAAGGTTTACTTCTTCGCTTTAGTCTGCAGAGTCTGTCGATGCGCAGGCAGTGCAGTTTCGTTACATTTTTATACAAACTGGTTAATTCTGTGTTCGATTGCCCTAATCTACTTCAGCAAATTAATTTCAATGTGCCTCGTATTGCAGCATGTTTTCCAGGCACATTCTATCCCCCGACTGCTCATATGCGATTTCTGCTATCGTTTCCAATTTCCCAGATGTACAATGATTACTCTGTACTGCAAGACCGCCTAGATATCTTCTCATGTCATATATCAGATATAAAAATGTTTTTCAAAGCGATCTAATTTGTGACTCTCTTTTGTGTAGTTTGTTTGATTATTGATTGTTATTATGTTTTGTGTATCGGCCCATCCTTAGTTTGGCTTTAAGCTGTTGGATGGTGTATGAATAAATAAATAAATATAGGACTTTCTGTAGAAAAGATTGACATTCAAATTTACGTAAAAAAGTTAACAGCACAGTATTTAAATCTTGTGACGCAGCGCTAATAAAATAATACACATAGGTACTATAAAATACATTTATTACACAATAAAATTTCTGTACAGCATTTTCCAGTGAATAAATATAAGAAATACACAACTTTGGGGACAATCATCTCAATGCTTGGAATGTTGCAGCTTCAGCCAAAGTAAAAAAGAAAATGCCCCAATTTAGGAATACAATCTTCAGTTAGACAATAAGCAAACCTAACAAATAAGACACCCTGTAAATTTTAACATTAAGTAAACAATATTATATGGACGTCTACTTACTTACACTGTACATCCATCACATTACACATCATTTCTCGTCACGATTTTTATTGTGTTAGAAAATAATGACACATCAAAGTTTAGCAGAGAGTACAAAGTACAAGCATGTGAAAATTATAAATTTATTTTATTTGATTATTTAATTTATATTATCTAGACAAATTCGCAAATTTTACCATAATGATATTTACTACTTATTCAAAATATGATACAACACACTGATTTGAGCACCATGCCATCATAACTCAAGTTTTTAAGCATCTTAAAAGAATTTTTTCTTGAGTAAATAATAATCATATTTATTTCGCCATTTGAGAATCGATTTTCTTACGGCATTTTCCCTAATTATTACAAATAACTCAACAAGGAATAATCAACACTAACAAAAATTGTACAAACACTTCAACAGGTATTAAATTTGTAATAAACAATTTCAATTGCTATCAATATTTAATGGCATACTTAGTGCTATAATACATCTAACAAAAACTATTCTGATTTTATCTTACTTTTTATGTTTAGACATGGGCATTGAAGTTATCTTTATTATTATTATTTTATATCATATTTGTGTCATTTAATTATGATATTCACATCAAATATACCGTATTAAAAACAATATTAATTATGTTATACCCCAATTTTTGTCATACCTTATAGATATGAACATTTTGTAAAGCTGAGAGCCAAATAACAATTATTTGAACGCTTTTACAAATTTCTTTTAATTAAGGGAAAGTTAAACTTTGTGGCTACCAATGAACATCTTATAGGGACCATGTTGTAAAATAGGAAAATCCAAATATCTCTAAAATGGATATTTTGAAGCAGAAAAGGGTATGTGTACCTCATTTTATGCATACACAGATAATAGTGTTCTTAGGAAAAATAATAATATTTCCCCCTTAATGTGCAGTTACAATTTGGCCCGTTATTTCCACCTGCATAATTTAGGAAAAAATAATACTTTCTAACAATGATATGCTTCTGATACAATTACTAATAAGTTTTTTAAGTAATATTTGTTACAAAGTTCACACACTACTGGTAAAGGCATTAAAATTTCTATCAAAAGGCATTTTCATAGGTACAGAAAATTATGAAGTTGTAGAAATGCCCTAACATAATTTCTCTGTAACAAACGCTCTAGCCGGTTAAATAGTACTTAACAGACAAATTTGACTGTCAATTTGTTTATCTGATTCTGGCAATTAAGCCCGATGGAGAATTTACAATGTCAAATCAGACTTCAATTTTTAACTGAGCCTAATTAACATTTAAAATTAGTAATTCGAAGTAAGCAACTCTTTAATGTGTCAATTAGGTCTAATTCACAAACAATCTTCTCAAAAATAGGAAAATATATAACAGCCCTTACAAGACTGCAAAAGGACTCTTAAATTATACATAAAAAATAATTCAGATTGCTAAGCTAAATCATTCAATGCTAAACACATTTTGCTAAAGGTGTAAACTAAGGGAAGGGGAAACAGTCATCTTAAATGACAAGCACCAACAATAATTTATTAAATTTGGCAATACTGTACAAAGTAAGTGAAAATACTGATGATTGTTCACCTTACCAGATTTCGATACAAAAATTGCCTACTTTCTCCAAAAACTCAGCCTTTCAAGGGCAAGTGTTAAAAATATTACTTTATAAAAATTAATTTCTTATTATTTTATACAGTTCCCACCCGGAAAAAAAAAATCCCCAGCATGTAAAATTAATTCAGTAAATTTATTTAACGATTGTAAGTTTTTCTTTTTACTTTTTTTCATAAGTTATAATCATCTAAATCAATTCAGTCATACCAAATTTAACTATAATATTCATAGTTCATGTTTATAACACAGTGATATAATTTAATGGGATAAGATATAATGAATCTTATATATTAAATTCATTAGAAACATTTTATTATTATATAGTAAAAATAACATTAAGAAGTTTGTGTATCATAGATATCCTAGATTGATATTTAACAGGTAATGATACTAAGTGATGATAACACTATCTTGAGGCACTGACAAAAGTTATCGCCACAAAAAGCTAAAAAATTTGCACGAGGAAAGGAGTATTCAGGGGGCAAAAGAAATTAAGTTCAGTATGAGATACTATTATTATTATTATTGTTATAAAAATAGAACCGGTTTGATGATACTCGAGTTCTTGATATCTATTGCTTTACATTGGCAGGTAAAATAAATCTTTGAGTTCTTGATATCAATTGCTCACTAGGTGATTCGCACTGGCAGGTAAAATAAATCTTCGGTAACAAAACATATGGTGACAAATTCTGATGATCAATAAAATGCTAACATACATAATATATGTCAAACAGAACTAGTGTCTTCTCACCTAAAAAGAAACTTGGAAAAAATTATCATCACTACAACAAAATGAAACCAGGTAACCCAGTCTTCCAAAAATGGTATTTAATTAATATCAACAAATATCCTAGGACAAATATTAAGTCAACTACAAACTTCCTGTGTTATCCTATTAATATATGGTGACTAGCGAAATACGCATAAACACGAACATCTGTTGATATCGTGGCCAAACCACAAATTCGTGAGTACATTTATCACAGTAGGCACTTGTTAGTAGAATAATTAATATGTGAACATCACAATGGTTGCTCAACGGTCATCAAGTAAAGACTGGGGTTATAGCACCGTAGTGGGCACTCGAGGTGGATGGCAACAAAGGAGACAGAGGTGAGACAGGGGCTGGCAGCCTGTCTGATGATGATGATGATGTTGATGCTGTTGATTGATGGGTTGACGTTTCCTGTTCATAGTAGTTGGGTAATGTGGTTCTGTATCGGATCACGCCTAAGGACAAAAAAAAAAGACTTAACCAACATTTACCAATAAAATAGTTACACACTTAGTTGAAAATAAGCCCCAAAAAAAAAAAACCTAGACAAGCTACAGTAAAGGTAGGGAATAGGGCATGGGCTGGAAAATTAAGTTGATGTAATTCCTTGAAAATAAATTATGCATAAGTACACTTTGGAGAATTCAGTTCACCACAACACATTTTCAGATTTACTGACAATTTCAGCAAAAGGGGTTCAGGTTTCCTCAGAGATTTAATAAAACAGTTTTATTCATCCCCTGGTAAAGCGAATTTTGTTGTGCAAGTGATCAGTAAGTCTAAAAACCTGGGGGAATTGGGTTCTCTGAAGTGTACTTATTAGTGCACATCACAGGTCGAAAGCCTCACTCAGTACTTTATACATGCCATGCATATAGTTCTAAAATAAAAGTTTCTTTAGCCTATCAAATTAACCTGCAAACTACTTTTTTTGTTGGTTAATTTTGAATAAAATAACACTCAAGCCAAAGCTAAAATCCTTTAAGCTTATAGGTTCCATTAATAAAATAAATTTAATTTTTATAAATCTTACGAACAAGATTATTTTCAATACATAATCACATCTGACTAAATTATTATTCGCATACAAAAATTTTTATATTATAATCAAACAATTATATTATATGCATTTAATTTATTTCCTTTTTACATGTTTCATTTCTCTGTTATAAACTGACTTTATGTAAGATTGAAGTTGCTATATGTAAATAGCAAGAAAAAAGGCTGGCTTCCCAGGAAATTCAGGACACAACAGATAAATGATAGAGAAAAATAAAAGTAAAAGTACATAAGAAATAGAGATAAACAAAAGCCTATCCTACATACAGATGCAGAAAAGTAAATAAATATTACCAAGTATAGCGGTTTTATAATGGTAGACTTTGAACTAAAAAAGCTAAGAAATAACAAGTAGGCTATGCTATGTTGTCTGGATTTAAACTAAATACAGGCACAACTGAGAATCCACAGAAGAATGGCTGGCTGGGGTGCACCCTCAGAAAGTCAGTGAATGACATCGCACATAGGGCCATGGACTGGAATCTGCAGGGTTCAAGTAGCTGAAGCACATTACACTGTACCTCTCTGTTTAGTCTCTTAGCAAGTAAAAATTAATGACCCAACCCACGGACCTCATATCAAACAGGAAAACTAAGTAACAATTTATTTCAGTCACCGGATATAATCTTGGTGTCCTACAATTAAGACTCAACTCGTTAAATTTGTTGCATTGTTAATAAAGTTATTGTTAGATCCGGCTGTTTTGAGTTAATTAACCTTCCGGGAGTCTGGTAGGGTCTGACAGGCCCAGAAGTATGCTAAACATGTTGTATCTATTTGGGCAATAGATGGCGGAAGCTGATATTACGGGTAGCTGCCTCAACGACATCGGTCTATCTGCTGTTAGTGTAGTTCCAGCGTGTTTGGTGTAAACAACTGTGAATCGTATGCATAATAGTGGATCGGGTATCATAGACCCCACCAGACTTAATAAGCTACTCCGAATGTAACAGACTTTTAAGGTATGTTTTGTTTTATTTTGTGTCTCATGTGTCAACTATTATTCCAAAAGAGAAATAATTAATTAGGTTAAACTTTATAAAATATAAAATACAATTTATTGCTACAGATTCATCGCTTTCAAAATGGGAGATTACGAACGGGAGCAACGTAGACTTATGGCCTTATGGGAAGAGGTAGAACGTCAAGAGCTTGAAGATGAAATTTCAAGTGATGAAGGAGAAATAGACCATTTGAGTGAAAGTGAACATAACAGTGAAACGGAACAAGAAATTAGCGATGATGAAAACGACAGGGAAAATAACCTTGAAAGTATGTTTTATAAAGGAAAAGATGAGGCAACAAAATGGTTCAAGCACAAAGCTCGGCCAAATGTCAGGGTAAGAGCAGAAAATATTGTTACGCAATTACCCACTGTCAGAAGACCATATAAAGATGGTAAAACAGCAGCAGAATGCTGGGGATATTTTATCACTGAAGAGATCACGACTGAAATTATTATTCACACCAACCAAAAAATTCGAGCCAAGTGTGCTACGTATGCAGAAAGAGATCAGTATAAAGTAAAAGAGACAGACAAATCGGAATTGCGAGCTTTATTTGGACTTCTGTATTTAGCGGGCTACTATAAATCTGCATGTCAAAATGTCAAAGATTTATGGGCAACAGACGATACAGGAGTACCGATATTTAGAATGACTACGAGTCTCCAGAGATTCAATTTTCTTTTGTGTTGCTTACGTTTTGACAATTATCAAACTAGACAAGAGAGAGTAGTGCTCGATAAACTTGCACCGATTAGGTCAATTTTTGATGTATTTGTTTCCAACTGCAGACAAGTTTATTCTCCAAGTATGTATCTAACCATTGATGAGCAATTGGTATCGTTTCGTGGCAACTGTCCGTTTCGACAGCACATTCCCCGTAAACCCGCCAAATATGGGGTAAAATTTTTTGCATTGACAGACGCCAGGTGTTTTTATGCTGTTAATCTAGAAGTACACGTAGGTTTACAACCTGAGGGACCGTTCAGAAAAAGTAATAAGCCCGAAGATATAGTCCTTCGATTGATAGAACCGGTATCAAAGAGTGGCCGTAATGTTACGTTCGATAACTGGTTCACGAGTTACAGCCTGATGCATCGATTGCTCACCGAACATCGACTAACATCTGTTGGAACTGTCCGCAAAAATAAAAGAGAATTGCCGCGATGTCTGGTGTCTACAGAAGGAAGGCCTTTACCGTCAAGTGTATTTGGTTTTCAAAAAAAAATTACGATGGTATCATATATCGAGAAAAAGAAAAAAATGTACTATTATGGTCGACGCTTCATCACGATGACAGTGTTGATGAATCAACGGGGGACAAATAAAAGCCTGAAATAGTCACGTTCTACAACATGACAAAAGGGGGCGTAGACACTTTAGATAAGCTTTCAGCGTCTTACGACATTTCAAGAAATTCTCGGCGATGGCTGTTGACAATATTTTATTCAATTTTCAACACTGCCGGAGTAACTGGCGAAATTGTGTACAGAAATAATACGAATGATTATGCCACAACCAGGCGGAATTTTTTGAAAGACTTGGGAAAACAACTAATTAGAGAGCATCAGGATAGACGACAACAAAACCAAAGGCTTCCTGAAGGAATTACGCAGGCAGCAGCCTACTATTCCTGTAGCTAATCCAAATGAGACTAGAAAAAGAAGACGCTGTGAATTTTGTCCACGTAATTCCGACAGAAAATCACAATACCTCTGTGTTACATGCAAGAAGACAATTTGTTTGACACATGCGAATTTTATGTGCAGTGAATGTAATAATGAACACGAATAAGAATTATTATTCTAATACTGAATTAGTGTAGGTACTTGACACTGACTTTTATAATCATGTCTTCTTTTTAGCTTTTTAGAAAAAAAATTATTACATTGTTTTTTTTTGCTTAAATCTTTATTCTAATAAGCTTATTCTACTATATTGCGTGATGTTTAGAAACCCCCCTTTGAGACCATTCCTTGGTTTATTTGCATTCTGGTGCCTTAAAACCTATAGGGGTCTATCAGACCCCACCAGATTGATAAAGTCTGTTTGAATCACCAGACTCCCGGAAGGTTAAAAGAGATGTAATTAAAGACGAAATTATCACGTTAACTCAGTCCACAACCATCGCCTTTAATAATAACAATCAACAAATAATTCAGTCACATTCAACTTGTTTTGTTCCACGATAACAGAAACATGTTTATGTTGCAAGTGAGTGGCCTGTGCACGCCTGGTGAGACAACATGAAATAACCTACTTCTAGCTTAGTTAAATTAATAAGCAATATAAAAATGTTCTTAATACTGTGTTTCTTCTGCACTGTATGTGAAGACATATTTAAAAATCACATATATCACAATAAAATTATAACTCTAACAAACACTGTGCAAAGCAAAACTATAATGAGAGTATGATGTTAAAAAAGTGAAAAGAGTAATAACTAAAGTGCGGTAAGTAGACATGAAATTCTTACTCTGCCGAAATCCGTCTCCTGGAAGTGTTCCTCGTTTAAATCCAACTGTCTGGCTAATTTTTCCTTGTTCATTGCAGACCCTGTGTCAAAACATTAATAACACTAATTTTACCATGCTCATAAACAAGTATATCCGTTTTATATACACAATTTCTTCAAATTTCAACACTGTGACCTAAAGTTCTAATTTTGCAGCAATGGTAATAAACAGTAAGTAAAACATTGAAAGATTACCTAAAGGGAATTTTTGATGCAAGCTTGATCATTAGCCCAAAATTAGCATTTTATTTCAAATTTCAACTACTGACATATAGGTTTGGAAATTAGGCATGCTGCATAACCTGTGATCAAGTTGCCTTAGCAGAGCACCAAGAATTTCCTGCCAAAAAAAAAAAAAAAAAACAAAGAAAGGAAATGAAAAAGCTAGCATGCAGTAACTTCAAATGTAAAACAGCCCTGTAATTCTAAAATGTTGTGTATGTTTTTATTAAGAAATATTTGATGCTGGCAGTAGGAGCTGAACTAAATATTAACGTACAAAATAAATATCATTTGTTGATCAATCCATATTCAAAAACATGAAGGTGTACATTTAAAAATATATATATGAATCCTGCTAGTAAAAATGTTTCCTTTAATAAAAAATAGTTATTGGATCTATTGCGATTTTTTAAACCATATGAAACATTTTTAGAAGACAGTTTTTGAAAATGGTAAATACATTAGTGTTAAACAAAAAGGTGCATAAAAAAAGTATGTCCCTGTGATGAAGCCAGTTAGAATGTAAATAAAAATATGAATTCAAAAATTTTAAGAACCAAATCTTGTATTATAATTACGGACAATATACATCACAGGCAAAAGATTCAACCCATACCAAAAATTTGTATCTAAACTTGTGTTTCATTTTAAATTTCGAGAACTAACTACAATAAAGTCCTTATTTCTTATAACTCTGAAAATAAGAAAACAGTTACTCATAATGGACTGTGCAAATCCATGGTTTTTTCAAACGAAGATTCACAATGTACCTAAAAAGACGTCCTTTATGAAATGGACAAAACAATTTTCAGTTATATAGTATATAGTTTCTAGAGTACCTACTACTTGACAGTGATATAATTTACGTTAACCTCAAAATCATATGTCATTTTATGTTAGTGAATTTACTTAAAAAAATTCACTAATGAGATCTCGACTTTTAAATTTTGAAAAAATTTCTTCAAATGAGCGCTATTTAGGACCCCTGGAACCCAAATCCGAGGTCGGTTTCAGACTTTATATATATATATATATATATATATATATATATATATATATATATATATATATATATATATATATATGTTTATATATTTATGTCACACCTATAACTAAAAAAATAATGGACTGATTATGATAAAACTGGGTATGTGCCTTCCTTTCGCAAGTGGCTTGGATAAGTTCGTTAGCCAGGAAAATCCGCCTAGGTTTTCCCGAAAAATTTTGTGTTTCCTTTCGAAAAAAAATTATATCTCCGGAATTTTAACAAAGTAAGGGCAACCAAATTTGGTAGGCGGGTTTACATCACTATAGGTAAGTTACCTACCAAAATTTAGCTTTGTAGGTTCAAGGACAAAAAAGTTACAGGCATTTAAAGAAAAATAAGTTTGGGTTTTCCTCAAAACAAGTCAGGATTTAAAACGTCAAAATTGGTAATATTTAGGCAATGAACCTGAAACTAATATGAGCTATGGAAGGAAAATCTCCAAAGATGTATGTTTTACAAAGCCTGAACTCTTGGTTTCAATATTCATTGTCCCTTCATTTTACTAAAATATTCCCAGAAAATTCATTTTATATAGACCCTTTCTCTGATGCTCTGGCAGTAGTGTTAGCTATAGAGTTTATCGTTTAATAGTATATCATTTTTGTCGAATTTTTGTAAAAAATCATTAAAGCTAAATATATCTGTTATTATGCAAGATACGAAAAAAATTGTATACATTAATTATAGGGTGTCTTAAGCTACATCTTAAAAAAATATTTCCAAAATTACAGGTGGCCCATAAGTCGTTGGTGATTAAAATTTTCTTTTTTTCAATTGAACACGCCCTATGTTATTGCATTATTGCATTTTCCATCGAAATATAATACATCTTTGTAAGAAAGGTTACTCGGGACGCAGCAAGTGCATTATGGTAGCGAATTTTCATTAAATGCTTTAAATTTGAATAGCTTACTCAATTTGCTATTAACCTATAAGGTTGACCAGGAAACCAGTTTTTTCAGGAACAATTTAAGTTTACTTTCGGAAATTTTTGTACATTTTCAAACAATAAAGTTAGTTTGATGAAACATGGCACATTGTTTCTACTATATAGATTATACTGGTAACCAAATTTGATGCCTGCTTTCTTAAAAAAACATATTTGCTATTAAAAACATTTTTATGAAAATTCACTACCATAACGCACTTGCTGCGTCCCGAAAATTTTTATTAATTGTAGAACTTGTTACCAGTGCAGGACTGTTTTGAGTTCATAAATAAAGAATATTGAAAAAAAAAGAGAAAAGAAAAAAAACCAACCGAAGCAAATATGTAAGCTTGAACTTCAATGATAAATAGTAGGTTAGGTTAGATTTAATAGTGAGTGAGCTATTTCAGTCCCTCCACTACGACCTTTGGCCTATCGTAGCTCACACCTACCCAGTAAACCATTATCTAAATAATACATATTTTCTATATGATTTAGATAATCATACCTATATTGGTAGATTTCTCTACAATATACGTATAGACTATGTCAATTTCTATATATAGTTGTGACATCGGACTCTTGACATAAGTTAGACATAATATGGAACATACAGAAACAATTGATGATTATTTGCATATAACTTATGTATTTTGTACTATTTCTTGTAGACATAGTTGTATTTATGCAGAATGTACATAGGAGTTATGACATCCTTGCTACATATTGTCTATATAGGGTGGCACATTGAAAACGAAACAGACCGATTTCCGTCCAGAGAATATTTTTTTTAAGAAACGCTGAAACATGTCAATTTTAAAATTGAGGGGGACATCTTTTGACATAAAACTCAACTTTGTCACATCAACCCCTTAAGGGTGGTGATAACAACCCTTATATTTTAAATAGGGAACATGGGTCGAGTGTTACATCATTTGAAAGCTCTTTCTTTTCTGAATTCAGCACACTAATTTTTTTGGAAGTTTTATCAACTCGTTTAAAAATTATTCACAGCTAAAGATGCAAAAACACATTTCACTCATTCCGATAAAAAATGTACTGATAGTCAATGTTTTGTTGGTTTGTAAACAAAAAAATGACTATCAGAACATTTCTTATCAGAATGAGAGAAATTTGATACTTGATAGTACTACCGAAAATTAATTTCACAATGGTGTATTCTGTAGAAGAAAGAGTTGAAATAATTACTCTTTTTTTTCAAAAACGATGACTGTGCCAACTGTACCGCAAATTTATTTAATGAACAACATCCGAACAGACATGTTAACAGAAAATACATTTTGGAGTTAGTTGTAAAGTTTTGACAAAGTGGTTCAGTAGCCAACAAAAAACGGGATCCTGGACGTGAATTTCCGGTTGGAAATGAGACTACTGAGATTGAAGTTTTAGGACAAATTGCTGCAGACCCAACTTTGAGTACGAGAAAATTGGCCACTGTTTCAAACATCAAAAGAACTATTCAGCGAATATTGAAACATCATAAATTTCACCCGTATAAAATTCACCTTGTACAACAACTGAATGAAGATGATTTTGATCGGCCGCTGGAGTTTTGTGAAGTTATGACTGCACGAATAGCTGATAACGAGAACTTTCTGTTCAATTTCTGTTTTTCAGACGAGTGTACGTTTTTATTAAGCTCTACAGTCAATCGTCATAATTGTCGTTATTGGGCAGATAATAATCCAAGAAATTTTCACGAAGTCCACACTCAAACTCCACAGAAATTGAATGTCTGGACTGGCATTTTTGGAGACCGTTTAATCGGACCAATTTTTCTTGATAGCAATTTAAGTGGCGAAACGTATTTGGAGTTACTAGAAGATATCGTTTAGCCTCTACCAATTGACATTGTTGAAAATGATGATCGCTATCAAGAAAATCAATTAGTTTCAACAAGATGGAGCTCCTCTGCATTTTTCACAATGTGTTAGTGAGTTTTTGAACAGAGAGTTTCCAGAACAATGGATTGGGTGTAGAGGTGCTATTGAGTGCCCCCCTAGATTACCGGATTTAACTCCTTTAGACTTCTTTCTATGGGGCCATTTAAAGAGTAGAATTTTCGCAACAGAACCGGAGTCTCTGGAAGAATTACGACGACGCATTGTTGAAGAATGCCGTCTAATAACTCCACAAATGCTCCAGAATGTCAGAGCTCATTTTGAACAAAATTTTACTTTTGTATGGAAGCTGGTGGTCAACAATTTAACACTTACTTAACTCAATAAACATTTTTGAACGTTTGGTTTTGTTTTTTAGTTTTTTTTTAAAGAAAAATTGACTAATTAGTGCATTTCTTATCACAATGCAACTCCAACTGTGAATAATTTTTAAACGAGTTGATAAAACTTCCAAAAAAATTAGTGTGCTGAATTCAGAAAAGAAAGAGCTTTCAAATGATGTAACACCCATGTTTCCCATTTAAAATATAAGGGTTGCTATCACCACCCTTAAGGGGTTGATGTGACAAAGTTGAGTTTTATGTCCAACCATGTCCCCCTCAATATTAAAATTAACGTGTTTCAGCGTTTCTTAAAAAAAAAATATCTCTGGACGCGAATCGGTCTGTTTCGTTTTCAATGTGCCACTGTATATTGTTTACAGACATGTAGAATGGATAAGTGCACAGTATACGA
Source organism: Tillus elongatus (assembly GCA_964006375.1). Lineage (NCBI taxonomy): Eukaryota > Metazoa > Arthropoda > Insecta > Coleoptera > Cleridae > Tillus > Tillus elongatus. The sequence continues at coordinate 161,201,964 of OZ023263.1, forward strand.
TTACTAGCAATCAACGCAACCATACTATTATAGTTTTATAGCGTTACCAGTTAAGCTAGGTTCATGTTCATACACTGGCGAATTAGGAAACTTTGCTATTGCTTTGAACTCGTGTGTAATCAGTGCTTTCTCAAATTAAATATTAAATTGTATATTGACTGACAATTAACATAATGTCTTACTCAAGGAAGAAATGCAAGGACATGATAGTTAACTATCTTTATGAGAAAATTAGTAAAGGAGTGGCGTGCTATGTTCCAGTGGCTGCCAGGAAGGCAACTAACTTTCCTTGCTGGTTCTCCAGGGAATTAATCAACAAAATTCTGCTGAAACAGAAAGCACACGCCATCTACAAAATAAAACGCACAAAACAATCCTATGACCATTTCCGCAAACTAAGACACGAATGTAAGAGTTTGGGAGCGATCTGCTACAGGAATTACAATGGAATGGAATATCTGATCAATTCCGATGCGAAGCAATTTTGGAACTTCATCAGATGTAAACGTCGAAACGATATTGATATTCCATCCACAATGCAGTGGAATGGGCGAACAGCCAACAGTGGAGATGAAATAAGCAACTTATTTGCCTCCTCTTTGAGAGTATATATGTGTCAAACCCCAGTCCAAATATTCCAACTGCTCAAACTGATACTGAAGAAAAAAACAATGTAGATCTCTCCAACCTGACCGTGACTTTTGGAGATGTTTTCAGGGAAATTCTACAACTAGATGCGAAGAAGGGTGCAGGCCCAGATGGCATACACAATCAATTCCTTAAAAACTGGCATTGGGCCTGTGCGATCATGTCACTCACATTTTTAGTATCTCACTACGAACTGGCTGCTTTCCCTCGGTATGGAAACTCTTGTACGTAAGCCCAATTCATAAGTCTGGAAGTAGAACCAATGCAACTAACTATCGTCCAATATGTATTCAGTCTGCAATGTCCAAGCTTTTCGAGAAGATCGTGTTGTCACAGCTTGCATTTGTCTTCAAGAATGTGATAACTACCAGACAGCATGGTTTCTTCGGTGGCAGGTACACAGACTATATACTCAAATCTCTAAACAGAGGTGACAGTGTCCATGCTATTTATATGGACTTCAGCAAAGCATTTGATACGGTTGACCACAAGATTCTAGTCAACAAACTGCAAAAATATGTGGTTAGTGGAATGGCACTCAGTTGGTTGGAGTCGTATCTGGCGGGTAGATGGCTGCAGGTGAGAGTCGGTGGCCATGTTTCCAGGGGATAAGATGTTTCCTCAGGAGTCCCGCAGGGTTCTCACTTGGGTCCCATACTTTTCAACATCTTCATCAACGACAACTTTGAGTCAGAATTTCTCCTCTACGCTGATGACCTAAAAATGTACAGATGCATTGGAAACCCGTGACGCCGATTCACTCCAGCGGGATATGGACAGGTTGAGCAGCTGGTTTATCAAAAATAAACTCAGCCTCAACATAGAGAAGTATACATGCATGTCCTTTTCACGTTCACGCGACCGAAATCCTATTACTTATTTCCTGGATGGCCAACTTCTCCGGGAACCCATGTCCACCAAAGACCTGGGCGTCATTATAGGCAGCAAGCTTACATTCCATCAGCACCATTCAGGCGTACCGTATCATGGGTTTTATTACTAGTTCTGGAGGGGATTTCGAGAACGTTCACACTTTAATCCAACTCTACTCATCGTTGGTAATACCCATCCTGGATTACTGTTCGCTAATATGGTCTCCCTATATCAATATACAGATCAACCAAATCGAGCGAGTACAGTCGAGATTCATCAAACATATATCATATCGTATGCACAATGCTAATAAACTCAGCCATGACGAAATCTGCGCCCAACTTAAGATCAACAGCCTGTCAAATCGCAGAATAGTCACAGATCTAACATACTTCTACAAGGTTATCAATGGACTTATTGACTCGCCTGAGAGTCTAAGACTATTTGGACTCATCTGCGCTAGACCTGGGCTGAGGACATCTTGACTGACAAACTACCAAAACAAAGGCTACATGCATTATGGACCACATAACAGAATAGCTGGTGTTGTCAATGAATACCGTGGGAGCATTGATTTTTTGGAAATAATCTGGCCTCGTTCATGTCAGGCTTCAAGAATGCAGTATTGCAGAACTGATAATTATTTCATTATATAGTCTTGTTACTCGCCACCCTTGTTGCTTGTCTTCTTCTTCTTTATGTATAAAGCCGATTGGCGTATAAGTTGGTAAAATACATTTTAGTGCTGTGCTGACATAATGACAGCTCGACAGACGACAGATAACATTTGAGGTACACTTTCAGTGTCCATTGTTCATTCTAAATTCTAATTTCTATCTTTGTGCCATATTTATATTATTATATTTTATTTAGTGCATCTGATCAAAAGTTTCTACCTACCTACGTAGAACTTATGTATGGTCATCCTATGCAAACCTCAGATATCTGCTGGATGTATGTTTACCTACCCTTGAAAATCATGTTAATTCTATGTTAAGATTCCCTATGTAGAATATATGTATAATATATACCTAAAGTAGTTGATATTAATACATACAATTTCACCTCAAATATCTCTACAATCTACATAGTTAAATATTACATTTTCTATACAAATTACATAGAATATCTGGAAATTGGTTTACTGGGTAGTTGTTTGAATTTCACTCATTAAATATAGCTCGTTGCACGAGTAAACCAGACCCACAGGGGAGATAATAAATAGTTTATCCAAGATTTAAAACTTAACTTAAAAAACATCTTAAATCAAATTTGAAGTCGCACAAATTTTCAATGTTGATCTAGCAGGGTCCGGGATAAAATGTTTAAGCAGTGGCGGCTGGTGATAAGGGGTACAGGGGCACGTGTAAAGCCCAAATTTCAATCAAAAAAATATATTTATTTTCTTTTCATTTACTATAAATGATTGTTACAATGTTAGAACAATATCAATTAATTATATATGACAAACTATCCATATTCTAATTATTATAGACTCAGCATCATACCACCGTACTCTATTCTACGATAGACTTTGACTTTGCATCCGGATACCGTGGTCGCATTACGCGTGCTTGCACCTTTGAATATTAATATACATTTAAAGACATAGGTACAGAGTCATCCAGCCGTCGTTTGTCATCGGCTTGTAGACCCAACAAGGCGAGGATGTCGTTAAACTCGAGTGTAAAACGGGCACACATGTTCAGTACCGTTTTAAGAGTTGTTTATTTTCTTCGCTGAGAAGTGTTTTTACTGTTTTTGATTGTGTAACGTTTCAAAATGAATTCGGTGGACTTTTTATTGACTAATAAAGCCATAACGTACAAGATCCGAACGGAAATTAAACAATTAGGAACGCCGATAACCCACATGATTATTTTCAAAACAGACGTAGGAAAATCGTGAAGTTTTTCACAGAAATTTAATAGTAGTGTCTACGACAGATTTAAGTGGTTATGTGGCTATCCTAAAAGAAACAAACTGTTTTGTTTTATTTGTTTCGTGATAATGGGTAGCAAGCGAAGTGGAAGGTGTTAGTGCTTTCTTAAATTTTCTAAAGGAATATAACCTTAACGAAGCATTTTCCGAAATTTATATACTATGTGATATTGTAGCAACGATTCCAATGACCACTTCACAAAGTTAAAGGTGCTTTTCTACTTTAAAACGCTTAAAGTCATTTTTAAGAAATACCATGAGCCAAGACAGACTTACACCATTGGCCATGTTGTACATCGAGAAAAAAATGGTGAAACAAATCCGGGACTTTGATGAAAAAATGATTAACATTTTTGTGAACAATAAGGACAGGCGATCTGATTTCCTCTACAAGTAACGGTAAGATACCTATATCAATTTTTTTCACATGTTGCCACCCAATATCTTAATTTATTTATGCCCTCGATATTCGTGATTAAAATATTATTTCAAATATCTACTATTTTCCCAAAATATATTCTTGTGAAAGTCAACATTTTTTTATAAAAGGATTTTTCATATTCAAATTCTGAAGTGTCAGGAAAACATGTGACCTTGAAAATTTTCGTCTGTGGCGCCACTGGTTGGTAATAGGCAATCCTACTCACGAACCATGTGCCGACCCACGTAAGCACCCACGAACCGCCACTGTGCTTAAGTGTATTGTAATATGTGATATTTGTCTTCTTACAAGAGGCAGAGGTTCGGCAAAGTATCCAAGTTCATTGGGTAAAAATGTTTTCTGGAGCTGTTATTTGGCCAGTCCCGAAGATATGTCTATGTTGTGTTAGGAAAAATAGAAAAAGGTACTTGATAAAGAGCAGGCATCACCTTGACAGCAAACAATTATTGTCATGACAACATGTAATTTTCCCTTGCATTAATAATATTGGATGCAGCAATATATTTTGAAGAGTTTGAAAGCTGAGACAGTGATTCAAGCTGTAATTTTATATTCAATTTTTTGGCGTTTTACAAAACAAAATATATTCAACTTAAGAGTTGCCCGAAGGCAATTTGCCATTACCGCCTAAATTCTGAAAAATACTGCAACCAATGGCTTTTGAGCACTGGTATTAATTTATTTATCTGCCAATTAATTGAACAATCTGCACATACAAGTTCGCCAGTGAACATACCAAATAACCAATCAAGCTGTGAGCAAATTTGCCAGTAAATGGGCCCATAATTTGAGACAAAGCAATGTTTTATGTGGAGGCACTTGGCATGGGTGATTTAACTGCTAGTGTGGGGGACGGTTAGCTAGATTAAAAATAAGGCATAATATTATTGGAAAACTGCTTAGTAGAGAAGGAGCATCTGCAGTGAGGTAGCAAGTGCGGAATGGATCACTCAAAAAATTATCAAAATTAATAAAGGACTGTCACCCCCAAAATATATTTAATGTTGTGGTAATGGGTTTGTTTTTGAAATGTCCTCCAAAGAAAACACTAACATTGAAAAATATTTTAGTAGGAAAAAGAGTAAAGCCTGTTACAATTTTACTTGGGAGTAAATATGACTCGACTCTGAAAAACTAAACTCTGATTGGCAAAAGTAAAAAATCCCTGTGTTTACAGTGGTTAAAAATGTAAGTGTAGTTTATTACACTAACAACAATGGAAGGATGATGAAATATTTTTAAATTGGTTAATGAAAATGGAAAATAAAAAACCAAAATCAAAAAGTTTTGTTATTTGTGTTGCAGTCACGCCAAAAACATTTAATCAAAGTTGAAATTTATAAAACTGGAATATTTTTCTCCAAATATGACAGCGAAGTATCAACCAATGGATATGGGAATTATGCAAAATGTGAAAGTTCATTACAGACATGACCTATTGGAAAAAACGATCTGACCTTTTAGAGAAAATCAATCACTTCCAAAAATTTATTTGATAGACTGTATTCGTTATTTATTTATTCATACACCATCCAACAGCTTAAAGCCAAACTAAGGATGGGCCGATACACAAAACATAATAACAAACAATAATCAAACAAACTACACAAAAGAGAGTCACAAATTAGATCTCTTTGAAAAACATTTTTATCTCAGATATATTACATGAGAAGATATCTAGGCTGTCCTGCAATACAGAGTAAACATTGTACATCTGGTAAATTGGAGACGATCGCAGCATTCGCGTACGAGCAGTCGGGAGAGAGCTGCAATACGAGGCACATTGAAATTAAGTTGCTGAAGCAGATTAGGGCAATCGAACACAGAATTAACCAGTTTGTATAAAAATGTAACGAAACTGCACTGCCTGCGCATTGACAGACTCTGCAGACCAAAGCGTAGAAGAAAACCAATAGAAGGATATCAACCATCCTCACGAAAGCTAAAAAATTTGAGAAATTTCCTTTGCACTGATTCTAAACTTGCCACATGTATCTCATAAGTAGGAGCCCACACAACTGAGCCATATTCAAGTCGGGACCTAACCAAACAACGAAAGAGCAGGAGGAGGGTGTCAGGCTGTGAGAAATTTTTGCTGTTTCTTATCAGAAACCCAAGAGTTTTGTAAGCAGAACTGACAGTCTGTTCATAGTGTGGTTTAAAAGATAAAGTACCATCAAAAACAATTCCAAGGTCCCTAACTGTCCTGGGGCGATCAAGTGGAAGCCCTCTTATATTGTACCCGAAAGTAATTGCGTGTTTATTTTGAGTAAAGGACATCACACAACACTTTGAAACATTCATAGAAAGACCACTCCAACACCATTTATCAAGGATCTGAAGACTGTTCTGGAGCTGCAAACAGTCACCAACACTCGAAATATTTGCGAAAATCTTAATATCATCTGCATACATTAAAAAAGTCTGGACGCAGCAAGTGCGTTATGGTAGTGAATTTTCATAGAAATGATCTGGCACAAAATATTTTATTATAACTTTTTTTTTCTTGTAACATAGAAATCTAAATTTTGGTGTATAGTTTAATTTTTATATCGTAAACCTACCTACCAAATTTGGTTATCATAGATTTTATATTTTTTAAGATAAAAATTTTTTTCAAATGAAAACTCAAAATTTTCCCGGAAAACCTCGTCCAATTTTTTTAAATAACGAACTTGTCAAAGCCATTTACAAAAGGAAGGTACATGCCAAATTTTATTAAAATCGGCTTATTACTTTTTGAGATATGAACTTTTTTCAAATGAAAACTCAAAATTTTCCCGGAAAACCTTGTCCGATTTTCTTGACTAACAAACATGTCAAAGCCATTTACAAAAGTAAGGTATGTGCCAAATTTTATTAAAATCGGCTTATTACTTTTTGAGATATGAATTTTTTTCGAATGAAAACTCAAAATTTTCCCGGAAAACCTTGTCCGATTTTCCTGACTAACGAACTTATCCAAGCTATTAACAAAAGAAAGGTACATGCCAAATTTTATCAAAATCGGCCCATTATTTGATATAAAATTTTTTTTCGAATAAAAACTCAACATTTTGCCGGAAAACCTCGTCCGATTTTCTTGACTGTCAAAGACATTTACAAAAGAAAGGTACATGCCAAATTTTATCAAAATCGGCCCATTATTTTTTGAGTTATCGGTGTGATACATACATACATACATACATACATACATACATACATACATACATACATACATACATACATACATACATACATACATACATACATACATACATACATACATACATACATACATACATACATACATACATACATACATACATACATACATACATACATACATACATACATACATACATACATACATACATACATACATACATACATACATACATACATACATACATACATACATACATACATACATACATACATACATACATACATACATACATACATACATACATACATACATACATACATTGAGTTATCGGTGTGATACATATATATATATATATATATATATATATATATATATAAACATATAAAAATTGAAACTGACCCCGGATATGGGTTCTAGGGGTCCTAGTTCGCGCTCATTTGCAAAAATTTTTTCAAAATTTAAAAGTCGGGATCTCCCCATTAGTGAATTTTTTCTACGAAAATTCACTAAAAGGAACATGCAAAACATCTTAATATCATCTACATACATTAAAAAGGGAACATGCTTAACTGGGTCAATAAATATATTAAACAGTAATGGAACCCTGCAGCACTCCCGAAGCTATGTGATAGGTGTTAGACTTGAAGCCTCAACCTCAACAAATTGCCTCCTTCCATCCAGGTAAGATCTGAACAAGCCAAGCAAACCCTCGGAGAATCCGATAGCCCTCATCCTGTCAATTAGAACAGAATGATTTAGACAATCGAAGGCCTTAGATAGATCAGTATACACAATATCAACCTGTGAAGAGAGGTCGAGAGGGGACGCAATGAACTGTGTAACATCAACTAAATTTGTTACAGTCAATCTCCCTGGAATGAAACAATGCCGAGAAATAGAGAGTCTGTTTTTGATGTGAAACAGTATTCGCCGAAAAAGGCAGGCCTCGAAATTCTTACAGAAGATAGTTTGATGGATCACCACTATCCCCTGCCTTGAAGGCAGGAAGAACTCGTGACAGCTTCCAAATCGCGGGGAATGTTCCAGATCTAAGAATCAATTTAAAAATTTTCTTAAGTGGAGTCAAGAAAGCATATAAGCAGTCGCGCACCAAGAAGTCTAGAACTAGATCAGGTCCACAGGACATGTTAGCCTTAATTCTCTTAGCAGCTGTAATAATTTCATCATCTGTAAAGTCATCAACAAAAAACACTGTGATGTCACCCGAAGACAGGCTGGCGGCAGTAGGTGATGAGGTGGAGGTGGAACCAAAACATCCTGCAAAATAAGAAGCAAAACTGTCAACTGCCTGTTGCTGGTTAGATGAATTCCCAACCGAAAAGTTTTGACCGCGCCGAGAAGAGCAGTTCCAGAATTTTTTAGGATTAGACCTAATCTCTAGTTCAACCCTCTGAAAGTAGTTTACTCGAGAAAGATAAATGTATCTCTTAAGTTTTTGTTTCAGCTCCCTAAATCTATCCAGAAACTCCACATTTCCAGACTTCTTAAACTTACACCATAATGAATATTTATATTTGATATTAACCTTAATTTCTTTAGAGAACCACAGGGGATACCTATTACATGCTCTTGGAGCAGTCATGGGAACATACAGATCAAGCAAGTCGTAAGTTCTAGAATAGAAAAAGTCTAGCATGGAATCAACATCATGAAGCCCACTCATGTCATCCTAGCACAAGCCGCCACGCTCAGCATACAATCTGACAAAATCAAATTTTCGAAAATTATATGATCTCTGCCCAGCGTTACCAACAGGGGAAGAGACCATTGAACCCCTGACCGGAAACTCTATGATTAAGGGGGGATGATGACCATCAGGAATCACGGGCGAATCAAGAGCCTCTCCCACCAAGCAAGTGTCTGTAAACAAAACCATGTCAAGAATCCTGTTGTTAATATTCACAACATGATTACACTGTCCAAGGAGTAGCAGATTACAGAAATTTTGAAAAGCAGACACACGAGCGGAGGGGTTATTCTGATGACAAGAAGCATATACAGGCATGTTAAAGTCACCAACTAAGAGTGTGTCACAACCATATTTTATGCACAGGTACTCGAGAGCTTCAAACAAGAGGTAGTAGTCATTAATTGGAATATTGGGAGGTATGTAAACAACAAAAACATTAAACGAGGCCCGATGATCCGAGACTCTCACAATGTCAACACCAAAAAGAGCATCATATCCACCAGTCTCTCCGAATATCAAAGCGAGTGTGAACAGCAAGCAGAACATCACCTCCCCTGTGGTTATGTGACAAAAGCATGGTTCCACATTAAATAAGAAGTTATTCAAAACTTTTTCAAAAAAGCTAGCTTCGGATAGTGCTGGCGATGGAATGATGAAGATCTTATAGTTTTAACAAACCTTGCACTTTCTGAATCTACAAAAGATGTTAATTAATTTTTATGGGATTGTTATGGGATTGACTACTTAAAAGTTGGAGTAGATATTACAGAGATTTCCCATAAAGACTATATAGAAATTAAAATCATGGAAAACTCGTGATAGTGAAATTTTAGAAGCTGTTTCTATTAATGAAAGTTCAGAATCAAGTGATGGTGCAAGTCTACCAGAAGAAATTTTCAAACTTCTTCATTGAAGTTGTTGGAGCTATAAGTTTTAAGGTGAGCATTAGAAACGTTTGATAATGTTCCAGAAGAGTATATTTATCAACAGTTTGCATCAGCTCAAGAGTCATTTTGAAACAGAATTCTTAGATAAGTTAAAAAAAAAATACTTTATTCCCTAATATAACAATTTAAAAAACTTTTTTTTTAAATTCTCCTTTGGCGCAGAATTCTTTAAACATAAAAAACAAACACAAATTATGTACTTCATTCTCTAATGTCAAAATTCTAAAATAAAATTTCTTAACTTCTTTTACTTCTCTAGCTTAAACTCCCTTTAAGTCAAAACAATTGGGAGACGGCAAATGACAATTCGAGTTAGAGGAAGTTGGTTGTAGGTACCATGAATAGCCATTTTATTAACAAAAATTATCTCTAATTTTTTTTTACCTCATTTGATTTTGAGAAAAACAATGTAAACCTTATTTCCAGTCCTCTCTTTAGAGTTGGGTAAGTCTCTGTGGGTGAACCTAAGGAAAAAAATTTATAGAAAAGACCCTTCAATTTTTCAAAAAGGAATTGCTGCCAAATTTTTTTCACATACACTTGCAGAAGTATACATTGTACACAGCTATAGGTAACTAAATTTACAATTAAAAGCTTCATAAACACGCTGGCATCACCACAGGGTGAATTAAATTAGTACATAATAATCTTCTAATTTCAAATTTGATCCTAATAAATTTAGTGTCAGAGAAATTTAGTGGTGCTCACCACACTGCATATTGATAAAAAAATAAACTTGTGTTATAACTACCAACTACCAATAATATTCAGCGTGATGATAACATGAAAATTAAATGAATGTTGTGGCCTCTTATATATTAAGCTGTAGTTAATGTTTTTTAATGATTGCCAGTACAATCACAATTTATTATTATACAGAGCGATTTAGACCTTCCAATAGAAGAGTTGAGCTTCCTAATAAATACTAAATTCTGTAAAGTTGCACACAACCATAAGGTAATAAAATGTATTCAATGAACATTTTTTCCAAATGGCGGCACTTACGAAAATACTGGAAGTTCATATCAACTTTCCTAGTTCAAATAGAATCGCCATTTAGAATAAAATTGTCAGATTTAGATCATCATGCTCAAAATTTTCTACAGTCCCCACTATTAAAGCAAAAATGCTCAATACAGATGTTGCAACTATTTCTCTGGTTTTACAAATGTTCATTTTCTTTTCTGTAACCAGTTTTGCTGTTTGACAGCATCCTCAAGTAGTAAAACCAGTTATAGAAAGAAAAACGCATTTGTTAAGCCAGGGAAGTAGTCTCCACGTCTGTATTTATTATCTAACGGTCTCACCAAGTAACAGCAACAACAATCAATGAAAAATTAGAATATTTGCGTAATTTACAAGGTGTCCAAATGTTAATTTAAGTTTCAGATTATTAAAACTCAATTTTTTCAAATACCTACAATGACATATTTTTCCATATTCTGAAGCAGAAATAAATTCCGCAGAAAACTCTATTGTCTTCCCTATACCTATCTGCAATCATTACGCAATCGAGTTATTAACGTTTCTTTTATAAAGTTTACAGAAAATTATAACATTTTATTAATAGCAGCCATGGAAGTGACAACAAACCTTCTTATTAATAAATGTCAAAACAATTGGAGTGTTGTTTTTCTGTACTGTGTAAACAAAATGGAAAATGGAATGCAATATTTTGAAATTATTTTGTATTAAGGGCGAATACAAAACATCTATCTTTCATCATATCGTAAATGAGACTTACATAAGTTATCATCACCCAGGCATTATAACAAAGATGTATGGTCTGTTAAAACAGACTTAGAAAGGTGTGTGATATTAGCATTTCAAACAGATCAAAAAGATAATGTAAGCATGAAACATCACTTTTTAACAGATTTCAAAAAATGAGGAGGTTCGTCTATGTATTCTTTTAATGTATGTTCACCGATATTTTCGTCAATAGACAATTTGCATGTTTTTTTCTGAACGCATCTGATAGACATGTCACAAACATGATTTTTAATTATTTTTTTATTTCACATACTACAAAAACAACGATCCAAAAAATATTTGAAAATCGAATTCCATAATTGATTTCAAACACTACTATTTTGCCGCCATGATCTGTGACGTCACAGCACAGTACAAAAGTCAACAATGAACTTGCTTCTCTGTGTTTACATCCTGTGTTGCTATTATTGATTGAATCTTGGCTTCTGCATGTGATGTTATTTGATAATATGGAAGTAAAGCTTATATAAATACTGTATAGTACCAGTGTGTACAAATGCAACTATAAAACTCCAGAGAAACTATTTTTTATTGTTCCAAAAAGTGGCTCAAATTAGAAAGCAACGGTGCAGTTATAAAGCTAGATGAAAGGAAAAATCCACAGTTATTTGAGAAAACAGCCTTATATTGTTGTGAAGACCATTTTAATGTAAGTACCTCCTCATTTTCACAATAAACGTAGTGATGTAAGGTTAAAATTCTTATCATACGTTATTAAGTTAGGTTGTAATTTCTATGTGGTAAAGGTATGCTTATCTATACATATTAAGTATTAACTTTACATATTACTGTTAGTATTAACAATTGGCATAAATCATGGTTATTAATTAATTCAGACAACATTGTTCTATCAAAAACATAGGGTAAATTTAAGGTTATGTTGTTGTCATGTCATGTTTTACTTCATTCAAAGCAAAATATTGTCACATTTGTCTATCAGAATTAAGTTTAGGAACTTTGTTACTTCTATGGTAGTGTGTTGGTAAGAGCGAACACTCTGGAATGATATTTCTAGAACGGACCAGAAGTAACAGGTGTAGAATAGTGTAGAAGGTCTAGAATCTCTATAAACAGTATAAATAGACGAACGGTGCGAGAGTAAGTTAGTTCAGTGATCATAGAGTATTAAGCGAATCAGCAGTGTTGATCATAGAAGGCAATAGTGGAATATAGTTCTATAGACATTTAATAATAGAGAAGAGAAATAGTTTAGTTGACACAGGTGTTGGAATATAGTTGGTAATAATAAATTAGTAGCTTGGAAAGCTGTGTTTTGTTAATCAACACATCCAGAACCCTGTGGAACGTTACAACTGGTGTCAGAAGTGGGATTTTCAAGCTGCTAGCAGAAATATTTTACAGAATATTTGTTGAATAACGTGGAAATTTCTAGAATCTCTGGAAGATCAGTGTCAGCAGTAAGTCATAACTGGGTGTGTTTTTTGAAACAGAATAAACTGTGTACCAGGTTTAAGTACGTATATGCTTAAGACACGTAGAGCAACAGTCAATATGGACGCCAAGCTATTGGAATTGATTAAAGAAATGAAACAAGAGGCCAGAAGAAGAGACGAAGAAGCCAAAGAAGAAATGAGAAAGAGATAAATAGGCCAGAAAAAGAGATGAAGAAGTCAGAAAAGAGATGAAGATGTTAAAGAAGAGCTGAGAAAAAGAAATGAAGAGGCCAGAAGAAGAGACGAAGAAGCCAAAGAAGAAATGAGAAAAAATGATGAATAGGGCCTGCCGAGATATTTGTGGAAGTAGAAACATCAGAGCAACAGCAACTACACGGATGAACCAGTACCACCTAAGAACTTCGCTTGAAGGAAGCCTCGACATATTGATGAGAAGAAAAAACCATCCACTCTGCTGTCGGAATGCATATCCGAATAGATAGCGGATAGCATGAAGACCCGTTATGCGTGCGACCTAATTCAGCTGGTTTTAAAGAAGAAGATCAGGTGTTGTTCTACAAGCCGGTACAACGCAAGCGACGGTCACCTAAACTACAGAAATTATGGGAAGATCCGTATAAGGTGGTCAAAAGGATCAATGGCGTTGTCTGTCGAATTCAGAGCAGCCCAAAGAGCAAGATGAAGGTGGTCCATATGCACAGACTTACACCATACCAAGAAATGTCAGAATTCGATCGGGATGAGTGAATCTAAGAGGGGGGCAGTGTCACATTTGTCTATGAGAATTAAGTTTAGGAACTTTGTTACTTCTATGGTAGTGTGTTGGGAAGAGCGAACACTCTGGAATGATATTTCTAGAATGGACCAGAAGTGAGGTGTAAAATAGTGTAGAAGGTCTAGAATCTCTATAGACAGTATAAAAAGACGAGAGGTGCGCAGAGTAAGTTAGTTCAGTATTAAGTCGGTGTGGTGTAAAAGTGATCATAGAGTATTAAGCGAATCAGCAGTGTTGATCATAGAAGGCGATAGTGGAATATAGTTCTATGGACATTTAATAATAGAGAAGAGAAATATTTTAGTTGACACTGGTGTTGGAAAAAAGTTGGTAATAATAAATTAGTGGCTTGGAAAGCTGTGTTTTGTTAATCAACAAATCCAGAACCCCGTGGAACGTAACATTATATTACAAATGACATGAATAACAACATGATATACTTGGTTAAATATGTGTTTAACTAGCATTGACTTATTTACACATACTTTACAGCTTTTGCTCATTTTATTTCAGCACTTATGCAGTCTGGATTTTCACCAAAGAATCATATCATAGATGAGTCAATTATTGACAAATTATCTGATTGCACCTGCGGAAAACCTTTGTCAATAAGCAAAAGGTTGCAGTGCTATCGGGGCGGCAAAGCCGCGAACGAGCCGTGAGGGAGAAAAAAAAACTAGAAGAAACACAATAAACGAATAAAATTCACCATGATGTTGAAAAACAAGCGACCATACTATTATCACACCATAGGGCAAATGTAAACACAGTATTTATTTACTATCCAACTACGTCACGACCAATAGCAGAACGTTGGCAGTCACATGATATTAATTCGACATTTTTTGATTTTAAAAGTATTTTTCTGTCCACTATATATGTTTTTTGGCATTTCATGCATGTAATAATGTTCTATGTATGAAAAACGATTAGGAAAATGTTACATTCATGTAATGGAAAATTCATGCAAACTGTCTATTAAAGTTGAGTTCATGAGCGAAGACAATTTTTTAAATAAAACTAGAGCTTACTGTTTGATTATTCATAAGAGTGTATTAGAAGATAAACCGTTAGGAAACAAATGAAGGTGGCTAATACTTGATACAATTTCCATTATTTCTATGAAATCTAGTAGCACATGTGACAACATGTCATTTCTGGTTCAACTGGAAGCTTTACATTTGTCAACCCTCAAATTACCATTATTCCTTTAATTCAAATGGAACACCTGCATATTTAGATTTTCTATCGAATTTGGCTTTATTATAATTCTGTTTTATTAACACGTCCTCATATCTATAATAGATAGTTTATGATATATTCACATTTAAATCTTGTTGTACATAATCAATATGGCATATTCAATTGTGACTTTCTCAGGAACTTTAGAAATGGAATGAGTGAGACACGTTTTAGGGTTTCATTTTTCCATAGAATTCAGAAATGGCATAATATACAATGTGTTCCATTTAAAAAAATGAGGTAAAGTGACTTCCGGTCAAACAGGAAGTCACTAGAAAGTGCTCCTGTGTTTGATTTCTGCACCTGCATCAAATATCAAAATTATATTTTTATATACGAGGAAATATCGGCTTCGTCAGTAATCTCGTTGACACCTGATCTTTTAAGATTTTAATCATAGGTACCTTATGCATAATCTTTTTAAACTTTTCTTGTTTGTATTTGGGTCTGTAATTTTAACTGCGTCAATTTTAATTTTTTTTTCTGTTGTTTATTTTCAGTCATTTTATTTGGTGTCATTTTTATGCATATATTGTTTATTGAGAAGTAATATACTATTAATGCTAGTTATATATTATTATTTGGCTGCCCGAAGTTTCAAGAGTAAGAATCCTACAGTAAAATATTTTTTTACAGACAATTGATACAAGTAGTGAGAAATCTTGCTCTTTTAAATGAAAATGATAAGACTTCTTTAAAATATTTAATCAATCTTCTTTAACTTGAAAATATGCATGAAACCATGGTACTATTTATAATTTTTGAAAAAGAATAATACTAAAAAAATTATACTGGCAATCAAAAAAGTTATTAGTAGTCAGCAGAGATGAAAATAATAATAATCAAACAAAAGCAGTGCAAAACTCTATGATCAAAAAAAAAAGCTAAACTTATAAACAGGCATACCTATATAACTTAACAACACTGGCAAGAATATAAGTCCATGAGCTGCTCCTATCAGAACTATGCCCAAGTACATTCGGAAGTAGAACACCTGAAAGAGATGATAATAATAGGTTGTTATTTTGGACACCTCTACAAACATTTATCTAGTTTCAACCCATGTTAACTTTACTCACCTGGAATATTTGAGACTTTGCAAACGCCAACACCACGATTCCTCCAAACTTAGTGAGTGTTATTCCTGAGAAAATGGAGCTGCCCATCTTAGTTAGGGCCTCAGATGCCCTCTCCAATCTGGTGGGCAGCACAGACACTCCAAAACTGTGAACTAGATGAGAGCAGAACTCTACGGATATACCCACAGCCATAACAAGATTTACAAGAGACACAGCATTCAGAGTGACGTGCCACCAGTACATTAACCCACAGAGATTCACCAAGATCATGGCAATGGTAATCATTACCACGATCGAAGAGAATATATCCAAGCCAAGCAACAAGAATGTTACTATGAAGATTGCCAGTATGCTGATCCCGAGACTTTTCAAGGTGTCCTCCCACATTGTGAGGTATTGTTCGTAGAACACGTAGAAGACTGAGTAAGGAAATACCTGTAACGAAAAAAGTGGTAAATTCACATATTTTAAAAATATATAATGTCTTATGCATAATTTGATTGTGATTGCCCTTAATTGGTAAAATATGTTCACATTGGTCCTAAGTTACTAACCATTCGCCGCGAGGCTACCTTATATAGTGAGTTTTTCTGGATTGACAAGATTCACCTGTGCTATTTTTTCCAACCTTCTTGTATTCCCTGATACATTATCAGTGATTGTTTGGTCTTCTTTAGATTCATTTGGTGCTATTACTTTTTAATGTATAGTGTAAATTATATCTAAACAATGAGTTTTTAACACTTTATAATTTTTTCTTGTTTTATTTGTGGCCACCATTACCATATTATCCTTGTTCCTTTAAATGTTCACTTACGTAATGATTCAATGAAACTTAAAAATAATTATCAGACTAACAGGTAAACATTTTTTTTTTCTTTTATGTAGTAAACTCTCTATTACATCAAGTGACCGATTAAAGTAATGCTCAACCTAAATGTGCAAAAACCTATAAATTGATTTTAAACGTTTTCTAGTATACAAATAATAATTTTCATGTAAGGGCAAGATATAATTGTATAATGTTCAAAAACCAGGTTAGAGGCTTAACAAATAATCACCAATTAACAATGAACAGTAATTTTTTGTGATTCATAAAGCTCCGCTGTTCCCCAAAATAAACTCAAATATGTTTTATAACTGGAATAACAGTCATTTAATTCACCAGGTAGACCTCAAATGCATTTTTTGGCATTATAACGGTTGGGTGTGTTCGGTTTCTAAGCCTCTTTATATTATTTTCAATTCGTCACTTGGTATGGGTGCATTTCCAAGTCTTTGAAAGCAGGGTGATAATAAGCCGGTACATAAGTCCGGAGACAGGGTGGATGCTAAAAATCATCGCTGTGTGTGCATTTAGTCATCTATTCCAAAGTTATTTGATACTATGATTACTGATGATCTTGCATGGAAGTGTAAGCAGGTATCATTGATTAGCAACACGGTTTCTATTTGGGGGGTCAACTGCTACTAACCTGCTAGCTGCTGGTCTTGCACAATTCAATTTTAGGAGCCTTGGAGAGTGGGGTCAGTTGGATGCAGTGTACACAGATTTCACGGCTTTTAGTATAAGGATTAAAAAGGAATGATAATTAAAGGCTTTTTAATATAATGAACTATGTATATGTGTATACCACGCCTGCTTCGACTCACTTATGCGCTATGGAATCATTTTTTGGGGTGCTGTGTCTGACTCTAATCGTGTCTTTTTAATACAGAAATTGATTGTTAGAATGGTGGCTGGTGCGGAGTTTCGTGAATCATGTAAACCTTTGTTTAAGAAGTATTCCATTCTCACCTTTTACGGCGCTTACATATATGAAATTTGTTGCTTTGTTCATAAGAATTATCATTACTTCACAGGAAATCAAATTTATCATGGTTATGCTACCAGAAATAGAGACATTTTGAGGCCTAGTGCACATTGTACTGCCCTATACCAGAAGAATGTTTATTATAATGGATGTAAATTTTATAACCAACTGCCATCTGCTGTGAAAGCCTCTAATACTTTTTATACTTTTAAGCACACCCTAAAAAATTTTCTGCTGGAAAAGACCTGTTACTCTCTCTCGAGGACTTCTTTGTTTAGATTAAGTGATGTGCTTCATGTTTGTACCGTGCTATATTTTAAATTTTAATTTGAGTTTTACTGATGTATCGCTTATACTGACATTATCACGAACAGATTTTATGCTGTATCTGTGAAATAAATATCTATCTATGTTTTAAGGGATAAGTTGAGAGCAGTTGGTTTTTTAGATGCATATTTGTCCTGGATTTGTAACTTTATTTCGGGTCAGGGGCAGAAGGTTAAGGTGGGTGGCTTTATTTTCCGTAGTATAGATGTGATATCTAGTCTTCCCCAGTGGTCACTCTGTGCTTCAATTCTATTTAATCTGTTCATTAATGATGTAGAAACTGACGTTCGTTGCTGCGATTTTTTCCTCTTTGCTTTGGATGGGGAGGAATGCTGTTGTGAGATGACAAGACTTTATTGGAACTGAATGATAATAAATGTAAGTCTATAAGCTTGTATACAGGCAACAAGAAGTTCTTTCAAAGATGACAAGAAGTTCATACATAGTCAGTGGTAGTCAACTTCAGAATTCATCAGCTGTTGTTGACTTGAGAGTGACATTCGATAGCCATATGAAATTCGTAGATAACATAAATTCAGTAGCTATCAGAGTGTTGAAGATGATGGGGTTCGTTCTGAGAAACATTGGATATTTGTTTTTTTTTATACAGCTGTCACTGTTTATTTAGCACTGATTCGTTTTATACTGGAATATGGTTTTATGTATTATCTGGCCACCTAATTATTTTGTACAGGGCTTTCATTAATTCCCGAACCCCACGTGATTGCTTAAGTTAGGCAACCCGGCATACACGGTTGTACAACCTGAATTAATTAAATCCCCAAGATGCCAGTGTTGTCTCATATTTCGTTTGGGGTTTTATAAAAAATATAAAAATTATAATAAGTTGAAATAGTAAATGTCTTAAATGTATTTATTATTTAGTATTTTTAACAGCAAGTCTGTTCATGTATGGTTTACTGTTATTGATTGTTAAAAAAATAAATTAAAAACATAATAAAATATTACTTTTTTGAGCGCCACTGGACTGAACTGCCAATTGATTTAGTAACTTTAGGGTCCCTAGTCTAGTGGTTTTGTTGGTTACTTTTTGACTGCCAACTCATAAAATCATATTCCACTAAGAGAGACAGAATCCGGTCACGTGGGGTTCGGGAATTAATGAAAGCCCTGTATATATTAACATTCGAGAGAGAGCTGAGAATAAATTTCGTTGTATTGTGTTTATCTCCATTTTCTCACTGAGAATCACAATTATCAAAACATTCCGACCATTTGGGGGTAGATTTATTGATATATAATGTTGAAGCTATTGTTTATGTAAAGTTGCTCAATGACATGGTTGACTGCCCCAGTCTATTGCATCTGATTTCTTTCAGGGTTATCCCTAGATCACTTAGAAATTACACTCTTTTCGGTTGACTTTCACTCTACTAATTATTATGCAAACTATTCCTCTTTGGAGATATCTCTGGGGTTGTTAGACTGTCTAAATTTTCATGTTTTCTCTGTCACAGTGGAGCTTCAGATGCGGCATCAGTCTCTTCGCATTATTTGACTGCATGTTATAATTTTATTTTGGGTACAAAAATGTTTCTGTTAAAGTCCATTTTGCCAACTTGGTAAGTGGATGTATAGGCCTTTGGTCTCTCAGCGCTACTACACTGCAACCCCAATAGGTATTTTGTGTATTACTCTTTTTCCTAATAATTGCCCAAAAAGTTCAGATTTTTTATGTAGTCCACTATCTTTTAGGAGCTATTTTACCTATCTCCTGAGGTGTTCATCCGTTCAGGGTATTCGAGTCTTTTACAGAACTGGGCCATGCAGTCGCATAGGAAGTGTTCTGTTGTTTCCACTGCTTCAGTGCAGTATCTGCAGTTTTCACTGTCCGGCTTACCCATCTTCATAAGGTGATAACCTGCTGGGTAGTGTCCTGTGAAAACTCCTGTGATTATTCTGAAGTTGTTCCTGTTCAATTCTAAAAACAGTTCAGACTTCTCTGTTGATATGGCGATGAACCGTTTTGCCTGCCTTAAGCCTTGCGTTTTATTCCAGTAAGACAGCATTTGGTGCCTCTCCCAAGCATCAAGTTAATTTCTTACATGACTGTTATTAGTCCGCAATAGGGCTCTGGACCATAGAATGGTGTTCTTGCTGTCCTTTTTGGAAGACTGGCTGTTTCCTCATTTCATTCAATGCCTTGATGCCCTGGTACCCACATCAAACTTACTTTGTTGTTCGTAGCCAGGATTTTTTGCAGCACCAGGAAAGTTTGGACTCGGTTTTGAAAGATTTCAGTCTTTAGTATTGCATGACAGGATGTAGATCTCTCTATTTCTGAATCTTCTTTGTGTGCGCTCTTGTACACAGATATTTAAAGCAAGCATTTTTGCTTGGAAAATGGTGGGGACTTAAAAGAGTCTAAAGTTAGGTCCTCTTATTCCTAGTCCTGCTCCCTCCATTTGTTTAGACCTGTCTGTATACCATACAGATTTATTTGTCAGCCTTGCACTTTTTTTTTAATTTCAACAACACACCACGAGGGCTTACAGCCTAAATACTATCGTACTGTGGGTGTTGACAAGGAGGAACGAGGCAGCTTGTTCATTCTGGACTTGAAGGTTTGGAGGTTCGGAGGAGAAGGAAAAACATGTGCCGGCAATGAGTTCCACAACTTGGAAGTCCTCGGAACAAAAGAGCGGGCATAACAAGATGTTCTATATCTGGTGACCTGAAGAGTAAAAGGGTGCATTCGCTCTGGTCCCCTGGTAGATCTGTTGGGGGCAGCAGTTGGGGGAACTATGGAGGAAAGCTCCTCTGAGCAGTGCCCGTGCAGATATCTATAAAAGAGAGAGAGGTCACCAACGGCACGTCGGTGGGCAAGGGATGGCAGCCTTTGGGTGAGGGTAGGGTAACCGATGAGACGTATAGCTCTTTTTCGAATGGAGTCCGGGATAGCGAGTGTAGAAGCGGCAGCGGCACCCCAGATGTGGGAGCAGTATTCGAGGTTTGGCCTTATTTGTGAAGTATATAAGGTATATAGATTAGCTGCTGAAAAGTATTTGCGAGCCCGGAAGAGGAAACCTAATTTCTTAGCAGCCGCTTCTGCAATTGATGTGACATGTTGGTGCCAATTAAGGTTTCGATCCACAGAAATGCCAACAAGAGAAAAGGACTCATTACTTTGAATAACTTGGTTGTTCATTGTGATGGGTCTAGGGCTGGTGTCTCTCTTGTGAGAAAGAAAGCAAGACTTAGTTTTGGTGGGGTTGAATTGTACAAGATTTCTACTTCCCCAGTCTAATATTTTTTGGAGATCCACGGAGACAGAACCCTCCATGAGTCTGTGATCCTCATCTAATTGGGCTAAAGAGACAGGCTTAGAATATTGTATATTTGAATGGAGGGTGCTGTCGTCCGCATAGCTGTGAACTGGGTTGGATGTGCTAGAGAGGAGGTCATTGATGGGGAGAAGAAACAAAGTAGGGGCTAAAGCTGAACCTTGAGGAACTCCTGCATTAATTGGATACAGTTTAGAGGAATGACCATCCACAACAACAGATATGGTGCTGTTGGAGAGGAAATTTGCTGTCCAGGTACAAAGTTTTGGTGGTAGGCCATAGGCCGGAAGTTTATTAAGCAGCGCTGCGTGCCAGACCTGCTCGAATGCTTTGGATATGTCTAGAGCAACAATCTGGGATTCACCGTGTTGTTCTATAGACTTGTTCCAAGAATGGGTGACAAAGGAAAGGAGGTCGGCAGTCGATCTGCCCTGACGGAATCCATACTGCCTGTCGTGGATTAGACTGTGTTTTTCAAGAAATTTTAGT
Organism: Tillus elongatus; assembly: GCA_964006375.1. Classification (NCBI taxonomy): domain Eukaryota; kingdom Metazoa; phylum Arthropoda; class Insecta; order Coleoptera; family Cleridae; genus Tillus; species Tillus elongatus. The sequence goes on from OZ023263.1 coordinate 161,223,893, forward strand.
AATTCAGTGTTTATATACTTTTCCATCACTTTAGAGACGACTGAAAGGAGAGAAATAGGCCTGTAGTTGCTAGGAAGCGCTTTGGATCCTTTCTTGGGGATGGGTTGTACTCTAGCAGTTTTCCAGTTACTAGGGAATATGTCTTTATTATAAGATATCTGAAACAGACGAGTCAGGACAGGAGCAAGCTCCGGTGCGCATTTTTTGAGAACAATTGCTGGGATCTCGTCAAGGCCAGAGGCTTTCCTGGTATTAAGAGAAGAGAGCACTGCCTCTGTCCCAAGCTTGACGGTAACTTATGACCACGTCGAATGGAATTATGAAGTCCAGTTTGACTGGTATTTGGTCTGTTGTTTTGGCGACTTACTCCAGTGGAATAATTTCCAGTGGTAGATGGATGAGTCAGTTAAGACTATGTAATTCTGCTGTCTATGTTTTATTTATTTATAAATGTTGTAACGACAACAAATTTATTGCAAGCAGATGGTCGGTAAACAGGTTTAAAAAGAGATGTGGTATTCGAAAAGCGAAAGTGGTTTGAGAGAAAATATCTAGCAACTAATCTGCCATAAAACCTTTTCTATGAAAATTCACTGAAAAAATGAATGAGCTGAATCAAGATCGTACACATAAAGTCAAAGTTATGGTCATTGGAAAAGCATGGAATTGCAGAGCCTTTAAGAACTGCGCTAGCCTTTCAGTTGAGTATAGTTCAGCAAAAAGCCTGTATGACTCCTACCCTATTCGCAAAATGGTTTCATGAGTCGTTTGTTGTACAAGTGGGGAAATTTCAAGTGGAGATGTAGATCTCTCTATTTCTGAGTCTTCTTTGTGTGCGCTCTTCTGCACAGATATTTAAAGCAAGCATTTCTGCTTGGAAGAGGGTGGAAGGTTTTCCTAGGGACTTAAGAGAGTCTAAAGTTAGGTCCTCTTATTCCTAGTTCTGCTCCCTCCATTTGTTTAGACCCGTTTGTATACCATACAGATGTGTTATTTGTCAGCCTTGCACTGTCTCTGTCCCATGCTTGTTGGTAACTTATGACCACGTTGAATGGAATTATGAAGTCCAGTTTGGCTGGTATTTAGTCTGTTGTTTTGGCGACTTACTCCAGTGGAATAATGTCCAGTGGTAGATGGATGAGTCAATTAGGAACTGTGTAATACTGTTGTTTATATTTTATTTTAATGCATTTAGTTTATTCATAAACTTGTGGCTGATAATGTTTGTTGTAGTTATTGTAATGTATTGCTGTATTGTATTATTTGAATTTATATTGTACTTATGGAAATGGGGATTTCCCATGAATAAATAAAAAATAAAAGTAACGTAAAAGTATTTTTCTATGCTGACCTCCAAATTACTAACCAGTGGCCATTAACTTTGGATTATTGATTGTGAAGAAATCGCACCAAAAAAGCTCGCCACAAAAAAAAAATTAATTAAATAAACATACCTCAACATCACTTTCTGCCTTCTTCTTAATAGTCTCTGTAATCTCCCCAGCCACTTCTCGAGCCCTTTTCATGCTACTATAGTAATCCTTGGATGTCTTTAAGACTGTATGATATGACATAAAGTAAGATGCCTTTACATGTGACAGACCTGTTGTTGTATTGGTTGCATAGTTGACACCCTGTGCATAGGCTGGATGACCTGCCTTGGCACACTGTTCATCCGGGTTGTCTTTCAGGAAGAATGGAACATAATGCTCAAAGTCTGTAGGTATAGGGCGTTTGTTGTCTTGTCTATATTTTATGGGACATGTTGCACAGGATACTGAAAAAAATAATATAAATTGTGTATATATTCAACTACAACACATATTTTAGTAGATATTTTCGTAGAAAAAAATTTTTTCTACGAAAATTCACTAATGGGGAGATCCCGACTTTTGAATTTTGAAAAAATTTTTGCAAATGAGCGCGAACTAGGACCCCTAGAACCCATATCCGGGGTCAGTTTCAATTTTTATATGTTTATATATATATATATATATATATATATATATATATATATATATATATATATGTATGTATGTATGTATGTATGTATGTATGTATGTATGTATGTATGTATGTATGTATGTATGTATGTATGTATGTATGTATGTATGTATGTATGTATGTATGTATGTATGTATGTATGTATGTATGTATGTATGTATGTATGTATGTATGTATGTATGTATGTATGTATGTATGTATGTATGTATGTATGTATGTATGTATGTATGTATGTATGTATGTATGTATGTATGTATGTATGTATGTATGTATGTATGTATGTATGTATGTATGTATGTATGTATGTATGTATGTATGTATGTATGTATGTATGTATGTATGTATGTATGTATGTATGTATGTATGTATGTATGTATGTATGTATGTATGTATGTATGTATGTATGTATGTATGTATGTATGTATGTATGTATGTATGTATGTATGTATGTATGTATGTATGTATGTATGTATGTATGTATGTATGTATGTATGTATGTATGTATGTATGTATGTATGTATGTATGTATGTATGTATGTATGTATGTATCACACCGATAACTCACACCGATAATATAATGGGCCGATTTTGATAAAATTTGGCATGTACCTTTCTTTTGTAAATGTCTTTGACAGTCAAGAAAATCGGACGAGGTTTTCCGGCAAAATGTTGAGTTTTTATTCGAAAAAAAATTTTATATCAAATAATGGGCCGATTTTGATAAAATTTGGCATGTACCTTCCTTTTGTAAATGGCTTTGATAAGTTTGTTAATTACAAAAATCGACAAGGTTTTCCGGAAAAATTTTGAGTTTTAATTTGAAAAAAATTTTTATCTTAAAAAATAAAAAATCTATGATAACCAAATTTGGTAGGTAGGTTTACGATATAAAAAGTAAGCTATACACCAAAATTTAGATTTCTATGTTACAAGAAAAAAAAGTTATAATAAAATATTTTGTGCCAGATCATTCCTATGAAAATTCACTACCATAACGCACTTGCTGCGTCGAGACTTTTTATTATTTATCTTAGATATCCTATTAGACCAATAAATTGAAAGAACTCAATCATGTATTGAATGTAAAATACTTTTTTATTTCATACCTATCTGACAAATTCTTACAAGAATTTTTGAATACTTACAGTTGGTATGAGGACAAAATTCTCCTTTATGTTCACCCTTCGGTATTAATTTGCAACAGCTCTTCGCATTTTCTGACCAATCAAGATAGTCATCCAACCAACTAGAACTGGGCCTAGCTATGAAAGAATATTCAGGTATTTTGGATGCAGCAAATATTTGAGTCGTCATGGAATCAACATTACAGTACAAACCACCACATATCAGATTCTGATCTTGTGGCTTGCTGTAGTTCAAGCCTTCCTTAACAACAAAATACACTGGGGGTCCTATGCTCAAATAATCCTGCAAATAAGGGCTGTATTAAACTTTCATGCTTCTAAATACCATTTAAAAAAACCAAATATAGAATATAATATTCCCTATGCATCAAACTTGTTTATTTAGTTTACAACATACATAAATAAAAACTCAGTATTGCTAAGGATTGATTTTGCTTTCCTTATAAGAATGTAATAGCTCAGTTAAAACTCATAAGACAAACATGGTACAGTAAAGCTCTGCTAATCCGAACCTCCACTAATCTGGATGTGATTGTAACCCAGACAACATTAAAATATGTTAATTTTATTTCCCTGTGCATAAAATATGGTCGTGAGACACTCTTAGTTAGTGACTTTAACATGCCTGAATATGCTTCTTGTCGTCAGAACAACCCCTCCGCTCGTGTGTCTGCTTTTCAAAATTGCTGTAATCTACTACTCCTTGGACAGTTTAATCATGTTGAGAGTATTAACAACAGGACTCTTGACATGGTTTTGTTTACAGACACTTGGTTGGCGGGGGAGGCTTTTGATTCACCTGTGATTCCTGATGGCCATCATCCCCCTTAATCATAGTTTCCGGTAAGGGGTTCAATGGTCTCTTCCCCTGTTGGTAACGCTAGGCAGAGATCATATAATTTTCGAAAATGTGATTTTGTCAGATTGTATGCGAAGCTTGGCGGCTTGTGCTGGAATGACATGGATGGGCTTCAGGATGTTGACTCTATGCTAGACTTTTTCTATTCCAGAATTTACGACTTGCTTGATCTGTATGTTCCCATGACTGCTCAAAGAGCATGTAATAAGTATCCTCAGTGGTTCTCTAAAGAAATTAAGGTAAGTATCAAATTTAAATATTCATTATGGTGTAAGTTTAAAAAGTCTGGAAATGTGGAGTTTCTGTATAGATTTAGGGAGCTGAGACAAAAACTTAAGAGATACATTTATCTTTCTCAAGTAAACTACTTTCAGAGAGTTGGAACGAGAGATTAGGTCTAATCCCAAAAAATTCTGGAACTGCTCTTCTCGGCGCCGTCAAAACTTTTCTGTTGGGAATTCATCTAACCAGCAACAGGCAGTTGACAGTTCTGTTTCTTATTTTGCAGGATGTTCTGGTTCCACCTCCACCTCATCACCTACAGCCGCCAGCCTGGCTTCGGGTGACATTACAGTGTTTTTTGTTGATGACTTTACAGATGATGAAATTATTACAGCTACTAAGAGAATTAAGGCTAACATGTCCTGTGGACCTGATCTAGTTTCTGGCTTCTTGGTGCGCGACTGCTTATATCCTTTCTTGACTCCACTTAAGAAAATTTTTAGATTTTCTCTTAGACCTGGAACATTCCCCGCCATTTGGAAGCCGTCACGAGTTCTCCCTGTCTTCAAGGCGGGGGATAGTGGTGATCCGTCAAACTATCGACCAATAGCCATACTATCCGTCTTCTGTAAGATTTTCGAGGCCTGCCTTTTTTGGCGAATACTGTTTCACATCAAAAACAGACTCTCTATTTCTCAGCATGGTTTCATTCCGGGGAGATCGACTAACAAATTTAGTTGATGTTACACAGCTCATTGCGTCCGCTTTCGACTGCTCTTCACAGGTTGATGTTGTGTATACTGATCTATCTAAGGCATTCGATTGTCTAAATCATTCTGTTCTAATTGACAGGATGGGGATTCTCAGAGAGCTTGCTTGGCTTGTTCAGATCTTACCTGGATGGAAGGCGGCAATTTGTTGAGGTTGGGAGCTTCAAGTCTCACACCTATCACATAGCTTCGGGAGTGCCGCAGGGTTCCATACTCGGTCCATTACTGATTAATATATTTATTGACCCAGTTAAGCATGTTCCCTTTTTAATGTATGTAGATGATATTAAGATTTTCGCAAATATTTCGAGTGTTGGTGACTGTTTGCAGCTCCAGATCCTTGATGAATGGTGTTGTTGGAGTGATCTTTCTATGAATGTTTCCAAGTGTTGTGTGATGTCCTTTACTCGAAATAAGCACGCAATTACTTTCAGGTACAATATAAGAGGGCTTCCACTTGATCGCCCCGGGACAGTTAGGGACCTTGGAGTTGTTTTTGATGGTACTCTATCTTTTAAACCACACTACGAACAGACTGTCAGTTCTGCTTACAAAACTCTTGGGTTTCTGATAAGAAACAGCAAAAATTTCTCACAGATTGACACTCTCCTCCTGCTCTTTCGTTGTTTGGTTAGGTCCCGACTTAAATATGGCTCAGTTGTGTGGGCTCCTACTTATAAGATACATGTGGCAAGTCTACAATCAGTGCAAAGGAAATTTCTCAAATTTCTTAGCTTTTGTGAGGATGGTCGATATTCTTCTATTGGTTTTCCTCAGGAAGGTTTACTTCTTCGCTTTGGTCTGCAGTCTGTCGATGAGCAGGCAGTGCAGTTTCGTTACACTTTTATACAAACTGGTTAATTCTGTGTTCGATTGCCCTAATCTGCTTCAGCAACTTAATTTTAATGTGCCTCGTATTGCAGCACGTTTTCCAGGCACATTCTATCTCCCGACTGCTCGTACGAGATTGCTGCGATCGTCTCCAATTTACCAGATGTGCAATGATTACTTTGTTTGCAGGACAGCCTAGATATCTTTCCATGTAATATATCAGAGATAAAAATGTTTTTCAAAGCAATCTAATTTGTGACTGTCTTTTGTCTGATTATTGTTTGTTATTTTGTTTTGTGTATCGGCCCATCCTTAGTTTGGCTTTAAGCTGTTGGATGGTGTATGAATAAATAAATTAAATAAATAAATAAATATTATGTACCTTGAAATCCGAACTGACCCTGGGTGCCCTAATCTGGATCGCATGCCGTGTGTTTTTCCTTACATATTTCTCGCCGCCGAACTAAATAGCAGGGGGAATCCCGACCAAGTGTCGAACATAAATAGGGATAGGATATCCCTGAATCAGTTTGAAAAAACATGACACCAAAAAGGACACACAAAATGTCAACTCTCACCCAAAAAAAAAATGGTATATTGCAAAAATGTAATAGTGGCGTCAGTCACTAGCAGATAAATATGGTGACGGTACATCCTCAATTTCGGATATTAAAAAGAATAAGGAAAAAATAATGGGGTATGTACTACTACTCTTTTTCTATTAAACAATAATTTATTAATGGTGCGCTTTTGTATTTACAGTTACATTGCAAGTTGTGTCTCAACACCAATCCGTAGGAAAATTCTACAAAAATGTATAGATAATTTCAGTTACAGCGATAAAGACATGTGACTATCACAAGTAATATTTTAAGGAAAAAAACCTATTAAACTTTACTCTAAATGTTGTAATGACAACAAATTTATTGCAAGCAGAGGGTGGGTAAACAGGTTTAAAAAGAGACGTGGTATTCAGCAATTGAAAATGGTCTGAGAGAAACTATCTAGTGACTCATCTGCGTGAAACCTTTTCTATGAAAATTCACCGAAAAAATGAATGAGCTAAATTACTGCCAAGCCCAATATACAATAGAGATGAATCTGCATTATTCTGCAAACTGTTGCCTGATTGAACTTTGGTACATGCCAGAGAAAGACCAGCTACAGTGCAAAAAAAATTCGAAAGAGAGATTAACTTTTTTTGCCTGCAGAAATGGAGATCGTACACATGAAGTCAAAGTTATGGTTATTGCAAAAGCATGAAATTCCAGAGCCTTAAGAACTGCACTAGCCTTCCAGTTGACTATTGTTCAACAAAAAACTTCTGGATGACTTCTACCCTATTCGTAAAATGGTTTCAGAAGTCGTTTGTTGTACAAGTGAGGAAATTGTTCAACAAAAAAACGTCTGGATGACCTCTACCCTATTCTTAAAATTGTTTCACAAGTTGTTTGTTGTACAAGTGAGGAAATTTCAAGTGGAGAATAACCTCAATGGAAAAGCAATTTTATTAGTCGACAATGCTCCTAGATTTTATTAGTCGACAATGCTCCTAGATATGCATTGCAGACGCAACTAACAAACAATCAAATTATGACCATGTTTCTGCCACCCAACTGCAGTCCACTTATTCAACTTATGGATCCAAATTCGATACGCTTAACCAAAAGGTATTATCGAAAGAGCCTTTTGGTCCACATTCTATCTTTGGAGGAAAATTGCATTTCAAGAACTCTTAAGGACATCTCTTTGCAGGATGCCGTGTTTTGCTTCGCCAATTGCTGTGGCAAACTGCCACCCGATACAATAGAAAAATGTTGCAAAAATATACTTTGCTATTCGGGTGATCCCGCTGATATCACAATAAATTCAGAAACTGAAGGGGATTCAACTAACTACATTCCATTGTTGATTCTCAAAGAGAGATGGCTGTAATTTCATAAAGATCGACAAGAATTTGCTGCAATCGGAAATGTGTTGCAGCAAATTAGTGCTGATAATCACCAACTTACAGAATCTGAAATCAGTAAATGGATCAGTGGAGATGAAGACCATTTAGTTGCTTCGACAAAGAAGTCGCTAGAGATGAGCTGAGAGTTAAACATGAAGAGGCTATTAAGAGTTTCGGTACCTGCATACAGTGGGCGAAGGAAAACAAAGTCGAAGTTTGACACAGGGGTGGTTTGTGGGTACCTGACTTATGAGGGTTGCACTGTAGGTGAAAGTATAAAAATGCGAACATGTGTTATCTTTCAAGGTCAAATGTTTGAAAAAAAGACATATCGAATACCATTAAAAAATATTTTAATTAATTTCATCAACAAAATATAATAATATAATATATAATTCATTAACACAACCACATATGAGATATAGGTATATATGGTTGGTTGGGCTTCAGCGCCAAAGGTGAAATTACAACAATTGCGGAGGACACAAAACCGGGTACTAAAAATATTATATGGTTTAAACTGGTTTTATCCCACAAAAGTTTGCATAAAACATTTAACTTCTTACAAATTCATAACCTTATGATGCCGGAAGAAGGTAAATTAATGTATAAAATGTGGAATAAGAAAATAAAAACGAACATTAAAGTGGCAAGAAGTGGTGAAGTACATATGTATTCAACAAGGCAACGGGCAGACCCACGTGTAGTAGCATCAATATAAAACTCAACAGTGTGATTCGAGGAGCATAAGATCATTTAAGACTATTCCAGAAGAACTCAGAATCATACATCAGATGCAAACATGAACCTAAAAAGACGTTAATTAAATGGACAAAACAGTTTAGAGTTATAGAGTATATAGTTTCCAAAGTACCTACTTGACATTGATATATAAATGAAGTTAACCTCAAAATCATATGTAATTTTATGTTAAGTACACTTGGAAAACCCAAATCACCACAACACATATTTCAAAGACCTGACGATCGTTTCACTAACCAAGTTAGGGTTATCAGAGGATGAAAAATTCTAAATTAAAAACAACCGCTACTGTGTATAGATATCACACCTAGGTAACGAACTGGTCCGAAGTAAGTTGTAGTCGGTGACCATCGTTTGTCTATTGTGTAAATACTTAAACGGAACGAGGTCAAAGAACTACTTTAGTCTTCTGGTTGACAAATTTATGACCTTTTATCTAATCTAAGGATAATGGGCTTAAAATGAAAGGTTCCGAGATATTTAAGGAAGCTACACGTTCTTTTGATCTAGAAATTTAACTGTGTGCATATTGGATGAACTAAAGGCTGACATTAACATCTGGCGAACAGATCGATAACAGCTGCTTATCTTTTTTAAACAAACCGAGTGTACGAAATGTTAAGTTTAACAAAGGATAACTAATTCAACTAAAATTCTACATAAAAACAAGTATTTATATTAATTTTTAACTCTACGTAAAAACAAAATTTATATTGACTTCTTAGATACCAAAGAAAACGAAAGCGGGGTCTTTGAGTCGATAACCAAACGTAGAGCTTAGTATCGGTATAAACCGGCTGAGTTATTGACACTAATTTATTATTCTGTCAGACAAATCAGGAGTGTTTGGCTGTTCAAATGCAAAGTGAAAATAAAGAGCTTGAAATTAAAGGTGCCTCACGGTTTAATGAAGTTTTGTTCTTAACCGACCTTGATATATAAATACTTTCGAGGGAATCAAGTATAGTTTGATGTCTAACATTTTTGACAAGTTTCAAATAGTAATTTTATGTTATTAATTGTAGAACTTGTTACCAGTGCAAATGTATGTTTTGAGTTCATAAATAAATGATATTGAAAAAAACAAAACAAAATATCGGGTCGTTTAGGTGAATTGGAAAAAAATGCTGGAATGTCTTGTATATTACTAAAAAAAGTTCTTATACGTCGATTCTGTGCTGAATCGTAACATAATTAAATTGAGTTGGTGAACATAACAGTGTACGAAGTGAGTGTACGGATATTATCCCCTTATTTTACTTTGCACGCCACCAACTTTACCACCCATAACTGCTGCTCCAGCATAACATTGCGCAATTAGTTTGTTGGTATTATTTTCAACATGAGGATCACATTGAAAATAAGTTTGGCTCAAACCTTCTGCATTATGTCCTTTAAGCAAAAGAAAGCCACCAAATCTCCCAACAATATTACAGTCTTTATTAACATACCTGAAAATAATCACCATTTGAAATTTTGCTGACACGTCAGTTGTTTCATCGGTCATTATCGCCAGGGCTAGAGGCTTTCAATATTTCATAATTAATTTCTTCACGATAAATTTGCAACATACAATCGAGAGGATCATTTTGTATATCCTTTGGTGCACCTTTAAAAACAGCCGCTTTAGTTAATGTTCTTGTAAATTTTTGTCCAGCTCTGATGTGAAAATGACCAATCCTCTAAATACGCCAGGGTTATCTGATTCGTCAGATTCATTATGCCCACGCAAAGTTAATTCGAACGCACCACAGAACTTGACGCAATCTATTCTTTTGGATAAAATATACCTGTTCCTCATCACTTGTTTGTTATGTTTCTGTATGTTTATCCAATACACACCATCCAATTGTCCTTGTATATTTGCAGTACCCAACCATTCCAATTTCATCTGACTTGAGATACGTTGTTTAGAATTTTCATCTTTTTTCATTTTATCGATCAAATGTCCCAAATCCTGAATACCTGTTGTCTACGCGTCATCACCAAGGCCACCACTAATACAGATGGAAAACAAAACAAACTGTTTTCATTCAACCACAAATACACTGCTTCCTGCCATATATTTCCCTGTTCAATTTTCTAGTGTACAGCTTACCTCAGCTAACTGCTCGGAAAATTATATTTAAATTCGGCAACGGTTGCCCTCCTTCCTTTACTTTTTGTTTATCTTCGTATGTAAAAGAAACAAAATTCATATATTTGTCAGTTAAACCTTGAGGTGGAGGAATACTCTAGGCTTCCAGTTCCATCACAATCAACTCAGTCTAACTATTGAAACAATTACTTAAAACTTGTACCAAAGTAAACTGAATTAGTCAGATAGTTCAGTTTAGCAACACAAAATCCCCAAAGGCTAAAAAGAAAATATCACACAACCCACAAATACTACCACAGCGCTATACGATATAGAGCAGAAATACCTAGACCATAGACCTATGAATTAGCAGTACTAGTCAAAAGTCAAAACAATAACAAAATAACAAAGGCCAGGCACACCTGCAATGCAGTTGCCAGTATTTACATTCTGTGTAATTTATGAGTAATATGCTGCATCCTTTACAGCCACTCTATAGGAGTTTATTAAACTGCCGCTTTAAGCTGCAGCAACAACGCCTTTCAATAGGAATCTCTGGTGCTGTTGCCAGCACAGCCACAGCATACAGCGCAGAATTCGTACGCTGTTCTGTCGTCTTATTATTATTCATCCCGCATCACATCATGTGCAGATGGTTGTCTCTAAATATGTAGAAATAAAGATGTTTTAAATTAAATTTATTTAAAATTTATATTGTTTGTTAATGGTACTTATTTTATGAAGTAAAAAACTGCATTTTCAAGAAAAATGTGGGTGGTGCTGTAGCTCTGTAGTCCTCATAGAGAAGCCGCCACTGGTTTGACCATTCTCAGGATGCTATGGCAGTGCGCAATGGAGGCTACACCAGCAGGTATTCACCAAACAAAACTATCAGAATTTTTCCATAAAATTTGAGTTTACATTCGATTTATACTAATGCATTAGTAACAATTTTCTTAATAGGTTTAGTGTTGTTTAGTTTTACTTGAAAATATGTACATTATTAGTTAGAATACATGTTTCAACATATCTTATGCCTTTGCCACAGTAACAATTGATCCGAATTAGCGAAGCTTTACTGTATGTATTTATAAATTTTTAAATTAGACCAACCAAAAAAAAAAAAAAAAACATTGAAATCCTAACTTTAAAAAAGGAAATTTAAATAACCACAGAAAAATATCACTTACCTTCAAATATTTAAAGTATTTAAGTACAAAGCTATCCTCAGGCATACTAAGTTCTTGATCTAAACCAATCTCTATGTGTGGTAAGACCGCAACAGAGGAGCACAACCATCCAAAGAAAACCACCATCACTAAAGCACGTGTATACTTGGACATGAGGAAAGGTACATAAGCAGATTTAAAGAAAGTGTAAAGAAGACCATTTTCTTTGGGCGGCTGGTCTTTCTTGGTGGCAACAACGAAACAGCAAATGTCAAAACGGTTCGCTGCCTGACGAGCTGTGTCTAATGATAAAAGGGCCACGAAGCAAGTTATCTGCAAAAGAACAAACTATTATGTTAGTGACTCTTGACAATAAAGAATGTCATGTTTTTCAAGTATCCACCCTAACTCCTTAATAAATAGTTTTTGTCTATGGTCACTTACCATATATAATTCAATAAAGATGAACAATTTGGTGATCAAACTTTAATTTTAGAATCTAAATTTAGAATTTAGAAATTTAGAAGTAAAATACAAAACCTATCCTCACCGCACGATAACAACTTTCTCTGTTTCCAACTTACCTGTAGAAGAAAATCAACCAACAATGCCATACCAGCATAGAGTGCAAACGCTCTGACTGCAGGCATATCACTTAAACCACCCAAAAAGAAACAGCAGCATTCAGAAACACTAGTAAGGAGCATAGATGGTCCCACTTTACCCAAAATACGACCTATGAATTCTTCATGTGATTCTTGAGGCCTGCGTGTCTCCCTCTGCTGTGTTTGTACCAGAATAAAGATGTTATCCACACCAACAGCTAGAACCAGGAATGGAATCACCTCGATAATAATCAGAGTGGCGGGCAGACGAAGAAAACTAAAGAGACCAACAGATGAAACAACAGATGCTAGTACAATCATCACACCTCCAAGTCCTAAAACAATAAGATAGTATTAGTATTTTTACTGAAATTTAAAGTTTAACACAAAATACAGTAAGGTTGCAAATTTTAATCTGTTCAAATTTTCAATAATTGCTTAATGTTGAGTAATTTTGTATAATCTATCTCCAACTACAAAAACTGAAAAAAAAATGAAGCAAAAATTTTACTCTCATCTACAGATCAAGTTCAAAATTGCAGTCAGTAAATTTATAACCCCGGATCAAATTCTTCCTACGATTTGCATGCATGAGCAAACGATCGGGCATATCCCAAGTCCTGGATAAGGGTGTGCCGCTAGAGTTAAATGCTCTGGCTAGTTGTTGTATATTAATGATATCTGTAATGACTTTATTTTTCGGGCAATGCTGTATGCAGATGACTTGAAAGTTTTCACCAAAATGTTGTGCACCTGTCATAAGGTAAATCTGCAGGATAATATATCTAGGCTGGAGTCCAAATAATTTTAATTCGTTTGAATGCTGATATGTGCTATGTTCTTTCTTTTTCGACTGGGTTTCAGATCAATCGATTTGACTACACTACTCGGCAGATCTAGCAAAAAATTTTTAAAATCCAAACAAATGTAAGCTTACTGTTGACATATAATAATTTGTGCATCCAGAAATTACACGCCTTTGAAATTTGCATTTTTTAATAAAAATCATTTATCACATAATATACGACATTCCATTCAAGGTGCTGAAATTTGTGTTCTAATTTTCTTTTCTATACATGAAACTAATAATTTTGTAAAAATTTGCTTGATAACTGCAAAAATAGCAATAAATTTATTTTTAGATATTTATCCCAACAGGAGAGGTAATAGTGGTGTCGTAAATCTCCATCTACAAAAAATGCTGCATCAAAACACTTTGACGTAGCATTCATTAAAATATGCAACTTGAAAGTAGTTACAACTTGTCTTTAGTGGCAAATACTAAAAAATCCGGAACTTTTAACTTACTTTCAGTAAAATCCAAGTGGGACCATGACTTGACATTGTATAGTTACTTTGCAGTAATGGCTACATCATAATTTATCAAACAGCCCTTTATAATTCTCCTTGCTACTCTAACCGAAAACAGAAGATATTTTTGAAATTCTGTGCTATGCCTGTAATTTTAACCTAACAAAGGTTTACGTTATGGTTGTTTTTGTTTACATGCATCTTGTTTTGTGCTTTGTTCCATCCACATTAAAAACCAGTGGGAGTGGTATTGAACCTGCCAAGCCGAGAAAATGCTATGTCCTAAGAATTTTAAATTTCATTGTACCTAACCTCTCGATTCTGTATTCTTACATCAATGGTTTCTGGAGTTTTAAATAAAGTTCTGGTATCAGTTGGTAAATTCATACCATTTGATTTTAATCTGCAATAGATATGTAAACACGCTGTGACTTATTCTATGTCAACGATACCATGTTGTAAGTTGTTGCAATAGTTAAATCTGCGAAACGATATCTTTTTTTCATCTTCACTATAAAATTCATTGTCATTTTCAGGAGGGATGAAATATGTTTGATTTATAAACAATCCCGGAGTGTTCACAACAGCATAATACTGTTTTAAACTGCTATTTTGGCCCGTTTCACTTCTCACCGTCCTGTAAAATTTTGTATAATGTCTGTAAAGTTTTATTTGTTGGACAATAAACTTGTTTTTATTGATGTATGACATTATTATTTGTTCACACATTGCAGGCTCTACTAACTCTACTAGACTTGCATAACATCGTATCGCATGCTGCTGTGATGGAACAACCATCCTTTATGAATTGGTGGGACAGTGGGGTGAAAAATACTTTATAGTGAATTCGAAAGGTTACTACTACTTGACAGTAGTCACAAATAACATTCACTTCTTCAGGTAGAGAAAACGTTACTGCTACCAGAATATATCCCCAAAAAGTTCTACAACTATTATGTGCAATATAGAGGTTGGCAACATCGCGGCAACTATTAATGCCACTTGAAAGTGGATGCAACTTTAATGTAGCATTTCAGTAACATAATATAGTTTCAGCTACTGTCATGTGCCACCTCCAAGTTCCTGGAACTTTCGAGTCATTCTATGAGTAACAACAACGTTCCTGATACCCTGAAAGCAGCTAGAAGTTGTGTAACCCTAAAGTACTGATAAGTGGTGAATATCACGTAATTACCACTGTTGATGTGTGATATAGTTATTTTCACCAAAGTTGTAGAATTAGTGGCGATTACATATTAACTACTCTTTTCAAGTTTCGATCTTAGTTGCCATCACTTTGATGCTAGTTTGGTCTCTCTCTGAGGCTGGCTGGACCCAACATCTGGTGATGTTTGCTCCGGTTAGTTGCACCCTTATGACATACAGGAGAAACCTTGGACCAGTTCTTTTTATTTCATCCCCTAAACCACAGCGGAATACATACCAGGAATATGACTTCTCAACAAAAAGCCTGTGGCTGACATCATTACATAAGCTTGAAAATAAAAAGACTTTTTTTCTTCCAAACAACTATTTATTTATTCCCTATACGTTTCAGCTCACAAACAGCCATCTTCAGGGGTAAATCTAGAAAGTCAGTTAACTCCTTGTAAATTTATAATTCCTTATTACTTTAAATATATGGTTTCATTGTATTTTAACTTAAAACAATTTGCTTTTGGGGCTTTCTCGTCTTGCTGTTTTGCATGCTGTTTAGCTTATGAACGCTAAGTTTTTGTTTTGACTTTAATGTTGAATTTTGATAATGTCTTTAATGATTGTGTTTTACATCATGGAGATGTGCCCAGCAGAATTGCCTACCAGAAACAATGTTTCTGATAAGCCTTTAATTATGTTTATAGTGTTACAAAGCACTTCAATAGATGTAGGTGCAGTGTTGCCACATATCCAAAACCTCCCCAACATCTGAGAATTCTTGTACAACTTTGCAACACCGCCTCCCCACCCCCTGGTGGTGACCCCCCACAGGCGAAATCTCAACCCTCTAGGACCAAAAATAACGAAGTTACCAACTTGTACCCCGTCGGAACGG
Source organism: Tillus elongatus (assembly GCA_964006375.1). NCBI lineage: Eukaryota > Metazoa > Arthropoda > Insecta > Coleoptera > Cleridae > Tillus > Tillus elongatus. The sequence continues at coordinate 161,239,652 of OZ023263.1, forward strand.
ATAACTGAGGTCTGCGCATTCCGAACACTTGTATATACACCCTGTATACACAGAGAACCCTTACACCCTTACACATAAAGATCTTATAGTACGAGAAACACCTCTTGTGTAACATAGGAGTGATGATCACCTTTGGATCACCTGTATATACATCCCCCGTATACACACGGGGCCGATCTGTATTCATAGAACCTTCTAGCAAAAGAAGGTCCTGGAACATTCTGGAATGGAATACTCCTGAAACGAGGTGGAAGGTACGACGGGTATATAAAGGCGAAAGCAAGCCAGCTCAGGCAGTTCAGTTCAATTAGATAATGCTGAAGTGACTCAAAAAAGTAGTAACCAGTGTGAAGTGTTAGAGAGTAGCGACTGTAGTTCCAGTATAGTGACTTGTGTGCAGATTAGTGATTGTAACGCCAGATAAACGAAGTGTTTTGTGATAGAAACATTCTAGAACTTTTATTGTATCCATATTTAGAGAGTAAATAAAGTTGTTTTGTTAAAATTTAAAGTCTCACTTATCCAAAAGCCGGCGAAAACGCAACAATAAATTTACCCCTGAAGACGGCTGCTTGTTAGCTGAAACACATAGGGAATAAATAAATAGTTATTTGGAAGAAAAAGCCTTTCATTTTCAAGTTTATGTAATTATGCATACCAGTATAATATAAAAGTAATACATTTTGCTTTCAAAATAAACGTACCATACGTAATCTTGTATATTACACGACATTCACACAAAATATACAAATTTGTAGCTATCTTTTAAGTCGCATTTAAAAATTATTGATTATCAATTTATCTTTAATAAGAATCAAAAATTACTTTTAGTTTAACATTGCAAACTGTTAAAGATTATTGTAAATTTTTTCTCTGTGCCTCCTTACAAACATGTTCCAGCAGCACCGCAGTCTTAAAGGCTTACTTGGCGGGCTCTTGTTTAAAGTCCCCTTCACAACAATACGGATTGAAGTCCCCTGTACCAGTTTGTACAGTTGTATACAAGAATCTGAAAGTAAATAATCTGGTACCCTTATTGGTTTCCCGATAAAGCGCTGTCTTTTGTTGTCCAGTTCTTTGAAACTGCACAGGAGGTGCATACCTATTTCAAAATTCCTTTTGCATAATCTGCAAGTCACATCTCCTTCGTATTTCTTGATTTTGTGGAGGTATACCCTAACTGTGCCCTGTCAGGCACCCAACAAAAATCCTGAGTTGCCCCCCACTAAAGCATAGCAGTTCAGTGGTCGTTTTTCTGCAGGGACTTCTAATAAGCTCTCTGCTATGGTTTAAACCTCGTCTACTTTCAAAGGAAAAAATATGTCGACTGCAAATCCACCACCTAATTTTCTTTCGGTTGTCACATTTTGGTAGAGGCTAAGCCAACTAAGGACCAACTATTTCACAGATTCTCTCTGCCTCGCTACTTCATCAGTGTCATAAGTAAAAGTAACATGCGCAAACTGAGTACTGTCTATTAATCATTGCCGATGCAGGCTTAGATTGACTCATGTTAAAAACTGACCGATGATGTCACCGACTATAATTTTGAACTTTGAGTACATATATAATAAAAAAAAGCCCCTAGTGTGATAATTTAATGTGAATTTCTACCAAAGTAACTATTACATATTACACACATACCACTACATAGTTAAAGCCAACTAAATAATTGGCACCTTCCGCTATTTTCTGTATTGGTAAAGTGTACTAGTAAAGAAGTTATCTTCAAACAAACTAGCTCTAACATTAATCTTATGTACAAATGTTATTCAATGTATGTTTTTCTTATGCAGTTCTCTTAAGACTCTTAGGTGAATTAGCTTTGCTAAGCATATTTAACTCTTAAGATATAGTAATGATCATATGTACTAACCTAAAGTAATTTTACTATCAACCAGCAGGCGTTTGAAGGAATTCACCTGACCCAATGATACAGCAATGTAAACAAACATTATAACATATGAAATGAGGATGGTAGCAACATCTGACTGGCTCTCCCTGTCCAACTCATCTTCAATAGATCTTTCTGAAGTAAAGGCAACATCCATAAACTCTGGTTTCTGCTTAGAAGTCCAGTTCTTCATAAATTCCACATACTCTTTTTCCCACACTTTGGCTGCTTCTACATGACTCTTATTGTGATAATTGTTGACAAGGAATGTTAGAATAAGGGCATCAGCTTTCATATAATCAGAATCTTTAGCTAGAGGCTGGCCAGGTTTAAGAAAGCCTCCGACAGCTATGGCTGGATCAACAGGGCCACCATAGGGACCTAAACAGTTCGGGTTGTAAGGGTTACGAGAACAGCCAATAAAGTGATCAAGATAATTCAATTCAAAACCATTGGGGTCTTCGTCTGTCTCTTCAAATTTCGCAATACTTTCATTGTAGTAGCCCCATATACTTTGGACGGCACATTCATCAACGTCAGTGTACTGAAAAATAAAATTGAACACAATAATTAAAAAATTAAGTACTACTACCACTTATTTATGCACTTAAAAGTATTTTAATGTTCAACATGAAATAAATCTTATAAAATTTGATAGTGATATTATACACTGTTTCAAAAGCCTAGAAGTGGTCACGTATTTTAGAAACCGCTTCATGAAAAATTCCTACAAGGGGGTTATTGAGGATGTACAAATCAATGATGGCATCATCAACGTGGCAAAGTTTACCGTTTTTGGGGATGAATAAATTTTTAGCGCGCTGGAATCTGAAAATCCTGAACAAAAGTTATACAGGCAAAAAAATTGCGAAGAAAACTTGAGGCTGTAGCCTGTGAGCCGGACCTTTTTTTCCAAAATTGTACCGATGAATCGTGGATGTTCCACTGAGATGCACGAACAAAACAAAAGTCAATGTGAGAGTTTCACAAATGATCGCCAGCTTGAAAGAAAGTAAAGATGCAAGCATCTGCAGGGGTGATGATTGCGACAGCTTTTTGAGCTGATGCATTCTTTGGACTGAGTACATACAGAAGGTGTCTATTTTTTATTTTTTTATTCACTGTGGCATCTCTGGCAATTAGCCCAATGTTTTGATTTTTATTTATTTTAAACTTCCTGACAAGGCCAACTTCCTGTTGGCCCGCCCGGAATTCGAAGCCAGGACCTCTCGCTTAGCAGGCCGGCATCTGACAACCTGTGTCACGAGGGCGCCAAAGGGGGCTACAAATAGTTAAAAAAATTAAAGTGGCTGTATGCCAAAAGAGGTTCTCTAATTTAGACTAAAAACTTTATTGCAACAGACAATAATTGCTGAATGCATAAGGCTCACAAAGTTCAAAAAGAAATCAACTAATGCAAGTTTGTTGAATTACGACACCCACCTTACAGTCCTGGCCTAACTCCATCAGACTATTACCTCATTTCTAAGCTGAGGAAACACTTGCCAAGACTTCAATTTTCTTGATGAAGAACTAAAAAGAAGTCATTTATGACTTTTTTTAGGTGATATGCCAAAAGATTACATTTTGTTTTTTCGGTTGACCTAGGTACCAACTAAATTGTATGTATTATTTAGGACGCAGGTACCAGACCGTAAAATCAAAATTCGTCAGTATGTTATGTGGTGTCAGTAGGTATCACTAGGTAGACCTAGGTAGCAACTAGGTGCAATGTATTTTTAGGCTACAGGTACCTGACCTTAAAATTAAAATTCGTCCAGAGTTATAACTAAGACATATTTTAGTTACTTAATGGATGTCTTATTGCAATGTGCAAAATCTGCTTCCATAAGTAGTAACCGGGATTCATACTAAACTATAAACACAGATAATAAAAAAGATACACAATCAATAATTCAAAATAAACAGCACTTTAGTTGGCTGACAAATAAAAAAATTATAGAACCATTTTTAAAGGATAAACGATTAATTTAAACTTCTGCCACATCAGTGTCATCAGAAGTGATGGGTCGTTATTTAATTGTTGGTTATTTTTAAACGGTTGTCCAGCCACAACGGTAACCACCAGTTGTGGATTTATAAAAATAACAGCTTACAAAATAACGCTTTTTACACTAAACTAGAATTCGGAGTCGTATCGTAACTAGGTTCGATGAATAAACATCGGTTTTCATCGGCATCTGTTAAATTTAACTATTTAACGGGATGAATGGACATGCGACTGGGAATGAAATAAATATGTATGGGTATGCTATGGAGTATAGAGCAGACTTTACTTCATAACATATTAATTAACAGGAAACACGTTATTTATACTCTAGTGTGCTCACTCTCGCTCACAGCTTTGGGAATGTAGGATACTATCGATCGACTATCCAGTTCAAAATAACAGCGAAATAACTGAAGCTGTTATTTTCAACGGTTATTATGAAATAATGCAAACGGCTTTAACTGTTAATAGAAAATAACGGTTTTTCCCATCATTAGTCATCAGATACATTTTAGCACTGCTGAGACACACTGTTTTATGAAAATCAGAAATCGGACAATGCTTATGTCAAGCTTAAAACCTGTGATAGGTACAAACGCAATCCACCACAATAAAATTTTAGATCTGATACTCATTTTGCCAACAGACTTAACTTTATCAGAGGTACATTAACTTATCTTCCGATTGAGACAACTTTCTTGGGGTTAAGGTCGTAAGATCGTAAGGTTAATAAAAATATTTGTAGGTTAGGGAACACAAAATGTTAAAGGTTGATCAACTAACAATTTATTTTGGAAACCTGACTATTTAGGTATAGGAACATAATGCCTCATTTGAAAGAAACTTTAATTGTCTTTTAGGATATTTGATAATATACAGGTGTTCCATTAAAAAAGGCACTTTTCACCAGCTTTGTATCTATTGGTCAAATCACAAAACGACCCTGTATAATGGAGAAGGAATTTCCTTAGACATAGCTAATATACGGGACATTGGTAAACTACACCCAAAATTTCAGCTCTCTAAGAAATCCAAATACCCCAGTAATAAACATTTAATTGAACCTACATTTTGTACAAAAAATAAGGAACACAATTTCTTGAAAACAGCTGGAGATAGGTATAGAGAAGTATCACACAAAAATTAACGGAAAGCAATAGTGACGCGAAAAATGCAACAACATACAAGATTAAACAGTTAAAATATCAAAGTTGTTGATACTTTTAGATAGATAAAGCAGACCAACTACCCAAGAAACCAAATTTTCAAAATAATCTTACATCCCATTCTCTATAAACGTCTAACCTACCAGCGACTGTGAGTTATCCTGTATATACAGTGTGTTTCACCTTAAGTGGCGACAATTCATTATTTCATAACAGGTCGGCTAATTAATTTAAACAAAAGTTTAAAAGAAAGTACTTCAAAAGCTCCACATCCTGGTAGGCAATATATTAAGATTTGCTTGTTTCCAAGGCCTACTACGTTAACAAATAAGACCCCATGACTAAAGCATATTAGGCATTTTTTTACGAAAAACAAACAAATAAATCTATCTATTGATTTAGGCACAACATATCATTTTGCAATGTATTACCCAATCTGGACTTTGATCGGACCAGCATGTTAAATTTTGGGAAGACACCACTCCATTATTTCTGAAACTGGCTAAGCGAAGATTGGAACTTGCGATAAGCACTGATAAGTACACTTGGAAAACCCAAATTACCACAACACATCATTTTAAAGACCTGACGATCGTTTCACTAACAAAGTTAACGTCGTCAGAGGATGAAAAATCATATTTCTGATCTTACCTATCAGTGCTCATCGCAGGTTCCAATCTTCACTTAGCTACTTTCAGAAATAATGGAGAGATGTCTTCCCAAAATTTAAGATGCTGGTCCGATCAAAGTCCAAATTGGGTAATACATTGCAAACGGGTATGTTTCGTATTTATTATGAATGAACTCTGTATAAGGTATACGAATGATATTGTGTGAATTGATACACCAGCTGACTCCTAATCCATTGGCAATCTAATATTCGCAAGGCACTCAGTAGCTTGTACACAGGGCACTCCAAAGAAGTCGATTTTTGCATTTTTTGCACTCAAGTTGTGAAGACTTGGTTACAATATTAAAACTTGGCGATTTGTGGTTTACAGATGTCCCTAAATCCATAGATATTTGTTTTTTTCATAAAAAAAAAGCCTAATATGCTTTAGTCATTTTTGGGGTCTTATTTGTTATTGTAGTAGGCTATGGAAAAAGCGAATCTTAAAATATTGCATACCAGGATGTGGAGCTTTTGGAGTACTTTATTTACGGATTTTTTTCTTTGAAAATCGGCCGACCTGTGATGAAATAATAAATTGTGGCCACTTAAAGTGAAACTATATATATATACATATATATATACATACATACATATATATATATATATATATATATATATATATATATATATATATATATATATATATATATATATATATATATATATATATATATATATATATATATATATATATATACTAAAGTTTCCATTTTAATTGCAAACAAAAGATAATATGAAATGACATTTTTTGTATGCCAGATAAGATTTCATTACTTATTCAAAGCTTACCTTTTGATCAACACTCCTCAATGGAGCAAAGCATATTTTATCAAAGCTATGGTCAGTACCCACGCCTATTTTTTTCACAGTTTTTACCAACTCTAAAACAATCTTTAGAAAATCTTCATTGAACACAGGTCCAAATTCCAAGACTCCATTCGAAGTATTGTGCAAAACGTTCGGTAATCCAACTGCTTTTATGATAATTTGTTCATTCCTATGAAAACATATACAGATTATTTAATCACTATAATATAACTAAATAAAATTTTAATTCAATTTGTCTTTATGTTGTTTTCAATATTATTTCTACATTTTCCCTCTCACTTACCTATAAAATGGCTCAAATTTCTTATCAAAGTAGTCCTTCTCTATCCTACTTCTGGAAGTGGGAGAAGCCCACAATTCCACAGGATCAGTAGTGATCTTTAACTTAAGTACACCATGTCCTAGACCCACGACAAGGCAGCTACCCAGAAAAAGCACCAGCCAAGGACGTTTTGCACACCATGTGCCCCAAACTGTGAATCCTCTCTCTAGATAGGTATCGGTATTGCTCCCCAATCGTTCTATGAATGTAGAACGTTGTGAAAGATCTTCACCTGGCATTTTGTTAATTGAATGAGTGTCCAGTTCATGACCAGTATCAGATGTTACACCTGTAGAATGTAGAACAGAGAAAGAATAAGATGACAGTTTGCAAGTTTTAGGAAAGTGAGATCAGTGTTGCCAACTGTGATGTTAAATAATTGTCTCGAAAATAAATGGACTACGAAAAAGAATTGTCTACGCTATTTTGTACACCAGGTCACATTCAACTCTCCTGTTTATTATTGTTCATATCTTACAGCAGATATGAGCCTGACAATCATAAACCAGTCACTGTATAGGAATTATGAACAAAATGCTGGTCTGGTTAACCAATTTTAGGGGTTAAAACAGCCCTTATGTACTTTTTTTGTTGACATACATTTATTAAGAATACATTACTTTTTTTAGAGTTATATCTCAATAAATGTAAAACACCTGTATCTGAAGTGTGCATATATTAAAATCTGATATTTGTTGCAATTCTTCATTCAAACCTAAGATTTTTTAAAGAATGTTATAAATATGATCAAAACTAAATATTTTTTTTTATTTGTATCTATTGGGTGTCAAAATTTGGACTTCCGATTGAATTTAGTAATAAACTACACTAAATACTTTAAATCTACTAGAAGCAGCCGATTTGGCCTAGTTTACAAAACAGCTAATGTTAAGTTGCCAACTTTGACACGTCTGTGATCGGATTCGTGTCCCAGGCAGGCCAAAATAAATTTGTTCATATCATCCATCCAACTAATGAACTTTCTATTATCCGATCTTGAAGTACAAATTTGCAGTGAATAATCTAATAGATGACCTCTTGCCAGTAATCCTATCTGCTCCTTTGGCACATGCTAACGGTCTTTTTCCAACATTTTCTATGATATTCCGTCCAATTTATCTTGAAGTGTTTCAGTTTCAAGATTGATTATGTCATCCGCTGCTTTTTTTGTTGACATACATTTATTAAGAATACATTACTTATTTTTTTATGGAGTTATATCCTAATAATTGTAAAACACCTGTATCTGAAGTGTGTATATATTAAAATCTGATATTTGCTGCAATTCTTTCCTTCCAACCTAAGATTTTTTAAAGAATGTTATAAATATTATCAAACCTAAATCAATTTTTTATTTATTTGTATCTACTGGGTGTCAAAATTTGGACTTCCGATCGAATTTAGTAATAAAATAGATTAAATACTTTAAATCTACTAGAAGCAGCTGACATGGCCTAGTTTACAAACCAGCTAACATCGAGTTGTCAACTTTGACAGGTCTGTGATCGGGTTCGTGTCACAGGCAAGCCAAAATAAATTTGTTCATATCATCCGTCCAATTAATGAACTTTCTATTATCCGATCTTGAAGTACAATTTTGCAGTGAATAATCTAATAGATGACATCTTGCCAGTAATCCTATCTGCTCCTTTGGCATATGCTAACGGTCTTTTTCCAACATTTTCTATGATATTCCGTCCAATTTATCTTGAAGCTTTTCAGTTTCAAGATTGATTGTCATCCGCTGTATGGCAGGTGACACCGTCCTGTTAAAAATCATACATTCTGGATATTCATACCCTCCAATTCTTTCCACAAATAATATATCATCATTTTCCTGTATTCACAGTAATTGCATCACCAGTTTCGTTATAAGTAGTAAGGATCAATCGCGCCTCCAACCCAAAAACCACACCACACAGTCACTTTCAATTCTCCAGTACCTCTCTTGGATTTTCCTCACCCAATATCCTACAGTTCTACTTGTTTATGTATTACAAATTACAAAATGAGCTTCCTTGCTGAACATTTTTTTTAGGCAAATCATAATTGTATTGACCAATTAAGAACCACAGAACAAACATACAGCATGGACAAATTATCGTTTGATTTTAATTGTTGGGTTAAACATATCTTGTCCCCTGTGGGTCCAGAGATGAAATAAAAGAGAAGATCTAAATAAAAACACTGGCGGGTTCGAGGCCGGACGAACCTAGGGGGAGGCTGAGATCTCTGGGTAGTGATTTACACCCGGAGGTTGAGGCCTCCACTGTGGGCTTCGATACAGACAAACGTCCTCACTTGGATGTTACTCGGGAGCAAAATTCCAGTGATACCGCGTTCGCTCAAGCGCCAGCGGGTGTTGGATCAGAACGAAACCGGAGGGGGCCAAGATCTCAAAGATGATGATGCACTTGGAGGTTGAGGCATCCACTGTGTGCTTCGAAACGCGCGAACAATCTCGCTTAGGTGATGCTTGGGAGTGGGATTCCGGAGGATATCGCCTTGACACGAGCACTGGCGGGTGTCTGTCTAGATTAACCCGGAGGGAAGCTGATGTCTCTAGGGGGAGATTACACATGGGGGTTAAGGTCCCCACTGTGAGCTTCAAAACGGACAAACGACACTGCTTAGATACTGCTCGGTAACGGGACTCCACATGATGCCGCCTTCAATCAAAGACTGACGGATGTCGGGTCCAGACGAACTCGTAGAGAGGCTTTCTCTTTTAGGGCTTCAAAACGGGCAAGTGATTTCGCTCAGATGGCAGTACACGTCAACAACGGGCAAAAAAAAGCCCCCAAAGGACACTACCATACCAACTTGCATCCTCAATAATATCGATTCCTGCAGGGAGCTGTATTTGATGGGAGAAATTTAGGCAATAAAGTCGTAACACTTTTTTTGCACATTTCGAAAGTTTGCATGAATATGAGTCTGACACACCAGTTCTTTTCTTCAAAGTTGTCTATATATCGCAGAAAAAAATGATCAAAGATTGCAAGCAATGAGTCTATAAATTTGAATTTCAAACTTAGGGCTATTACTCCACAAAATACACATAGTTGGCGCTTGCAACAGAAGATGGCGCTGGCGGCGAGTAGTTTACGCCCTGCCTGGTGTCACTGAAAGTTTTGCAATTAATCACAGGAACACATTCCACAAAACCAACTGTCAGAACTCATAATGATATGTGGAACGTGTTCCTGTGATTGGTCGTGGCTCCTCTGACAGCTGAAGGTGGTCATTTTAATTTTAATTAAAATATTAGAATGACTGATGACATTTATGACGGTAATGCAGGGACTCTGCTGGTAATACAAACGTATAATTTTAAGACGAAATCCGGACAAATTAGATGCTTTGAGACTAGTACCGCACAAACTACGGGCTTTCAAATGAGCATTTTGGAGGGTGAATTTTTATTTATTTATAAAAAATTTACGACAACGAAAAACATCAAAATTTTTCCATAGTTATTTGATTACCACCAGTAATTAATTTCTATACATCAAAATTGTGATTTTTGATTGTGTGTTATGACCCCATTAGACCTGAGCCACAATAGGTCGCGGTGGAGGGACTAGAATTGCTCACCCACATTGAACGTTTAAAAAACTGACAGTTTTGGGTTATCAGCAACACTAGCTCTTACTGTAGCAATGTTTTCTTCTGATCGGACATGGCGATTGTAAATATGTTGTTTGTTATTCAATGTTTTTCATGAGATTCTCAATAACTTTAACACATGGTGCAACATTGCTTCAGAAATGCGTACAGTACTTCCTTGTAGTTTCAGCAAAACATCTCCATTTTGGTAATAAGTTGTTACAGCAAATATGCGTTTTTAATGAAAAATCGTTCCATGATAACAAAGCCACAACTAATCACTAAGTTTTTACTTAACATCTGTCACTACAGTATAATATTCAATGAATATTGGTATAAATGGAAGCCAAATTAAAACGAAATGGCACATTTGGACACCCTATATAAAAAATGTTTATTGCTACAAATATTAGACATCACTTTTCAAAATTAAAGTTACACAAAAGTTTATGAGTACTAAATAAACCTACAGGACTATTAAAATAATAGTTCCTGTAAATTTTTTAAAAGTTTGAGGTTCAAGGCACTTGTGTATTTAAAATACAGGGTAAACTACCAACAGTTGGCAACACTGAAAAAAAGTCACATAAATTGTTTAAAGGAGTCTCTTTTGCAAACCTATAAAAATATTTCTAAGATAAATAACATGCAAACAAATGGTAGTTTCTTGATTTTATGATTTTTTAAAATTTTACTTTACATGCATCATTTCAAATTAAAACAATAAAATTTATTAGTAAATTACTACAATATGTGAACAACCAAAGTGAAAATAAAAATTTTAAACAAATATAAAAAATATTCTATACACTAAGTGACTAAGTGAAAATTGGAACCTGTGATTAGCACTGGTAAGTACACTTAGAGAACCCAGATCACCACAAAACATTTTTAAAGATCTGACGATCGTTTCAACAACAAAGTTAGCGTCATCAGTGGATAAAAATTCTAAACTATTTACTAAACATTGTGTTTACATTAGGTGTCAGGTAAAAGACGGCACCTTAGAGAGGAATCACAAACAAACTCTCTACGTTAAAGTTATTTGCTAAATCAGTTTCAAATCTAGTAATGAAAAGGTGTGCAATGAACAGAGAGAGGGTTGCCCACCTATGTGCCTTGAGTTTGTTGAAAAGACATATTGGTAAATTGAAAAATATTTTGTTTTATACAAAGATTTGTTAAAGGTAAAAAAGTGATTATTTTCCTAGAGTATGATTTCATTATGTGGACGATATTTTTGCAGCGTTTAACACAAACATATGCAAAGTAGACGATTTTACTGAAGACTGAACAGTCAATAAAATCTACTCAAGAATTAGAAATTTATTAATTAATTAATTGATTATTAATTAATTAAACACCCTTTCTAGATAGATTAGTTATTTTAAAAATAATGATTCTCTTGGATCGGATGTCCACAAGAAAGAAACCACCCCCCTATGTTACATTCTGAATGACTCACATCATACGTACACACAAAAAACGGCTAGTTCGATTTCTTTTAAAGTAGATATAGCAGAGAATAATTAGACTACATTAAGAACGTGGCTAAATATAACGGTAACTCGGTTTGCTTAGTGGAGAAATAAATTAATAGACACAAAACAAAGAAAATGTTAGTAGAATCCACAACATTCAGAAAAGATAAAGTAGACAAAAAGTTTGTCAGCTTACCATTTAAATCGCGAATCACAAGGTGTCTTAATAGCATTTTTAAGGAAGCTGCAGCTAACTTTTTCGACAAAAAATAATTTAAAAAATTCGTAATATAAAAAATACGGGTTAAGCCACTAAAATGGCAGGTATCTACGAAATAAGTTGTAAAGATTGCAATTGGGCAAACTAAAAGAACCTTCGAAACCAGATTTAAGGAACATCTGGCACAGCTGAGTTACAGTACTTTAGACAAGTCATTCGTGGCCCAGCATATTTGTGATAATTACCACATAGATAAAGAAAACCGGTGAAATTAGATGCCAACGAGAGTATTTATATATCTACGTCCATAAACAACAAATATTGTTTAAATAGAGCTCCGCCACCCTTAATAGTTCACTGTTCGCACTGTCTCTTTGATAAAAAAGATGCCGAAACTGTGTGGTAACAATAGAATTTTGAATCCTGGTAAAAACATAAACATATAAAGTTTGTTTGTGGTTTCTTTCTCTCAGGTGCGGTCTTTTACCTAATACCTAATATAAACACAATGTTTCGTAGTCTAAAATTTTACATCCTCAGAGGATGCTAACTTTGTTAGTGAAACGATCGTCAGGTCTTAAAAATGTGTTGTGGTGATTTGGGTGCTCCAAGTGTACTTATTCCAAACAGAGTGATTCACGCTACTGGTTCATTAATTTTTTTTGCATTTACAATAAAAATTATAATCTAAAAGTTTCAGCATATACCCGTTGGATGTCAATGTTTTAAACAAGAACCTCCATCACTATAGCTCACCTGGTTATACTATAAACCGCATTAAAATTTTATATAGAATAGTCTGTATATTATTTTACTTTCTTCGTCCTCAAAAAATTTGAGGTAATTTTGTACTGACCATTATGTCCCTATGATTATTTCTGAGAAAATTCTTGGTTACCACAATTTTTGAGAGATAAATGGCCCCATACAAACCAAGATATCTCTTAAAATGATCAAGAATCTTAAATTTTACAAGACGGTTAAGAGAAAGTCAAAGTAACTGTTGCAATTGGAAAATCTTGGAAAAGAAACAAAGGTTGTGCAGAAACTTGGTTCAAATTTTATATCAAAACATGTCTAAAATCTTGAAATTCTCAAATGGAACACCTGCATTTTATCAGATAATGAGATGGCAAATTGTCTATCGAACTACATTAGACTTCTCTATACATATTTAAACAGTTCTTGTGTTATTATCACTTTTTTTCTTTAATTCAGAGCCAATTCATGCGAATAAAATTAACAAGATGAAGATTGGCAATATATATATATATATATATATATATATATATATATATATATATATATATATATATATATATATATATATATATATATATATATATATATATATATATATATATATATATATATATATATAGTATTTTCTTGAATTTGTATTCATATTAGGCAAAACATTTCTTAGATCTACTTGTGAAGGTACACAGCAATTTAACAAGTCATGGAAAGGAGGGAAAACAAATTTACAAAAAGTAAAGAGTAATTAAATATAAATGAAGACTTTTTCTCTGCTTCATAATTGTTTATTTTTTTCTTTGTAACCGGTTGCGCCGCTTTACGACACCATCAGCCAGGAAAAAATAAAACTAATTTATATGCATACACATTCATGACAATTGTAAATAAAAAGCTGTTGCTATTTTGTGGTATTTTGATCAAATTTGTTTTTAAAACAATATAAAAATTACTTATAATGTCTCTAAAACGTCTATGTGAAGTATGTCAATATTTAACATGAAAATAAAGTCATATAATAACAACCATAACAATAATTATATTTCATTCCTAAACATCACACAGTCTGGGATGGACATAATCAAATACTCAATGAAAGGCTTTCATTGAGTATTTGACAATAATTATACTAATAAATAACCAATTAACAATAACAGCAATAAAATCAGGTTTTACACAATGAAGATATTGACATGCATTAACTTATTACATTATTACAACTATTTTTAATATATCCATTGAATCAGTCTGCTCATTTAAAACAAGGCAGTTGCTGGAGTATGTGCTTTTTTATCTCCAAGGTTTTAAGAAAGTCAAGTTTGCGCTTGTCATTATAAAAATTTTGTGGTTCTTTGTTATCAAAATACCACAATATAGCAACGTATTTTTATTTACAGTTGTCATGAATGCAGATAAATAAATTAAAATTTCTTGTCAAAACCAGTTACAGAGAAGAAAATAAGAAATTGTGAAGCCAGAGAAAGTCTCTATGTCTGTATTTAGTATGAAACAGTTTCAGCATGTAAAATGTCTTCATATACCTTATAGGTGACCCTATCAAACAATACCATTATAAAAACATCGAATCCAAAATATTATTGGAAGCACACATTGTGTTTAATATGAAGATTGCTACTTGCCCAGTGGTGTAAATTTTTTCGGTTACACTCCATATTGCGGTAAACTTTGAGCCTTGTCTGTACATATTATTTTCAAGAGGGAGGTCTAATCTTGTTGAAGTTTAGTTAACAGTTACTTGAACAGGGATATATGAATATGGGTGGTACTTATGACCATCACAATCGTTTGGGCCGAGGGGTAAGTTACTTTCAAATCAACTAAAACAGCCTCTATAGATGAATCCAGGTGAGCCACAAAATAAGACATGATAATAATTTCATCGCTTTCAGCTTGTCATCAGATTCGAAACTTGCTTAGCGAATTTAAAGTCTGGACGTAGAAAGATAAATTTTACTTTGTTCGTGGAAGGTAATTTGGAATATCTTTCGTTGAAAGTATGGCAAGCCCTGCTTACTATTTTATTAAGTTCTCCATGGACTAAAACTAGATCCAAAATAACTATAACAATATAACCACTCAATACACTATCCATTTGTGATAATCAAACTAAATAGCTAAAAGTTTACAAAAACCGGATGAACAAAACTTAAAAATGTGAATTTGTTTTCCATGGTCATCTGATCGAAAATTTGCTTAGTATCGAGAAGTTATATTTTGCTCACAAATTGTGCTCGGTAGGTATAGGCAAACTTAATCTAGTTTAATAAAAATTCAGATTTGCCATCAGATTATTAGTATGAACATTGCACTAAGTTTCTGAACAGCTTTGTTTTTTTTTTTTTGGTATGATGCGATTCATGTGCCTGGAAAAGAGTTAAATACGGATGTAGTTATAAATACAAGGTTATTTTAAAATCTTATGAGAAATCTGTAAAGGTAATAATATACAGGCTGTCGAATTTAAAATAACATGGTTGTTTGAGGTTTCCAGAATAACCAAATGTACCACCATGTTGAAAATAGTTGAGAAGACTAACATTGGCTAGGTACATGCGGAAAATTTCCAATTTAAATTCTCATTTGCATGAATCACCTAGTATTATATTGTGACATGCTTAACTAATATTATTTTGTTTTTCTAATGGTACACTACATTTAAAAGTGCTGTTTGTTTGCCGAGGTGTTGTTCCAACTTTACACTTCAAATTTTCATTAACTGCAACATCAACACTAGACAGACTTTTTGGAAAACATTAATTGATTTTTTTTCTTAACCATACATGACAGTTGTAAATAGTTATCAGAACCATAAGTACCTTTCCAATGTGATAAGATGCTACAATAAAATGGTGTAGAATCAAAAGAGACTCCTTAATACATAAAAACATTTACTATTCTAAGACAACCTTCACCGTTCACACCAGTGCAATATAAACAGTGAAGGGAATGTTACAGCTAAAAGCATTCAAGCTCCACAATGTTAGGGTGATAAATGTTGTCATTTTAATGCTAGTAAGACAATGTTAATAAAAACAGACCAGTATAGAAACAAAGCGGATATCTGAAGTGACACACGCATTCAATTTTTACTTGGAAATTGCAGACTAATGGAGGAGACAAGTGCATCAAATTACTAGGTCAAAACTTTACAATTATTATCTATACAAATTGAATTTGAACATTATATATATATATATATATATATATATATATATATATATATATATATATATATATATATATATATATATGTTCAGAAAGATTTCTGCGGTCTTTAATGTGAGACATACTTGGTTCTCAGGTTAAACTGCGTCCAGAATTTATGAAAACTGTATGTTTCGGCTCGTATCTTGGAGCCATTTTCAAGAGGTAAAGGAAATATGTAAGGACACTCTAAGGCCTCAATCTGCCTACTCCTTAGAGCGGTGGACAAAGGTTGGTTGGGTTGTTGTAGCTCGATTACGGGGCCTCAATCTGCCTACTCCCCCAATCTCGCCGGAGATCGTCTGTGAGGTCTCAGTGTGTTCAACCCTCTCTCTGAGGCCTCACAGACAATATCCAGCGAATTTGGTAAGTAGGCCCGGTAGTCGAGCTACAACAACTCTCTCTCTCTCTCTCTCTCTGAGGCCTAGGGTTGAACACACTGAGATCTCACAGACGATCTCTGGCGAGATTTGGGGAGTAGGTAGATTGAGGCCCTGTAATCGAGCTATAACTACCCAACCCACCTTTGTCCACCGCTTTAAGGAGTAGGCAGACTGAGGCCTTAGAGTGTCCTTACATATTTCCTCTTGAAAATGGCTCCAAAACAGGAGCCGAAACGTCGAGTTTTCATAAATTCTGGACGCGGTTCAACCCGAGAACCAATTATATCTCATATATATATATATATATATATATATATATATATATATATATATATATATATATATATATATATATATATATATATATATATATATAATTAGAATAATGCAATAATTAAAATGTTATGTTTTGATTTCAAATAAACTTAGGTATTTAGAGATAAATGATGCATTTTTCTTGGGTGTACAGTGTGTAATTTTACCGCTTTTTATACAAAAACCACTGAATTTCTAGTGACTTCATGTTAAGACAGTTATTTGCTACCAAACATTTTTATATACCTATTTATACAATTCTTATATACCCAGGAAATAAGATTTTCGAAATGTTGCACCCCATCTTAGTTGGCCGAACCATGTAAAGTCTGTAATATGTGAGAATTATAGTCCAAGGATATGCAGATGATATTGTCATAACAGTAAAGGGCAAGCACGATGCTGTAATATCCAGCCTAATGCAAACAGCCCTAAATATAGTAAGGAACTAGTGTGAGACAGAGGGACTTAATGTCAATCCTGATAAGACTTATCCCATTCACGAACAGAAGCAAACCAGATCTAAAAGCTCTCAGTCTGAATGAAATCTTGATCTTCTTAGATCAAAAACTGAACTGGAACACACACTTGGAAACAACTATTTCGAGAGTCACAATGGAATCTGGGCATGCTGTAGATTCGTAGGAAAGACATTGGGGGCTGACTCCCAGGATGGTATACTGGATATACCAAACTGTGGTTAAACATATGCATTTATAGTATGGTGGTCAAAAACAGAACAAGCCTCAACACACAAAGCAAATTGCAAAAATCGCAGTCTTGGAATAACGGGAGCTATGGCAACATGCCCTACAGCTGCAATAGAGGCAATGCTGAATCTTATTCCAATGTAGATATGCATGAAAATTGAATTAATTTATACACACTCATGACAACTTTAAATCAAAATTCGTTGCTATGTTAGGGTATTAAACTGGACTTCATAGTTCCATTTAACGTGGTCATAAGTAACTGCCATACATGGGACAGAGACAGTGAAAGGCTGACAAACAACTCATCTGTATGGTATACAGATGGGTCTAAACAAATGGAGGGAGCAGGACTGGAAATAAGAGGACCTAACTTTAGACTTGTTTGCTATAAATCGTACAGGAGTGCATACAAAGGAGACTCGGAAATAGGGAGATCTACATCCTGTCAGACAGTACTAAAGACTGAAATCTTTCAGAACCGAGTCCAAACTTACCTGGGGTTGCAAAAATCCTTGAAGCAACTGGCTACGAACAACAAAGTAACTTTGATGTGGGTACCAGGGCATAAAGGCATTGAAGGAAATGAGGATGTAGGTAGCCTTGCAAAAAGGACAGCAACAACACCATTCTATGGTCCAGAACCATATTGTGGACTAACAGAAAGCCATGTAAGAAATAAACTTTATACTTGGGAGAGGAACCAAATGCTGCCATGTTGGAGGAAAACGCCATGCTTAAGACAGGGAATATGGTTCATCACTGCACCAACGGAGAAGCCTGAACTGTTTCTTAAATTCAATGGGAACGACTTGAGAATTATCAGAGGGCTTTTCACAGGACACTCCCCAGTAAGGTATCACCTTAAGGTCACACAGGTAGTGTGGGAGCGCATGCAGACTGCACTGAAAGTGGTGGAAGGTTGATCAAGGGCTCGAGGTGAGCCCCCAGAAAGCAACCGTCGTGCGGTTTACGAGGAGGAGGAAGTGTGACAGCCACAGAACTCTCACGCTATACGACAGGAGCGTTCCAATGGCCAGGGAGGTAAAATATCTTGGGGTCGTATTGGACTCTAAGCTAACCTGGAATGGTCACATTGGAAAAATACTGCGTAAGGCAGTCATGACCTTAGCCGTCACTAGGCGGCTATATGGAAAAACGTGGGGACTAAGACCTAGTATGGCCCACTGGCTGTACACAAGGATGGTCAGACCATCGTTAACATATGCGGCACTGGTCTGGTGGCCTAAGGTGACACAATCCAGTGCCAAACAAAAACTAGGCAATATCCAAAGGATTCCTTGCTTAGGCATCACAGGGGCCATGTCTTCAACCCCAACAGCCGCCATGGAGGTGTTGCTGGATCTGCCCCCCTACACTTAGTTAGTATGGGGGAGGCCAGGCTAGGACTATACAGACTAGCCTGCAATGGTAGACTGAAGATCAACCCAGGCTTCAGGGGCCACTGTAAAATTCAGATCGTGAAGAAGCCCATGCTTGAAATGAGGTCAGACTTCGCGAGCCCGCGAATGTGCAGGGAAAACAACTTTACAGTGGAAATCCCCGACCGCGAGGCATGGCGGGAGGAGACGCCGGGCATACCACGGGACGCGCTCGTCTGGTTCACGGACGGATCCGGCGGGGAGCGTGGGACGGGGGCAGGTGTTTACTCGGAAGGACCGAGGGTAAGTCATAGTATTTCCCTCGGAGCCCATGCAACGAGTTGGTGTAGATTTCACTAGACAATTTTAATTTACATAATTTCACTAAACATAATTTTAAATAATAAAATAATAATTAATAGACATAATTAAAGTTTGTGTAGATTTTTATACCATCTGTAATGAAAAAATCGGAAGATTTTGGATGAATAACGTGAATCAAGTCGGATACATAAGCTAGAAATAGCAAGGGCACAAGAACTGACCCTTATGGTACCCCAATTTTGATTGTATACAAAGAGCGGTACCATCCTCCCGATTTTATTTAAAACTGCCTCATCAACAAGAAAGCTTCTACCCAGTACAACAGATGTCTGCGGATACCTTGATCTTCAAGTTTGTGGAGCAGCTTCCGAGTAGTAGGCACCTTATCTAAGGCTTCTGAGAAATCTATATAACTGTCGGTAGGTATAGTTTGGTCAGGTAATCTGATCCAGTCGTCAATGCAGGAGAGAAGGTTGTTGATTACCAATGTGCCTGGTAAAAATTGATCTTGATTATCAGGAATTAGGCCAGTTCCAAAGGCACACAGCTCCTTGCATATTACAGCCTCCATGAATTTGCTGGCGATGGCCACTCAAAGATCTGTGAGTGAATTCAAACAGGTGGAAGGATACTGGTGGTGGATTCGTTAAAAAAACAGTAGGAAAAACAAGCGTCAAAAACTTCTGCTGCTTCATAATCAGTAGCAGACAAAGGTTTCTAAGCAGTGGCCATTGCACCCTATACCTTCGAGACGAGCGAATGTGTTTAAACAAATTCTTTCTGTTTTTGTTCTTCGCTATAGACTCCTCATTTTTTTTGGTGTTTTTTAAGTTTGAATAAAAGTTCTAAATATTGTCTATGATTTCGAAAGTCCACAGGATTCTTTGAGTGATGAAATTTGTGCCATAAATGTTTCTTGTGCTGCACCATTTTTAATATTTCTGGAGATATCCAAGGTCTTAGATGATTTAGACTGACAATCTTTGTGCGCGTGTGTTTCGATATTATTTCAAATACTTCTTGGTGAAAATTTTTCTACATTTCATGAGTGTCATCGTTACTGAACAAAAAGAGCCAGTTAACAGTAGCTAGTTCTGCAAAAACTGATGTGAAGTCGGTGGCGGATTGTTTCACAGGTATGATTTTCGTTCATTGTGAAGAGAACGTTAAGGTAATGTGATCGGAGATCCCCACTGGCGGACCGACTTCCTATGGTGTTGTTAGCTCAGTCTTATTAATGATATATTTAGATATTTATTTATCATTAAAATTAATTTTACAGTGCACACACATGAAATCCCGAGCTTGTATAATGTCATATGTACAAACTATAATTTTGTCTAGACCTGGACAATAACAACCATGAAATTAATAACTCAAGGAATTTTGACAGCTCTCGAAGTCTATCAGATTTTTCTTCATGCAAGTACTTTCCATCCATATGGTTACCTCACGATTTTAAGGGTTTCTTTAACCACGAAAGATTATATATTTAAGATCAAAAATGTTAAAATTACACAGTTATCAAATAAATTTAGAGTTTTTAAAAACATTTATTTATTATATATATATATATATATATATATATATATATATATATATATATATATATATATATATATATATATATATATATATATATATATATTCAAAATAAATAGTCCGTGGTAAGTTGCTGTATACTTAAAGTCATAAAAGAGGTGATAACAAATTGGAATAAAAACAACTTTTTCCTACAAAACAAAAAATTGTAAATTACTGATTTTTAGACTACACTAGTATTTATAAGCAATATTTCTCCAAATTTTAAATTTCTTTAACTAACTTTCCTAATTATTTAGAAAAAAACATTTCAGGGTGGTTCCCTTTCATGATAAATATAGGCTATAGGTAACTTGCTTTAAATTGTCATATTTTTGTCTCAGTAAACCTTGGTAGAACGTTGCCCCAACGTTTAAGGGCATCTGTATGGAAGGGTTGCCCAACAGAAAAAAAAATATTTTAGAAGCAAAGAAAACACTATAACATGTAATAAAGTTAACGTCATTTTTTTTACACAACAATATTAGATTATGATCCCAAACTTTTTAGATCTATATTTAGTGGTGATAGTAATACTTTTCTTAAAATTATAACACAACCAATTCAAGAAATATTCTATGTTTCATAACAATTTTAATTTTAATGTACTTGCCCCTCTCCATAGTGACCTATTAAATACAGAACATACATTATATCGTTTAAAAATTATAAGTTGTTTGTCATACTATCTGCTTAAATTATTTATGAAAAACTATAACTAAGGTGATATGTACATTAGATACAAAGCTATTCATAAGGCCAAACACACATACACACAGAAACAATGAAAATGCAATGAATTTGTAATTTTTGAACATGAGCGATGAATAAAACAGTAGTCCAGAGACAGACATGCAAAGCCAACCAGTTATCAGCCAGTCCTGAATCCATTAGAGAAGTTATGGAAATGATTATTTTTAGGTGCAGTAAGAGTTCGGTTTAGCGAAAATGAATGGTTCATACTAGAAACGATCTTCCCATAATCCACCGTTATAATAGTTAATAGAAGTAAAACAGCTTTAATGGAAACGGTTAGTTGTGTTTTTTATTCTAGAGGAAAAAATAAGATGTAACTTTAATTTTGACAATCAAACAAAAAAGACTAAAGGTTTTTTAAATTTTAAAGTTAAAGCACTTTTTGTTGAGGCAAATGTAGTTTAAGTATTTTTATAATTCTGTAGACTGATCTACCAATAAATATTGACAAAGTCTATCTTTTCTGTTCTGATTCAAAAGGCAATCAACCACAACTCTTCCAATTAAACTACCTCAAAATGCAAAATTAATGTGTCTATTATTTTAAACCTTTTTTGAGTACAAAATGCCCAACAAAATAGTCAAATGGCTCAGTAAAACTAGTTTCTTATTTTTTTATTTTAAAATAAATATTAAACATTCTAATTAAATAGCTTAAATATGTGATTCCTAAAACAAGTAAGAAACAAAAAAACTGAAGCTCATCAGTGTGCCATATCTATGATCGTCAAACCGCACCTAATACAAATCGGTTAAATATATTCAATTAGAAGAATGATAAGTATGACATTTCTGCCACTTATATTAAAGTTAAATCAAGATTTTCAAATATTTTTACAATAAAGGTTGGGATTGTAGTCCATCCACAATTTGGTAGTGTCTGAGACATGAATAAACACTTTGAATGCCGCGTTGGGTAGCTTCAGGACAAATTACTTATGTTTCAGCTTGTATCGTTGCTCTCAAATCTTCTAGTGCATTGGATCTATTTATGTACATCTTATTATTCAAGAGCCCCAGTATAAAAAGTCTAGAAGGGTCAAATCAGATGATTGATATGATCACTCGATAGCTTCTTAACAGCCTACCCCTCTAGTACGCTCTCATTTATAAACAAACTTTGAAAATTTCACAATCATGTATTAAAGCGGAACAACATAAGTTTTATGCCAAAAACTGACAAAAAATGTGTTATAATATATTGAAAACTAAGGCTTAAACTATGGATATCTCTGCTCAGGGTAACAAACATCCTTATCTATCATTCATAGAGAAATGATTGTTTAATTAAAGCTTATAGAATCAGCAATCAGAACCCTCAATAGAAAATGTCTTCATTTATAATTGATTAATAAGAACTTAGATAGTCCCTTAGTATCGATCCTTATAGACGACACTGAGATCTACATCACCTCAGACAGTCAGGCAGAACCAAAGACTCTGAAATATTTTAAAACCGAGTATAAACTGACCATGGACTACGAAAATCATTTAAGCAACTGGTTATGAACAACAAAGTAACTTTCATGTGGGTAACAAGAAATGAGGAAGCAGATAGCCTTGCAAAAGGGCTAGCAGCAACATCGTTCTATGGTCCAGAGCTCTATTGTGGACTAACAAAAAATACATGTAAGAAATCAACTTGATAGTTGGGAGATGGACCAAATGCTGTTATACTGAAAGAATACGCCAGGCTTAAGGCAGTCAAGACGGTTCATCACCATATAAACCAAGGAGTCTGAACTGAAGTGTTTCTTGAATTGAACAGGAATTACTTGAGAATAACACGACTTCTCAGAGGGCACTCCCCGGTACGGGATCACCTTATGAAGATGAGTAAGGTGGACAGACTGAGTGCCAGCTGTGTATGGAGAGTGACGAAACAGCAGAGCATGTGCTGTGTTCCTGTCCGGCTGCGGACAGGACAAGACACCTGCTCTTTGGCAAGACAAAGCATGCTCCAGAAGATCTGGATCAACTTTCGCCCACAAAGATTATCGAGCTCTGCGGGAGCTTGGCTTTGTTGGGCGAAATATAGACTATTAGGCGTGAGCCACAATAGACCTTAAGGTCGTAGTGGAGGGACCGGTATGGCCTACTCACAATTTAACCTAACCTGACCTAAGGTGGACAGTGAAAACTGCAGTTACTGCACTGAATCAGCAGAAACAACAGAACATTTGATATGCGACTGCCTGGCTCAGTTCTGCAAAAGGCTTAAATATCTTGGAGAGGTGACTTTAGCACCCCAGGAAATAGGTAAGATCTCGATCATAGCAACTGTCATGTCATTCCGTCTCTTTTTTGTTTTTTGTAAATTGTAACTTCATTATGAATAAAATAAATCTTAAAACTCTACTCATTGACCTACATATAACTGGTTTTCTACCTTTCCAACTTTTGTTATCTATTTTACTAAACCATTTAATAAAAAATTACTTTCATAACACAGTTGCTGTGATAGAACTCTTTTTCCTAATGCAATCTACAATGGATGAGTAAATTAAATTTTGCCTAAGTAAAATTTTAAGATTCTACACGAAACATGGATATTGAAACCAAATTAATAAGAGTATTTCTGTGCTTTAATTAATAAAGATGAAAAAAAAAAACACAAACAAAAGGAAGCATAACTTTTCTTAATCTGCATTTATGTAGCATAAAATGAAGAATTAGAATTAGGCAAAATTTGAAATAACCATAAGACATTATACTAACACATTCATTTACTGTAAATCTTTTTGGCTATCTAAATGATTATACTCTTGGTAATTTTAGACTGCCACTACCGACCCTGGAATGTTTTGGTTGAATTTTAAACCATTGAGCTGTAGTCAAATTAATAGTGCAGTAGAAATTATGTTAAAGGTGGAACTAATTGCAACACAAATGATTCTTGTTGAAAATTGTAGGTAACACGCTCCTAATCAACATATGAAAAGCCTGGACGCAGCAAGTGCGTTATGGTAGTGAATATTCATAGAAATGATCTGGCACAAAATATTTTATTATAACTTTTTTTTCTTGTAACATGAAAATCTAAATTTTGGTGTATAGTTTACTTTTTATATCGTAAACCTACCTAACAAATTTGGTTATCGTAGCTTTTTTATTTTTTAAGATAAAATGTCTTTTTGGATGAAAACTCAAAATTTTTCCGGAAAACCTCGTCCAATTTTCCTGACTAACGAACTTATCCAAGCCATTTATAAAAGGAAGGTACATGCCAAATTTTATCAAAATCGGCCGATTATTTTTTGAGTTATCGGTAACATATAAAAATCAAAACTGACCCTGGATATGGGTTCTAGGGCTCATTTGCAAATTTTTTTCAAAATTCAAAAGTCGGGATCTCCCCATTAGTGAATTTTTTCTACGAAAATTCACTAAAAATATACATTCATTCTGTCACGCAAAATCAAGGTTTATAGATTAGATAGGTTGTCTGGTAACTCTGGACCAATCAGAGAGTGGAGCGGAAATACGTCACATGAATTCCGAATTTAAATCTAGTGGAATAATAGTGCATTGAATATTGAAATAAGACGGCATTTTAAATGTTCGTCTTAGAAAATCATGTTCTTTTTTAACTTAAAACAAGATTAACTATTTTTATTAGAAGACTTTTTTCACATAGTAACAGAAAGTATTAAATTTTAGGACATTAATCGATTTCAAATTAGCGGATTTAATTAATTGGTTTACCTTGAAAAGGATTTTTAAAAATCATTATTACTTCTGAAATTATAAATTCATAATGCCTCAAATTGGACAGAACGTTTTTCTTTTAAACCACAACCTAGGTTTTAGTCTTTTTTATAGTTTACGTATTTTACTGGAGATTGCTCAATTGTTAACATGCAACTAATCACAATTAGTATATTATTTACATTTATAATACTTGGGTAGGTATGTATTTTTACACATACAAAATAGTAGATTTATAATTTTTACAATCAATTTTTAAGCAAAAAACTTGTTGATGAAAAAATTATACCTAGATGACTCTTTATTTACATCTTAGATGCTTACATTATGCTACATTATATTACACCTTTACCTGATGCTGTGAGACTAATTTTGAGTTTCTTTATTATCTATTTCAGGTAGGTAATCTTTGTTTTGAGTGAAGAAATCATCATAAGAAAAATGGAAGAAGAAACCTGATTGTTGTGTTCTAATGTGCTTTGTGACGATACTCCCTATGGCTCATTAACAGCAAAATGCTTGATATGAATGATCAACGTGATAAATTTCATGAACTTTTCAATCCCATGCCTACATGTGCTTTAACAGCAGTACATACAAAATGTCGACGTGTATACGTTAATCCTATCAAGATTGAAAGTGATATAAAACTGAACACATCGCAAGATGATATTCCTTCGAACAGTTTAATGATGCTAATATGGACTTTCATGTTCAGTAGTTTGTAAAAACTCTTGTGGAAAAGACTGTACAAACACAGGAAACGGTTTTGATTAAGATGAAGATGAGATTCGATTTTGGTGAAAAAATAAATAGGATCTTATATTATAAAAACCACTTAGATTAGTAAAAAGATGCTTTCCAATACTGCAAAAGCTTTCAGTTTTTCGGTCACTATTTTGTTATTTTCTTCCATTTTTTTTTAAAGCCAATATCCTATTCTTTTTCAGCATAAAATTTTGTGTAATTTGATCACACGTTTTTTTATAGAGATTTTTTAAAAATTGTATTTCAAGATGGCGAGAAAAAAAAGGGGAATTTTGCGCAACAGTGTGGATGTATATTTTTAGTGTGTTGATTAGGAGCATGTTACCTATCATTTACAACAAGAATCATTTTTGTTGCAATTAGTTCCCTCTCAAGCGGTTTTTCACTTATTTCTACTGCATTAATACATTAAAATATGTAAGTACTACATTCTTAGTTTAAATTTTATGATTCCTAAAGTCGCAGATTGCACAAAAAATTACTTTTAAATAGAAAAAAAAACTTAAAAATTAACTACATATCCTGCTGATTAATAAAAGTGATAATCTGGCAATTTTAGAGAGCACCGACTAATGTACCAATGTTTTCATCAAAACTTTTTCTTTCCGCTAAACCTTCTCTTAATCTAAACAATTATATCAAAGAAAATAGGCAACATGTTTATTCCATCTACAATGCATTTGGATCGTACATGGTTCAGTCATGCAGGCATGAAACGAACTACATGTGACTGAATAAAAAGTGCACATAACTAATAATCAACATAATGTGTAGATGGAACAAATAAATGTATTGTTATTTTTTACATATTGACACATCTAATGTCAACGTAACAAACTAGGGTTGTGAAAGGAGGACAGATGCTGGAGTGGAGGGTACTAGCAACATACTAGATCTTTTAGAGTCCTGTTGCAAGGGGCTATCCTCAGAATCAGAGCCGGAATGAGCATGCGCCCCCGAAACACCAGCCAATCGTCTGCCCAGTTCAGCACGCATCTCCTCGGCACCGTGATGCCCCCGCTTCATCAAGCCCACCGCTGGAAATATACAAGCCATTCGCTCACTACTTTCATTTGCTGCCTCAACTATGTCTTACACTTAATATAATATTAACAGCACATACATATAAAAGGTATTTTAATCAATGAGTATTAAGCTTCCAGCCCTAATTATAGTTCTTTCCATCTCTCATGTTTTCAGTCAATGGGAAATAATGGTTCTTTTAATTTTTAAATTCAAATTTTTAAGGTTGTTTATGCACGGCTTTGTGAAAACATTACATGATTTGTTTATGCATGTTTCATTATTTGCTTACAGTACAACAATCAGTAATATAATGTAAAAAACAATGTTGCTAAGCATATGCAAATTAATAATATAAAAGGAATAAAAAAGAAGCAACATCTAGTAAATAGGCTACACGATTATTTCTCAAAACCAGAGTGAGACTTTAAAATAAAGTTACCCAACAAAATTAGCAACATAAAGATTAAATTTAATAGTCAAAATAAAATGAAAAATGTAACAGTATTTGCAAGGATCACAAAAATGACGGGAGATGATAAAAACAATATAAAGGCCAATTTGAATATTAAATACAGGCGTATAGGGTTTCCTTATTTCTTCAATGATGCTCAACTAAACCCAGATTTACATTTACAATGTCATAAAGGGCAAATTGGTTGTAGAACGAAGCATTTGTGAAGGTAGAGAAAAACCCTATATGTCGATATTAAGTACAGAACGGTTTTACTAAGTTAGGGCAATCAGAATCAATGAATTCAACTGTAATCCTATTTCGGTTCGCCGATGAAAGGTGTGAAATCTAAGTACAAGTGTCTGGCTTTCGTTGCTTTTGTGGGGTATCTCGGTTCAGAGTTCTACTTTTTTTTGTGAAACTAATGATGAAATCAAAACTGACATGGCACACTTTGGTATTCAGCTACAGGGTGATTTTGAAAAGTTGTCATTTTTATGCACCCCCTGTGTTTCATTTATGTGATGAAATAATAAAAGTGTGAAAAGTAATTGTAATAGATTTCTTTAGGTAGAATTCAATGATGCGAATAGTTTTTTCCTCTTTCTATTAAGCACATATTTTGTGATCCAAAACAAGCATATGATATGATATGGTTTTTTAAATGAAAGACCTGTATATTCTTTTCATTGAATCCGGCTCATGGAGAGTTTTTTAAATATGTATGGTTATATATAGCTAATCAGCAGAGTAAATTGCATTTTTTGTGTTTCCATAGTAGGTTATAGACAGTGAACAGGTTTTTAAACACAATAGATCAAACGGCTTTTGTTTAATTTTAACTTTATTTATCTCATCTTTCTACAATGATCTTACAAAGAACTTACCTTAGTTTACATTTTATTTGTTTCTGGTGTGCCACAGAAAATAAAAGATAAAAGATGCTATAATTTATTATATATTTTTTAACAAATACTAATTATTTTATGTCACACTAAAAGCATTTCATTTCAAATAATTTTGTTACAAAAATTTTATTTTGATAGTATGAAACTATGAAAACATAAAACCTAAATATTTAACACTAAATTAAAAAAAAATACAAATAAATAATTCAGATATATAAACATATTGCTCAAACTGATTTGCATTATGTTCTATGCAAGTTTGGCGAACTTTCCTTATTCTAAGCGCTTAAGACGATAGCGAGCCTGGCCTCTTGATTTCTCCAGCCCAAAACTCACAACAGTAACACCATATTTAGATAATTTGTTTCCTGATCAGTGGATATGCCACCACGTTCCTCTAGGGTGGCCACCCAGGTCTCCAGATCTCAGTTTTAGATTTTTTCTTGAAAAATAAAATGTTCCGTACCAGACATCCTACGAAGGAGGAACTGGGAAATCTGGAGGCCAGGCCTGTAATTCTCTCAAACGCTTTACGTAGAATAAGGAAAGTTCGTCAAACTTTCATAGAATATAATGAAATCAATTTAAGTCATATTTTTAAACATTAAAATTATTTATTTGCATTTTACTTGTTTGTAAATTTAGTGTTCAAAATATTCAGGTTTAATGATTTCATAGTAGTTAGATCCAAATACAATTTTTGTAACTTAATTATTTAAAGTTAATTGCTTTTAGTGTGACATAAAATTATTAGAATAATATTAAGTAGAAAAAATATAATAAACTATGGATCTTTTATTTCACATGGGACACCAGAAAAAATTAAAATGTAAACTAAAGGTCAGTTCTCTGTAAGATGATCGCAGAAAGACGACATAAAGTAAGTAATAATATATGAGGTTGTCTATTAAACAAAAGCTGTTTGATCTATTGTTTTTAAAAATCTATACTGTCCATAGCCTACTATGAAAATAAAAAAAATTACAATTTACTCAGTCGTTTAAAAGAATATCTATATAGAGGTTGAGTCACTTTATAGTAACCAAACTCAATCATCGTATTCTATGCGTCATAATAATGGTAGTTTGCTAGATGAACCACTATCGATAATGGCTTCGTTTGGAATATACAGGAAGTCAAAGTTTTATAAAAATAGTAAAAATATATTATAGTTCCAAAACGGCTTAAACAGTTTCACAACTAAACACAGCACATAAAATAAAATCAAAAATGCCATCCAGTGCCAGAGTTACAGAGGCGTCCATGACTATTTATCAATGGAAAAATAATACGCCACTGTTTATTCTGGAATCAAAAATATTTTTTGAATCTCCAATCAATTTGGAAGAAAAACATACCTCTTCGTCCACATCGATATCGTGCACCGTTTTTTGAGAGAAACAAATCAATTTTAATGCATGTGAAAATCAATGGCAGTTAATAAACGGCTCTTTCAACAAAACTTCCTATTGTCTATTAATTTCAAACAACCTAACTTACATTAACAATGAAAATAAATTCTTACTATGCCTAAAGCAAATTTTCAAAATGAAGACCGTTTTGCTCAATGCAAAGCTGACAACGATACTCAACGGATCTTTGTATATCTTTGTATAAATGATGAATCCTTATCCGTTGACAAGCGTTTTGTATTCCCAGCTTCACTTTGATGGTTGTGACCAGAGTGGCATAAACATTTTCTTTAAGGAAGCCCCACACAAAAAATCTATAGAGGTGAGATCAGGTGACCGTGCAGACCACAAAACTGGACCACAGCGCCTGATCCATCTGCTTGGGAAATTCGTGTTGAGCCAATTTTGAACGTTTCGTCGATAATGTGCCGGGCAATCATCTAACTGAAACCAAGCTAGTCATCTCCGAAATAATGGAACATGATCCCATATATCAGCGTAGTCGGTTTCCAAAAATTCCAAAAATTAGCAGCATTTACTCGATTGGGCAAGAAAAGGGGTCCACACAAATTGTTATGAATAACTTCAATCCAAACGTTAACACAAAATTCATGTTGGAATTTTCTTGACCTGGTGGCATGGGGATTTTCGTGTGCCCAAACATGTTGATTAGGGAAGGTAACCACTCCACTCCGCGAAAGCCCGATTCATGTGTCCATAGACTGTGAGACAAGAAGTCTCGATTGTTATCTAAGCACTTCAGAATGCAGCGACAAAAATTCACTACGTAATTCATCACCAGCTTGTAATCTCTGGACAGGTTGCAGATGGTAAGAATGTCTAACGTCTCGTCTTAATATTCTTACAACTTTTGATTGGGAAGTACCGGTAGCAACTGATACTTGTCGAGTACTTGTTGTTGGGTCTCGATTAAATTCATTCAATATTCCTTGTAACTCTTCGTTGTTGAATACTGTTCGATAGGCTCCTACTTACAACTTGAAGTACTTGCCGCACAAAACGGTTATGAATCTGAACGAACACAGCACAATGGTGATGTATTCGGTTTGGAAATCTTCTCCTGTATTCTCTAGCCACTAGCGTTGAAATACCATTGGCAAATCCACATACAAAATGTATATCTGCTTGTTCTTGATTGGAGTAACAAAATGGCATTTTTTTAACACTTACGTGTTAATACGGCAGAAACTGGTGGTGTTTTCCAGAGCGAGAATAAGACAACTGTAACTCAGGAATTGTCATGACTAATGACAGCTCCAGCTTGTTTGTTTTCCAAGGGCTACTATTGGGGTTAAGGAGTCGCGGGCCAAAGGACTCCAGGGGGCAAGCTGAGGAAGTGGAAATAACAACATAAACTCCCGATGAAGCTTTCCCCAAGACCGTCATGCGCGGTAAAAATCCGCATCCTGCACGAGGTGACCCTGCTAATAACTAAACATGACGGATCTAGACAAGGAGGTCGAACTAAACTCCCCCAATCTACGGTGTCACGTGACCCGTGCCTATGGATGGATGGCACCAGGGCGATGGTGTCGTGAACGGAACCTCTGGAGTACCAGGCAACCCTCCAGAGTAACCCGCCTTGCACCACACAGGGGGTTCTGATGGTGTGGACAGTATTTCCCCCATTCTCGTGGGAACAACATGAAGATTATAAATACATATAAAACCAAAACCAATGAGGCTCGAGGAGTGGCTCCGGCTACAGACTTGAGCCTTGAGTCTATCCCGGAAACGGAGACGAGCCAGGGTGCGGCAGCGGACTCTGGAGGTCCCACGACCGGCGTAGATACGGGGGATCAGGGGGTAGCTTCGGCCAGAGACCTGTCCCCGACACCCAAGCTGAAGGCTGGGTCCCACCGGAGGGCGGCGAGCTCCGCGGACTCCGGGGGCCCCTCCACCAGTGAGGACTCTACTGTTAGAGTAGAGGGACTGCCCCGGCAGTCCAAGCGTCTTTCCGGGGCGCAAAGAAAGAAGCTCCGGAGGGCGCAAAAAATGGCGGCCGGGACCTGGACGGTCGAGAAACCTGTAAAGGCGCAAGAGGGGAGTGCGAGTCAGAAGAGGACGCGCTCGAACTCTAGCACGCCCACTACAGACAGACGTTCCAAAAGGGCCAGGGTGCCTGTAAAGGCGCAAGAGGAGAGTGCGAGTCGGAAGACGCCGCGCTCTGGCTCTAGCACGCCTACTACAGACAGACCTCCCAAAGGAACTAAGGCCGGAACACCGGCGCAGACTGGCTCTTACAGGGAGGCTGCGGAGGGCCTCGGGATGGCGGTGATTGACAGACGCCATCCTGAGGTCACGCTAGACCAGGGAAAGGCGGACCTGATCCAGGCTGCGGTGGTAGCTGCAGTGGACTCTCTTCAGGAAGGGGAGAGCCCGCCTCAGTTCCACCGGACGCGCCTGACGGGGGGCATCCTCTGGATAACCTGTGCCGGCCCGCAGTCGCGGGACTGGCTGCGGAAAACGATCGGGGGCCTCGGTCAGATTTGGGAGGGGGCGGACTTGACAGCCGTCGAGCCCAAGGAACTCCCAAAGAGACGCAAGGTCCTCGTACGGATCCCTGACACCGTCCCGCAGGAGACGGTGATCAGCAGACTTAAGATCCAGAACCCTGAACTGGGGACACAACACTGGTCGGTTCTAAGCAGGAAGGCAGAGGAGAAAGGACAGACGCTCGCCTTCTCGATCGACCCGACATCTTACAGAGCCCTTGAAGGATCCTCCTTCAAGGCATTCTGGGGCATGGGAAGGGTTAGCTTCCGCCCACTGGGGAAGCAATTAAGGGTTAATGGGACTTAGGTTCCTTCAGGTCAACCTCCAACACAGTAGGGCAGCCACGGCCGGACTACTAATGGCTCTGAGGAACACGGATGTGGCCCTCATCCAGGAACCGTACTCCTACAAAGGAGAGATCAAGGGACTCGGCGGAGCTAATGGAAAGCTCATCTACAGCAGGTCCAGCGAGAATCCGAGGGCCTGCATTTTTGTCAGGGAAGGGATAGAGTTTCTCCCTCTAATGAATTTCTGTTCCAGGGACCTGGCAACGATCAAAATCCGATGTGGAGGAGCGGATGGGCTGAGGGACATTACTGTCGCGTCAGCCTATCTGCCAGGGGACAGCACGGACCCTCCTCCACCCAACGAATTGGAGCAGCTGATGGTGGGTAGCAGAGCAGGTGGATGGCAGACCATCATCGGCATGGATGCGAATGCGCACCATGAGTTGTGGGGTAGCTCGGACACAAACTCTAGGGGTGAGGCACTTTTACAATTCTTTATGAAATTTAATTTAGACATATTGAATAGAGGTAATAAACCGACATTCGTCACAACACGGCGTGAGGAAGTTTTAGACCTAACAGTTTCCACCCAGTTTCTGGGTGACTTTGTTAAAAGCTGGGCTGTGTCTGGGGAAGTGAGTAGCTCAGACCACAGATACATCCGGTTTGAAATCGCCAAAGTCGAAAGAGAAACGGTATGGTACCGGGACCCCCGCAAGGCGGACTGGGAAGCCTACAGGGCAGACCTAGCTGTGGAACTGCGGGGGGTTGAGAGGGCCATAAGGGATTCAATAGACCTCGAGATTGCAGCAGTCCAATTGCGAGACGCAATTACCTCGGCCTATAACGCCAACTGCCCCCTGAAAATGAGGGTGTCCACCAGGAACGTCCCATGGTGGAACGAGGACCTCAGGCAAAGGAGGACGCAGGTTCGTAAGCTGTTTAACGCGGCCAAAAGGTCGGGAGCATGGGATGAATATAGACAGGCCCTATCGACCTATAACAAAAGACTGAGGGACGCCAAGAAGGAGTCGTGGAGGAGGCACTGCGAAGAAGTGGAAAACACGTCCGAGAGTGCTCGACTACACAAGATCCTGTCTAAGGGCCCTCAGACTAACATAGGCTCCCTTAGAACACCCACGGGAGGCTTTACAAGCTCGGGGGAGGAAACTATGGAAATTTTACTCCAGACGCACTTCCCCGGCTGTAACATAATAAACCAATCACCTCCGGACTGGGAACACTCAGAAATAGAGGCGCCTTATAGGCGGGCATCTAGAGTAGACTGGACAGTCGCTAAAGAGGTGGTTACCTGGAGCAAAATCAGATGGGCCATTAACAGCTTTAAGCCATACAAATCGCCGGGATTTGATGGAATAATGCCCATCATGCTCCAACAGGGGATAGATATACTGGCGCCGGTGCTTACCCTCATTATGAGGGCCAGCCTGGCTCTGGGGTACATTCCGAGGGCATGGAGACTGGCCAGGGTTGTATTTATTCCTAAACCTGGGCGTCCAACAGACCAGGCAAAGTCCCTGAGGCCAATAAGTCTCATGTCCTTCTTGCTGAAAACAGTGGAAAAACTGCTCGACCGGCACATTAGGGGCGGTGTACTGGAAGCATATCCTCTACACTGCGGACAATATGCATACAGAGCAGGATTCTCAACAGAAACAGCACTGCACCAACTGGTGCTGAAACTGGAGAATACGCTGGAGAACAAGGAGGTGGCGCTGGGGGCCTTCCTAGACATAGAGGGGGCCTTTAGCAACACCTCGTTCGGATCGGTTCTGGCAGCTGCCCGGGAGCGTGGAATAGAGGAGACCTGCTGCAGGTGGATCGGTTCCATGCTCAGGGACAGGGCGGTGTTCACCTCACTCGCGGGAGGGACTCTGCTGGCGGGGGTCGCGGCGGGGTGTCCGCAGGGGAGCGTTCTGTCTCCCTTGCTCTGGTGTCTAGTCGTGGACGGCCTGCTGGGGAGGCTCTCGGGAGGGGGGTATGAGGTACAGGGCTATGCGGACGACATTGTCATCATAGTCCGAGGAAAGGTCACACAGGCAGTGTGGGAGCGTATGCAGACTGCACTGAAAGTGGTGGAAGGGTGGACGGTTGATCAAGGGCTCGGGGTGAGCCCCGAGAAAGCAACCGTCGTGCCGTTTACGAGGAGGAGGAAGTGTGAAAGCCACAGAACTCTCACTCTATACGGTAGGAGCGTTCCAATGGCCAGGGAGGTAAAATATCTTGGGGTCGTATTGGACTCTAAGCTAACCTGGAATGGTCACATTGGAAAAATACTGCGTAAGGCAGTCATGACCTTAGCCGTCACTAGGCGGCTATATGGAAAAACGTGGGGACTAAGACCTAGTATGGCCCACTGGCTGTACACAAGGGTGGTCAGACCATCGTTAACATATGCGGCACTGGTCTGGTGGCCTAAGGTGACACAATCCAGTGCCAAACAAAAACTAGGCAAGATCCAAAGGATGGCTTGCCTAGGCATCACAGGGGCCATGTCTTCAACCCCAACAGCCGCCATGGAGGTGTTGCTGGATCTACCCCCCCTACACATCGTTATTATGGGAGAGGCCAGGCTAGGACTATACAGACTAGCCTGCAATGGTAGACTGAAGATCAACCCAGGCTTCAGGGGCCACTGCAAAATTCAGGAGATCGTGAAGGAACCCATGCTTGAAATGAGGTCAGACTTCGCGAGCCCGCGAATGTGCAGGGAAAACAACTTCACAGTGGAAATACCTGATCGCGGGGCATGGCGGGAGGAGACACCGGGCATACCACGGGACGCGCTCGTCTGGTTCACGGACGGATCTGGCGGGGAGCGTGGGACGGGGGCAGGTGTTTACTCGGAAGGACCGAGGGTAAGTCACAGTATTTCCCTCGGAGCCCATGCAACGGTGTTTCAGGCCGAGATGTACGCCATCCTGCACTGTGTGCGGGAGAACAAGAGGAGGGGCTACACCAACAAGCGGATCCTCATAGCCACAGACAGCCAGGCAGCCCTTAAGGCACTAAGTAGCCCACGGGTAAATTCCTGGCTGGTGAGTGAGTGCCGAGACGAGACGAGCGACCTGGCTGGGCAGAATGAGGTGACCCTCATCTGGGTGCCGGGTCACTCGGGGGTCAAAGGCAATGAAGAAGCTGACAGTCTCGCAAAGAGGGGGTCAGCAGAACCATTTATGGGACCAGAACCGGCTCTGGGCGTGTCAAAGAGCACTGCCAGGGGAGCCATTAAGTCCTGGGTCAGAAACCAACACAAGGTGTACTGGGCGGACTGTCCAGGGCTCAGACATGGGAAGTCAATAATTGACGGACCCAGTTCAAAGAGAGCTGTGGAGCTGCTAAACCTTAGCAGAGGACAGCTCAGAAACACAACAGGTCTCTTGACGGGACACATGGCCGTCAAGAAACACCTACATAAAATGGGGCGGTTCGAAGGGGACCTCGCATGCAGACTCTGCGGCGAGGGGGAGGAATCAGCCCAGCACATCTTGTGCGAGTGTATAGCTCTGGACCGGAAAAGACAACTGATCTACGGTCACTCTAGACCGGAGACAGAGCAATATAAAACTTCACCCTACCAATCGCTGTGCAGACTAGTTCAAGGCACAGTGATTTTGGAATGGGTGGAGTAAGACTAGGGGTATGCACAATCAACCAAGGGTTGCGGTGCTATCGGGGCGGCAAGGCCGCGGACGAGCCCTGAGGGAACAAAAAAAAAAAATAGGGCTACTATTAAAAGCGAGATTAGAAGTTATTAATTGCCATTGATTTTCAGATGTGTTAAAATATTTTATTTTTTTCGAAAATGGTGCACGATATCAATGTGAACCAAGAGGTGTTTTTCTTCCAAATTGATCGGAGATTCAAAAAATATTTTTGATTCCATAATAAACAGTGGCATATCATTTTTCCATTGATAAATAGTCATGGACGCCCCTGTAACTCTGGCACTGGATGAAACTTTTTTTGATTTTCCATGAAAAAAAAGTGCTGTGTATAATTGTGAAATTGTGCCAATTTTCATCAAAATAGTTTAAGCCATTTTAGAACCATAATATATGTTTACTATTTTACTTCCACATCGTCATAATGTGTTGAAAGTATGGCATCAGCGACAATTTCAGATATTTTTTTCCTTAAACTTGCAAGAAGTGAACATATAGAAAACATGATTTGTGAACGAAATTTTTTTGTCTGTTGGTCTGTACATCTGTGTAGCTATGATAACTTTAGAATGAATTGAGATATCATCTTCAAATTTGGTATACAGGTAGCACTCGACAAACGAAGGTTCGGATTGTTTTTAGAGTAAAATCGTTCCAGGAAGCAGGGGATGATTAGGGGGTGATTTGAAATTTGTTCGTTAAAACTCGAATAATATAATGTTTTAGGGTTTGGTTATTAGAAAACTTTCAATTTCATCAAAGATCAGGTATTCTGTGCTGAAATTAAATTAGGGGTTGAATGTGTGGGGGTGAAATATCAGTGACAGAAATTTCGAAATTTTTGTTTTGCTAAAACAGCGTAAAAAGTCTCAAAACAGTATAGAAAACTTAATTCTGGAACGAACAATTTTTTGTCTGTCGGTCTGTACGCCTGTCTGTTAGTTGGCGCAATAACTTTCAATCAAATTGAGATATCATCTTCAAATTTAGTATCCAGTTAGCACCCAACAAAGGAACACTTTGAATTGTTTTTGGGTAAGATCGCTTCAGGGGGTAGGGGATAAATGAGGAGTGATTTGGTGAAAATTGACATTTTTTCGTTCAAACTTGAGTAATATAACGTTTCAGAGGTTTATGGGTACAGAAACACGAATATTTTTTTGCGGTCAAGTCCTGGACCCCGAATTCATTCCATGGGAATGTCTTTCTGAGGAGAGTAGATTATCATATCAGCTATGTGGAAGTTATTATTCAATTTTCAGCACTATTTTATAAAACTTTAACTCCCTGTATATTCCAAACGAAGCTGTTATCAGTGGTGGTTCATCTAGCATTATTTTGACGCATAGAACACGTTGTTTGAGTTTGGTTACTATAAACTTACTTACTCTGTCTAACCATATATTTTTTAAAAGCTCCCAATGGGCCGGATCCAACGACAATAAATATACAGCTTATTCTATTTAAAAAATCATATGTTTGGTTTATATCACAAAATGTGTGCTTAAAAAAACTATTTGCGTCATTAAATTCTACATAAAAAACTTTATTAGAATTAGTTTTCACAGTTTTATTATCTCATTACATAGATCATGTCCTCACACTGTGAATAGTTTGGAACCCACACACAAGTTTTAAATAACTTCTGTGAGAAAATGTGTTTACTGTGTGCTGATTTGTTTGTAAAAGATTACCTTGTTATATATTTTTGTACTGAATCAATAAACATTGTTATGTTATGTGATCACATAAAAGAGATACAGGGGGTGCATAAAATAACAAATTTTCAAAATCACCTTGGAGCTAAAAAACTGTGCCAATTCAGTTTAGAACGGTATTGTGAAAACTGCAACCTTCTATGTCTACTCATAACCAAGATACCCTACAAAAACAATGAAATCCAAACACACAGTACACTTGC
Organism: Tillus elongatus; assembly: GCA_964006375.1. Lineage (NCBI taxonomy): Eukaryota > Metazoa > Arthropoda > Insecta > Coleoptera > Cleridae > Tillus > Tillus elongatus. The sequence goes on from OZ023263.1 coordinate 161,277,972, forward strand.
AGTAGCTGATATATACTCTAAGAATAAAAAGCCATTTAATGGCGAAGATACAACAAAGTGACTCCATAATACTTTAAATGGGCAAAATTATATCAATAACATGATTATCACAATGTTGTTTATTCATAGTAATATAGGGCTACAGTAAAAAATAGGCTTCTGCTTCTTTTAACGGGCTAACAGGTATAAAGTTTGTTTTTGGCGGTTTGTTTGATTGTTTTCAACTTAATGTAAAAAAAAAGATACACAAAATTAAAACTAATAAATTATCTACAGCTTTGTACTTCTCTGCGTAAAGGCGGACTGGAGCTGAGCAGAGTTGGGAAGCCTACAAATTCTCTTAATACACAAGGCATGGCGATCACTTACCCACTTTAATGTTCTGATATCTGGATCACTGTTGAATTTAGGTATAGAACATGTTAATATGAATTGGGTGAATCATTTGAAAAAATACAATCTGTTGTGTTTGAACTAATCAATTTGGGGTTCAGAGTTGTCCAAATTGGCAGTTGAAGTTTGTGCACTCGATATAAGTTATGAAAACCTATCCATTTTTGAAATACTGTTATACCGATTCAATTCTCACACGAAATCAGAAGGAACTAAATCAATTTTTAATGGAGATACAGCAGATGAACTAACATGATCTTCATTTTTTTCAGAGACTCGACATTCCTAGAAATCACCTAATTGATGTACAAGACATAATGTAAATACTAATAGACTCATGATCTTGTTGACATAATGATATAATTTCAAATATCCTTTTCTACATGTGTTAAAATAAAATACTTGGCGTTATTGTTTTAGTATTATGACATTAGCTTGTATTGCACTCTCTGTGATAACCGGCTGTATTTTGGAGGGAATATTAGGCACAAATATATTTGTTCAAATTAATCCACAATTTCTATCTCTTGATTCATCTTAAAATTAACTAGTGTAAACAAATCATTATTAGTTCTTAGAAAAAGGTCATCATCATCATAATCTAAAGCTGATTTACCAGTCACTGCCAGTGCTGAGTTGTTTTCCTTCTAGTTATCTTTTTTTATTTTATTTCTACATTAACTACCGCTTTCTTGCAAGTTCCACTGCCCAGGCTAGTTCTTTTTCTCTTAAGCATCTGCCTATTTTATTGTTTCACTTTCTTGGTCTGTCTTTAATATTTTCTTTGTTCATCCCAGTTTCCATGCTTTCTTAGCAATCTTGTCATCAGCATTCTGCATATATTTCGAATCATACAAGCACATTTTCACCTATTCTCCTTTCCACTAACGTAACACCCAGTCTTTTTTGTATTTGATTGTTAGGGTTTACCAGATATTACCATTATTTTAGTTTTTGTTTTGTTTATTTCTAGATGTCTTTTTCTAATTCCTCATAGCACTTATTCAGGTTGTATTGCAATGTCTTCTTATTACTTTGTTATCAGCACCAGATCATCTGCAAAGGCTATTTGATTCATTGTTATTTTCTCTCGGTTGCAATACCACCACACATAATTTTCCCTATCGTTTGGCTACTTTCTTTAGGTATGCCATCTATTACTTTTGTAAATAAGTAAATACTTAAAGACTATCTTTTCCTAGGGACGTTGTAACATTTGGGGCACTTAGTTTTTATCCCAATGACTTTATATTTCACATGTATTACTTGTTTAAAGTCAAATGGTTTTTTAAAATCAATAAAGCATAGGTAGATTGTCTTGTCCGTTTCTTTAGCATAAATAGCGCATCAGTTAATCCTCTACCTTATCTGAATCCGTACAGTGTCTGCTATAACTTATGTTCAACCGTTGCCTATAATCATTCAGTTTAGGTACTCTCATATAGTTTTTCTGGTATACTCCAGAAAAATATGTGTTTGTAACTTTCGAAGTTCTTGGTAGCATAATAAAAACTGGAAGAATTATTGCCAATTCCGAATATGTGGATATTTTATTAAGTCTATTTCATTCATTATTGCTAATAAGATAGTTTTTCCATGTATTCTCATAAATTTTACCATTTCTGCTCTTATCTGATTGTGTCCAAGGGCTTTTCCGTTCTTGATTTTTATATACGACTTCCCAGCTCTTAGATCTTCTCCTAGTGTATTTACCTCCTCAAGTTTATCCTCCAAATCAACATTTCAGTCTCATAATTATTTGAAATATTAACACCACCTTTGCATTATTTCTTCATAATTGATATTGTTTTCATCAATTATTAGTTTAATTAGTTCCATATGCATTTTATCTGGTCCTGAGGCTTTACCATCTTTAGAATTCTTAATGGTATATTCCACTTCAGACTTGAGTATATGGAGCCCGTTTCCTTCCTGTTGGATGTTAACATTTCTACCTTTATCAGAGAACAATTATTCGCTCCATTCAACAATTAGTTCCTCTGGCACTTTGTTGTCATTGTTTCATAATTGCTTCATAGGTCTCAGTTTAAATACTCCAAACATGTATCTCTTATCTCCTTATGAATGTTACGACTACCATGTTTTTTTTCTGTAATATCTCAATTTCCTTACATAACTGGGTCATCGAGCTTTCCTTGATTTACATTTTTCGCGAATTATTCTATGTAATTTCCGATACATGGTATTAGCTTTGTTCTAATATATCCTTCTTTGATCCAAGCCAGAGAAATCATAGCCTCTACGTCTGTATTCAGTATGGAAGGGTCTCACCAAGTAAGGGCAACAACAATTAATGAATCTTCTACTTGTTACATTTTAGAGTGGATGCAGGTTCTAATTTCTATTAGTTAAAGGTTCTTCAACTAGGGCTGTGTTTGTTTTAATAGTTTTCTCTTTCAACAGTTTATGTTTTGATTGTGTGCTCTTTTACACTTTTTCAGTCTTGTAAATCCTCTGCCAAGCAACAAAACATTATCGAAAGGAACATTTGTATCGGGATATGTTTTCACGTTCTGCACACTATTTCTGTGCCGTTTATTAACAAGAATTAGTCAATCTGATTCCTTACACAGTTAGTTGTATTATCATGTTGTGAATTCCAGGTATAAAGATGTTTAGATGGTAGCTTGAACCATGTATTAGTTATCACCATTTTTCATCTTGGCAGAACTGTTTCAGTCTATTTTCTCTATCATTTCCTCCATAATTTCCAAAATAGAGACCGAAACCTCCACATACATCGTCCACTCTTCCTTAACCAACCTTCATATTGAGATTATCCCATGATAATAATAACTGTGTCCTTTTTGGTCATTTTCAGCAGTTCTTTGATTTGCTCATATAAGATTTCAATTCCTATATCATCTTTATCTGCAGAGGCTGCATTGTATTAAGGTTTAAAGGTTTGCCCTGTAGTGCTCTATTGACAATCAAATTATTACTATCATTAAAGCCTTTCCAAAGTACTCCCCATGTGGATGATAAAATAACTATTACATACCACAAACGGCATAACAAAATATATTGGAATATCTATTTAAATAATTGTAGCACTGATATGTAGCATTTAAAGTATATTTCTAATAAGTAAATAGTATTTAAGTAATGTGTTTTGTTTACCCAGAAATCATTAGATAAAGCATGGTCATAATAATAATAATGATTGATCTTTATACAAGCATTAATTCATAGATAAGTTTGACAGGAAATATGTAGGTTGCAATCAAAACATTATCATTTGAGCATATTAGAATTTGGTCTTTGTATTCAGTCAAATAGAAAGTTTAATACAGAAAGTCAATACCAAGCACCTACTTGTCAATAAATCATAATGAATTATTCATAATATCAGTCATGGAAACAAATGCTCCATAGAGGCAAATTATACAGTGTGATGATAAAGTTTGGAACATAGTTCATAAATGCGTTATTTAATTTTTTCAAGAAAAACGCTCGGACAGGTCAATTTTATCTTTTCAATAGCCAACTTAAAAATTACATTTATGACGTCACCTATTTCTGAATGGTGACGTTATCACAAGTTTTTTTTTTGCTGTTTTTCCATAGACCTGCTTACTACTCAAATGATGATGAAAAAAATCGGTACCTTACATAACATTTTTTTCTGAAAAGATAGCATGATTTAATTTTAAAAATGGAAACGTAAGTTTAATGGAAACAAAGATTGAACCAAGGAAAACAAACAAAATCTAGCGCAAATTGTTCTCCACATACCATTTGTCATTGACCGATATGAGTGTAAACACTTTGTACAATGCGCTCAAAAATGTCAGGACAGGTCAGGTCAGGTCAAATTTGCGCCACTTCAGCGCGAATTCTTTTCTGTAGCTCCCCTAAATTATTTGGTTGGTTAAAATAAACTTTCGAGTTTAAATAACCCCCCACAGAAAAAACAAAGGGAGTCAAGTCTGAGGAACGTGGTGGCCACTCAATTACTCCTCGACGCCCTATCCATCTTTCAGGAAATGTGGCATCTAGATACTGACGGACGTCTACACCAAAGTGAGGAGCCTGAAACCAAATATCCTGATGGGGCACATCTGCCTCGTGATTATTTGGAAAAATTACTGCCACACTTGACACTAAATCCATCACAAGAAATTTAGGTAACGTGTTGCTGTAAGATTTCCTTAAAAAAATTAAGGCCCTATGTAACGCCGTCCGAGTATTCCCATCCATACATTCACTTTGCCATGACGTTGACTGTGGGAGTCTCGAGTCCAATGATAATTTACCCGTGACCAATATCTCGAGTCGTGACGGGTTTTTTATTGTCCCATTCAGGCAAAAAGTTGTTTCATCAGCAAAGAAAATTGGGATCTTCATTCTACTTCATTCATCCAGCATTAATTGTTCACAAAACTGTAAACGGCAGTCTGAATCATCATCGTTTAACTTGTGGTATCACTTGCACTTTGTAAGGATGATACTTCTCTTCTTTCAATAATCTTACCACCAAATATTGGTCCACGTTATTAGTTAAGGCTAGTTGCCTTGTAGAATCGTGGTGATTTTCTTCAGATTCAAGCAATATACCAATCTGATTTCTTTACTTCGAGGTCGACCTTGTCGAGGCAAATCTTCTACAGACCCCGTTTCTATGAATTTTGCAACCCATTTGTTTACTGTAGATCTTGCAATTGGCGGTCTACCACGATGTTGTTGGTTAAATACCTCGCATACTTCCTGATGACTTCTAAGCCTGTCGCCAAATCCAATCATCATTAATATCTTTATTCTCTCCCTTTCGGTTAAACGTGTCATTTTTATTAAATTCGAATTGATTACTTTTAGTCTTTTACGCTTTCACCACTAAGACCATTAATTAATTTAAATGGCAGGTAATAAATGAAGTTTATTCACGATTTAACATGATTGTTTTTATCCACTGAATTCCAAATCCATACTGCAATAGAAGTCCGATAACTAAATACTAATAACAGCAAATAATCAAAAAATCACCACAACGTGTGTTGTTAAAAATTGATTTTGATTTTACTTTTTGTTCCACCTGTCAAATAGTTACATGACATTCATGACAACGTATCAAAAATCACAAAATCAAGTGTTCATTACTTTATAAAAGTAAACGAAAAGCTCATTATTCTAAATAAAACTCGTCCTAAATAAAAACGGTAAGAAATATTTCTTATTAAATGTACGTTTCCATTTTTAAAACAAATAATACAATTTAAAAAAAAGTTATGTCAGGTATCAATGTTTTGTCATCATCGTTTAAGTAGTAAACAGGTCTATGGAAAAGCCGCAAAAAACGGTTTTCATTTTAAAAAACTTATGAAGACGTCATCATTCAGAAATAGGTGACGTCATCAATGTAATTTTTACGTCATAAGTTGGCAATTGAAAAGATAAAATTAACCTTTCAGAGCGTTTTTCTTAAAAAAAACCGCATTTATGAATTATGTTCCAAACTTATCACCACACTGTCCTTAATTAGTTCTCCTGTTATTCTGAAAGATTTAACTTGTGTAAATCAAGAAGAAAGAATACGATGTGGAGGATTGGCTAATTCGATGTATTAAACCGCTATATGATGGCAGTTGAGATGTGTAAGAACTAATGGAATGCTGTGGCTAATTTTAAAATTGAATCAGGTGTCAAACAAGGGTGATATCTCCATGGTTATTCAACATATGTATAGACAAATGTATAGAAGTTTGCTCGGCGACAGAAGGCATAAAAATGAATGCTCCTGGGGTAAAAGTGTTACACTACGCTGATGATGCAGTACTACTTGGTGAATCTGAAGGAAAACTACAGCGGGTGTGAGACCGATGACAGTAACAAATAAAAAGGAATCTACATGTGAACGCAGAGAAGACTAAAGTATATTAATAAAAACAAATTTGGTTTTGACTAGATTTGTAATTTTATTCATATAGCGAATTCTGTAAAGGAACGAGCAATTTAGCTTTTCTGCCATTGTTTACAATTCATTTATGTAAGTCTTCTACAGTTTTTTTTACTATTTTTAAATGAATATACTCATATTTTCATAGAGAAGCAAAGCAAATTTGAAACAGATTTTTGATAAATCTTAGGAAGCACAATTTTAAATATCTAAATGCATTTTTAGATTACGGGTTTCACTGTAAAAGCAAAACGTTCGACTGAACAGAAAATATTCCAAGAAGAGAAGCAAATAGAAAAAATACGAAATAATACAGAAATCTTTAGTTTTCACTTAGCACTTTTGCCTACACTAACGGACGCAACAGATAAATGGGTACAAGTCTAACTACTTTTAATGATCATTTTAAGATGATGGTAAGGTGAAAAGAAAAGAGATCTCGCAACCGAACTCCAGAAATAAAGCTAGGAAACACGGTCAATGATTTTACAACGAACAGCGTTAAATGTATTAGTAAATATATGATCCTTCCATAGATACCTGCATATTTCTGAACAACGTGCTTCACACCAGAATAACCTGTAAAAGTAAACATTGAACCTTTTTTTACTACAACCAAGAATAAAAAAATCAACAATAAATCAATCAAAAAAAAATTAGCACAAAGCTAAAAAAATATAAATTAACCAAGGGGCAAACAAGTTAACCTTGATGCATCTTCGTTAAGTAAAATAAATAAATTGCATGCACAAGTCTAAATTTAAAAGAGGGTTAGCCAGAACCGCCCACTGGACGCAGTCACGTCATCTAGGTGGTCGTCCATCAAGTATAAAGCATAAATTAGAACAAATAAGGTTGTGTGTAAATAATGAGTCTTACCTAGGGACGGGCTCTTTGGACAACAGAAGGTCAAGAGCAAGAAGAAGGCGCTGCCTATAACAAAGATCAGTAACATGACGATGGCATAACCGTCAAAACCAGCTATAGTAAAAGGTACAGGTTGTGCAGGCCTGGGGGGCGGCGCGGGACAGCTCTGTTCGCAGTCCACGCAGCTGCATGCTGGAGTATTAGCCTGAAAACACAACGTTTCTATTAAAAAAAGGTTTAAGGTTCAATGTAATAAAAACTTTTTATTTTATAAATCCTACATTAATTAGTATTATCATGATAGTTGAAATAATTGCATCATCAAGAAAATTGGTGAACATGCAAAATTATACAACACATATGAAATATTTTCAAAGTTTGCATAAAATTTTTTAAATGTAGATGTAGTAAGTACACTTGGAGAACACCCAAAATCACCACAACACATATTTCAGAGACCTTACGATCGTTTCGTTGACAATGTCAACATCTTCAGAGGAAGAAAATTCTAACATAAAAAACTAGATCCCGTGTGTTTATATCGCGTCAAGGTAAACGAACTAGTCCGAAGTAAAGTTGTCGTCCAAGAACGATCGTTTGTTTATTGCACAGAGAAACTACGGGGTCGGAGACCTGCTTTAATCTTCTGGTCGACAAATTTATGACCCTTATCTAATATAGGTTTACAAGGACCCGAGTTATTTAAAGAATCAGCACGTTTCCGTTCTATCTACAAATTTACTATGTGGATATTGGATCATGCCGAAAAAGACATCTGGTGAGATAAAACAACATCAACTTAACTCATCTTTTTTAAATAGAAAACTAAAAACCCAGGTGTCTGTCTCACCATGTTAACTCTAACAAAGGATAAATAATTCAACTAAAATACTACATAAAAACTATATTTCTATTGATTTTAATTCTACGTGAAAGTATTTATATTGACTACATAGATACAACAAACCGAACAGGTCCTTAAGTCAAGACAAACAGAGATTAGTATATGTATAAACCGGCCGAGTTATTGACAATAATTTATTATTCTACCAGAAAAATTAGAAGTGTTTAAGCGGTCAAATGCAAAGAGAAAATAATGGGCTTGATGTTACAGGTGCCGCACGATTTAATTAAGTTTTGTTCCTAACAGACCTTAATATAAAAATACTTTCTAATGAATCAAGCATAGTTTGATGTCTAACATTTTTGACAAGTTACAAATTTTCTTTATCAATGTGATGATTATTATCGCATAAATGTTGTGCCACACATGATTTGTCCACCGTACCATATCGTAACTGTGCGAGATGTTCACGAAATCTGAAGGCTATGTTTCTCCTAGTTTGGCCCACGTATTTAAGATCACAATCTTTGCAACTAATCTCATAAATGCCGGACATTTCAGTGACTTTGTCTTTGTCTTTTGTATTACCCAACAAATTTTTTAAATTACTTTTCGTTGAAAACGTCAAATGTAAATCGGCTTTCTTAAAAATACTTTCCAAACCCTTTGTGATTTGTGGTTCATAAGGTAAACACACAAATTTTTTCTCTATTTTAGCTTTCTTAAATGTCGTACATTCAGACATCACCTTCTTTGTTCTGTGTTTCTTAACTAATTTGTCTATTAAACCATCCGAGTAACCGTTATATCTCGCCACATTTTTTATGTATTTTAATTCTGTATTAAATCTGTAGATGCAGATGTAGACCTTCTCTAGCTTCACAAGTACTTATTTTCTTATCCGCAACCAGTTTCGCTTCTTACGGAATCGTTAAAAATTGAATTGATTTATACACGCTCGTAAGGGTATTAAACTGGACTTCATAGACCCATTCGACGTGGCCATAAGTGCCCGCAACTCATGGGACAGAGACGGTGAAAGGCTGACAAACACATCTGTACGATATATAGACGGGTCTAAACAAATGGAGAGAGGAAGATTGGGAATAAGATTACCAAACTTCAGACTCGTCGAGTCCCTAGGAAAAAGTTCCACTGTCTTTCAAGCAGAAATGCTTGCGATAAATCTCTGTGTACATTAGTGCATCCAAAGACGGCACAGAAGCAGGGAGATCTACATCCTGTCAGACAGTCAGGCAGTACTAAAGACCCTGAAATATTTCAAAACCGAGTCTAGACTGACCGGGGACTGCAAAAATTCCTTGAATCAACTGGCTAGGAACAACAAAGTAACTTTGACGTGGGTACAAGGGCATCAAGTCATTGAAGAAAATTAGGAAGCAGATAGCCTTGCAAAAATGGCAGCAACAACACCATTCTATCCAGAGCCCTATTGTGGATTAACAACAATAAGCCAGGTAAAAAATGAGCTCGATATTTGGAATAACAACGAAATGCTGCCATACTGGGGGAAACAGACTTAAGGGAGCCAAACGGTTCATCACCATAATAATACTACACTGTTTCTCGAATTAAACAGGAACGACTTGAAAAAAAACCACTTGATAATAACCACATTACTAAACATACTTTTCATTATTCTAATAGGTCATGAACCAAACTACCAGCACGCGAGAGCTTGGACACTATTTACGGGACACCTATATATATATATATATATATATATATATATATATATATATATATATATATATATATATATATATATATATATATATATATATATATATATATATATATATATATATGTATCACACCCCCTCTGTGGATCCGGGGATGAACTAAATAATAGTCCCAACGTAACTCCTGTATGTCGTAACAGGCGACTAATTGGAGTCAAACACCGGCAGGAGTCTGGTCCAGATAAGCCTGGATAGAAGCGGATATCTGACCAGTGATATGCATCCGGATTTTGAGGCCTTCACTGTGGGATTAGAAATGGACAATTCACCTCGATTGGTTGTTATTCGGGAGCGGCGTTCCAGGACGGACGACTATGTTCCTTAGCGCATGTAAACGAAATTAATTTCCAACGGGACGGGGCTCCTGCACACAATTCTTAAATAGCCATATTATTTCTGGAGAATTATTTTCCAAATCAATGGATCGGAACCAATGGGCCTGTAAGATGTCCCCCTATGTCCCCAGACTTGTCTTTATTGGATTTCTTTCTATGAGGATATCTGGAGAATAAAATTTAGAAAGTTCATTATGATAATATTCAAGATTCAGGAAACGCAAGAAGAGAAAGTTTTTGCTACTTACAAAATCATCATGTTGTTTTGCCTAATACCTTAAAACGAATAGGAAAAGTGTGATGCGTGCATGCAACAAAACGGAAATCATTTTAAGTAGTTGTTTTGATTTACTAGATTACTTTAGTGTTTATTTCAAAGTTGGTTTTTGCTGGTAGGCTTATTGGATAATAATTATGTATTAACGTTATTTCCTTTTGTTACATAAATCAAGGCAGGTAGCATTGTTTTGTGGAAAATTAGCCATAGATATATTGATAAATAGCTGTTATTAAATAATATTCTTCGTTTATTGTTAGCATATCGAAATAGATGGAACAGCAGCATTTTTTTCATGGACTACTGCGAAATTTTGAATGCGAATTATGAAAATTAGGATTTTTGTTGTTGTTTATTAAAGCAGATGCATACCCATAATTTTATAAATTTTCTAAAAGACTGTGAAAATGAAAATTCATTTCTTGACAAATATACAACTGTCCCATTTAAAATTTTAAAAATTTCGGGACGATGCAAGTGCGTTATAGTAGCGAATTTTCATAAGAATTGCACACTATTATTATACCGCATATTAGTAAAATTAATACTTTAAACTTACACAGACCTTGAAGATCGATTTTAGAGGTCCTAGTACGCGGACATTTGAAGAATTCTGTCGAAAGTGTTGCCATCGATATCTCTCTGTTACAAAAAAATCTTGTGTTCTAACTCCTTTTGAGAAAAATGCCCAAAACTCAATTTTCTATGAATATCAAGAACTAAATTTTGCTATATCTGTAGATAGTGTAAGTCTCTTTAAAAGACACTTGTATTACAAATTTTATTAAAGTCATACAAAATATTTCCAGAAGGAAACTTAATTCATATTTAGAAAAGTAAAGTGAGGTGAAACTGCTCCCTGGCGTCGGTGATTGGCCATAGTCGCGGAAATAGGCCGACGTTAAAGAAACAAAACACAGACACACAACTCTTAAATACTGAAATTTAAAAAAAATCTCCTCCTTTGTTGATGCATTTCTGGAATCAAAAGACATATCATATCCACTTCTGAAAAGCCTATTACAGGACGACTTATAATCAACATCAAGGAAAAAGGATTTGATTTTCTTTGGGTGAAGGTACATAGTAAAATGTTAAGCAACTAAACAGCTCACATCCCTGCACAATCGGATTGTTGTTATAAAACCAATCATATTAATGTTTCTAACCCCTTTGACATGATTTCCATTAGTAAAATACTAATTTCGGGACGCAGCAAGTGCCTTATAGTAGCGAATTTTCATATTGTACACTATTATTATACGGCATATTAGTAAAGTTAATACTTTAAACTTACACAGACCTTGAAGATCGATTTTAGAAGTCCTAGTACGCGCACCTTTGAAGAATTCTTTCGAAAGTGTTACCCACGATATCTCCCTATTCTCAAGAAAATCTTGTTTTCTAGCTTTTTTTTGAGAAAAATGCCCAAAACTCAATTTTCTATGAAGGTAAAGAACAAAATTTTGCTATATCCATAGATAGTGTAAGTTTCTTTAAAAGATACTTGTATTACAAAATTAATTAAAGTTATACAGAAGATTTCCAGGAGGAAACTTAATTCATATTTAGAAAAGTAAAGTATCTGCCAAATTATAAACGTAACAGTTATTTTTCCTTATTAATCGCCAGTATGATTTCGTTTTAGTCAACCTAATCAAACCGTTTTTAGTGAATTTTCGTAGAAAAAATTCACTAATGGGGAGATCCCGACTTTTGAATTTTGAAAAAATTTTTGCAAATGAGCGCGAACTAGGACCCCTAGAACCCATATCCGGGGTCAGTTTCAATTTTTATATGTTTATATATATATATATATATATATATATATATATATATATATATATATATATATATATATATATATATATATATATATATATATAAATTTTAACGGGCCTTGGTTTTGGGTTCCAGGGACCCAAATTCGCGCTCATGTGAAGACATTTTTTCAAAAGCTTTTCATCGTGACCTGACCTGGCCCCTCTATTAGCGAATTTTTCTTAATGAAAATTCACTACAAAAATAACCGCCCCACTAGCTTCTACGTGAAAAGTTCCAAAAGGATTCATTTTTACCTTTTTGACAAGTTGTCAGAGAACTGAAATACACAAGGGGTACCTGAAAACGCAATATTTTCAATGTAGCCCTGTAGCTCGGAAACTACTAGGGCTTTGACAATTTTGTTTGCGGCATCTTTCGTTCCACAAAAAAGTAGCTCAGGTTCGCGAAAACCACAAGGTTCTATCATTACTAATAACCGAGATACCAAAATGGGACACCTGTACAGACGAAACCAAGCCTCGCGGGGCTGAAAATATTTTTAGGTGATAAATGAACATCTCAACAGAAAGTGATTCTCTTGGAAAATTAAGAATAAAGGTATACTTTTATAAAATAAGTTGTATTTTCTTAAATAACATGTGACAACATTTACAACATTTAATGTTATCTCGTTATAAACATTTGTAATCCAAAGTCATTTTACAATGTAATAACTTTCAGATAAACTCTGGAACATTACCGAATCTTAAATGCATAAAAATAAATAGCTCAAGTTAAAAAAGGAAAACGTAAGGCAATTAATAAAATGTTTACAGACTATAAATTTAACGAAACTACATTGACACGTTCATAGTCCACTATAGAAACTAACAAGATTAAAAAATCAAAATGTTTATCAGGCGACAATGTCGTCTTAAGTGAATATACTGATTACAAAGCACCAACCAGTCAAGAAATTTAAAAAAGTCTGGACGCAGCAAGTGCGTCATGGTAGCGAATTTTCATAAGATGTTTTTAATCTTAAATATGTCTTTTTTGAATGAGACATCAAATTTGGCAGATAATATAACCTTTATAGCAAAAACCAGGTGCCATATTTTATCAAAATAACTTAATTGTTTGAAAAAGCACAAAAACTTCCGAGAATAAACTTAAGACTTTTCACCAAAAAAAAAACCTTTCCCCGCCAACGAACCTATTCAGCAATTGACACAAAAACTTCACCTGCCAAGATATAATCAATTATTCACAAAAAGGTTTTTCACAAAATCGAGAAAAAGAACACTTTTGCATGGAAATTTGCAATTCCTTTCACGAAAATTTGTAAAAAAAAAAAAATTGGCATAAGTAATGTTACACGTAAACTATCTAAAAATTTTTCAGCAAAAATTGATTTTTTTTTTCAACGAAAATCCAAAAACAATTTTTTCAGGTGAATTGGCAATATTTTTTACAATAGCCTAATAAACATGAATTATTAATTAATAACATTTCATAAAAATGAGACAAAGATGTCTACGAAAACACTTTAAAAAAACTAAATATTTTGTTCACGAAAATTTTCTGATAAAATACAAAAAATTGAGAAAAAATGAGATATAAAAAATATATTAATTTACTTTTCATGGAAATTGGAACCGGTGGAAGTAAAGAGAAATGGAAGTGGAAAACTACTAATGTCACAAGCTGTCAAATATAAAGAGGCATTTAAAAGTCTGTCGCTTTGAAGTTTCTTTTGATAATTGTGAAAACAATTTATCAATTACTTATATGTATATTATGAAAATGTAAACAAAGATAATAGATAATGATTTTCTTTATCTGCAAGACTTTAAAATCCTTATAGCTGTGGTCATACGGCAGCAGCCTCCATTGAATGTGGGTAGTAAGTTTTGTGTGATTTCGCACACTTTGAGAGTAGCCAGGACTGATCTTGAACGCGTTTTGTATAATACTGTGACCTCAGGAACAGTTTTTTTTGCGACCTAGTGTAATCACATAGATGTCTTGTACTGATACCCTCAAGACATTTTGTGGCGCAATACTTCGCGAATTCTCGGATATGGTTACATTTGTGTTTATTTGCTTTGCTTTATGGGGACATAAGCTTGAATATGCGTCTTCCGTTAAGACACCTTAATACGGTATAGATGTTGGCGCTGTATAGGGTGGCGCATTCAAAACGAAACAGACCGATTTGCGCCCAGAGAATTTTTTTTAAGAAACGCTGAAACACGTCAATTTTAATATTGAGGGTGGCATATTTTGACATAAAACTCAACTTTGTCACATTAACCCCTTAAGGGTGGTGATAACAATCCTTATATTTTAAATAGAAAACATGGGTGGAGTGTTACATCATTTGAAAGCTCTTTCTTTTATGAATTCAGCACATTAATTTTTTTGGAAGTTTTATCAACTCGTTTAAAAATTATTCACAGTTGAAGATGCAAAAACACATTTCACTCATTCCGATAAGAAATATGCTGATAGTCAATGTTTTTTTGGTTTGTAACCAAAAAATTGACTATCAGAACATTTCTTATCGCAATGACAGAATACCGGGTTATTATTTCAGTTTATCGGTCGGTTTGATACTTGAACTACCGAAAATTAATTTCACAATCGTGTATTCTGTAGAAGAAAGAGTTGAAATAATTACTCTTTTTTTTTCAAAAACGATGACTGTGCCAACCGTACCGCAAATTTGTTTAATGAACGACATCCGAAGAGACATGTTAACAGAAAATACATTTTCGAGTTACTTGCAAAGTTTCGTCAAAGTGGTTCAGTAGCCAACAAAAAACGGGATCCAGAACGTGAATTTCCGGTTAGAAATGAGACTACTGAGATTGAAGTTTTAGGACAAATTGCTGCAGACCCAACTTCGAGCACGAGAAAATTGGCCACTGTTTCAAACATCAAAAGAAGAACTATTCAGCGAATATTGAAGCATCATAAATTTCACCCGTATAAAATTCATCTTGTACAACAACTGAATGAAGATGATTTTGATCGGCGGCTGGAGTTTTGTGAAGTTATAACTGCACGAATAGCTGACGGGAACTTTCTGTCCAATATCTGTTTTTCAGACGAGTGTACTTTTTTATTTAACTCTACACTACAGTCAATCGTCATAATTGTCGTTATTGGGCAGATAATAATCCAAGAAATTTTCACGAAGTCCACACTCAAACTCCACAGAAATTGAGTGTCTGGACTGGCATTTTTGGAGACCGTTTAATCGGACCAATTTTTCTTGGTGGCAATTTGAGTGGCGTAACGTATTTGGAGTTACTAGAAGATATCGTTTACCCTCTACTAATTGACAATGTTGAAAATGGTGATCGCTATCAAGGAAATAAATTAGTGTTTCAAAAATTTTTCAGAAAAAATTGATTATTTTTTTTTCAACGAAAATCCAAAAACAATTTTTTCAGGTGAATTGGCAATATTTTTTACAATAGCCTAATAAACATGAATTATTAATTAATAACATTTCATAAAAATGAGACAAAGATGTCTACGAAAACACTTTAAAAAAACTAAATATTTTGTTCACGAAAATTTTCTGATAAAATACAAAAAATTGAAAAAAAAAAGAGATATAAGAAATATATTAATTTACTTTTCATGGAAATTGGAACCGGTGGAAGTAAAGAGAAATGGAAGTGGAAAACTACTAATGTCACAAGCTGTCAAATATAAAGAGGCATATAAAAGTCTGTCGCTTTGAAGTTTCTTTTGATAATTGTGAAAACAATTTATCAATTTCTTATATGTATATTATGAAAATGTAAACATAGATAATCCCAATTAAATATTCAATGAAAGGCTTCTTTCCAGACAATCAAATTTTTATTTAAAAATCCTACGCGTTTCGGCCAACTAAGTAGCCATTTTCAGCGCTAAGTCTAAAAACACACAAAAAAAGTCTGTCAGAAAACGTTGTTTTCTGGTAGGCAATTGTGCTGGTTGAAGCACAATGATATCAAGTAACTGATTTCGATTAAACTCGGCAAGTGTCTTTCTTTTATTAATGGCTTGGATGAGTTCGTTAGCCAGGAAAATCGGACAAGGTTTTCCGGAAAAATTTTGAGTTTTCTGTCGAAAAAAATTGTTTTATCCGAAAATTAGAAAGCTATTTTAATGAAATTTGGTGGATACGTTGCCTTGGGAAAGGCCTTACTACATACCAAAATTCAACGTTCTAAGTTTATATAAAATTGAGTTTTAAAAATTTTGAGTTTTCTCCAGAAAAAAATTTTTTCTCCGAAAACTACAAAGCTCTTTTAATGACATTTGGCGGACATGTTGCAAGGGCAAGGCGTAACTACATACCAAAATTCAACTTTCTAAGTTTATCGAAAATTGAGTTATCCAAGTTTGAATCATTTAATAAAAATTCACTACCATAACGCCTCCCGAGCTTTTTTTCTTTTAACTTAAAGACCTGAATCAGGTATTTAGGATACGTTTTATAGTAGAGACTTGCGTACCAAAATTTGTTGCCATAGTTGCTTTTACATTTTCCAAAACAAAAACAAAAATTGGTCCGATTTTCCTGGCTAACGAACTTATCTCCACCGCCATCTTTCAACCCCTTGGTATTACGTGGCGGTAGTCTCTGAAATTATAATTTTTTCCCTATAAAGGCATTAAAATTAATAAAAATAGATTTATAAACTACAACCTATTCTCTTTCATTTGGTGTACCGTTTTTTACCTGGTGCTCAACTGGTTACCGAGATATCATCAAAATAATGTCACGGACATAAGGTACACATAAATTAACTAAGTAAAAACTATTGTACCAGTTGCTAGGAATCATTGACTTGCACACTTCTTACATCTACGTATTCTATCGCGATCCATATATCTAAGCACTTGTAACTTGTTTTTAAGCGCGCAAAGGCATCTATAATCCGCCCTTGCAATTCACGAATGTTTTCGGGGGATTTCTGTGTTTATAATTTATAAACATACTGCTCTATGATTCAACATATTGCTCTATGATTCCTCATATTGTGAAATCTAAAATGCTTAAGTCTGGCGATCTTGGTGGCCAACGAATGGGACCATTTCTGCCTAGTCGTTTCCCCGTAAATCTGACGTGTAACCATTCAACTACCTCGTAGGCGTTATTCGCTGAGGCTCCAACATGTAGATAATACATACTGCGATACAGTATCAACAGTAATTCCCAAATGAACTCGTCAAGTTGTTTTTCTAACAATCGATGCTAGGTTTGTCCAGTCCAGTTTTCTTCGTAGAGATAATAAAATCACAGGTCATTTATGATAGTACAATACACATTTACACATTTGTAGAAAACTGGCGTTGATGATTGCGCTGACATACCAACTCCAACAACACTATCCTAAAGACATTGAAACAACAGGCAACATGTTACACTAGTGATAACCCAACAGCTCCATGCGGTTGTCACTGAGGCGACCTCTGCATTCTAGCATTTCTATAAATGATGTGATGATTTGTTTTCACGATATCTCAATATGCAAAAATATCAAAATGTTCGTCGAGGTTGGTGGTGTTGATTTTCTTTATCTGCAAGAGACTTTAAAATCTTTAGAGCTGTGGTCATACGACAGCAGCCTCCATTGAATGGGGGTAGATTAGCCAGGACTAATCTTGAACGCGTTTTGTATAATACTGTGACCTCAGGAACAGTTGTTTTTTTTCGACTTAGTGTTTATTTTGACTTGGAGACGTCATTCAATCACATAGATGTCTTATGTACTGATACCCTCAAGACTATGCCTTTTGTGGCGCAATACTTAGCGAATTTTTTGGATATGGTTACATTTGTGTTTATTTGCTCTGCTTTATGGGTACCTAAGCTAGAATATGCGTCTTCCGTTTAGTCACCTTATAACGGTGTACATGTTGGCGCTATACGGTGTGTTCAAAATAAGGAAGGGATAGCATGGGGAAATCGGAAACCGTAAGAGATACAGGGTGGGTTAAACTAGGAAAAAGTTGCATACTTTACAGCTCAATTAAATGGTTTTTTTCAAATTTTTGAAATTCCGATTAGTTTCGGAGATATTCGAAAAAACCGAAATTCGCCAATTTCGGTTTTATTTTTTTCTGACGTTATTTGAACACATTTTCTCAAGTACACTTTTTAAGCTCTACAAGTTGGTGTTTACAGATTTTTTATCAACCTTAAGTTTTTATATGGACCGGAAAGAAAAATCACCCCTTATAAGTTAGCGTTTTTGACGACAACTTTAGTGATGTATCACCCATAATCGTGAGATTAGTATTAATGTTAAAAAAGTGGATTTGTGTCCAAGATAAGGATGGGATAACGTTGGGATATTGGAAATGGTAGGAGTTGCAGTTTTGTTTAAATTATAAAAAAACTTACGCATTTCAAGTATCTTTTACATGAAGTTTTCAAAAGTGATCTATCTTTTACCCGTTTTGATTTTTGTAGAAAAATGTAATTTTCTCAAAATTCGATTTTATTTTTTTCTGTCATTAATTTGAGATATATCAAAAAATGAAAGACACTTTTGCCACTTTCTAAGTTAAATCAAATAGCGTTCACAGATTTTTAATGCAACCTTTGGTCACCGAGAAACCATCATCAACTTAATTTTTTAAATACGGCCCTGTTATTTTTATTTCAAAACTTAAAACCATTTTCAAATCTAAATTAGGGGATGTATCATTTGTAACGGTTTTAATTATGTTTTCAGCTTGTTTCATTAAAACACAAAATTATTCAGGAAAATCTTCTGAGTACGGCCCTTTACCTTTTAAAATGTCAATGAAGCACAACATTTTCAGTAAGATTCTTCAAACTTATTAATGAAAAAGAAACACATTTGTAATAAATAAACCAATAAAATAACTTGAATTCATGAAATGTAGGTACCTTATTAACTAATGAATATTATATGTAAATAGATTATCTACCTTAATTATAAGAGATGTTCAAACAAATCACCATTATTTTCTAGGCATAGGTAACATCGTCTAATTGTGGAATCCAAAACATTGTTTACTGCATCTGGTGTAATGGTTTGCAATGCTTGCAAAACCAGTTGACGTAATCGTTCCTCCGTGTGAAAATTTCCTTGGTGTACGTAGTTTTGGACATACCCCCAAAGATGGAAGTCAAGACGTGTCAGATCCGGCGATTGTGGAGGCCAAAAAACCGCTGAATTCGTACTATCCATTTGTCAGAAAACCTGTTTGATGGGTATTCTTGAACAGTTCTCAAATTATGAGCCGGGGCCCCGTCTTGTTGAAACCAGATGTTATTGACTTCTGCTAATGGTAAGTGAGCATAGAACCATTCTTCCAAATTATTCTGTGGGAAATTTCGATACCGGACGGAAGTTAGTGATCCGTCATAAAAAATGGCCCAATTATCCTTGCCCCAACATCCCCAACCACATGTTGAAACCAAAACGGTGTTGGTGCTTAGACGTTTTGTATAAACGCGGATTTCTTCTGGACCAGGAATGTGTATTTCGCCTGTTGAAGATTCCGTTGTTAGCCACCATAATCTCATCAGACCATAATATTTTATTAAGAAAATGTTCAACCTCTTGACATTTTCTAGTGTACCACTCACAAAATGCCTTTTGTTTTATATCGTCCCCGAGCCGTAATCATTGGCATATTCGAAATTTGCAAGGATGGTATTTGTTCTTACGCAAAATAAAATTTGCAGTAGATTTTGGCGTCCCAGTTACTCTTTCAATATTTCTAACCGATGTTGTAGGGTCTTGTGCTACAGCTAACAGTACATTATTTTGAGTTACTTCAGTGCATGGTTTGTTTCTAGTAACAATTGGTTTCTTAAATCAACCATACTGCAATAAATTGGTAACTATTCTTCCATATATCTTTCTATATGACTCTACTCTTTCAGGGTAATAATTTGAATACATTTGCTCAGCTTTTCCTGTATTACTATAGCACAAAATGTAACATTTTAAAATGTCAAACTTTTCCTCAAAAGAAAAATGTCCAGCCATTTTTAAACAAATTGAAAGAGCTTGTACCCAATTAACTGTATGTAACAAAGTGAAATAACTGACACTGACATTTATATTTGTTGAAAGATATCTATTGTCATTAGAGACAACTTGTTTATTTTCCAAAGCCCTCTATGTTTAGGACCTAGTCTTATGATAGTACGGTTTTGTGTTACATTTTAATAACTAAGAAATATTCCTGAAAACGTTTTTCTTCATTGACTTTTTAAAAGGTACTACTTATAGAAATAATTTTTTTTCGAGTATTCAGGGCCGTACTCAAAAGATTTTTCCTGAAAAATCAACTTTTATGGCTGAAACAAGCTGAAAACATAGTCAAATCATTAGAAATGATAGATCCTCTAATTTAGATTTGAAAATGGTTATAAGTTTTGAAATAAAAATTGCAGGGCCGTATTTAAAAAATTAATTGATGATGGTTTCTCGGAGACAAAACGTCGGATAAAAACGCTGTATAACCAACTTGTAGAGCTTAAAAGTGTACTTGAGAAAATGTGTTGTTTTTCAATATTTTTTCAAATAACGTCAGAAAAAAAACCGAAATTAGCGAATTTCCGGTTTTTTCCGAATATCTCCGGAACTAATCGGAATTTCCAAAATTTCAAAATACCATTTAATTTAGCTATAAAATGGGTAACTTTTTCCTAGTTTAACCCACCCTGTATCTCTTCCGGTTTCCGATTTCCCCATGCTATCTCCTCCTTATAGGAACATACTGTATAACGTGACCGGCGTCGCTTTCTCAAGTTTTTGGTTTTTAAGATTGCTGAGCCAAACCTTGTGTGGGGTATTCACATGATTTGCTCCTGTCTATGTTCTCATTCAAGCAGTTACAACAAAGCTGCCATTATTTGTCAGTTTTACATATATTTGGTGTAGTAAATGGCACAATAAATTGCACTTACATACCATTACATCATAAGCTGAAGCTCTGCAATGATCTGTGTGCAAAGTTCCATATATTTTGTCATATGAAGAATAACAGGGTCATTTTTTGATTTTGTGTTTTATTAAGCTTTTTGTTTTTTCTCTTTATTTGTTATTAAATATATTATATTATAAATTATGCATCTATTTATTTTTGCCGCCCTGTAATTGGGTTAAATAAATATTATCAAAAATACTTTTATAAGCAGTAAATTTGTAAAAGGCACCAGTAAAATCAACTCACAATCTAAAAACATGTTTACTTCATCTGAATTCATTATCAAGTAGAGTGGTGGTGTTGGTGCAGTTATTCCATCAGCCACAGACTTTGACTATTTTATATTTACAGATGGACAGACCAAGTAAAGTATATATTATTTTGTATATCTCAAATGTTGTATTCCACTGATAAATAAACATGCATGTCCACGTGTCTCCTTAAAATAACAAAATTACCACATATCTGCCAGACTGATAAATAAAACATATGCATTTCCTGTGCTGCTGGGCCATTTTAATAGATAAATATTTAAGTGATGTAGAAGTGGCATAACAATTACTAAATAGTAATCAGATTTTTTTAACAAAATTTACATAACTTATGTATAGTGTGGGAAGTATGACAGAGTCGCCATCCTGGTGTGTATCTAGGTAATATGTTGCCTCGACAGCCGTAATCAACAAAATATTATACATAAGAGACTGTGTACAACCAATCAGGAATTTTGAAATCGTCAACCATGTCTGCATAAATCTTTATGTTGTTAGGAAACGGTACTGTCTATTATAGAGGTTTTCCTCTGCTCTTTGCAGATAAGTACAATATCATGGATGTTGTTGGTAATCGTTCTGTTCGTGATAACTTTTCTATGCCAGATTTTCACATTCATGGTGGTTCATACTTATAATACGGAACAGTCTCCGCAAGCCCCAAGTAGTTCTTCCAGAGGCTTTGATGTACTATCTTACCCATTCTATTGTGTCTCTCTAAGTATGCTTTTAGTGCCAACACCGAGCATCCCGACATCAGGTGGTCTAGCGACTTTCTCTTCACACATCCGAGACTTTATCGCATCAAGCTGTTCAGCAAGGATTCGCCTTCAGTGTGATTTTGTTAGGATTACCCTATCTTGGATGACTGATATAAATCTACCCTTTTCGACAAAGAGATTACCGTATCTTAGGTATAACGTAGATGCTTCAATGTTCATGAACTCGCTTACAATTATAATTGTGTCTCGGCACTTTCCATGCAGAGCCTTACTTTTCCATTGTGTCACCTGTTGTTCAATAGTGGGAAGGTCTAAGAGGGATTGACCTTTTCTCACGTAGTTTTAAAGGTGTTACATTTTTGTCATCTAGTACAACAGTCCTATGTAGTTATTATATTGCGGATCCATTACCAATTCTGGCAAGTAAATATAGTACCCAACGGCCATATTGAGGGTAAATTGAGTTCCTATCTATTGCCTTTAATTGAGCAAAGCACGGGTTAGGCTGCATGTATCAGTCAGAACTACCTTTCGCATGGCGATGCATGCGCAAATTCAAATCTTCTGAGATTTTTTCCCTGTACTTCTTTTCTATATTTTCAAGGAGTGGAATTGTTTTGCTTATAGCCCGGAATCTCCTCTTTTGATTGCTCGAAACCTGAACTTTCTATATTTATTATTAACCGAGTTCTGATATTTTTTTTCCGAAACGACTCCCGTTTTACAAATTTTTTTTTCGACCGCGTCCGACTTTAGAGCGACGTGGCCGTGAACCAGGCGGTCTTGGTTGGGACGAGGATTTGGGAGCTTATAGCCCGGAATCTCCTCTTTCGATTGCTCGAAACCAGAACTTTATATCTTTATTATTAACCGAGTTGTGCAAACATGTATTATAAAAAATTCGAGACGCAGCAAGTGCGTTTTGGTAGCGAATTTTCATTAAATGCTTTGAATTTTAATAACTCAATTTGCATCTAACTTAAGGTCGTTGGCTAGGAAACCAGTTTTTTTCGCGAACATATTAAGTTTATTTCAGGAAACTTTCTGTACATTTTCAAACAATAAACTTATTTTGATGAAACATGGTACATTGTTTCTACTATAATATAGGTTATATTGGTAACCAAATTTGATGCTTGCTTTTAATTTAAAAAAAAAGACATATTTGCTATTAGAAACCTTTTTATGAAAATTCACGTCCATAACGCACTTGCTGTGTCCAGACTTTTTTATTACCAGGATGATTACATAACGAGACCTTCTTCTGTTTTCGGGCATAACTTTTTTTACTCGTCAAACGATTTTCGTAATGAGTGCCCCTATTGAAGCCAAAGGTTCGAGTAGGAACGCTCAATTAACATAATCGACGCAGAACTAACGATCAATATAATAGAGAGGCATCAAATGTGATCCAAATCCTAATCGTTTTAAAATTTTCGTTTGACAGAAGAATTGACTGGAAATCAAGTTGCTTATGACAGAATAATTAATTGTGGGCACTAAAAATTGTTGTTCGCCTGCATAGGTTAAAAATTGTCGTTAAAGAACTCAATTCCAAACGGCTTGTTTCCAAAGAAGACTTATTCAAGCTCTCATCTGAAAATGCTAGTAATTAAGGTAACGAAAATCATAACAACCATTATTGGCTTGGTTATGAGCATTTTCAGATGAAAGCTTGAATGAGTCTCATTTGGCAACAAGCCGTTTGTAATTTCAGTTTTATTAACGATAATTTTCGACCTACGCAGACGAGACATTTTTGGTGCCCACAATTATTAATGGTTTTTTCACAAGCAACTTGATTTCCAGTCAATTCTCCTGCCACACGAAATTTTTGAGATGATTAGGATTTGGATCACATTTGATGCCGCGCTGTATATTTACCGTTCATTCCGCGTCGATACCGGGCATTCCTGCCTGAAGCTTTGGCTTCAATATGAGCCCTCCATTACGAAAATCGGTTGACGAGTAAAAAAGTTATGCCCGAAAACAGAAAAAGTTCTTTTTTGTAATCATCCTGTAAATAAGAAGGATAAACGGAAAATGCAAACACCATCTTGTAGCTTGGGTCATCGTTGAACATATTTTTAGTTTCAGGAAAGATGTTTTATCAAACGGGAGTTTCTTGACGGTTTGCAAATTTTTCTATGTTTTATCAACACCGTGTATAATTTTATGTGAATCACCTGATGTTTTATAGAACAACGGGCTAATAGTGAAATGATCGTGCTTGCAAAAGCTTTTAAGAGTTCAGCCTGAGCGGCAATAAAATGTAACATCACATTGAAAAAGGCCAAGCTTTGAGTGTTACGTAGTTTATATCATATTATATGCCTTTTTTTTTCATTACGACGCGACGGCCTCAATTACAAAATACCTAATTACCTTTGTGAAATAGTTATAAAGATTATCGTCATCATTATTATCAAAACACTATGGACGAAATTTTTATATATTTAAATATTTATCTTTTATAAACATCTAATGGATCAGCCAACCCATTAAAATTGCCTGTATCTATCTATATATCAATATACAAATTGTGATATTTACTTTACCGGATATAACATAATACAATATCCTGTTGTTTACTTTTTGTTTTTACTGGTTAAACATTAATCATGACAGATTGAATGAGTTTGTTTTTATATAATCTACCAATAATGTTCCTAACATAATTATTATATTATAATGCCAATATTACCTTGATCTACGACACTAGTAATCTAATAATGATAAACACAAATAAACTGGTTTAGACTTTGGTATGTCGGTAAAGTATGACTAACTACATGCCTCTTTCTTATTTGTACTTTTTAACATTCAAAAAAGGTAGATACACATAAAAGACCTCCAAAGTGTACAATCTCCAATTTTGAACAAAAACTAGATACTAAATACAGAGCCAATTGCAATTGTAAAGCCAGAGAAACAGGATCTACGTATGTATTTAGTACGGAACGGTTTCACCAAGTGAATGCAACAACACTTAATTAAAAACTAGATAGATGGGGTTTTAACTGTAATTCATGGCGTTGAATTCAAAATTATCATTTCGTGCCAATCGGCTGATCTCTAGTGTATTTCCGCTGTAGGAAGTTAGACTTATCTCTTCCATAATGTACAATCTCCAATAACAATTTACTTGCAAACCACACAAACTCAAACTCGTTAATCAAAGCCAAATGTATTATCTCCAATACATATTAAATACATTATTATGCAGTAAATTGCAAAGTGACCAATATTTTTTTCGTCCTAAAATCAGCTGTGGTGTTTTAACAGGTGAGCGAAGCTTCCAAATTTAAAACCGAGCTCATACTCAAACCGAACCTTCAGTTCGAAAAATTGACAAGGAGCACTGCCAGGGGAGCCATTAAGTCCTGGGTCAGAAACGAACACAAGGTATACTGGGCAGACTGTCCAGGGCTCAGACATGGGAAGTCAGTAATTGACGAACCAAGTTCAAAGAGAACTGTGGAGCTGCTACATCTTAGCAGAGGACAGCTCAGTAACATAACAGGTCTCTTGATGGGACACGTGGCCGTTAAGAAACACCTGCATAAAATGGGGCGGTTCGAGGGGGACCTCGCATGCAGACCCTGCGGCGAGGGGGAGGAACCAGCCCAGCACATCTTGTGCGAGTGTAAAGCTCTGGACCGCAAAAAACAACTGATCTACGGTCAGTCTAGACCGGAGACAGAGCAATGTAAAACTTCACCCTACCAATCGCTGTGCAGACTAGTTCAAGGCACAGTAATTTTGGAATGGGTGGAGTAGAAAGACTAAGGGCATGCACAATAAGTCAAAGGCTGCAGTGTTATCAGGGCGGAAAAGACGCGGACGAGCCCTGAGGGGAAAAAACAGAGACCAGACAGTTTTTTATCTGCATCTTTTCAATATAAGAAATATTCGACATCATTTTTGTCTATATAATTACCTTTGTTTTTTTATATTTTCGTGTATTTTTGCTAATATTCGTTCGTTATTAGGCCTTTTTTTTGTGTAAACGTGTCTTATTTTTAAGCAAATTGGAAGGAGCGTAAATCCGTTGATCCCGTGTACCTACTACGTGATGTTGGAGACGTTAAAGATCCCTACCCTATATAGAAAGGAAATGGTTCAGCAAAATATCCAGGATGGCGATTTGAAACCGCTCCCTGACGTCAGAAGCAAAATATACTTACAATTATTTCATTATAATTATTTAAGTATGGCATTTAAAATGTTTTGCGATGTATGATACACAGGTGTGTCATGTAGTTATCTTTTTAGAAACACCTATATATTTCGATATCAAATGAAAACTTTGGACTACAACCTTAAACTTTTATAATATTAGGAATAATGTAGATTGTAAGGATATTGTGATCGAAAGTTAAAACCTAGTGAAATATTGCTAATTTTATATCTAAAAATGTACTTATACTTTACTTACGTTGAGAGGCTGACTGCAGGGTATAACTTCGGGGTTCATGGGCTTGAATTTTCCTATGGGCTCTGAAGTGTTGATGTAGGACATGGTGAAAGGTACGAAAGGATTACTGGGTCCTGCTGTGCCCATGTACCTGAACCATCGCATGGGTGAACATCTAAGGGAACCCCAGCTCCCGCACATGAGGTCCAAGGCAAACTGGCCAGTGCTGGGAACACTCACTGACTTGCAGGAGTTATAGGTGCCTCCCACATATTCGTTTGTGATGTAGATGTCTACTGCAGCAATGTATTGTCTAAAAAATAATAATACATACTTCACATTAAATTTAAATCTCCATACCACTTTGTACATTCAGAAAAAAAACACCCAAAAGGAATAAATTGAGGATCTCCATTGTCCATATTTATTTTAAAAAATCCGAAACACGTCAATTTTAGATTAAATCTGCAACGTGAAAACTTCACCCCTACATTCAACATCCTTCGAGTGACAGTTGAACCACCACATTTTTAAATAGGAAGTAAGGGCTTGCGATACCTCACTTGAAATATCTCTCCATTCTATATTCAAAAATCACATGGTTTTAAAATCTATTGGAAAAATTAACAGTAAAAAAAATTCATTTGATTGACGAACTTCGCTACAGCGGACTAAAAAAAATTAATAACAAATAGTGTTTCATTCTTGAAAATGAGAAAAAATTAAAAACACATCAGTCTTAATGTAGGCGATGTTCAAAGTGCATGGCTTCAACGTGTAGGAGCATATTAATCGTAAGTAAAATAGCGTGAACGATCTATTCACAGTCGCTATTCTTTTTCTCAAGTCAGCTAAATGGCGTTGTTTAGTTTTATATACCACACTTTTCACATATAGAAGAAGTCTAATATCGTAAGATCGGGTGATCGTGCTAGCCATTTTTGAATAGCTTGATTCGTTCGTAACAAAAAGGGCTCCTGTATTTTTTTCGTACATTTAACGATTTCTGAAGAAAAAATTATCCACATTCAATTACATAGCATTTGCATAGGTTGACATTTTGTAATTATACAAAATATGATTTTGATATCAAAATAAAGAAATAATTAGTGAAAACGAACTATTTATTCAACATCAATAACTAATAATAATCATAATAAATGTTGAAAAACCACCTTAAGCTATTACACAAGAGTCTACACGTCGGCGCATAGAACTGTGTAGTCGATTAAAAATTCCAGGAGAATCTTGGATTACCCTACACGACTCAATAATGCGTTTTTTAAAGTCTTCTAAGTTTTTAATGGGAGTAATAAACACCGAAGTTTTTAAATGACCCCAAGTAAAAAAAAAATATAGGATTTAAGTCTGGGGGTCGAAAGGCCAAAACCTAGGCCCGCTTAGCACTATCCAGCGATTTTCATATTCTGAAAGTGATCACAACATTATCACTAAATGACAGTAACTGACACCTAATTATCAACAACTGGATTAGCATTACAAAAGTCTGGACGCAGCAAGTGCGCTATGGTAGTGAATTTTCATTAAAATGTTTTTAATAGCAAATATGTGTTTTTTTAAGAAAGCAGGCATCAAATTTGGTTACCAGTATAACCTATATAGTAGAAACAATATGCCATGTCTCATCAAAATAACTTTATTGTTTGAAAATGTACAAAAATTTCTGAAAGTAAACTTAAAGTGTTCCCGGAAAAAATTGTTTCTTGGTCAACCTTATAGGTTAATAGCAAATTGAGCTATTCAAATTTGAAGCATTTACTAAAAAATCGCTACCATAACGCACTTGCTGCGCCCCGAATTTGTTTTCTCACAAACACGCATTACATTTCGATGGAAAATGCAAAAATCCAATAAGGCGTGTTTGATTTAAAAAAAGAGAGAATTTGTATCACCAACGACTTATGGGCCAGCCTGTGATTGTAGATTTTTTCTTTAAGATGTAGCTCAAGACACCCTAAAATTAATGTATACATTTTTGTTCCTATCTCGTAACGGATATATTGATCTTTATTGATTTTTTACGAAAATTCGACAAAAATTATATAGCATTAAACGATAAACTCTATAGCTAAGGCTACTGCCAAAGCATCAGAGAAAGGGTCTATTTGAAATGAATATTCTGGAAATATTTTAGTAAAATGAGGGACAATGACGGTTGAATCTAAGACTGCTTTGTAAAACATTCTTCTTGAGACATTTTCTTTCCATAGCTCCTATTAGTTTCAGGTTGTTTGCCTAAAGGTTGCCAATTTTGACGTTTTAAATAGCGTCTTTGACGTTTTGAGGAAAACCCCAATTAATTTTTTTAATGCCCATAACTTTTTTATCTTTTAACTTACAGAGCTAAATTTTTGGTAGGTAACTTACTTATAATGATATAAACCAGCGTACCAAATTTGGTTGCCCTTACTTTGTTATTTCCGGAGGTATGATTTTTTTTCGAAAGAAAACTCAAAATTTTCCGGGAAAACCTGCGCCGATTTTCCTGACTAACAAACTTATCCAAGCCACTTGCAAAAGGAAGGTATCCACCAAATTTAATCCATTATTTTTTGAGTTATCGGTGTTGTGTGTGTGTGTGTGTGTGTTTCGTTTGTTTTACGTCGGCCTATTTCCGCGACTATGGCCAATCACCAACGCCAGGGAGCAGTTTCACCTCACTATCCTGGAAATTTTGCCGGCCCCTGCCTTTCTGTAAGGAGGGTAGGGATCTTTAACGTGCCCAACATTGCATGGACACGGGACCGACGGCTTTACGCCCCCTCCGAAGGGCGGAACGTGCAGACATTCAACTTGCTCAAATACAATGCCAGAACCTCGGTGTTATCATCTCTCTCCTGTGAAGATACAACCCTATAATTGGGGCGTTAAAAAAGCAGTTTTTAATATTTTTTTTAAATATGAAAGAAGTGACAAATTAAATTAAGTGGTACTTTCTGCGCCCCGAATTTGTTTTCTCACAAACACGCATTACATTTCGATGGAAAATGCAAACATCCAATAAGGCGTGTTTGATTTAAAAAAAGAGAGAATTTGTGTTATATATATATATATATATATATATATATATATATATATATATATATATATATATATATATATATATCTTCACAGGAGAGAGATGTATGAATGTTTTTAATATGAAAGGCCAACTTTAATTTTCACCTGGCTATACCGTACTGATGATGGCTAATTAGCCTGAAACACGTGTTTGCGGTTGTCTCCTTGCGGGATCTCCTCATTAGTGATTTTTTTTAAAGAAAATTCACAAAAATGTCAACCAGCCGCCTACTACATAAGTTACAATTTAGTCAATGTTGTACACTATGCAAATTATCCTGTGTAATTGATTTTAAATTATTTTTTCTCCAGAAATCGTTAAATTTACGGAAAAAACAGGAGACATTTTTTGTTAAGGCTGAATCAAGCTATTCAAAATATATTTTTAAATTGCGACATAGTCGTAAGAAAAAAATTACTCGTGAAACAAGTTTTAAAGATGGCTTTTTCTTCCCCTTACAATCTTACGGAAAAAGTGGCATATTATTCGCTGAATATCTTCTGGATAGCAGAAAGCGCATACTTAATTTAGTTTCTGTCACTTCTTTCATATTAAGAACAAAATTAGAAACTGATTTTTTAACGCCCCCATTATAGGGTTGTATCTTCACAGGAGAGAGATGTATGAATGTTTTTAACATGAAAGGCCACCTTTAATTTTCAACAAGGAATCAACAGCTGAACTTTTTACACCCTGCCCACAGGGTGTCCAGCCGGGAACTTCCACGATACATATTTCAGGAACCACTCAACGTTTTTTTTTCTGAAACTTTGCACGTGCAACAAACAGAATGGGGTCTATTTAAGCAAAACATTTTGACAGCTTTGCCACTTCCGGTTCAACCGGAAGTAGACACAATCGTCGTTATATTAAATGGAATACCCACTTTTTTATCATAACAATCGATAGCTTATGAAATTAGAATGTGACTTTATGCAATACCATGTGCCTAAATATTACGGTTTTCTAGATAATCATATTGTTAGGGAAGACATTACAGTTGCAAATCTCTGAACCCATTAGCCCGCTAAATAAGACGTTCAGAAAAATGCATTATTTTATGTCGACGTTCATAAGCAAAAACAACGGTATTCAGTAGAGAATCAGGAAATCTTCAAAATTATACAGGGGGGCTACAAAAAATCGTCAGAAGTTTTAATCCAAAAATATGGAATATCTCTTCTTTTTTTTAAATAAAAATATTCAGTTTTTTTTTCCGTTGGACTGCCCGACTAAAAAGAGGGCAAGTTGCTGTTTACATCTCTATACCTAAATGTAACAGTTTTTATGTTATTCACGATTTGTTTGGGAAATCGGTGTTTTATGAGATTTCTGCAATTTATGTTGGGCATGAGAATAAATTGTAAAAAAATATCACAATGTTGCCAAAGTAACTAAGTAGTTTAGCCTGAAACACAATCTACAATTGTTAAATTATGTTAATTGAATAGTTTTAAGAACTGATATGCCTATGAACAATACAAAGAAGAAAATGCGTACAATGAGAAAAAACTACAGCAAGTGTTCAAATATAGCATGTGGTTTCATAAAGTGAGATTCAAATTTCATTAGCTATGGATTGTAATGAGAAAAAAGTGGATATTCTATTTAAAATAAGGAAGGTTATGTCACCTTTCGGTCTAACCGGAAGTGGCAGAACTGTCAAAATATTTTGCTTAAATAAAACGCATTCTATTTGTTACATGAGCAAAGTTTCAGAAAAAACGTTCCTGAAATATGTATCGTGTAAGTTCCATTCTGGACACCTGTACTGTTTAATTTTTGACACATTTGAAAAATTTTAAGATCGTCGATACTATTGCAAAAGAATGTGAAAATTAATGCTAACTAGAGTTGAACATTATCACTTCATGCATAAAAAAATACTTACTTGTTAGTCGTAGTATCATTTTTAATCACTTTGACATCAATGAAGTCCGACTGGTGTTGTGAACATGTGAAATCACAGAGATGTCTCACAAGATTTGACAAACAGGAGGGACATCTCTTTAGAAAATTGGCCGCCAAGCCAATGTTACTATCTAAAGTCCGAAGTTGTTCTGCAGCACAACATGTTCGAGGAGGATTACCAACATTTAGATGTGGGCACCACTTATCCAGTATGTTGACAGCATTTTGGTCCGTCAAATCTTTGGCGGGTCCTGTGTAGGGACAATTCTGTTT
The DNA here is from genome assembly GCA_964006375.1 of Tillus elongatus. Lineage (NCBI taxonomy): Eukaryota > Metazoa > Arthropoda > Insecta > Coleoptera > Cleridae > Tillus > Tillus elongatus. Next base: position 161,309,791 of record OZ023263.1, read on the forward strand.
GAGGACACCAGTCGAATGGCACTCCCCATACCATATACAGTGGCCGGTACTGTTGCTGGTACATTCTACCTGTAACAAGAAGAAACAGGTTAAAAACTTTTAGTTTGAGAAATGTTTAGTTATATGCACAAAAATCATATTTTAGTACCAGAGTATTACTCAGCCTATAGCTAGTTAAAATACATCTCAAAAAATTCTGGACGCAACAAGCACGTTATAATAGCGAATTCATAAAAATCTTTCAAATATGCAAATTCCTCGAAGAGGAAAAAATTGTATCTCCGAAAACAATGTTTGGTTGAAATTCCGTACACGTATTGCCTTTGTAAAGTTTTTATTACATACCAAAGTTGGATTCTATTGATTGGGAGAAGATTAGTTTATTAAAATTTGAAGAAAGTTGATGAAATCCCGCTACCATAACGCACTTGCTGCATCCGAACTATTACTGCTAGTTGTATATTTATTTTGCCCGCTTATCGATTTATTGACTAAAGAGATAAATTGTTTCAAATTCATTTTGGTTAACACAAATTATTTAAATCACAAACTATCATTTAAACTGCTGCTTAAAATCGCAGAAATGGCCTATTTCAAATAAATTTTCGCAAATATTTTAGTCATATGAAAAACAACAGCTATTGAAGCAGAAATATAAAAGCATGTTAAGTACACTTCTTGTAATGTTTATTGTTCACGATCGCTAATTTAGACGTTTCAAATAGCAGGTTTGACGTTTCTAGAGGAAAATTAATAAAATTTTGAAAGCACTTCTTTGATACTCTTTGACTTTTCTGAACCAAAAAGAAAACTTAACCTTCGTCTGTAATATGCAATACATTTTGTTGATCACACATATTATTCTGGTATTTTACCTCCTTTGACCTCCAGCGCGACCGAGTTTTTTCTTTTTAAATGCTTATAAAAATTTTTTAAAGCCAGAGAGCTACATTTTGGTACATAGTATAATCTATATAATAACCTGTTATTTTTTCACAAAAAAATCACTAAAAATACATAAGCTGCTGAAATCTAGATATGTTGCAATCAGTTTAGGTGGGAAATAAAATTTAAAAAATTCTAGTGCACCTTTACAAACCGACGAGCACTAATAATTTTACATTTACCATAAGAAAAACTGACAATCAATAGTACAACACAAAATAGAAATAGAAACCAAATCCTTATCTCGAAATTATAAACACGTGATTGCGTGTCAGGTTTCCGCTGAATCAGACAAGTATTATATTTTGATATACGCAGTAAGTTAGTCATTCTATGTAACTGATAACTCTAATTAAAGTATCAACTGGAACTTTATGATACGTTTACTTTAATAAATATTTATTGCAAGAATGTTCTTAAAAAACACAGGTGTTCAAAAATTGTAGATTACCTGGATTGATGAAGATATTTATTTCAAATCAATTTATTTTATAAGGTGTATAATTTATGCCCTTGCAATGTTTTTAGTGAATTTTCTTAAACAAAATTCACTAATGAGGAGATCTCGACTTTTGAATTTCGAAAAAATTCCTTCAAATTAGCACTAATTAGGCCCCCGAGAACACATATCCGGGGTCTGTTTCAATTTTTATATGTTTATATATATATATATATATATATATATATATATATATATGTGTGTGTGTGTGTGTTTATATATATATATATATATATATATATATATATATATATATATATATATATATATATATATATATATATATATATACACATATATAAGTATGTATGTATCACACCGATAACTCAAAAAATAATGGGCCGATTTTTATTAAATTTGGTGAGTACCTTTCTTTTGCAAGTAGCTTGGATAAGTTCGTTAACCACGAAAATCTGCTCAGTTGAAATAGATTAAACAATGATTTCTTTTAATTAGATTAATTTCTTTCAAAAAAAAATTTTTTCTCCGAAAATTACAAAGCTATTTTAATGAAATTGGGTGGATATCTTGTTTATATTTGGTTACCTGTGACTTTGACCCTTAAAAGCTTTATCTACGGCTAAAATCATTTACATGTACTATTTTAAGATTTCTCGCATTGTAAACTGACGTCCAAACTGCGACACATTACATAGAGCAACACTTATAAGAAGTAACACAATGGTTTTATATGTTGTGTATTGTGTGTTGCCTAAGATATCATGCTAAGTTCAGCAGGTCCCGTTGCAACACTATAGGATTAAAAATGCATTGCCAAAAAAATAATTGCTTATCCTTTAACCAAAATATTATTGAATTTTTATTTTAAAAAAATTCAGTAATAGAGAGGTATCGATGGTTAGACTTTGCACAAATTTTTTCAAATGAGCGCGAATTAGGACCCATATATATATATATATATATATATATATATATATATATATATATATATATATATATATATATATATATATATCCATCCGATAACTCAAAAATTAATTAACCGATTTCGATGAAACTCGGCAAGTGCCTTTCTTTTATTAATGGCTTGGATGAGTTCGTTAGCCAGGAAAATCGGAAAGGCTTTTCCGGGGAAAATTTTTCCCCGAAAATTACAAATTGTTTTAATGAAATTTAAAGGGTATGTTGCCCTGGGAAAGACCTTAATACGTATCAAAATTCAACTTTCTAAGTTTATAAAAAATTGAGTTATTCAAATTTTTCCAAAAATTACAAAGGTGTTTAAATGAAATTTGGTGTATATGTTGCCTTAGGAAAGACCTTACTACATACCAAAATTAAACTTCAAAATTGAAGCATTTAATAAAAATTCACTACCATAACGCACTTGCTGCGTCACGGAACTTTTTTTTACAATCACCTACTAAACATTTATTATTAATTACCTACATATACAAATGTTGTGTGTGATATTTGTTTGTAATATGTGCAAAAACATGAAAAGTTGCAAAACAATTGATATAACTCAACAACGATGAACGATATGATTTTTTTCCTTACAAACATGCATTATAATTCGATGGAAAATACAAAAATGAATTAGCTGTGCAATGATGACATTGTTTTGATTGGTAAAGACACATGCTCCGTCCAAAATTTATTACACACTGCTGAAAATAAACTTAAAGAAATCCATCTAAATCATCAGCTATTGTAATCGAAAGGGGTAAACTGAAACAGAAACCAATATATTTGAATTTAAACGAATCGATAACTTCTATAACTCTTAATGAAAAAAATTAAATATCTGGGAGTGATTTTTTCTGATGAAGTGGTTTTTGATCAAAAAGTTACTATACGGAAATTTTCCGAAAAACTTGAAACGCTAACAAAATCAAATTTACTCAATTGTGAATAAAAAAAGGTTCCCTTGAATCAGTATTTACAACCATGTTTAATTGACACTCTTCAAACAGCCCCTGTCGAACAAGTTCACAAAGACTTTCTTGATGACACTGACAAAATTATAAGAAGCTCACTTAAGGAAAAAAGACTTTCTTGATGGCACTGACAAAATTATAAGAAGCTCAGTTAAAAAATTCTCCAAATTCCAAATGATCCACCAAATGGATTCTTATATTCATCTAAGTCAATAAAAGGTCTTCCAATTTTTTATACCTTTTGGGAAGCTTTTTTACAACAGTTAAATAAATTCAAATTCCTACTAAATTCAAAATGCATTCAGTTAATGAAACAATCAGAATTGGTTTAAAACAGAAGAAAGTTATGTTAAAAAAATTAGACATCAAGAATTATTCAAATATAAATTTGGATTCCGTGAAGAGCAAGTCAGTTAGACTAACTCTCAGGAAATGAATGTATGAACAATGGTGCTCTCACAAACAAAAAGCCGATGGGTAGTTACTTACCAGCAAAGGTTAAACAAGCAAATAATTGGTTTTATAATCATAAAGGATTAACATCCGAATAGCGTGATTGTCTGAAAATGACATGTAATATGGGTCCTGTTCGTGGTATTCCTGGTCGCAGTATCGACACATCCCGTTGCATACACTGTAACGAGTATGAAGCTCTTGTACATGTGCTCTGGTACTGCACCCACGGAGAACTGCTTCGAAATTCGAAACAGGCGTCATCGTGAAGTTAGAGGGCTACTTGCTTATACCCTAAGAGAGAAGGCTTCCAGTAGAAGAAGTGCATGGTCTCTCAGAAACTGGCAGCACCAGAAGGGTCATAGCAATGAAGAAAAACTATGAAAACGGCTATATTATAGATCCAACCATACGTTTTAAATTTAAGCAGTCGATGTGATCTTTACAAGTTTTGATTACTCTATTTGAATAAACCTATCAAAATTGTGATTTGGACAAGCACAAGTTGTCAATTTATTTGTGAAATGTTCCAATGTATAATATATATCAATAAACATTACTATTACTACCTATTTAGTCAAAAAACGTTCTCGTAGTACGTTACCGGTAACTACAAATCTGATTTAACTAATCAATTGCATTTTATATCAAAAACATAGGATATACTAAGTGAGGATTGTGATATTGCATGCCGCTTTAGGCCAATATGAATGTCAGACGCCCGGCGTGACGTCACACGACAGGTAGACTTTCTGTATTGCGGTGACTTCCAAACAGCTAATTAATAAATATAAGTGAAGCACACTACTTTAAAACTTTGTCGCCTACTTGTTATAGTTAGTTTTCCTGTACAGTCAACACGCAACACTTCAAAAACCATTTACCAGAACAGTCGCAAAGTCATGCTGATAAAGTATGCAGTTATCCTTATGTCCATGTGAAAAACCACACAGACATATATTATTATTTACTGATAATTGCCCACTGTGAACAGTTAAAGCAGCGTTTCGTTTACTAAATAAAATAGGTTAAGGTTTACTTTCGGGGCGCGTGTTCGATTTTTATGAAAGTTTGTATATAAACGTTTTCTAGGGTGTAGATCACGAAAATCACAATAAAAATTAGGGCAAAAGCCAACTTTTGGAGTTATTTGGAAATTTTTGTACGACAAACGTAAGTTGTACTCACTTTTGCGACATGTTTTTGTCATATTTTACACATTTTCGGAGGTCGTTCGTTTTATATCAAGTTAAAGAAGGATGTATTACACTATTCTCATTTATTTTCACATAGTTAGTGCACCCCCTTAACTGTTTATGTGTCTCTGAAAATTTCCCTTCTTTTCATCGTATAATCGATCCTAAGTTGAAACTGACATTTGACATAATTGCAAAAGAGAAAATTTTACATTAAAATTGTTCAAAAACGAAACGTGAAAACTGTTAAATAAGAATATGTTCAGTGAAATAAGGTATAAAGCATTATATGGCTATATTTATATCGATCATGTGAAACCAGATATACCCAAAAACTCCGCAAAAGTGAGTATAAACTACATTTTTCCAACAAAAATTTCCAAATAACTCCAAAAGTTGACTTCTGCCCTCATTTTTATTGTGATTTTCGTCATCTACACCCTAAAACACGTCTATATACAAAATTTCATAAAAATCGAACACGCGTCCCGAAAGTAAACCTTTACCCTAAAACATATAGGTGACTTCCGAAATCAATATCTCAGCAGCATAAAAAAGTAACCGAACCTCTACTTTTTTGTAAGAAAGGTATGACTCTTTTACGAAACCAGCATTTCATGATATACAGCACCAATCACAGATTTGATGGCTTTACGCCCTTTCCGAATTGCGAAATGTGGAGGCATTCAATCCATCCGTGCTTCATTGTCGGTGTAACGTACTTTGTGTGAAATCTCGTATTTACCGCACGCCTTACACGCCCCATTCCGCCAGAATTAAAAAAAAACATTTTCTTAATTCTGAATTTTTTAATTGTTTCGTCACTGAATCATTTGTCTTCGGTAATGAAAATTAAAATGTCGTCGCGCAAATTTAAGTCTAGCTGGACGATTGCTTTCGCAAACCAGCGGTTTCTTGGCTGGACGGCTGCTATAAAGTTTCGCTAATCTTCGTTGAACAGTCCGCAGATTAACTCCAAACAAAAAAATTCCTGCGACTATTCTTGGTCCTGAAAACCACGGATCCCTTTGAGAAATTATTTTGATTCTCATCCAATCAAAACGTGGTGTTTCAAGGCCTTCCATTTTGACATTTGTTTTACATGTCTTCTTTCATTATAGCACAAAATTACTTTGGGCACACTGTACCTGGGCAAGAGAAACTGCCTAAAAATGGCAGTTCTTTCCTTCCAAGCAGGCGTTTACCAGCATTTGTTTAAACTTTATACAGATTAGATGTCCTTTTGGCATATTTATTTTTAAACTTACCTTTATCAGAGATCCTTTTTCTTTGAAGAAAATCAAAAGGTTACTTTACTTTTGTCGCGATAAAAAAGTATATTGTTTAAATAAATTATTATATACTAACTTATTTGACATTCAAAATATGTCATATTTCGCTTGTGACAGCAGCCTACTATGTCCTTTGGAACTAAAAGGAAGCTAATCTGCACCGTTGCAAATTTTATTTTTGATTCTTAAATAATTGAGTTTAACAAAAGAGTCGCTATGCTTTTGTTCGATGGCATGTGCGACAATATAAATCAAGTTATGCTAAAGATAAACAAAAAACTGCTTTAAAATTGTTTTTAAATTTTAAGCGTTGAATACATGTTAGCATTTTTTTTGTTCTCTCAGGGCTCGTCCGCGGCCTTGCCGCCCCGATAGCACCGCAACCCTTGGTTGATTGTGCATACCCTTAGTCTTACTCCACCCATTCCAAAATCACTGTGCCTTAAACTAGTCTGCACAGCGATTGGTAGGGTGAAGTTTTATATTGCTCTGTCTCCGGTCTAGACTGACCGTAGATCAGTTGTCTTTTGCGGTCCAGAGCTGTACACTCACACAAGATGTGCTGGGCTGATTCCTCCCACTCGCCGCAGAGTCTGCATGCGAGGTCCCCTTCGAACCGCCCCATTTTATGCAGGTGTTTCTTGACGGCCATGTGTCCCGTCAAGAGACCTGTTGTGTTTCTGAGCTGTCCTCTGCTAAGATTTAGCAGCTCCACAGCTCTCTTTGAACTGGGTCCGTCAATTATTCACTTCCCTTGTCTGAGCCCTGGACAGTCCGCCCAGTACACCTTGTGTTGGTTTCTGACCCAGGACTTAATGGCTCCCCTGGCAGTGCCCAGAGCCGGTTCTGTCTCATAAATGGTTCTGCTAACCCTCTCTTCGCGAGACTGTCAGCTTCTTCATTGCCTTCGACCCCCGAGTGACCCGGCACCCAGATGAGGGTCACCTCATTCTGCCCAGCCAGCTCGCTCGTCTCGTCTCGGCACTCACTCACCAGTCAGGAATTTACCCGTGGGCTACTTAGTGCCTTAAGGGCTGCCTGGCTGTCTGTGGCTATGAGGATCCGCTTGTTGGTGTAGCCCCTCCTCTTGTTCTCCCGCACACAGTGCAGGATGGCGTACATCTCGGCCTGAAACACCGTTGCATGGGCTCCGAGGGAAATACTATGACTTACCCTCGGTCCTTCCGAGTAAACACCTGCCCCCGTCCCACGCTCCCCGCCGGATCCGTCCGTGAACCAGACGAGCGCGTCCCGTGGTATGCCCGGCGTCTCCTCCCGCCATGCCTCGCGGTCGGGGATTTCCACTGTAAAGTTGTTTTCCCTGCACATTCGCGGGCTCGCGAAGTCTGACCTCATTTAAAGCATGGGCTCCTTCACAATCTCCTGAATTTTGCAGTGGCCCCTGAAGCCTGGGTTGATCTTCAGTCTACCATTGCAGGCTAGTCTGACATGTTAGCATAGTTTTCAGAGATCTAAATCAGCGGGTGGTGTTTTTGATACCGCATAGATATAATATATTTAATATTAGTTATAAACACTGTAATGTTCTGCAGTATTGTTAATTTGTAAGCACAATGTATAATTATTATTATATCAATAAACTATAACAATGACAGTTATAAATTAAGAAAAGGAATTTCACATTTCTGTGAACATATCAACGACAGTAATAAAATCAGAAAATGCACGTTAAATTATATTGAAATCTTGTTGCCAAGTTAAAAATATATCCACCGACACATCATCATAGACCAGAAATATACTTTAATGCACAATTATTACAGTGTACGCTATACTTTGCCTCTACAGACGTCAATGTGTGTAATCAAATGTTAGAAATAATTACGTTTTATACACCTCATTATTACAAAATTCGCTTCAAACTATTCTGACAAGGTTAGCTATCAAGTATATTCATTGTCAAGATTCGAAATATTGAAGATTTAAAGAGGCAGTTAATGGCCACGCGGACGCCCCTACGTATTCTATCAAGTTGTCATATTATAGCCGTCCACAACTTTAACTAGGACCCATTAAAATACAGCTGCCTTTGGTTTTACATGCCAAGATGCTATGTGAAGATTGAAACCTGTGATGAGCACCGATATGTACACTTTGAGAATCCAAATAACCACAACTATTTTAAAAACCTGACTATCGTATCAGTAACCAAATTAGAATCATCATATGATGCAAAATTCTTAATTTTTCGGAAGCCCCTAAGCGCTCTACCAAGTTGTCAAATTATGTCAACAGCCTTAACTAGGACCTTTTAAAATGCAACTGCCTTTGGTTTTACAGGCCAAGGTACTACGTGAAGACTGAAACCTGTGACGAGCACTGATAAGTACACTTGGAGAGCCCAAATCAACGCAACACATTTAAAAAAACTGACGTCGTATCACTAACCAAGGCCAAGGGCTGCAGTGCTATCGGGGCGCCAAAGCCGCGGACAAGCCCCGAGGGAGAGAAAAAAAATCACTAACCAAATTACGGGTCACCAGAGGACGACATTAAAGTTTTTATACACGGCGGGACTAGGCAACAGTGTAGAGTTGCAAAAATTATTAGGGAATTAAAATTTTTGTATATTCCACAAGAACTTTGCGCAAAGTAGAAACAAATATATATATATATATATATATATATATATATATATATATATATATATATATATATATATATATATATATATATATATATATATATATATATATATATATATATATATATATATATATATATATATATATATAGATAGGGTGATCCTCCGGGAGGTCCCACGATCGTTTGCGGGAAAACTATCAATAAGAAAAACCTGAAAATTGGATATTACACTAAAGTCGTTGGGGGCCACAGGCTAAAAATATTTTCAAGTTTGCGGCACTTCCGGTTACACCGGAAGTAGATGTCGATTCGCGTATTTCAAATGGAATACCCTGTATTTTATTGCAGTTTCGGATTCTACAATAAATTCACTTTTTATAAATAATATTCTATACCTATCATCAACCGTCCAGAAGATATTTAGACTTTAAGATAAAATTTGACTTTACGGCCAGTCATAAAGATACAGATATTTTTATAATAAAAACATATTTCGTTACGATTTTTAGAATTATCTTGAAAGATATTTCACTTCATCTATATCCACATCGAGACTAACGATAGAGTATACAAAGTGTCCAAAAAAATTCTTGAAGTTTGCAATGAGAAATTGCAAAAATCTCGCGATTTTCAAATTAGAACCCCTTTTTTTTATAACACTATCGTGTTAAGCTCAAAAAGTCACTGATACTTTGTATGTAATTACCTATACCTAAATCAAACGGTTTTCATTTTATTTCCAAAAAACTCATTTCAAAGCCTGATATTTTGATGAATTTCCTACCATAAGCGTTAGCCATGGAAAATAAATTGCTGAGTGTGTTTCTATGGAAACTTTGACAGTTTGTTGATTAACTAGCTAATAATGGCACGGTTAAATTACACACACGAAGATTATTTAAATTTATTTACTGTTTATGGACAATGTAATAAAGTAATTTCGCGAACGTGTGATACATTTGCTGATAGATATCCAGATAAACAGAAACCGTCAAACGAAAGGTAGACAATTTCAAAAACTGCGGATCTGTCAAGAAAAAGGTGCAGAGGGCTAAACCCGTTGTTGACAACAAACAAATCGAGACAGCAATTTTTAGGTATTCAGAATTTATTGTAGAATCCGAAACTGCAATAAAATATAGGGTGTTCCATTTAAAATAAGCGAATCGACATCTACTTCCGGTATAACCGGAAAAGCCGCCATCTCGAAAATATTTTTAACCTGTGGCCCCCAACGACTTTAGTGTAATATCCAATTTTCAGTTTTTCCTATTGATATTTTTCCGCAAACGATCGTGGGACCTCCCGGAGGACCAGCCTGTATATATATATATATATATATATATATATATATATATATATATATATATATATATATATATATATATATATATATAGGCGGTCCAAAAGTAATGGGTAATGATACATAGAGCAGCAGTAGATCCTTGGCATATTATATCGTTTTGGAAGAAACAAACAAGTTTTGCCTAATCTGTCAAAGACTTTTGAATAATTTGTGACCGACTGTATTCTATTTAAATGTTTTCAGCATACATTCTGCACGTATTGCGCTTATTAAAATTAGCTTGCGCATAAAAGCAAACCATATCCCTATTAGAAAAAATTCGCTAAGGCTCAAAGACGCGGTTTTGACAAGAACGCAGTCGTAAATTTGTTTATGATGAACGCCTACCATGCGGGAAATAAATTATGATTTGAAAACTATTATTATTAGGAAAAATGTGTTGCAGCTATCTTTAAAATAGCAAATATTTCGAAAACGGTTGATTTTAGCGCCATTCAACAAGTATACCTTTTTCGTAAAGTAACACAAGAAAATCTTCTAATCAGTCAGTGGTGCACTAACGAAGCTAACAAAAAATTTAAGGCTTGAAGGGTACCGCAAGCGGCGCCCTCTATCCGCTAGATTGGGTATTGGCTATTAATGAAAAACTCATCTGCGCCAATCTTCAAGATAATAGCGAAATACTTTTCTAGATACCGAGGAAAATCCAAAATTTAATTTCTTACTTTAACACCCTATACCTCTTTTAATTGTGACTTTCAGACTGAAATAAGTTCAGCTAAATCGTAATACTTAAATACCAAGAATATACTGCTGCTCCGTGTACCACTATCTTTGGACTAGCCTGTATATTTGTTTTTATTTTGCAGATTTGTATTCTCTAGGTCCACGTCCCAAATAGTTTCGAATATGGATCCAATCGGTCTTTTAATATTTGAATAGCGGAGGATTGTGCAAGCTCTAAGAACTGGTGAAATCAACCATACGTGACAACATTTGGATATACGAGGACGCACTGGGCAGTTCTTAGTCTCCTACAGAAGCAAAGCAAATTTGAAATTCCAAATATTTTATTATTGAGCATATTTTCTTAATTGAATACATTCACTACAGCAAACCTGTAGCACCTCTAGATCTTAAAATAGTCTGGACGCAGCAGGTGCGTTATGGTAGCAAATTTAAAATGTTTTTAATGGCAAATATGTTTTGTTTTTAAAAGGACATTTGGTTAGCTGTATAACCTATATAGTAACAATAATGTACAATATTTGATTAAAATAGCTTTGTTGGAACATAGTGTACGACAAGTGTCGCCATCGGTGGCGTAGCCAGGTAATATGTTGTCACGGCAGCTCTAATAAATACAACGTGTTAATGCATAGAGACTGTGTACAACTAACGATTTAAAAAATCGCTAGCCCTGGTACTTTCTTCCCTAATACGGGACTATGTATCTATATAAGGCCAGGTGCATTCCGACTATAATTGGAAACACATACCGGTTTCGCTCTCATAATGGCTGTAATTTGGTATAGCGCACTGACGATATATATATATATATATATATATATATATATATATATATATATATATATATATATATATATATATATATATATATATATATATATATATATATATATATATATATATATATATATATCGTACCGATAACTAAAAAATAATGGGCCGATTTTATGAAATTTGATAGGTACCTTCCGTTTGTAACTTGCTTGGATAAGTTCGTTAGCCATCAAAATTGGACCAGTTTTTCCGGGATTTTGAGTTTTCTTTCGGATTTTGTTTTATCTCCGAAAGTAACAAAACTATGACAACCAAATTTGACATATATTATAGTATATATATATATATATATATATATATATATATATATATATATATATATATATATATATATATATATATATATATATATATATTACAAACGTGCGCGCATACGCACACACAGACGCACTCGCCCACAGGCACGCACGCAATCATTCATACGCGCGCATTATTAGTAAATTTTTCATTTTAGGAAAAATCCGCAAAAAATTATGTCTACGCCTCTCAGCTCTTCGTAGAAGGGAAGCTTAGGACCTTCAAAACATTTTGAGAAGAAATGTCATTTGAAGCACGCAATCCAATTTTTACTGCCGCATAGAAATGACATTAATCGCCACCGGTGTCTATTAAGCATTTCATAACAAATATGTTTACCTCTTAACCCCTTCAAGTAAAAGTAGGTGATAATGGCAGATACTCCAGTTTTTTTATTTCTACTATTTCGGACGACAATCTTTTCTTTATATTTTATTTGGCAACGAGGAAGTTGCATATAATTAACTTTTGATGAAAAACGTATTTAAAGTACAGCAAAATACTCTAAAAATATATGTCTACAAGTAAACCTTCCTTAAAGTGAACCACACATTAGTAATTAATTATTGAAATATTGAATATAATTAAAAAAGGCAGGGTGGGTAGAAAACGCGATCTGATTGGTGAAGAGGTTTGTGACGTCACGATCCGGTACATCTGCTTGTTTTCGTTTGTGTTTGCATCGAATTCAGAGCAGTTTTATCATAATTTTAAGCAGTTTTGGTGTTTAGTGTATAATATAGGTTCAAAGGTAGTAAGTTGTGTGTAATCTAGTTTAGTGCGTGACTGTGTGATGGCTTCAGCAGATTCAGAATCACAATACGAGAATGCGAAAGACAACAGTTCCTGGATATCAATATTATAAGTGATGTATAGTGCCCAAATGTACTTCCACAACAATAACTACCCCCAACAAATTATTCTTTAATGTATCTAAGGATAGGAAAATCATGAAAAAATGGTGTATATTTTTCTTGTAGATTATTTGAATGGAGAACATTTTGAGGTTATGCTATTATTTACATTATATTTTATAAGAAATTACTACATAAAATCCAACAAAGATATTTACGGGATAAAATAAGGTTCATATCAGACACATACCTCTCAGCTTTCACTCCTTTTAGCAAAGCACCCATGAAATTCGGGTTGTTTTCTAAAAACGCAGACATTGCTAGTACATTAATTTGTGGTAAATTATCAGATTGTCCTTGGACAAATCCAACTTCTGTAGTCATACTATAAGACTGTACAGTTTTTAAAATAATTAATACGAGTATATAGATATTAACAATAATATAAGTTGATAACAATAACTATCCGGCACACGTAAGTCGCATAAACACTAATGGTGAGATAGGATCTCTGTGTGAGTAAGCGAGACTCGTTTGGCCGATACCGGATCGTGACGTCACAGTAGGCCCTCTTTGTTTACGGCTGCGTTTTCGCGCGGAGACAATTATTTTGATTTTCTATATTTTTTTACAGGAAAACTATTGGTTAAAAATTTAAATTTTTTATAGAAATTGATTTTATACAATGTGGGGAAATTAATAAGAGGAGAATAAAAAAATGTGCAAATTCCTCACTATGCTTTGACTTTTTGAAATGTCTAATAAGTATTGTTCGCTCGTATTGATATCAAGACTAACTACATATAAATGAGCACCAGCCTTTAGTAAATATGTTGATGTATAAAAATAACCGTTTTGCAGACCGAAGGAAACAAAATTATTTCAAAGTCAGTTCTCTTTTACTTTTCAAAGTAATCTTGAATTAAGAGTAGATCCTGTAGGTGTTACGGTGAGAAACAGCATGCATTTATTATTTTTTGGCCAATATCCAGGTGTTTTTGCACTGTGTCCTCGAAATAGAATATATTTTTCGATTCGTTTGTTTTGAATATCCGTCATTAATCTGTACTGTTTAAAGTAAACATGTTATTCATGTCAATATACACTGCAATAAAGTTTGTCATTATCATCAAAAATATCGCGCAGACTTGAATCCCAACAACTTTTCTCCTCAGAAATAATGACCAATGAAACAATCATAATTAGAAGAAAAACGGTTTTATTTACTTTCTTAACAGTTAACTCAATGGATGTCTTCTTAGAAATTCTGAGAAAAGTACGTCACAGTTCTACTTATTCTAAAAGCTCTTTGTTGTGACTTGAATTTTAAAATTAAAGACAATATAATATAAAGTAAGGCAGGCTTATTATTCTTGTACATAATAACCTTGACTTATACTGTGTACTTGCTTCATCACGTATGTAACTTTAAATGATGACAACCAGCAAATGCACTACACTATACGTGGTGATTTTTCCTTTAGTACCTTACATAGTAATAGTAATAATAAATAATAATTGTCGAAAATTTGTGTCCTGAGAAATTTCGCCGCTAAAATTGGGTAACACAGTTATGGTTAACAAATTAATTTATTAATAATAATTATAATTAAATATAAATATATGTATACACATGGGTTCAGGGTTTTCCCGAGAACTGCTGAGAATTTCGAAAAAACCCTAAAAGACGTCGATTTTGCTTACGAGGGGGGGGGACACTTTTTTTAAGTCCTAACGAATTTGTAGCATTCAAATACTAGAGGGGTGACTTTCACCCCCTTAATTTAAATAGTGAGGGCAGGTTGAGTGGGAAAGCTCTTTTGATTTTGCTTTCAAAACTTAAGCTGCAATTTAAACATCTACGGATTAATTTTTTAGATATTTGCTTTCAAAAATGTAAAATTTAAAAAAATACATCAAAAACGTACCTACAGATTATCATCATTGTTACTTCTTTCTAGACTAAAAAAGTTTTTTTTCCAATATTCATTGACCGACCACCAAAGATTTTATAATTTTTCAAAAACAAATCGATGGTTTCCACACGAAACGTATCTAAAAAACAGTCTTTTTTGTACTTTAACGTCGGCGTATTTCCGCGACTCTGGTCAATCACCGACACCACGGAGCAGTTTCACCTCACTATCCTGAAAATTTTGCCGAACCCCTACCTTTCTGTAAGGAGGGTAGGGATCTTTAACGTGCCCAACATCACATAGACACGGGACCGACGGCTTTACGTCCCCTCCGAAGGGCGGAACGTGCAGACATTCAAAGTGATCAAATATAATGTCACAACCTCGGTTGGTGTTAATTTTTACAGTACCCTTCGTTTCAGAGGCACACATTCTTGCCCTGGACCACCGAGGCTTAAAAAAACCGTCGGTATATTTTCAAATTACAGCTTTGAAAAGGGAACCGAAAGAGCTTTCCAAAAACCAGAGGTCCATTAAAACCATCATCGCCTGTACAAGGATTTCTTGTAGTGCATAATTGAAAATATTGTTAGTACATTAAAAAAACAACCAAAGTCCCAACTGGTCCGGAATATCAAAATTTGATAGAAAAGAATGATCGACGAACGAAAGAGATTCACGTAGAAATTTAAAAGCAACAACAAGGAGACAAAAATAATAAAGATGAAACCATTAGTGAAGTGAAGAGGTTCAGTACATGTCGAAAGGAAAGTGATTTGGATGGAGAGAACATAGAAAATACTGTCTGAAGAAATGGTGGAGGACAATTTTGAAAGTTGCAAGATAAACAAAAGCGACTTCATTCTAGTTGAATTTTCCTCAAATAAATCTACTGTGTACTATGTGGCAGTTGTTGAAGAAGTCTAAGAAGATGACTTACCATGGATCCTATATCTGTATGTGTGTGTTTTGTTTCCTTCACGTCGGCCTATTTCCGCGACTATGGCCAATCACCGACGCCAGGGAGCAGTTTCACCTCACTATCCTGGAAATTTTGCCGAACCCCTGCCTTTCTGTATGGAGGGTTGGGATCTTTAACGTGCCCAACATCGCGTGGACACGGGACCGACGGCTTTACGTCCCCTCCGAAAGGCGGAACGTGCAGACATTCAGCTTGCTCAAATACAATGCCAGAACCTCGGTTGATGTTAATGTTACAGTTTGTACTGAAAAAGTGAAAGGAGTACCCTGGGATCGAACCCAGTATCCTTTGGTTCAGAGGCACACGTTCTTACCCCTGAACCACCGAGGTTCTCATCCTATATCTGTCGCAGATGGAACAAACTTATTTTTCCAGGCATTCCGGAACAATATGACGTTTCCAAAGAAGTTGTTATAACGCTACAACATCCAGATGCTGTTAGAGGAACAAAATCCTCCCAGTAGTATAGATTATCTGTATACTTAAGCACCTATTTATTAATAATATTCTATTAATTTGTTAAAAAGCAAAACAATTTTTGTTGTGTAAATTTTAAATGTAAAAAAAAATGTTCTTATAGGTTTTTGAAAATAAAATCATTTTTCTGGTATTAATTTTCATGGTGTCTTACTTTTGCACCGACATTTACCTAAATATATTTTTAAGTTATAACCGTACACCTCCTTTTTGTCCCTTGTGTGGGTAAAAATGAGACGATTTTATGGATTTTTTTTACGATTTTTGCTAACCATTAGCTTCATAAAAGTGTGCAAAAATAAGACAGCTAATTAATGGCTAAACGTAAAGTAAAGTGCTTGTTATTACACGAAAAGGCTACCATATTAGAAGAACATAACAATGGGTTAAGTGTCGGTGCTGTGGCTCGAAAATATGGAGTAGCTAAATCTATCATTTGCTCAATAAAATCTAAAAGAGATGCAATCATAAAAGTGGTCAGCACAACCTTACGCTTTACAATAAAGCGAACTTTACTAAAGTCAGAATGTCCAGCAGTTGAAAGGGCAGTCTACAAGTGGTTCCTTACCCAATGCCGAAACAACATGCCGGTAAGTGGAGACATGTTAAAACAAAAGGTCCTAAGTGTATATGCAGATGTATACGAGAACAGAGGTCACTTTGTCGCAAGTGACGGATGGCTGGAACGATTTAACTCTAGATTTGGTATATGATTTTTGAAAATTCCTGGAGTGAAGTTGTCTTCTCGGCCTGAACTTGTAGATCCATCCCGAATAGAACTTAAAACAGTTATTGACGAATTCGACTTATGCGATCATCAGATCTACAATGCAGACAAAACTGGGTTATATTGCAACATTTACCAGATAAAAGTTACGTTTCAATATCAGAGAACCTGCCATGAAAACAGCAAAGTAACGAATAACATTTCTCGGCTGCACAAATGTTTTAGGATCTCACAAATTACAACCATTTGTAATAGGGAAGGCTAGAAATCCGAGGTGTTTTAAAAACTTTAATTGTCCAGTGGTATAGAAAAACACGAAAAATGCATGGATGACCACGGAAATGTTTAAAAATTGTTTTTTCCAGCAGATTGTTCCTGAGGTTTGTAAACTTGCAGTACATGTGTATGTGTAATCATTTTTTCCATATCATTTCACTGTTCCAGGTGAAATATTTTCTGGGAAGTCAGAATCTTCCTGAAAAGGCCATCCTTATCATAGACAATGCCCCATCACACCAGCCCAAAGGAGAATTAAGAACTACAAATGGGGCAATATTCACAATGTTTATGCCGCCGAATGTAACTCCTCTAATTCAACCGCTTGATCAAAATGCTTTAAGATTGACTAAGCTCTATTACCGGAGGCGTTTGCTTAGTTCACTTGTTGCCAGAATGGAAAATTTGGGAGTTGCTCTAAAAAGTTTGACACTAGAGATGTAGTTTTAAATCTAAAGGCAGCATGGGACCAACTAGAACCAACAATGAAAGCAAAATGTTGGAGAAATTTATTAAATAGGAAAGATGATGAAGACGAACTTCCTTTGGCCGTTTTGAAACAAACGTGGAACCAAGATCAGCCCGGGACAGTAATAACAGATACTGTTGCTCTACTAGAAGCAACTATCTTGTAAGCGTAAATAATTGATACACATAAAACTGATTGATTGCATATATTCTTTTATGTTATTTGGGGTACATTTACCGCACATGATATCGAAGAATGGAATAAAGATGCTAATCCTACAACTGAAAACGAAAGTCTGTCACAAACAATAAGAGATGCTGATGGCGACGAAGTAGCAGACGCAAGTAATCCTGAAACCGTTGAAGAGCAATCCAAAAAAATTACACATCGGGATGCAGTCGAAGCTTTAAACATTTCCATAAAATGGGCCGAACAAAATCAGATAGATATTTCCCACATTTTAAATCTGAAACGTGTGCAAGAGAAAGCTCTGTCAGCAAGCATGTCTGTAAAGATGCTACAAAGAAGCATCACATCATACTTTCAACACAATAACCACTAAAACAAATTATGTTCAGGTTTATCCTGCCAAACTGTTCTTTTGGGTATAGATAATGTACATATGTACATAATATGTATACATACATACTTACACATAATACTTACACATGTTACTTACATAATACATGTGAAAGTTTTTGTTAATTTGTTGTATAAGATTTATGTTCACTAGAAATAAATTTTGTTTTATTTTAATTTGAATCGAAAATTGTTTTCACTTTTATGTGCCTTAAGCATACAAATTTGCAATAAGTCAGACCCCCATTAGTGTGAACACATTCGTTAGGTTGAACACTCCTGTTTCTGTTCACTTTATCGAACTTCTACTGTATACTCATCGTGTCGGTATTGTCGTGTCCTGTGCACTGTGCATATTATTGAGATTATCCAACATTCTCGGACCGTCAGTTAAATTAAACTAATAATTTCAATTTAATAATACAGTATTTTACTTCCACATCGTCAATATGTAAGTGTGAAAGTATGGCATCGACATCAAATTTTGTTTTCGCTTAAACGTTGTAAAAAGTGTCAAAACACGATTTGGGAACGACATTTTGTAACCACGATAACTGTATAACGAATTGAGATATCGTCTTCAAATTTGATATAGTTAGCACCCGACAAACGAACGGTTCGGACTGTTTGGGTAAAATCGCTCCAGGGGGTTGGGGATGGATGGCGAATGATTTGGTGAAAATTGACATTTTTTCGTTCAAACTCGAGTAATGTAAGGTTTTAGGGTTTGTTCATTAGAAAACTTTCAATTTCATCAAACATCTGGTATTCTATGCTGAAATTAGGGGTTGAATGTGTGGGGGTGGAATAGCAGTGAGAAAAATTTCGAATTAAAATTTTGCTCAAACGATATAAAGTCTCGAAACCTATAGAAAACTTGATTCTGGAACGAAAGTTTTTTGTTTCGTTAAAACTCGAGTAATATAACGTTTCAGAAGTATATGGGTACAGGAATATAACTCATTTCAAGAGAATGTCTTTCTGAGATGAATAGATTATCACAGTTATGTGGAAGTTATGATTTAATTTGCAGCACTATTCTCTTTGCATTATAATTGCATTATAAGAAGGTGAATGATCTAATAGTTGTAACCACAGCATACTTATATCTTATAAATATTATGTTGATTGGAACCCAGCGCTGTTGATGGCAGACCTTTGTCTTGATGAAAGAGTACCTCTTATAATTATATGAACAATAGTCAATTTACCTTGAGGAAGATTTTATCCTTGCATTTTTTTAAAACTCCTACCAGTAAAATGTTTCACAAGTGGGCTAGATCAGCGTTTTTCGTTCCCAGTTTCGCAGCGTGTCAAAATTTGGTAAGACATTGGTTCAAGTCTTATTAGCCTTTGAAAAAGAAAATGAATTTGATGTCAATTATTTATCTTATAGCTAACACTTGTTCATCACGACGTCAGAGGTCACGAAAATTGAGTATAGAGCTGTTATTAAATTCCTTATTCGAGAAGCCCTTCCACCTCAAAGCATAAAAAATCTGGACGCAGCAAGTGCGTTATGGTAGTGAATTTTCATAAAAATGTTTTTATTGCAAATATGTTTTCTTTTTAAGAAAGCAGGCATCAATTTTGGTTACAATAATGTGCCATGTTTCATAAAAATAACTTTATTGTGTGAAAATGTACAAAAATGTCCAAAAGTAAACTTAAAGTGTTCCCGGAAAAACTCGTTTCTTGGTCAACCTTATAGGTTAATAGCAAATTAGGCTATTCAAATATGAAGCATTTGATCAAAATTCGCTACCATAACGCCCTTGCTGCATCCAGAATTTCTTTTCTTACAAACATGAATTATATTTCAATGGAAAATGCAAAAATGCAATAACATAAGGCGTGTTTGATTTAAAAAAAAAGAAAATTTTGTATCACCAACGACTTATGGGCCATCCTGTGATTGTAGAAATATTTTTTTAAGATGTAGCTCAAGACACCCTATAATTAATATATACAAATTTTTTTCATATCTTGTATAATAACGGATATATTGAGCTTTATTGATTTTTTACGAAAATTCGACAAAAATTATATACCATTAAACGATAAACTCTATTATAGCTAAAAAAATGTAAGATGCTTACTGGCAATTAGGCCATTGCTGACCCTTTTTGCTCATCTAAACTAACCTACCCTCCACCTTGAGCTCGATCTCAACGACGACAGTGATTTTTGAAAAATCATCCGGCGCCGGTGAGGCTCGAACCGCCATCCCCCGAGTCCGTATTGGAAAGTCTGAATCGACTTTCCCGCACGGCCACGGAGGCGCTCTATTATAGCTAAGACTACTGCTAAGCATCAGAGAAAGGGTCTATTTGAAATGAATTTTCTGGAAACATTTTAGTAAAATGAAGGGCAATGACGGTTGAAACTAAGACTTCAGGGTTTGTAAAACATCCTTCTTGAGACATTTGATTTCCATAGCTCGTATTAGATTCAAGTTATTTGCCTAAATTTTGGCGTTTTAAATCGCAACTTTGACGTTTTGAGGAAAACCCCAATGTATTTTTCTTTGAATGCCTATAACTTTTTTGTCTTTCGACCTACATGGCTAAATTTTGGTAGGTAACTTAGCTATAAGGATACAAATTTGATTGCCCTTACTTTGTTAATTCCGGAGATATAATTTTTTTTGAAAGAAAACACAAAATTTTCCGGGAAAACCTGGGCAGATTTTCCTGGCTAACGAACTTATCCAAGCCATTTGCAAAAGGAATTTATTCCCCAAATTTAATCAAAATCGGCACATTCTTTTTTGAGTTATCGGTGTGATACATATACATATACATACATACATACATATACATATACATATATATATATATATATATATATATATATATATATATATATATATATATATATATATATATATATAAATTGAAACTGACCCCGGATGTGTTCTGGGGGGCCTAATTAGCGCTCATTTGAAGAAATTGTTTCAAAATTCAAAAGTCGGGATCTCCTCATTAGTGAATTTTTTTTTAAGAAAATTCACTAAAAGATCGGCTGGATGGGGGTGTGTATGTATTTATGTATGTATGTATGTATGTATGTATGTATGTATGTATGTATGTATGTATGTATGTATGTATGTATGTATGTATGTATGTATGTATGTATGTATGTATGTATGTATGTATGTATGTATGTATGTATGTATGTATGTATGTATGTATGTATGTATGTATGTATGTATGTATATATATATATATATATATATATATATATATATATATATATATATATATATATATATATATATATATATATATAAACTCGACGTTTCGGCTCCTCTTTTGAAGCCTTTTTCAAGAGGTTGAAGTAATGTGAAAGTGAAATCTGACGGTCGTAAATAATTGAGAAAGTTTATGATTTCTGTTATATTAGATTAATGTTAATTGTTGTTGCTCACGTGGTGAAACCATTACATCTAAATACAAACGTAGACGTTTTCTCTGGATTCACACTAGCGTCTTATATTTTCTACAACCGGTTTCGTGTTTTACGGCATCGTCAGGTAAAACCGATTGCATTCGTCTGGCTTTTCGCACATATTTTTAATATTGATTAATGAATATAGTATAAAAATTTCAGATTACCTAAAGTATATTTTTTTCATATATTTATAAAACAAATTCGGGGCAGCCTGGTCGTAGTTCAAAACCGTCTAAAAAGTCTGCGATTTTTATTTGTAGATTCTATGAATGCTAAATAAAAAACCCTTTGAATCTCAAAGTGTCCAAAGAATATTTTTTTGGGTTCATTTCTTGGACATGTCATATGCTGCGTAGTAGCAAAATAACCGCAAATGCCCTTCCTGACTCCCCATTCCAGATTCACTGACATTGAAATGTACTTTTTTAAGATTTCCAGCTGCCTTAAAATACCTACCCTAAATTTGTCACCAGCTCTCCGGCTGCATGTGATATTACTGGATCCGTTTCAAGTCAAGATCTAACAGAATGGCGAATGATTTTAAGCACCCGTTACAATACAACACAGATAAGAAATTATTCAAACCGATAATACTCTATGAAGTGAAATTACTTTCTAGAATGTTCAATCTTAAAAATCATTGGTACACGTTAAAAAGAAATTACTAATAACACAATCGTAGGATCCGTTTCAAGTCAACATCTACCAGAAGGACGAATGATTTTAAGCACCCGTTACAATACAACACAGATAAGAAGTTATTCAAACCGATAATACCCTATGAAGTGAATATACTTTCTAGAATGTTCAATCTTGGTATGCGTTAAAAAGAAATTACTAATAACACAATCGTAGTAGACTCCAGAGACAGCATTTATCACGTTATTTTTAGCTCCAAATGATATATTTTTCAAGTAAGTCGCCCTAAATAATATTGCTCAGTGAACGAGAATGTAAACATCAAATATATGGATCATGGCATTTTAATATAAAAAAACGGCGTAGGAATAACTTAATGATCAGCAGAGGAAAGCACAATTTCCGTGACCCATTTCCTTACCCACTCAACCAACGAGAAAACAAATTACGCTATCATCCTCGAACTGAAAACACAATTTTATTTGGATTATCGACTCAAATGCCTCATGTAATTATCAACATGTAGGCGCTAGATTTAATGATGGATGAAAAGTAAAAGAAAACTATCGGTGTTACTTCGTAGGACACAAACAGGTAATTGTGTATGCATGCCTCGTCATATCATGAATACACATACCTACATATTGACAAATTAGAAAAGTAAACCTTGATTTTTCCAGAGCCTTCACTTGACCCCATTAACGAAAGCGTACGTGAGGTAATCGGATTTTCACCGATATGTAATATAGATAATAATATCATAATATATCGTTAAGAGCTTTCTTGTGTATAATTTAGTAACAGATAAACATGGTTCGTATTAGAGATAATAATAACTTATTCCAATGTTGAGCCAGTTTTATACTAATTGTAATTGCACCACATAATACTGCACAAGGAATATATATATATATATATATATATATATATATATATATATATATATATATATATATATATATATATATATATATATATATATATATATATATATATATATAAATATATAAATATATAAATATATAATATATATATATATATATATATATATATATATATATATATATATATATATATATACAGTGTGCCCGAAATTGGTGATGCATGTATTGCGATCTCCGAAACTGTTAGAGATAGGAAAGCGGTTAAATGGGGAAAGTTTTAGACAATTCTGTTTGTAATTGAATGCCGTTTAGTTTACGATTTTATAGAAAAGTAAACCTTGATTTTTCCAGAGCCTTCTCTTGACCCCATTAACGAAAGCGTACGTGAGGTAATCGCATTTTCACCGATATGTAATGTAGATAATACATCGTTAAGAGCTTTCTTGTGTATAATTTAGTAACAGATAAACATGGTTCGTATTAGAGATAATAATAACTTATTCCAATGTTGAGCCAGTTTTATACTAATTGTAATTGCACCACATAATACTGCACAAGGAAATATATATATATATATATATATATATATATATATATATATATATATATATATATATATATGTGTATGTATATATATATATATATATATATATATATATATATATATATATATATATATATATATATATATATATATATACAGTGTGTCCGAAATTGGTGATGCATGTATTGCGATCTCCGAAACTGTTAGAGATCGGAAAGCGGTTAAATGGGGAAAGTTTTAGACAATTCTGTTTGTAATTGAATGCCGTTTAGTTTACGATTTTATCTCTTTTGGTTTTTACGATATTTGAAAAAAACAAAAATGACGCATTTTCGAAAATACCCTCTATTTTCTTTATTTATGAAAATTTCTGAAATCTGTAAAAACTTTCTCACAGCAACTTTTTACGTAGAAAACGCCTGTGTAGTCAGATTTTATTTCCCACGTTTTGATAGTTTGGAACCATCATCAACTTTGTTTTTTCATATGGGCGCCATATTGGATTTTCACGGTTTTGAAAAGCACCTGTTTTTGCCTTTACAAATATGTATCACATTTAGTGAAAAAAGTTAGATTATGGGTTGAAAAGCGAAAAAATATGATTTTGATACGAATTTGGCAACGTCGCACGATGAAACACTCACACTTAAGATGATTCTACTGCATTTAATCTCTTAATTACAATTAATAACAACATATCCTTATAAGTAATAGTTTCTCCTATGTGAAAATCTTTTGAAAACATAGAAATTACCCTTTTTGAAATTTTAACACAAAAAAGAAAGGAAAAAACAGTAATGTGTCAAATGACATAATAATTACCAAAATAAAATGTCTAATTTAACGTTCAAAATGCGACCCATTTGCTTCTATACATTTCGCACATTTTTTTGTCACCGATCTAATAACTCGATCAATTGTGTTACAGTTAACATTGTTTATGATATAATACACTCGTACCGTACAACAGAAAATAACGTCAAAGAAGCCATAACTTTTGAGAAATACATGAACGAATTGAATGATTATTTCTCAGAACACCAATATGACCCAACAATCATAAAATATTCGGAATAACCGAAAGTTCAGTAAATAATTTGAAAAAATATATTTATCCGTGATACATTAATGCTCTAGTAGACTTTGGATTTTAGACGAATGAAAATTTTTAAATCTGTCACGACTTCTGTCAGAACTGTGAACGCTTGTCTTTATTTAAACACGTTTTATGTCTTGACTCGGGCCTTATGTTCAGAATGGCAGAAAATTTTTCTAATGAAGAAAAGTTTGATATGTTAGTATCATATATTAGACATGAAAGGAATGCGGATAAGGCTGTCAACAATTATTTGGAAAATTACCCGGATAGACGACAACCCAACAAAAGATATTTCTCTAAACTTGTAAAGAATTTACTTGAATTCGGAGCTTTTGGGAAACCTCGGTCTAAGAATTATGAGGATAGTGAAAATCGTGACAGAAGTATTTAAGAATATTTTCATGAGAATCCTATGTCATTTACAAGGATTGCTAGCAGGGAGCTACATACTTCTAAGTCAACAGTTCACGACGTTTTTAAAAAACAACATTATCGTCCGTATAAACCCACCATCGTACAAGGGCTTCAAGAAGGTGATTTTAACAGAAGAGTAACTTTTTGCAATTGGTACCAGGGAAAATGTCAAGATAATTTGAACTTTGAAAATAATATTGTATGGACGGACGAAACTTATGTTACAAATTGCGCAATATTCAACAAGCATAATCGTCATTATTGGGCTACCGAAAACCGTCAGCTGCGCGAACAGCGTAGATTGCAAGTACGATTTGGCTTTAATGTTTCCTGTGGAATGTATGGTGAGATATTTTTCGATTTATTCTGAAAAACAATTATTCTTCTATCCTTTGAATTATTTTAATATTCCTATCGTAAGAAGAAATTAAACAATTTTATTTTAATAGGAAATCAACTAATTGGGCCCTTTATTTATGCTCAAACATTGACAGGACAAAGATACCTTGCAATGTTGCAAAATCAAATAGTACCAGCAATTATGGAAGTTCTCCCAGACAATGAGTTTCGTAATGTATGGTTTCAACATGACGGCTGCCCCGCCCATAATTCCAGGGAAGTACAATTTTTTTTATCTGAGACATTTGGTGAAAGAATAATATCTAACAGTGGCCCGGTGCGGTGGCCAGCGAGGTCTCCCGACCTCACTCCATTAGACTTTTATTTGTGGGGACATGCTAAAAACGAAATCTATGAATTCGATCCGCCAGAAAGCAGACAAGTCCTCGAACAGAGAACGCGGTATGTTCTGTCCAATGTTAACCGTAACACAATTCATCGTGTTACCAAATTGGTGATAAAAAAAGTGAGAAATGTATAGAAGCAAATGGGTCGCATTTTGAACGTTAAATTAGACATTTTATTTTGGTATTTAATATGTCATTTAACGCATTATTGTTTTTTCCTTTCTTTTTTGTGTTAAAATTTCAAAAAGGGTAATTTCTATGTTTTCAAAAGATTTTCACATAGGAGAAACTATTACTTATAAGGATATGTTGCTATTAATTGTAATTAAGAGATTAAATGCAGTAGAATCACCTTAAGTGTGAGTGTTTCATCGTGCGACGTTGCCAAATTTGTAGCAAAATCATATTTTTTCGTTTTTCAACCTATAACCTAACTTTTTTCAATAAGTGTGATACATATTTGTAAAGGCAAAAACACGTGATTTTCAAAACCGTGAAAATCCAATATGGCGCCCATATGAAAAAACAAAGTTGATGATGGTTCTAAACTATCTAACCGTGGGAAATGAAATCTGGCTACACACGCGTTTTCTACGTAAAAAGTTGCTGTGAGAAAGTTTTTACAGATTTCAGAAATTTTCATAAATAAAGAAAATACAGGGTATTTTCCAAAATGCGTCATTTTTGTTTTTTTCAAATATCGTAAAAACCGAAAGAGATAAAATCGTAAACTAAACGGCATTCAATTACAAACAGAATTATCTAAAACTTTCCCCATTTAGCCGCTTTCCTATCTCTAACAGTTTCGGAGATCGCAATCCATGCATCACCAATTTCGGGCACACTGTATATGTATATGTATATGTATATGTATATGTATATGTATATGTATATTTATATATATATATATATATATATATATATATATATATATATATATATACAGTGTGGAACAGCCAAATGGAATAAATTCGATAACGGATAAATGAGGGCGTGTTGGGAAAAACGCTTGGACACGTCGATTTGTATTTTTAACTGCGCATCTTTTTCAAGAAAAAAAAATTATATAGGGTGCGTCATGTGACAGTGGCCAATACCAACTTTCTTATTTTAAACACAAGCCCCTGTATATTATAAATTTTTTGGATTCTTCAGAAAATTCTAGACATAATTCATGTACAATGTTCTATACCTATCTTCAACTGTTTCGGAAATATTAAGTATTTTCAGATTTATTACAAAAATTAACATTAAAAATAGAAAATTATTTTATTTCACAAATTCGCTACATTGCATTCAATACTTATTTCCCATTCAGCTCTTGATAATGAGAAAGTAAACAAAAACCATTCCTGCGTTTCTTTTTACTGATATGAAATGAAACAAAAACAAAAACAGTTTTCTTTCTGTTCGTATAAAACTCGTAGCCTTAGCAACTTGTTGTCTGCCTGCATGACAGTAGTGATTAGTGTCAGTGCTATTGTCGTTTGAATTTCGTTAACTGTACGTAATAATATCAGAAAAATGGTTCATTTAACAGAAATGCACAAAATAACTATTCTACAAATGATTGGTTATGGAGATAACACACGGACACAGATGGAAGTGTCTCGCTTATTTCACGAAAAATTTCCAAATTTGCCGCCTGTATCCCAAGGAACAATTAGCAAAATAGAAAAGCAGTTTCGCGAGCTTGGTCATGTGAGACAGATAAAAAAAGTAGCTGCCAATGCAGTAAGTGATGATACGAAATTGGATATTACGCTTGAGTTTCAAGAAAACCCACATACTTCTGGTCGACAAGCAGCCCAACTATTCAACGTTAGCCACACAGCAATTTTTCGAACATTAAAGGAAAGTAAAATGCATCCCTATAAAATGATACCAACTCAGGAGCTCATGGAGGACGATTTCGATAGGAGAACGTATTTTTGTGAACAAATGATGGCAATGTTAGATAACAATGTGATCCAATTAGAAGATGTTTTGTTTTCTGATGAGAGCACATTTACACTTCACGGTCATGTTAATCGTCAAAATTGCCGCTATTGGTCTAATGAGAATCCTCATTGGATGAGAGAGGAACATACGCAATATCCTGAAAAAGTTAATGTTTGGGCAGGAATTGTTGGAAATCATATCGTAGGTCCCTTTTTCATTGATGGCAACTTGAATTGGGATAAATATTTAGAACTGCTCCAAAATAATGTCGTGCCAACTTTGACAAACTTATATCCAGATCCAGCAAACCCACAAGTTCCTGCCAATAAAATATGGTTTCAGCAAGATGGAGCACCGCCCCATTACCAAATCAATGTCCGGCAGTACCTGAACCAAATTTTTCCAAATCGGTGGATAGGGAGGCGCGGATCGATAGAATGGCCAGCACGATCTCCTGATCTGTCGCTATTAGACTACTTTTTGTGGGGATATGTCAAAAGTATTGTATACAAAACTAAGCCCCTCAACTTAGATGACTTAAAAAGACGAATCACGCTTGCGATTAGATCAGTCACGCCTGAGATGTTGAGTAATGTTAGAAGACATTTCTATACCAGATTAGCATGTTGCCAAGATGTTCGTGGCGAGCATTTTGAACATTTACTACATTGACATTAATTTTTTTTTGTTTTTTTAAATTATTAAGAAATAATCAGTATTTCTTATTAGAATTTGTGAAATAAAATAATTTTCTATTTTTAATGTTAATTTTTGTAATAAATCTGAAAATACTTAATATTTCCGAAACAGTTGAAGATAGGTATAGGACATTGTACATGAATTATGTCTAGAATTTTCTGAAGAATCCAAAAAATTAATAATATACAGGGGCTTGTATTTAAAATAAGAAAGTTGGTATTGGCCACTGTCACATGACGCACCCTAAATAATTTTTTTTTCTTGAAAAAGATGCGCAGTTAAAAATACAAATCGACGTGTCCAAGCGTTTTTCCCAACACGTCCTCATTTATCCGTTATCGAATTTATTCCATTTGGCTGTTCCACACTGTATATATATATATATATATATATATATATATATATATATATATATATATATATATATATATATATATATAGATAGATAGATATATCAAATGTGGTTTTATTCGACCACAGTTAATATTAAAAACCTAACATTACAAACCGGAAGGAAGTTAGCAGCTAAATTCCAGATTCTAGCAGCTAAGATATAAATTTACAGGTCTACTGAATAATTTCCATGAGATTTGAGCAAAATCACTTCCTGGAATTTTAGGGGGTATTTCAAATTCCCAGGTTTTTACACTGTAAAAGCGTGGTAACCTCTCCCGAATATTTCCACCTTTGGATGTCGTTTTAGTGATTTTTTTTTAAATCACTAATACAGAAGTATCGATGGTGAGACTGCAAACAATTTTTATAATGAGCGCGAACTAGGACCACTAGAACCCATATCCGGGGTCAGTTTCAATTCATATATATATATATATATATATATATATATATATATATATATATATATATATATATATATATATATATATATATATATATATATGGCAGGTGGTAGTGGACTTTTCCTTTGCGTGATAGTAAGGGATTTTTTCTCGCCCGAGGAGGTACCACCCCTTACATCAAGGGGCCGGTGAAGTCCCAACGGACGTTACCGGTTCTGGTGTATAAACAAATATGATGATGGCTCCTCCTTGTAGAAAAGATTCCGGAGATAAAATACCCCTCCATTCGGATCTCCAGGAGAGGGGTGTGCAGGGGGCGCCGGCATCAAGATTTAACATATCCTTCTCGAATATATGTGGCCTAAATTCTAACCTGAACTCCGTCCACCATTTCCTCCAGGCTAATAGGCCCCAACTCCTCTTCCTCACCGAAACCCAAATCAATGCCAAAACAGCCACTAATCACCTTAATTTTTTGGGGTATGAGCTCCTTACTTCTTTTAGATTGCATGGAGGTGTGTGCGCATACGTCCGTAGTAATCTACCCTGCACCAGACTCCCCAATTTGGAAGCTGGAAGAAAAGACATACTTTGGATGAAACTCTCTCTCGTGGCTGCAACTAAATTCATCTGTTGCAGTTACCGGTCACCTTCTGACAACAACTTTGTCCAGCTCTTCGACCACCTTTCTGAAAAAACCGACCATCTGATTTCTGAATATTCTTCCTCCGAGGTAACTATTCTTGGTATACATATGTCACCCCAAATTTTCTTTCAGAGGATTGATCGGCTTCAAAATGCACTGCTTTGCCTCAATTTAACCATCCTCGTATCTCTTAACGGTTTACAAGATCCCAATGTTGAGACACCTATTTGAACCCAGTATAGTTATCACACCGATAACTCAAAAAACAATGGGCCGATTTTGATCAATTTGGTGAGTACCTTCCTTTTGCAAGTGGCTTGAACAATTTCGTTAACCAGGAAAAACAGCCGACCTTCTCCCGGAAAATTTTGAGTTTTCTTTCGAAAATTTTTTATATCTCCGGAAATAAGGGCAAATGTGGTACGAGGCTTTATATCATTAAAAGTAAATTAGGTTCCAAAATTTAGATCTGTAAGTTAAAAGACAAAACAGTCATAGGCATTTGAAGAAAAAAAAATTGAGGTTTTCCTCAAAAGGTCAAAGTCGCGATTTGAAACGTCAAAATTGGCAACATTTAGGCAAAGAACCTTAAACTAATACGGGTTATATACAGGAAATGTCGCAAGAAGAATGCTTTACAAACCGTGTAGTAGCTTCAACAGTCATTGTCCTTCGTTTTACTAAAATGTTTCCAGAAACTTCATTTCAAATAGACTGTTTCTCTGGTGCTTTGGCAGTAGTTTTAGTTATAAAGTTTATCGTTTAATGGTATATAATTTTTAACGAATTTTGGTAAAAAAATCAATAAAGTTCAATATATCCATAAGATACGAAAACAATTGTATACGTTAACTATTGCATTTTTGCATTTCCCGTCGAAATATAATGCATATTTGTAAAAAAGAAATTCGAGACGCAGCAAGTACGTTATGGTAGCGAATTTTCATTAAATGCTTCAAATTTAAATAGCTTAATTTGCTATTAACCTATAAAGTTCGTTGGCCGGGAAATCAGTTTGTTCGTGAACATTTTAAGTTTATTTTTGCAAACTGCTTGTACATTTTCAAACAATAAAGCTATTTTGATTAAATATGGTACATTGTTTCGCCTATACAGGTTATACTGGTAATTTGATGCCTGCTTTCGTTAAAAAAACCACACATATTTGCTATTAAAACATTTTAATGAAAATTCATTACCAGAACTCACTTGCTGCGGCCAGGCTTTTTTTAACTTTTAACAACCACTATATAGAAAATTTGTAAAGTAATTATAACTTGCCCCTAAAAAGTCTTTTCTCGCCGTAAAGGTCACTGATATAAATCTGACAACACAACAAACTATTGACGGCGTCGTATGTCTCCAGGTTTGCAAGAAGCGTATGTATTGCTTTGGAATTGAAAACAACCAGCCCGTTTGAAAAATATTTCCTGGGGTAAATTGAGGAGAGAATACTTTGTGCAACTTAATTTATATTTTAATAATAAGTACAATTTGGAGGACCCAATTCTTCACAATACAGTTTTTAGAACTGACGATCTTCTCGCTGACGAAGTTAGCGTCACCGGAGGGATGAATAAACTGAACGAATTCGTTTTGTTCACGCTGCGAAACGATCGTGAGGTCTGAAAACTGTATTGTGATATTGGGTTCTCCAAATTGTACTTAGTGATCATCACAGATTCCAATCTTCACTCATTATAATGACTATTATTTTTCTGTAATTTTTATTCCCTATATTTGAAGTTTAAGAATGACTTTTAGGTTTACAGATTACACTATCTCATGACAATGTTCTTCTGAATATATCTATTAACCTGCTGGACGGATCAATTGACCTTTTAGAATTCGAGGTCACATACTATACAGAGACGACAAAGTCTACAAATTTACCAGATTGATTAATTACACCTTATGGGAGTAAAAAAAATTACATTAATTACACCTTATTGGATTAAAAAAATATTACATTAAAAAGATCACGCTAATATACGATTAGACCGTTCCGAAAAACATGTTTAATGTAGTCCCGAAAAAAAAAATGGAAACAACTATGGAAAACACTTAAATGTTTTAATTTATTGAAGACATGGAACGAGCCAGCCCACGTACTGTTACTGTAAATAAAAATTAAAAAAACATCACAAGAAAAAGTTTATACGGTCATGTACCTATACAAACGTAATTATATTAAAACAGACGCTTTTGGGAGCTTCCAGAAAATGTTACGTTTCTTTCTCGTCAGATCTCAAAGGTTACCGTCATCAGATTTTTAGAAATTTAATCAAGAGGGTATAAGTTTATGTGGAATATATATATATATATATATATATATATATATATATATATATATATATATATATATATATATATATATATATATATTTGGATTTACTAGCATGAATACATGAATTAGTAGTGAGTTTTTATTCAACCCCTCGTAGTGTAAAAAGAGGCGTAGAATGGAACAATTTTTTAGTCGGATTTGCTTAAAACTTAGCATAAGTACTGTACAATACATAAAATAAAACGTGTATTTCAGCATTTAGCAAAATTCAACCCCTAAAGAGGTAAAATGGGTGTAGGGAAAAATATTTATTTAGTCGGATTAACTTAAAAGTTGACATACATACCCTACAACAGATAATATAATGAAACGTATATATCAGTATTTTTAAAAGTTCAACCCTTAAGGTGGTAAAAGAGGGTGTAAAGTTTTAAATGGGAAAACATATATTTGTCGGATTAACTTGACACTAAAATAGTTTACAACAGATACCTATAAAATATTTTTTGGAATTCAACCCTGAGTGGTAAAAGGGGGTGCAAAAATTTATATAGGAAAAACTATATTTTGATCGGATTCACTTCCATACAATAAATGCATTTTCCAAAATTCAACTCCTAAGAAGGTAAAAGATGGTCCAAAAGTTGTAATGGGAAAAATATGTTTTGTCGGATTTACTTAAAACTTCGCATAAAATCCGAGGGCGGGCCAATAAGTCCGTGACTTTTTGAATTTCCCGCCTCTTCACAGGAAGGGCAATACTGCTCCTGTCAACAAGCCTCTGTCAGTTGGCGCCTGTCAAATTTTGAACAAGCTGCGTCATTTAGTTTATGTTAGATAGCCATTGAAAGCAGACAACCTCTTGAGTTATAAAGAAAATGGAAACAAGTGAATTTCGGGTGCTCATCAAATATTATTTTTGCGGAAAAAAAAACACCACTCAAACCAAGGCTGAGCTTGATAAAAACTATAGGGACTCTACACCATCAATTTCCATGGTAAAAAAAGTGGTTTACTGAATTTCGTTGCGGACGTACAAGCACAAATGACGCCGAACGTTCTGGACGCCCAGTTGAGGTCGCTACACCCGAAACAATTGAATATGTCGAAGATAATGTACCTTTCAAATGTTTTTCGAGCTTTGGGAATAAATAATAGTCTGATGGTGCTAAATCCGGAGAATAGGGCGGGTGGTCAACCAATTCAAAATCGATTTTATCAATTTTATGCAGTGCAATCAACAACTTGTAAGCAGAGGCGGTGTCATGCAAAAAGAGCAGACTTTGGCCAGTTTTCCGCGGCGTTTTCTCACAATTATCTTGCGTAAATTAGTTAGCGACCAACTATAAAGTGCTCTTGTGACACTTTTACCTTCCTCGAGCAGAATTATCCAATCCCAGAAAACGGAAGCAAGACCTTGCTAGCCGACTTTTGAACACGTAGTTTTTTAGAACCGTAATGCTTCCACTGTTTCGATTGCTCTATCTCTGGACCACAGTGATGGAACAATGTTTCGTCCATAGTAACAACGAGGCTCAAAAAGTTTCAGGAATCTTCTTCAAAACGGTGGCACACTTGCTTCGACATTGTCAAATGGGCGCATTCCTACACACCTTAATAGGAAATGTATAATGTTTCTGCTATATATAGGTTTCAGCCAAATTCGTCGATCTTCTAAGATCATTTTACGAGCAGAATCAATGTTTCGTTGAGTGGTCCCAGAAACTGGTCTTCCAGAGTGGTGCTCATCTTTGATTGTAGTCATTTTAATCCTACAACCCAACTTTTAATAGTAGCATACGAAATAGATTAATCACCCAAGGTTTCTAGCATATCGGCGAAAATTTCTTTGGCGATAACCCTTTTTAAAATAAAAACTTAATTTTTTATTAAAATATAGCTTTCTCTCTGACATGCCATTTTTGAAAAACTCATAGCTTTTATCCCTATTCTACTTTTGGATGTCAAACTTTGAAAATCAGAGCAACAGCTTAACTGAATGATGAACACGCCGGTGATTCGACATGATCCTATACTGCATGATGGAGGCATTAGGATCAGGCAGATATCAGAAGGAACATGCGTGCAGTACCTACATAGCGCCTCTGCCGAAAGCTTGGTGTTCCCCAGTGTTCGACCAGTATGTCTGTACGCGGTAAAGGACAAATAGAGGAGTGGGAGTAGTGGTGCCTCTGGAAAAGGGGAGACAGTCTCAAGAGCTCAACGAGAGAAGAGTTAACTTATTGAGTTTTTATAAGTTGTTATTAGAAGTTATCATTAAGTGTGTTGTCAAAATAAGTGAATAAATATAATTTGATGGAATACCGTGTTATGATTCCACATGCAGTATACAGCATCCTTCCTAAAGAACTTGATATGAATAAATTGTCTGCAAAATGGGTTCCAAGAATGTTAACAAACGACCAAAAGAAGAAATTTGTTCTAATTCATCGGCTTACAGAACGAGAGTCACTTTACTGAAGGTTTTATAACTGTTGATGAATCTTATGCTCAGTGCTGTGATGCTGAGAGCAAATTCCAGAAATTGGAATGGAGACACAGTGCCTCCCCGCCCCCTCGAAAGTTCATAATTCACCATTATGCAGATAGGATTGCAGTTTGTCCTGATCAGTCCGATCGTGACTTTGCATTTGACTTTCCCTTGATTGTAACGATGTTGAAGCGCCTGCCAATGGAAATATGTACGCAGGTTCAATCTTTGTTAGTCCAACTGTTTACCAATATCCAATCTTCCAACTTGGTGTCTAGGTTGGGCTACTCCTTTAATAGCACTAAGGGGGTGATGTTTTTTGATTTTGTGTGGGGTGTTAGCATCTTCCGTAAGCGCCTCCGTGTCAGTGTTGGAAAGTCAATTGAAACTTCCCAATTAGGACTCGGGGGACGACGGTTCGAGACTCACCGGTAGAGGATGATTTTTCAAATCATACTCACCGGCAGAAGATGATTTTTCAAATCACTTCTGTCGTTGAGATCGATCATAAGGTGGAGGGTAGGTTAGTTTAGATGAGCAAAAAGGGTCAGCATTGGCCTAATTACCAGTAAGCATCTTCCTTTATATAGCATCTTCCGTTGTAGATTTTCGATTATTATTATTATTATTATTATTATTATTATTATTATTATTATTATTATTATTATTATTATTATTGCGTGAAGCCATATAAGAATAACGACGCAAAATGTTGACTCATGTCCACAATACAATGTACCAAGTCACAAGTCAGTTATCGCAACGTGCGCCATCAACAGCGCTGGGTTCTAACTATTAGAGCATCCAGACTTGACACCAAACGACTACATGAAATGGTTCTAGACAAGTGGTTTATAAAAAGGGAGACATTTCTAATTCTAATTACGGATGATAATTATGAAATTTTTTCAATATAACAGAAGGAAAATTATGCCAACTTTAAAATTTAACCTCTCACCGGGACACTTTATATTCCGTCGAGCGAGCACCATCACTAAGGTGGGCTACGAACTTTACGAACTACCCTCGTAATCTTGATAACATTGCTACAAAATCATAAAACTGATTTTCTATTAAAAATAAATAAATCGCGAAAATGGTGCATACTATCGCATACAGAACACATTTAAACGACTTCAGGTATTGTATACGTCTATTTTAGGAATGTTTTAATTAAAAATAACAATATTCATTGGATTCAGTATGTGGTTCAAAAGGTTAATTGTACGACACCACAAGGCTAATTATCCAATATAAAGAAAGAGCCGATGTGATTCATATTATGTATATATTAAATGTAGAGTTCAAAGCGTTGAATAGTTTATTAACTAGGTAATCGTCTGAACCATTATTGTCCGCAGATGAACGAGTAGAATTAGAATGAGAATGGCTCAATTGCTGGAATGCCGGTAGACTAAACGCTTTATTGAAGACGAGACATCTAGGTTAGGGAACCATCTGGTGAATGGTTTCTCAAAGATAAAACGAAAGGAAGAAGTGTGTGTGAGAGTTAATCAATCTACAATACGAATAGTCTTCGAATATTAACTAGAAACAGGAAAACAATCCGATAATACAAGCAAGTCTATCGACAGATCAACATCATCATCACAGTATACAGGCGATGTCACCTTGTCGCGTCAGCTCTTTTTCATTATATACATACAACACAAACACACACAGATATATATAAATATATATATATATATATATATATATATATATATATATATATATATATATATATATATATAAAATTATTTATTTATTATATTGTAGCTTCGATGCTTTATCACTTGGGTCAGATTTTCAAGAAGTTTACCTCTTGGTCTTAATTTTTCCTTTTCTTCAAATAATGTCAAAAAGTTATGATGCCTTAGAATACCTATGTCCAACAAAATTTGCCTCCCTCCTCTCAATTATTTCAGCAAGTATCTTTCTTGCCTCACTTCTTCTGGCACACTTTTATTCCTTTTTCTGTCAGTGTACCTTGTCTTTGTTGTGTCATTTTTCAGCATGTCCATATTTTAAAAGGTTCCATCCTTTTCATTTCAAGCTTATTTCAAGTCCAGCTTCCCGTTTCATATACTATAACACTACATACCTATTACTTGATGAACCTCTTCCTCTGGTCAAAGTTAAAAATCTCCGAGAACAGTTTTTTGCCATTACAGTGTGTAACAACCAACTGGAATAAATTCAGTATCTCAATTATTGTGCATATTCATAAAAAATCCCGAAACACAGATTAAAAAAATGACATCCTGCAACGTAATAACTTCACCCTTACATTCCAATTCTAACCCCCTTACGAGTGACAGTAACACCCCAAAATTTTTAAGCAAGAACTAGAGGCTTCTGATGCCTCATTTGAAAGATCTTTTCATCCTCGATTCACAAAAGCTATGGTTTTAAAACTTACTGCATTGACGAGCTTCGCTAAAACACGCTAAACAAATTCATAACTAATCGCGTTTCACTCTTGATAAGAAAAAATAAAATAAAAACCCATCAATCTTAATGTAGGAGATGTTGAAAATGCATGTCTTGAACGTCTTGGCAGCATCCTAATCGTAAATAAAAATGTCTTTTAATGTTAATCAACATCTGACGCGCGAACGACCTAATCGCAATCGTTATTCTCCTTCTTAGGTCGGTTAATTGCGTGGTTTAATTTCGTATACAGACCTTCCACATATCACCATAAGAGAAGTCTAATAGCGTAAGATCCGGTGATCGTGCTGGCCATGTAATAACATGTACTAACATGCATGTTATTTTTTCCGGTTAGGTAAGAACATGGATAAAGAGATAACGTAAAAATTCAAATAATCGTTTACTTCTTAGTTCTGATTACAGTAAGCGATGCTAAAATTATATGACATCTGACACATATACGTTTGAAACAAAAGAGGGAAAAAACATTATAAACGTGTGTTGCATTAATTCGCAATTGCATTTTCGAATCCAATGTAGAGAACTGATGTTTTTCTCTTCTTAGATCCTGATTGTTCATTGCAAATCCCTATACTGTGGCCGTCTGTTATTTGAATTCTCGCATAGGCCACACAGGAAGAGGATTGAACCTAAATTGCTATGCGTGTTCTGATTCTGGAGTAGAGGCCACTAAAAATAGTAATGACACTGATCTTTCGATCATTCTTTAAAAATGATTTTATTAAAAAAGGTACATTCCTAATTTGTTTCTAAACGAAATTTATTTTTTAAAGCAATTATTAATGTAAGCAGGTGGCAAACAAAACAGAAGATGTATATATATGACGTAGATATATGAATAGTGACTTATAAGTTGTTTTCTATACTAATATTTTAAAAGTTTTACCAAAAGTTTCTTTTTTTTTTGATAATACAAGGATGTGTGTAAGTGTTGTGGAATTATTATTATCCAAAGTATTTCATAATTCCTGGCACTAGTCTTACAGTTTCGAAAATAACATCCAGAATTTGAATTATCGGCTATCTGTCAGCTAATCATCTTGTAATACGCACTCCTGGCCACTATACTGGAGGTTCTACATTCTCATGTGATATCATTATCACAGCAAAGAAAACAACAGTTGTTTTGTGGTGTGTCATTGCTACCCGCTGCCTCGACTGGACGGCGAATAGCCAACACTCGTACACTTGGAATCAGCAAAAGAAATCAGTAGAAGAGATTGACGGACGCTTACAACCCAATAATATGGTGAAGCACTCGTTGAAGGATGTGAATGGAACTATTTTCTTAAGCATTATGTTTACATAGAGAAACAACAGAAAATCCAGACACCGTGGCAGAAATGTGGATCGAAATGCAATAACTAAAGAATACAAAGACGATAAAACAATATTCAAGTCCTAGGGACTGTTGTCGAGGAATATATAAGGTTGGGTGCAGGGTTGCCATATGTTTTGGCTGAATTTCTCCAGGTTAAGAAATCCCCAGAATTCATAAGCTTTTAAGAAAAATTAATCAGCGGTGAGGCGCTAAGACAAAACTGATTAGCAGGGTAGGCTTCATTCCGCGCACCTAAAAAATGATAGCGGGACACGTATTCTTATAAAGGTATAGCAAAATTGTTGCACTAAAGCAAGCCGACTAAAACTAACACAAACAAACAAAAATATTTCCCAATAATTCCCCATTATCAGAAATGTTAAACAACCGCTGAAATTAGGCGCCTATGAAAGTATTTATGTCTCTAAAGCCATAAACAGCAAAATTTGCCTAAATCGTGCTCAGCCACTGAGCAATAGTTCGCTGTTCCTACTGGCTTTGATATCAAAGATATTCCGAAACTCGGTATCTACCGTTATAACGGGTTTTTAAAAGGGACGTCCTGCAATTAAAATATAAACGAGAAAGTTTGCGTGTGATTCCTCCCTCTCTAGATTATTGGTCTTTTACTTAACACGTGGTATAAATAGAATGTGTATTAGTTAAGTAGTTTAGAATTGTTCATCCTCTGATGACGCTAACTTTGTAAACGATCGTCAGGTCTTGAAAAGATGTTGTGCTGATTTGGGTTTTCCAAGTGTACTTATCACTGCTCATCATAGGTTCCAAGCTTCACTTAGTGAATTATGGCTCCCGGGTTTATGGAACTTAATCTTTATCGAAAGCTAAGTACTAAATTCAAATTAATAGGCGCAGATATAGCTTTTCTAAAATATTGCAAATATAAGTCAGTCTTTCCTAACTTCATTAATACAATATAACAATTTCTAGTAACACAACAGTTAAAAATTTTGATAAAAAAATGTTTGGATTTAGAAATGCAATATCTTACTCACGTAAGTATGAGTAATACTACAGACACATAGTTTGTTTAAAAAGTTAACCTTTAAGTTAAAAAACGTAGAATAAGCATTTTGCAATTTTCATAGGAACATGTTTGTTGTCGTTAATGCAAAGTTAATCAAGAAAATTAATATAGAGTAAGAAATTAAAGCAAGTAAGACTAGATGCATTCTCGCAACAATTAGAAAAAAAATTAAAGCAACTTGTAAAGTGTCAGATTAAAAAGGAAAAACCAGTTTCTTGGGAAATTGACCTCGTAGAAAATCTTTCTTCACAGGTCTTTAACAAAAATGGGATTGACCTCTTAAACAAGGGGCTGAAATTCGGTTTGCAGTCCAAAAGACAATCTGGTAGGTGTCAATGCAAGTATTGAAACAGGAATTAAAAAATTACCCGAATCTTCAAAAAACTTTATTCGTGACGCATGTAGAGATGAAATCTCAAAAAATTTGAAACAAAATAAGTTCACTAAAAAACCTTTAATTGAAAGAAAATAATTAAACGACCGCGAGAGAAAGGCTTGTTTTTGTGTAAGAGCAGATAAAGGTAATGAAATTGAGATTTTTGACAAAAAAAGATTATCAAGATAGAGTTAATAATGCAATAGACGGGACCGTATAAAGAACTAAATTTTTAAAAACCTACCAAAAATGATTTCTGATGTTTAAAATAATTTAAAGAGTTCTCACAACCTTATAACAAAAGACTTAGGCAGAATACTACAAGTTACAAATCCAAAAGTCCCCAAAAAATATTGTCTTCCAAAAATTCATAAACCGGGAATATCGATGAGACCTATTATTTCGGTTATACATTCTCCGACATATAATTTACCTAAATCGTTGACAAATGAGTTTAAAGGCTTGCCTGTCAAACAAAAAAAGTTTTTCAATGTCAAATTCACTTGTTAATTTTGTTAATGAAACGATCGTCAGTTTCAAAAATTGTGTTGTGATGAATTGGGTTCTCCAAATTGTACTTATGAGATACGGTAGTATAGACAAATCATGCGTGTCTCAACATATTTGGCGTAATAACCACCACATAGAAAAAGAAAACCTGAAGCTCACTAAAAATGTCAGAGAACCGGTGAAATTATGCGCATATGAGAGTATTTATATCTCTAAAGCCATAGACAGCAAAATTTAGCCACTGATCAATAGTTCGCTGTTCGCTTTGTCTCTTTGATATAAAAGATATTCCGAAACTCGGTAGGTATACTTATAAAGGGTTTCTGCAAAGGACTTCCGGATATTAAAACATAAACGCAGGAAGTTTGTCTGTGATTCCTCCCTCTCTAGGTTATCGCTTTTTTACCTAACACCTAACACATAGTATAAATATAATGTGTACAGTAGCGGCTCGTGCCTTAATGCATTGGGGGTGCGCAAGAAAAAAAAGTTCGGGACGCAGCAAGTGCGTTATGGTAGTGAATTTTTATTAAATGCTTTAAATTTGAATAACTCAAGTTTCTACAAACTTAGAAAGTTGAATTTTGGTGTATAATAGGGTCTTACCCAGGGCAACATATCCACCAAATTTCATCAAAATAACTTTGTAATTTTCGGAGAAAAAATTTTTCCAAAAGAAAACTCAAAATTTGAATAACTCAATTTTTTTTAAATGTAGAAAGTTGAATTTTAGTGTGTAGTAAGGTCTTTTACAAGGCAACATATCCACCAAATTTCATCAAAATACCTTTGTATTTTCGGAGAAAAAGATTTTTTTTGAAACAAAACTCAAAATTTTCCCGGAAAACGTTATCCGATTTTCCTGACTAACGATCTCATCCAAGCCATTAATATAAAAAAAGGCACTTGCCGAGTAGTTTCATCGAAATCAGTTGCTTATTTTTTGAGTTATCGGTTGGATATATATATATATATATATATATATATATATATATATATATATATATATATATATATATATATATATATATATATATATATATATATATATATACATATATATATATATATATATATATATATATATATATATATATATATATATATATATATATATATATATATATATTGAAACTGACCCCGGATATGGGTTGTAGGGGACCTAGTTCAGGCTCATTTGAAAGAAAAATTCCTGTCCATCGATACCTCTTTATTTGTGATTTTTTTTAAATAAAAATTCACTAAAAATGAAGGGCTCGCCTATTTTTTTCCCGAAAATGTATTACAAAAAAACCTACTTACTAAACTTAATAATTATTAATTACTTGCCAAGTTTTCCTCTAGTTAGTTATACGTTATAGTAGTTAAAAGTCCCTTAAAAAGTTAACCTTTAAATTTAAAATATTATCCACTTAATTAATCACAGTATCACAATTATTTTGTCCACTTATTAAGCCACCCGAAGTAGTGGCCATCATAATAATAATTGTCTTGTTAGAACATGTAAACAACGAAATAATCTAATTAAAAATCAATCCGACACGAAGACGTAAATTACTAGCTAGTAGGTACACACGCTCTGCCAAAAGTCCACTACAAACTGGAAGTGTGTAATTTTATAGCGCACAAGAGGTTGCTTATTCGGTCGTTTTCGACAATGATAGGCGATCATTTCGCACTGAAGTATCGCATTTCCTGAGAGCGCCGAAAAATACACACCGCCGCCCGAGTGCTTTATATGGATATGGATGTATATAACGTCTGCAACGATTAACACTATAATTATTCTGATTCTGTATTAATGGCTGCCGACTCTCTGCGATCCTCGATATACTAATTTTGTTTGTTGAATGCAGGAGGTAAAAAAGTAAATAAAAATTTATCAAAATATAGCATAGCAAAAATATTATTTTTTCCACGGCAGACGGCAGTGCGCGCGCACGGGCGCACTTATTGAGGAGCCGTCCCTGAATGTGTAGTAGTTGAGTAGTCCTCTGATGACGTTAACTTTGTTAGTGAAACGATCGCCAGGTGTTTAAAAGATGAGTTGTGGTGATTTGGGTTCTCCAGGTGTACTTAGTCAAGAGTAATTATGAGTAAGCATGTTTCGACAAAAATGTACGAAATATGAATAATGTAGGCTTAGAATTAGTGCGAAATAAAATTACATGTTACCCGGTAACAAACACGGCACCAATGTAATGCGTAAATCCGTTTTACTAAGATAATAAAAATATATAATTCTTTCAAAATTATAAAACGCTGATATAAGATAGCACTTAAACGTGAAGAAGGATATTTAAAAAATTTTATCTCTAGGGAACACCTGAGTCAACGTTCGGTATGTTTTACATATTAATAACAGAAAAACAAAGACGATACTTTTAAGCAACACCTGACTAATCAATAATCTGAAAAACAAAACAACGCACTATAATTGTGTAAACATTTTTACACTTATATCTCGTTTTTATCTTATGAAATTCTACAAAAATAAAAGGCCATTCTTTGGTGTATTACTAATAAGATATGGAGTATCGATATTTACCCAAGACAATAGACACCTGCACCACACTATTACAAATATGACTAATGTTATCTATCCAAATAATTCCTCATAATAGAATGTTAGAGCATAAAAATTTCTGTCATTAAATTAAGTCACTGATAATACAAATTAAATAAAACTGGAGAAAACAGACGTGACTCTTTGGACAAACCAAAGAGGTTGTATATGTTAGAGGGAACAAAGCCGAGTTTGCAGCCTGTCGATTTCCCACTCCTGTCACCGTCCAATCACAAACAAAATTTTGAATAACGCGCTAATGTGTTTTGTTTTGATTCGTTCCCCCAACCGCTCTTGAAGTTATTGTCAGCTGTCAACAAGTATTTGAAGTGTTTGTTGATTTGCGATTAGAGGTTATCTTGTGTGTTTTGCCGTTTTTTAGCAGTGTTTTAAGAGTGTAAAAGTTAAAAAATGCCAAGGTGTATTGTGAAGAACTGTATGTACAATAAAAGTGCCAATTATGAAAAGGATAAAGCAACTGTGCATTTATTTCGGTAAGTTGTTTACATGTCTTCTGTTTCCTTGTTTGGCGCCAAATGTTTATTGGTTTTCACAGGTCCGTATTTACACATTGTATTGCTTTTGTTAAATCTTTAGCATTTATTATTGTCAATTGTGTTTTTTTAAGAAATAAAATCTTAATAATGCATTATTTATTGAATATTTGTAATGAAATTAAGCATTTTGTTTGGCAATTATTATTTGAATTAGATGTATTTACCTATGTAGTTCCAGTAGAAGCAGAAAAAAAGTAGAATAGTTTCGTTTTATCTATTACTGCATCTTTCTAGAGGTTCAGTCACTGATAAAGTAGATAATTCGAGATATTATTTTCAGATTTCCCAAAGCTGGTGAAAGATACGAGGCTTGGAAACGAGCATTAAATTTAAGCGATGAAGATATTTTTATGAACTCAAATGTGTGCAATTTAAATTTTACCGAGGAATCTTATGATTTAGAAAAATCACCTTTTGCAGTATACTTAAAAAAAAGTTCTATACCTGTATTGGTAAGTACTGAATCAAGGTTATTAATTTATGTAACTATTAGTGATATATATATATATATATATATATATATATATATATATATATATATATATATATATATATATATATATATATATATATATGTATATATATATATATATATATATATATATATATATATATATATATATATATATATATATATATATATAGCCAAACAGCGGTTTTTCAATGGCACTGCTATCAGTGATGGCTATTTTTAAATAACAGGGACTTTAAACAGCTACTGCGATTGTGGTTTAGCCATTTACAATGCTGCATGTGCGTATGCTA
This sequence comes from Tillus elongatus, assembly GCA_964006375.1. Lineage (NCBI taxonomy): Eukaryota > Metazoa > Arthropoda > Insecta > Coleoptera > Cleridae > Tillus > Tillus elongatus. The sequence continues at coordinate 161,354,394 of OZ023263.1, forward strand.
TTATTTTAAACACTTACAAGGTGTTAGTGTTAACCGCTTAATTGAAACCACAATATGATCTTCAGATAGCTTTTAAATTATATTAATTTTAAAACTACTCAGATTTTTACTATTAATAGAAGTTCTATAAAATTAGCATATTACAAGAATATACGATGAGAGAAATCTACATATTATTTTTATTTTAATATAATGAAAAAGTTGGAAGGCATATATATGCTACAGTTCGGTGCTGCTTTAATTTTAGATTCAGCAGGTTTTTCCATGATATAATGACTTACAAGATATATGATATTGCGCATATGCCCCGTCCCCTCCTATGACATCACATGGTGAGTAACGTTATAGAAGGCCAACTACACACTTAACACAAAGTCATTCGCAATCAAAAAGTTTCTATACGTCAGTTTAATGTGGTTGAAGTTACATTCCATTCCATTTTTATATTACATATATATATATATATATATATATATATATATATATATATATATATATATATATATATATATATATATATATACATATATATATATATATATATATAAGTGAAGTATAATAATTAAGGGGAGCCCTGAATTAGCATTGGTGATACACACACAAACTTAAAAAGTAGAGAAGACGTTCGTAGACATTTACAGGGGGCGTTAACATTCATAAACTTGATTTGATCATCATGTCACATAATCATAGTATAGTATTCTGATCTTAAAAAATTAATTCCAGCTGTATGCACTCAAATATCAGTAAAATACCTAATTTGTTAAGGGGTTGTGATGAAACGTCAAACTCCACTGTACGACAGCATATTATTATTGCATTGGACTCACCACATGACGCCATGCGCGTGACGGTTCTAAAAATAGATAGTCTCATTATCATATCTCGCGTTATTTGTATCATGAGTTTTTCGTTTTCTACCTATAAGAAAAGGAGAAATGTTGTATTCTAATACTGGCGAGAAGGAAAGTATACAGATACTTCTACTCGCTCGCACAAACTGCGATTGCGTGTATTATGAATACAGCAATTGCTGTTTGTCATGGAGTTTTTAGTATAAGATGAATTTCATAGAAATAATTACTCTAATGATTTGTGTAAATCTCGGTTTTCACAATCGCTGTTGTTTTGTGTTTTAATAACAGCTGCTAACAGCGATCTTTTAATAGAAGCGATTAAATCACCGGTAGCTATATATCGCTCATCTCTAGTAACTATGCTACTAATTACATTCACGTAATATATTGTTATGATATTTATCGTAATTTAATTAGCCCTGCAAATTTACATTAATGGTATTCGTTTCAAATTTATTTATGCAGGTAACAAACAAGCCATCAACACAAGTCGTTTTTGGCGAGCAGCCAATGACTGATATAACTGCTATCAATGTGCCATTTGCAGCTGACCCGTCAACTAGTACTTGGTCTGGTAGCAATGTACCTGTAATGGATTATTCTCGGCCATCAACAAGTGCTGGTTTTTATGAAGAGAAAACTGTTGTAGAGGTACCGCAAAGATCGTTTAGTAGTTTAGGATTTGCTGAAATGAAAACACCTTCAATGCCACCCACTTTGAAGGAAATGGTGAGTTAAATTCAGTTTTTGCCGTTTATGAAATCAGTATAATTTTAAAAAACCTAATATGTTATTCCATCACATTTTATATGGTGTTTAAGTTTGTATAGTCCATGATTAAATAAGTTAGAAACAACTGTTTTGCAATTTATCTCAACCACTATTAACCAAAATGTGTTGTTGGAAATTTTGTTTATATATTCATTTTACTTGAGAAAATAAATGGTTTATCATTGAACATTTTTTATAGGTTGTTACACCGCGCAAACGTAAACTGAAGAAGCAGTTATTCGATGCACGAAAAAAAATTAAACGGCTCAGCAGTAGTGTTCATCATTATAAGAAGAGAACAGCAACCCTTGCGAATATAATCAAACAACTAAAAGGTAAAGTAACCGACGAAACATTAGAAACATTAATGCAAATAGGACCTAATGAAGAATTTTTACAAAGACAATTAGGTCGTAAACATAAGTATGAAAATCAACTTAAAGCTTTTTCTCTTATGCTGCATTATTACTCTCCCAAAGCTTACAGTTTTGTCAGAAACACATTTAACTCGGCTCTTCCTCATCCAAAAACTATATCTAGATGGTATCAAAGCGTTAATGGGGAAGCTGGTTTTACGTCAGAGGTGTTCAACTTATTAAAGTCAAAATCAGAAAGCACAGATGGAAAACTTATATGTTCTTTAGTCATAGATGAGATGGCAATTCGCCAACATATAGAATGGGATGGGGTAAAATATTATGGGTTTGTAGATTTTGGTACAAATCTTGAGACCGATTGTAACCCTGTAGCCAAGGAAGCTCTTGTTTTTATGCTTGTTAGCATTAATCAATCATGGAAGCTTCCTCTTGGATATTTTTTAATCGACTCTTTAAGGGGTACACAAAAACAAAATTTGGTATTACAGTGTTTAACGCTACTAAATGAGTCGGGCATATACGTGGTCTCAATAACTTTTGATGGGGCAACAAATAACCTAACGTTAGCAAAAGAACTTGGCTGCGATTTGAATTGGAGGAACATTAACTCTACGTTTGTTGATCCTAGTTCAGGTAGGAAAATTGCAGTCTTTTTTGATCCATGTCATATGATCAAACTGATAAGAAACACATTAGGCGATAAAAAATTAATAATTGATGAGAATGGGGAAAATATAAAGTGGGATTATTTAGTAAAATTAAATGAGTTACAGGATCAGGAGGGCGTTCATTTGGCAAATAAATTAAGAAAATCGCATATATTTTATACAAATCAAAAAATGAAGGTTAAATTAGCCACACAACTTTTTAGCCACTCAGTGGCACATTCTTTGGAATATTGCAATGAAGTTTTACATCTTGAGGAGTTCAAAGAATGTGAGGGAACTGTGAAATTTATCCGACTTATAAACAATTTATTTGACATTCTTAATTCTAGAAATTTAAACAATTCAGATTTTAAGAAAGCAATAAACGCAGAAAATTTTGAAAACATTAATGTATTTTTAAGAGAGCTATCACAATATTTAACGTCACTTAGGATAATTGATGGAACGCTTCTGTGTGGTAGAAAAATGGGTATAATTGGCTTTTTATTTTGCATACAAAGTTTGCAATTTGTTTATAAAACTTTAATTGCCGACAATAATTTTTTGCTGTATTTTCCCACTTACAAAATCAGTCAGGATCATATTGAGCTTTTTTTTGGGCAAATTAGATCCATGGGAGGCTATAACAATAACCCATCAGCAAAGCAATTTAAAAGTGCATATAAAAGGATGATGGTGCATCTTGAATTAAAAGATTCATTTAAAGGAAATTGTATCCCTTTGGAAGCAATTCCTATTCTGTCACCCATTGAGGTAATAAATAAAACTTGTGGGCGAGAACGAATATCTGAAGAACCAGATGAAGACATGAGTCAAATAGATAATTTTGACGACGACACAGTTCTTCAAATATTAGATATGAATATATCAGAGTTTAAGAAAGAAGTCGTGACATATATATCTGGCTATGTAGTAAGGAAAATAACAAAAGCTCTGAGATGCGAAGAATGCGCGGGTGAACTTGTTGGGGAGAGGTCTGCGTTATTAACATCGTTTATAGATCAGAAAGACAAAGGTCAACTCCTCACATACCCATCTGACGATGTAATATCTATTTGCACTATTGCAGAAAAAGTTCTTCAAACATACTTAAATGAATCTGCGGTGATTATAAATGTAAAGGAAATAAACATGCGAATATTAAAAACTATAATAAACCAAAACAGCATATTTAAAAAACTTGAAGTTCACTTTCGAGAACAAAATCTTTTGACTTGCCATTATGGCCATCTAATTAAACTAATATCATCTATGTATGTTTCTATTAGAATACATCATTATAACAAAAATCTATTTGATAAAAGTAGAAGTTTAAGGGCTGTTTATAACAAACTTCTCTTATTTAAGGGCCAATAATTCAGTGTACATTTCAAGTACTCGTATGTCCTTCAAATAATGTTATCGGGAAGTTATTATGTCTTATAATATGACCAATAAATTTTAGCTTCCTCTCGATTTCTTTGAGCAAGCCTCTTTATTCGTTCACCTCTCCTAGCAAACTTTGAAGCGTCTTTCTATCAACCTGCACTGTCTTTGACATTTTTCTTGTCTACATTTCAAAAGCTTATATTCTCTTCATATCCTGCTTAACTACAGCCCAAGTTTCCGCCCCATACATTACCATACTCCATACACGTACGACTTGCATTTGTTCCTCATGGACAGGTTAAAATGTTTATTAGTGAGAACAGTACTTTGGTTATTGAATGCTTATTTTGCCATCGCGATCCTCTTCAGACCTTTCCTATACTTACCATCATCTGTGATAATACTTCCAATCAATTATTTGAAATAATCTAATAAATCAAGCGTCATGTTATAAGATTTAAAAGCTACTTTTGTATTTGTATAGGTATTCAAAATTTGTGAAATGCACACGTAACGCAATCTACATCGATCAAACTTCTAGAAATTTTAACACCCGATACAAAGAACATATTTTTGCATTTAGAAATAACCATGCTGACAAATCTACATTTGCAAAACATATTATTGATACCCAACATAGACCCACAGTAAATAACGGCATAAAACCACAACATTTTTGTCATGACAAGTGTAAACTAGACTTGTTTTAAGCTTTAGAAGTAAAAAAGCATATACACGACAATATTTAGGATTTCTGAGATATTCTTCTTCCTAATTAAATAAATCAGACAACATAAATCTAACTATTTTTTCCAAAAAGTTGTTATAAGACATGATGTGTGTCGATATTTTCATTGTATAGTCTGCTTTATTAATGTGTTTGTTTAGTTATTTTATTGTTGTAATTGTTATTATAGTTATTACTGTTATAGGTTTCTTCTATCTTTATGTTAAATATTGATATACATCACGTAGACATTTTAAAGGCGTCATCCGTCATATTTGTTTTATTTTATTTTCACTTTTAAAGATTTTTTTGATTATAACATCATAAAATAGCAACAGATCTTTATTTGTAATTGTCATGATTTCGTATTAATTCAAATTTTTTCTGTCTGAGGATACTATCAAGCAGCAAAACCAGTAACAGAGACGTTGAAGAACATCTAGAATTCAGAAGGGCCACTTGCTCCAGTTAGCTTACGCGCTGGCTACGTCCTTCACCTACAAAAACGAAAACCAACAGTGAAGCCAGAGAAGTAGTCTCCAAGTCTGTATGAAGTATGGACCAGTTTCATGAAGTAAGGGCAACAGCAATCAATGAAATTAATCTCTATTTCTTTAAAAAAGACAAGGAATGTTAACATTAATTTGTAAACAGTACAATGTACTTTATTTTGTATTTTCTTCTGTTGTTGAAATAAAAACTATTATTATTTATCTAACCTTTTGAATATAAAACTTTATCCAATATATTCATCCAACAATTTATCCAACCAATAACCCAAAAAATATTTCACTGATTTGGAGAAAATTTTGGAATTACGCTTATTTTGCTAATGGCTTGGATGAGTTCGTTCATCAGATCTTAACACATAGTTTTTCCTAACAAAAAATTAAATATATTTTTTTAAACGCAATAGCTTTCAAATTGTTTAAGTGATTGGAACGAAAATTTACAACTTAAAAGAACATACAGAGATGTGGTTGTGTACCAATTTTCAAGTCTTTTGATCAAAGAAAAATGAAGTTATTCGAAATTAATAATAAAATAATCCTCGACATCACTTCAAATTCTGTAATGCAATATCTACAATGTTGGACAAAGGCAGAGCAATACAGCACCTGTACTGTTATGCTATTTAAATAAATTGTAGATAAAATCTAAACAATGGAAGTTACAACCATTGCCAGATGTCAAGATGTTGCTGACCAGGATTGCCCGATCTTCAGAAATTTCATGTAGTTAAACCTTTCATGTATAAACATATGAAATTTTTACAACTTCTGATAATAAAGAAAACATTTTATAAAATTTAATTTTATCAGTCAGTTAAAAAATACTGTATTTAATACCTGCAAATTTCGAATTACCCATTTCTCATGATTTTTAACTTAGGTATCCCTCCGATCATAATTTACTCTATCCGACAACTTTGTTAGACTGCGTCTGTGCTGAAGCTCAGCTGTCATTTGTCATTGTGTGGTAGTGTTATTTATTGACAATATCAAATTGGAAATTTAGGACAGTGGAAACAGACACCATAAACAAAGAAGAAATTGGAAATTTAGCCTCTAGTGTAGGTTTTTGACATGATACCATTACTAGAGAGATATGATAATGTGGCAGCATAATAATATTATGCTAATGCTGTGGTACAGTCAGTTTGGCGTTTCATCACATCTCGTAACACACCAGCTGTTGTGTGCATACAGTTAGATGTAATTTTGTATTATCAGAATACTACTGTAACATGATGAAATCAAGTTTATAACTGTTAACATACTGTAAATAATTTCTCCACTTTTCAAGTTTGTGTTGCTGCAATGTTAATTAAGGGTTCCCTTAATTATACGCTTATTGTGCTTATAAATGTAATATAAAAATAAATGAAAATGCAAGTGAACCTATTTAATTTAGCTCTGTATTCTACATTATCTGAAAAAGACATTATAGGCGACGAAGTAGAATGTAATTTCGGTAAATTTGCAGTTGACTGCATGAGGGTTTTAGATATTTTTTTCCAGCAACATGCTTAGAACCTTCCTCGGCCACAAGGCAAATTTTCTGGCAAACAACCCCCAAGAAAATTAAGGGACTTTGAAAACATGCGTTTTTCACATTTTACAGCAATACCTCCTTTAAACCCTGTCTACCCCATATTCGCCCAGGTCCAGCAACCTTCTTGGGGGTTGCTCACAAGAAATTTTTCTTGTGCTTTATGCTTTGAAGGTAGTTGTATGCATGCACAAGGGGAAGGAGAACCCCCCGAATTTTTGGGTGAGGAGCAGAAACCCTCTTCCTCCTGGGGGTTCTTCTCCTGCATGCATACAATCACCCTCAATGCATCAACCAAAGGATTTTTTTTCCAGCTTTCTAGTGTATTTTTCTAGAGTATATTTCCTGTTTATCAATTGCTTTGTTTGAGTTTTGTATCCAAATTACTCTATAAATATATGTCATAGATCATGTTTTTGCTTGTCCTTCTTTACCTTGTTTTACTGTTCCTAATTAAATAAATTAATTTTCATAACTTTTAATATAAGGCTAAATCTTACAGCTTATATAAATATATTATTTAATATTGTTATGAAAATTCACTATCATAACGCACTTGCTGCGTTCCGAACCTTTTTAGGTTACCTATTTATACAAAAGCTTAAGAAATTCATGAATAAGCATTACATTTCAATGATTGAATAATTTCAGTTTTATTTCTAACCAAACTAAAAATTCCTAAATACGTCCCTGACGTTTCTCCCACTCAAGTCACCGAACTCCGCCCAGTTTGGAAAAGTGTACAGGCTTCTTGTATTGCAAAACTGCACCTTTGTTACCTCTATCCCTTACAACCTCTTTGGGACAAACCGACAAACATAGGCTTGTCAACATATCTCCTCTGATTTGGCTAGTGTCACAGGCGGCCTAAAATTAATTCGCTCTGTTTTGAGAACTAATTCAGGATCAATTTCTCATTCCATGCCCTTCAGTCATCCAACAAGTGCGTTATTGTATCGAATTTTCATAAGAATTGTACACAATTAGTACGGCATATTACTAAAATTAATACTTTAAATTTAAACAGACCTTGAGGACATGTTTTATGGGTCCTAATACGCGTTCATTTGAAGAAATTTTTCGCGAGTGTCACCATCCATACCTCTATTATCATAAAAAATATTAGCGAATTTTTAAAAATAAAAATTCGCTAATATCGAGGTATCGATGGTAAGACTTTGCAAACATTTTTTCAAATGAACCCGAACTTGGGCCCCTAGAACCCAAAACCATTGTCCGTTTGTATCTATGTATGTATGTATGTATGTATGTATATATATATATATATATATATATATATATATATATATATATATATATATATATATATATATATATATATATATATATATATATATATATATATATATATATATATATATATATATATATATATATATATATAGTGTGTAAAAGCCAAGCCAAATGGAATAAATTCATTATTTCGGTTACTGTACATTCTTATAAAAAATCCCAAAACACGTCAAATTTAAATTATAAATTGACATTTTGCAACGGGAAAATGCGGTCCCTACCTTCAACCCCCTTCGAATGACAGGTACAACCACCAATTTTTTAAAGGGGAACTATAGGCTTGTGATATGTCGTTTGAAAGGTCTGTTCATTCTCTATTCAAAAATGTTATCGTTTTCAAGTTTATTGCAACAATTAAGATAGAATAAAATAAAATCATGTGGTTACCGAAATTCTCTACAATACAATAAAAAACTAAAATGTAATAAAATGTAATAAAATTTAAAACACTAAAAAGAACTATGAATGTCAATGAAGTAGATGTTCAAAATGTTCACCGCGAACTTCTTGGCAACACCCTAATCTTAAATAAAACTGTCTTCTAACATTATTTAACATATCAGGCGTGATCGACCTAATCGCAAGCGTTATTCGTTCTTTTAAGTCATTTAAATCAAAAGGTTTAGTTTTGTACACAATGCTCTTCACATATCCCCATAAAAAGAAATCTAATAAGGTACGATCAGGTGATCGCGCTGGCCATTCTATCGATCCTCGCCTCCCTATCCACCGATTGGGAAATATTACATCGAAGTACTGCCGGACATTTGAGTTGGTAATGTGGTGGTGCTCCATCCTGTTGAAACCATATCGTATTCACTGGAAGTAGAGGGTTTCCTGGATCAGGATCTAAATTTGCCAAAGTGGGAATGACATCATTTTGAAGTAGTGTCAAATAATTATCGCCATTCAAATTACCCTCAATGAAAAAGCGACCAATGATATGGTTTCCAACAATCCCTGCCCAAACATTAACCTTCTGAGGGTATTGCGTGTGTTCTTTCATCAAGTGAGGATTTTCCGTTGCCCAGTAGCAACAATTTTGCCAATTAGCATGACCGTTAAGTGAAAAAACATAACGTCTTCTAATTGGATAATATTGTTATCCAACATGTCCATCATTCGCTCACAAAAAAAAAAGTTCTCCTATCAAAATCGTCTTCCATGAGCTCCTGGGTAGGTATCATTTTATAGGGATGCATTTTATTTTATTTTAATATGTTAACTATCGATGCATGGCTAACATTAAATCTAGTGGATGCCTGTCTAGCCGATGTATGTGGGTTTTCTACAAATTCAAGCATCACATCTAATTTGATTTCATCACTCAGTGCATTTGCTGCTTTTTTTATTTATCTTACATGACCAAACTCGCGGAACTGCTTCTCTATTTTACTAATTCTTCCTTGGGATATAGCCGGTAAATCAGGAAATTTCTCATGAAATAGGCGAGTTACTTCATGTTGTGTTCGGGTTTTATCTCCGTAACCAAACATTTGTATAACTGTTATTTTATGCATTTCCGTTAATCTAACCATTTTTCAGAATTGAAGTTAACGAAATTCAAACTAAAATTATAATACTCACAATTTAAATGACAACTTATAATTACAAACAATTTTTAATGGATACAATGTAAAAAGCACATTACTATGGTTTTTGCTTACTTTCTTATCTTCAAGACCTAAACTGGAAATACGTTTTGAGTATACTAATTACAATATTGTAATAAGTTTTGAGTATTTTATAGCGAATTTCGGTAACCACATGATTTTATTTTATTCTATCTTAATTGTTGCAATAAACTTTAAAACGAGAACATTTTTGAATAGAGAAAGAACAGTCCTTTCAAACGACATATCACAAACCTATACTTCCCCTTTAAAAATTTGTTGGTTGTACCTGTCATTCTGTCATTCGAAGGGGGATGAAGGTAGGGATCGCATTTTCACGCTGAAAAATGTCAATTTATAATTTAAATTTGACGTGTTTCGGGATTTTTTATAAGAATGTACAGTAACCGAAATAATGAATTTATTCCATTTGGCTTTTACACACTGTGTGTGTATATATATATATATATATATATATATATATATATATATATATATATATATATATATATATATATATATATATATATATATATATATATATCTGTGTGTGTATATATGTATCCACACGATAACTCAAAAAGTTATTAACCGATTTAAATGAAACTCGGCAAGAATCTTCCTTTTATTAATGGCTTGGACGAGTTTGTTAGCCAGACCTATCGGACCAGTTTTTCTTTAAAGAAAATAATAATTTTTACGAAAAAAAAATTGTATCTCAAAAAATAACAACGTTATTTTGATGAAATTTGGTTTTGCCCTCGTCAATACCTTACTAAATACCAAAACTCAGTTTTCTAGGTTTATATAAAATTGACTTATACAAATATGAAGCATTTAATGAAAACTCGCTACCATAACGCACTTGCTGCGTCCCGATTTTTTTTTAATCTTGTGTTGAAGCTCCGTTTGAGAATAAAACTTTCAAAGCACGTAACTCAATTTTATATAAAGCTAAAAAATTAAAACTTGGTATATATATTTAGGTACTGCAAGTCTCTTTAAAAATTACAAACGTCATTTAAGTTACAAAAGCTCTCCAGAAGAAAACTTAATTCACATTTACAAAAGGAATGTATCTGCCAAATTATAAACGTGGCAGGTATTTTCCCCCATTAATCGCCTATATCGTTTTAGTTAACCTAATTAAACCGGTTTTTCCATCAACAAAAAAAGTTTTTGAAAACAAACTCACTATAACATCACAAATTAATAAATGTGTGCTGAAAATTATAATTTAGACTTAACGGTGACAAAGTTATTCAGACGTTTTATGGAAAAACGAGATCTTTGACCACACGTATGAAGTCTGGACACTATTGTTTCTATCAAATATTAAAGCTAGTGAACAACAGATGCTAGCTAATAAATTCTTTGCTCACGTGGTAGTTATAGAGAAGGCAACTTGCTGCGCCAGGAAACTTTATATTATATCCTAAAAGTAAATGTAATTAAACAGGTAATTACAGAATTGATTGAATTGTGACTAGTTCGTCGGTCATTGAAACACATTCGACTGTTTCGATCTTAGATGACGTCTTATTTTTAAGTTTAAAGATAAAAGAACAAACGGCGTTAAAATCATTTTTATAGACATGAGCCGATAGCTTTTATTCTTTCATATTTTCTCATATTCTTATAATATGACACGTATTTATGAATGAAATACGTAATGTCATTGCATTTGCAAAAATTTAATTTTTGATGAGTCATTCCTTATTTTTTCAGTCTAAAACACTAAACTGCAATATAGTGTATTTAAAACATTTTATTTAATCCCCCACTTCCAAAACAATTACATTACAAATTTTTAATTTCATATCATCTGCCATTCTAACGTGGTAATTGGTGACAAACGATTTAAACGGTTTTCTGGATATAAATGGCCGAAACTTCTCGACCGCTAGTTCGGGTAGTATGTTTTACGCGTGTTATTTGTATTGTTTGATTATCATTAAAGTGTGAGTTATGCCTCTAGTATGTATAAATCTACACATGTTAGCTGACTACTCTATCTTTGTCAGGCATTGGACTTGAACCACTTAAGTCGTTTCAATTCATGCCTTTCCGATTTAATTTTTAATTGGGGAACTCTCTATTTTGTGAACCAAATTACTTAAAAGTCACAACAGAGGTTTCTAGCTACATGTAGAGGGTCATTCCAGTTAATGGGGGGCAAATGTCCGTTATAGTCTATTTTTAAACAAAGCGTCCGCAATATTGCCAAAATGAAGATATGTGCTGTTTTGTTTAAATAAGTTGAGTATATATATATATATATATATATATATATATATATATATATATATATATATATATATATATATATATATATATATATGTATATATATATATATATATATATATATATATATATATATATATATATATATATATATATATATATATATATATGTATGTATGTATCACACAGATAACTCAAAAAATAATAAGCCGATTCTGATTAAATGTGGTGAATAAATTCCTTTTGCAAATGGCTTGGATAAGTTCGTTAGCCGGGAAAATCGGCCCAGGTTTTCCCGGAAGACTTTGTGTTTTCTTTCGAAAAAAAATTATATCTCCGGAATTAACAAAGTAAGGGCAACCAAAATTAACACGCGCGTTTATATCCTTATAGGTAAGTTACCTACCAAAATTTAGCTATGTAGGTCAAAAGGCAAAAAAGTTATAGGCATTTAAAGAAAAATAAATTGGAGTTTTCGTCAAAACGCCAAAGTTGCGATTTAAAACGTCAAAATCGGCAACATTTAGGCAAATAACTTGAATCTAATACGGGCTATGGGAATCAAATGTCTCAAGAAGGATGCTTTACAAACCCTGAAGTCTTAGTTTCAACGGTCATTGTCCTTCATTTTACTAATATGTTTCCAGAAAATTCATTTCAAATAGACCCTTTCTCTGATGCTTGGCAGTAGTCTTAGCTATAGAGTTTATCGTTTAATGGTATATAATTTTTGTCGAATTTTCGTAAAAAATCAATAAACCTCAATATATCCGTTATTATACAATATATGAAAAAAATGCGTATATATTAATTATAGGGTGTCTTGAACTACATCTTAAAAAAATATATCCACAATCACAGGCTGGCCCATAAGTCGTTGTGATACAAATTTTCTTTTTTTTTTAATTAAACACGCGTTATGTTATTGCATTTTTGCATTTTCCATCGAAATATAATGCATGTTTGTAAGAAAAGAAATTCTGGAGGCAGCAAGTGCGTTATGGTAGCGAAGTTTGATCAAATGCTTCATATTTGAATAGCCCAATTTGCTATTAACCCATAACGTTGACCAAAAAACGAGTTTTTTTTTTCGAGAACACTAAGTTTACTTTTGGAAATTTTTGTACATTTTCTCACAATAAAGTTATTTTTATGAAACATGGCACATTGTTTTTACTATATAGGTTATACTGGTAACCAAAATTGATGCCTGCTTTCTTAAAAAGAAAACACATAGGTATTTACAATAAAAACATTTTTATGAAAATTCACTACCATAACGCACTTGCTGCGTCCAGAGTTTTATATTAATATGTTTTAGTGAATTTTCGTAGAAAAAAGTCACTAATGGGGAGATCCTGACTTTTGAAAAAAAATTGCATATGAGCGCGAACTAGGACCCCTAGAACCCATATCCGGGGTCAGTTTCAATTTTTATATGTTTATATATATATATATATATATATATATATATATATATATATATATATATATATATATATATATATATATATATATATATATATATATATATATATATGTATCACACCGATAACTCAAAAAATAATGGGCCGATTTTTATAAAATTTGGCATGTAACTTCATTTTGTAAATGGCTTGGATAAGTTTGTTAGTTAGGAAAATCGGACGAGGTTTCATTCGAAAAAAAATTATATCTCCGGATATAACAAAGTAAGGGCATCCAAATTTGGTACACTGGTCTATATCATTATAGGTAAGCTAGCTACCAAAATTTAGCTCTGTAAATTAAATGACAAAAAAGTTACAGGCATTTATAGAAAAATAAATTTGGGTTTTCCTCAAAACGTCATAGTCGCGAATTAAAATGTCAAAATTGGTAACATTTAGGCAATGAACCTAAAACTAATATGAGCTATGGAAAGAAAATGTCTCAAGAAGAATGTTTTACAAAGCCTGAACTCTTACTTTCAATCGTCATTGTCCTTCATTTTACTAACATTTTCCCAGAAATTTCATTTCAAATAGACCCTTTTCTCTGATGCTTTAGCAGTAGTGTTGGCTATAGAGTTTATCGTTTAATGGTATATCATTTTTGTCGAATTTTCGTAAAAAATCATTAAAGCTCAATATATCCGTTATTATGCAAGTTACGAAAAAATTGTAAAAATTAATTATAGGGTGTCTTGAGCTACATCTTAAAAAATATTTCCACAATTACAGGATGGCCCATAGGTCGTTGAGGTGATTTAAATTTTCTTTTTATTTTATTTAATCGAACACGCCCTGTGTGGTTGCATTTTCCATCGAAATATAATACATCTTTGTAAGAAAATAAATTCGGGACGCAGAAAGTGCGTTATGGTAGCGATTTTATTAAATGCTTCAAATTTGAATAGCTCAATTTGCTATTAACCTATAAGATTGACCAAGGAACCAGTTTTTTCGGGAACAATTTAAGTTTTCTTTGGGAAATTTTTGTACATTTTCAGACAATGAAGTTGTTTTGATGAAACATGGCACACATTGTTCTTACTATATAGGTTATACTGGTAACTAAATTTGATGCCTGCTTTCTTAAAAAAAACACATATTTGCTATTTAAAAACATTTTTATGAAAATTCACTGCCATAACGCACTTGCTGCGTCCAGAGGTTTTTTTAAACATGTACTCGTTATTTTATTTAAAAAAAGTTCTAATTTTATCAAAGGGCTGTGTTTTTAACATGTTTACCTTCTGTGTATTTTGTGTTTAGCTGTACTCCTGGGCTGTCAGTTTTCATGTTTTTAACTCATGTATCTGTTATTTATTTATACATTTGGATGTATATTTTAGTATTAGGTATGTTAGTATCTGCAGGGTAGCATTTGACGAACACATCTCGTAACAGCTTAAGTGGAATAAAGCATATCTATTTATCTATACCAAATTTTTATTTCCTAGCTTTATAGAAAATTAAGTTTTAGGTATTTAAAATGTATGATAATAAAGGCATGGATGGTAAAACTTAAGAAAAATTTCTTACTTAACATCAAACTATAACCTTGCTCCCAATTGCAAACGTTTAAATTTATTATTCATTCATAAGTCTGGCACATGCTGGCAAGTTAGAGCAGTAAAGGTCTTGCTACATGATATTAATCAATGTTTGCAAAGGTTTACAAGGAACTATCAAACGACCAACCAATTATTTATGTTTTTTTTTGTGAAACGGTGAGAAATCAAAACAAACTTGATGGGCATATTTATAACGTTGCTAATTTTGAAAATTAATTAGAGGGTAATGATAAAACAAATAAAACTAATGGGAATTCATTATCAACTCTAAACACCGTGACCATTAAAAATTGTACCCATTTCCGATAAAGACAAACGATGAAAGTAGCGCGCGAGGAAGTTATATCTGTAACGAGCTTTTATTATTCAACTAATAGAAATAACTAATTTGGAAAGTTTTAAATGATAATTTTTACACGTAACTCGATGCATATAGACAATACTGCAAAATAACAAACACACAAGGTTGAGATTAAGTAGACAAACAGTTTATAATTAACCCTGACTTAACATAGATCTGAGTGACTCATTGAGAAATACAGGTTTATCTGTGAATTCCCAAAAATGATGTCGCTAAAGGTCGAGGCAAAATGTCTGGATGAAACAAATTAAACTCTTTTAGATTGTACAAACTGACATAAATTAAAGCAGCTACATATTTCCTTTATTCAAGAACGAACCAAACAAAAATAGCATAGCTGTAAGGTTAAATTTTCGTGCAAGGTCGTAAGAAACAGCAAATAATTGGAGAATCTGCGAATTGTGAAAGTTACTATGCTTTCTCAGGTGTCCCAAAATGATATAATATAGCCCAGTCCAAAGATTAATAGCAAGATTTACAAGAACGACAATATCACCAAAGACAGAAAATTATATTCCAGTATTGCCTAACAACATACCAAAAGCAATACAGCAAAAAACTCTATGACAAATCGACAAGACAACTACCCAAACTTGATATAATATTTCAACAAGTGTATGTACTAATGAAACCAGATATGTACAAATGAAAATAGATACAGAAAAAGCCTGGACGCAGCAATTGCGTTATGGTAGTGAATTTTCATAGAAATGATCTGGCACCAAATATTTTATAATAACTTTTTTTTCTTATAATATAGAAATCTAGATTTTGGTGTGTACTTTACTTTTTATATCGTAAACCTACCTACCAAATTTGGTTATTATAGCTTTTTTATTTTTTGAGATAAAATTTTTTCGAAAAAAAATTTTTCCCTGAAGACCTCATCCGATTTTCCTGACTAACGAACTTATCCAAGCAATTTACATATATATATATATATATATATATATATATATATATATATATATATATATATATATATATATATATATATATATATATATATATATATATATATATACACACACACACACACAGGGTGCTACAGATTCGAGGCTCACCATGGGTATCTTCTAAACCGTAGGAGATACAGGCTGGGTTAAATTGAGGCAAATATGCGCAATTATGGGCCTTATAGCATGCCATCTTAAAATATGCTCATTTCCGAATACTTCCGAAGATATACGAAAAAAAAAACGAAAAATGTAAATTTGGTTTTTATTTTTTCCTGAAGTTATTTGAAACTATATAAAAAAACAAAAGGCACTTCTTAATTACCACTTTTTCTGCTCTACAAGATGCAGTAAACAGATTCTCAGTGCACAGTTTCGTTTCGAAGAAAACATCATGTTTTTTCATATGGCCGTTAAAATAAGTACACCCTGTATTAGAAAGCATATTTCATTGCAAATTCAATGATGTATAGCACGATAGGTTCCTAATGTAGTTTTTTGCATTATTTAAATTTTTAACAATTTTTAATGCGTAGCAGGCAACGGAGGCGAAAAAGTTACGATGATTGTCAAGTCAGACATAATCAACACCGTTATAAACAGTTAAGAGAACATGGTTCAAAGATACAGCCCTTTAATGATAGGACGGACGGAAGGATGGCGTACCTACGCTTATTAGTAATGGGTTTCCGTTTCTGTACGAAACCCTAAAAATACTGTTCATTAATCTAATCTGCGCTTTATTTAAATTTGATAATTTACAATGGGTGGGCTTTGGATATGAAACACTAGTACAACTGTCAAAATTCAAAATGCATAGAAACTCAACAATCAGACAGATGCCAGTTTTGCATTGTTTTGCATCTCAATCACGTTTAATTAATATCATTATTAATAAAATAGTTTATTTAACGTTTTGATAATCTTGATTAGAATGCAGTTTTAAAATGAAGAGCAAAGTTACATGTTAAGAGTTTTTTATTTGTGCCACAGAAATGCGGCTGGTGCTACAGATATGTATTTCCAACAATATCCCCAGCGAAGTCAACCACATAGAACTTATTTTGCTAAACTGGTTAACACTTAAGAGAACATAGTTCATTCAATAAGCTTCGAAAACAATATGGAAGCAAAGTACGTAATGAAGAAGTGTCTGCAACTAAATAAATAATATCTTAAGCTTAGGTGTTGATGGGGCAAATGCTCAAATAAATTGCCGTTTACTTGGATACGTTTGCGTGCTCTTCTCCCCAACTTTTCAATAGATCGCTGAATTGATCTTCTGTTGATGGATCTACATGCACTAATAATCCGATTTTTTTAGTTCATTTAGACTGGTTACAGGAGTTTTGTAAACTATGTCTTTGAGAGCTCTCCAGAGAAAGAAATCTAAGGGTGATATATCTGGAGATCTCGCTGGCCACTTTACACTGCTTTCATTTCCAATCCACCTGTTAGTAAACTCCCTATCTAAATAATGTTTGACATTTCTCCCATTATGTGGGGGAGTGCCGTCCTGTTGATATCACAGGTTAGGTAATGTGGCCAACGGAATCTCTATTAGGAAATCTTGAAACTCGTTAGCCAAAAACTCCAAGTACCGTTCAGACGTTAGATTTCCTTCAAAAAGATGCGGGCCCAGCAATCTGCCACCTATCAACCCAGCCCACACATTGACACCAAACCTACCTTGTGGTCTGGCTTGTCTGTGGCCTCTCGGGTTCTCCAAACTCCACACATGCTCGTTATTCCTGTTGAAAATTCCAACGTTTGAAAATCTAGACTCATCGGATCAGACTATTTGACCTAGGAAGTTATTATTGGCCTCTACATTCTCCATCAACCAACGAGAACATTCAAGTCGCCTCTCACTATCACCGGGATGCAATGTTTGAGAAATTCAAATTTTGTACGGTCTATAACCTTGCTTCCTCAAAATTCGCCAACACTTGATATTGTTGAGAGAAGGGATACTTTCGCCGCTACTTGTCGCGTTGATGCAGATGGATTTGCAGTTACCTGACAATAAACATTAAAATTGAAATCGGCGCAACTATGGAAAATTTACTTTTACTTACATGTGTAATAACTACAGTCACTTCTTCATTACGTACCTTGCTTCCATATTGTTTTCGAGGCTTACTAAATGAACCATGTTCTCTTGAGTGTTTATCCAGTCTAGCAAAATAAGTTCTATGTGGTTGACTTCGCTCGCGATATTGTTAGAAATACATATCTGTAGCACGAACCGCATTTCTGTGACACAAGTAAAAAACTCTTAACATGTCACTTTGCTCTTCATTAGAAAACTGCATTGTAATCAAGATTCTCAAAACGTCAAATAAAGTATTTAAAAATTAATGATAACAATTAAACGTGATTGAGATGCAAAACTGGCGTCTGTCTGATTGTTGAGTTTCTATTCATTTTGAATTTTGACAGTTGTACTAGTGTTTCATGTCCAAAGCCCACCCATTGTAAATTATCAATCGACAATCATCGACTTTTTCGTCTCCGTCGCCTACTACGCATTGAAAATTGTTAAAAATTTAAATAATGCAAAAAAACAACATAAGGAACCTATCGTGCTATACATCATTGAATTTACAATGAAATATGCTTTCTAATACAGGGTGTACTTATTTTAACGGCCATATGAAAAAACAAAGTTGATGATATTTTCTTCGAAACGAAACATTGTACTGAGAATATGTTTACTGCACCTTGTAGAGTAGAAAAACTGGCAATGAAGAAGTGCCTTTCGTTTTTTATATCGTTTCAAATAACTTCAGGAAAAAATAAAAACGGAATTTACATTTTTCGTATATCTTCGGAAGTATTCGGAAATGAGCAAATTTTTAGATGGCATGCTACAAGGCCCATAATTGCACATATTTGCCACAATTTAACCCACCCTGTATCTCTTACGGTTTAGGAGATACCCATGGTGAGCCTCGAATCTGTAGCACCCTATATATATATATATATATATATATATATATATATATATATATATATATATATATATATATATATATATATATATATATATATATATATATATATATATATATATATATATATATATATATATATATATATATATATATATATATATATATATATAAACATATAAAAATCGAAACTGACCCCGAATATGGGTACTAGGGGTCCTAGTTCGCGCTCATTTGCAAAAATTTTTTCAAAATTCAAAAGTCGGGATCTCCCTAATAGTGAATTTTTTCTACGAAAATTCACTAAAAGCTGTACCCAGCGAATGTCGGTGATAAATTTAGTAAAAGGCAATACGAAGAAAAAGTGAATGATAGCAAATATCACAGACATAATAAATATCAAACCTAATAAAAGTCTTGAGTATTCTAAGCTCTAATTCAAGAGACCACCTTTGGAACAAGAAATGACTGAAGTTACAAGCAACACTCAACAAAAAAGGGGAGAAAATATTGGTACCAGGAGTTCAAAAAGTTTATCAAACAAAAAGGAACCAAAGAGAATAGAACCAGAAAGCAGACCAGGAAAACAAGGCGAACAAGTCAAGAAAAACAAACCAAATATGTTGAAACAGGTACTAACACAGAACAGATCAAGAAGACAGTGTGGAGTATCAGAACCTTTCAAACTATGAACTTTTTTTTCGTATTTCAATTTAAATTTTGACTTCAGAAAGGAGAGCTTGTTATCTGTTGAAGTTGGCAACAACGACTGACGTAAGACGTAATGGCAGCCCAACATATGAGTAATATTAATATTATCCTTATTATGCATGTAAGATTATGTTCTTAATAAATCAGTTATTCCTTCCACATCCTCAAAACGTGTAGAAGTATGGCATCGGCGACAAAATTTTAACAATTTTTTTCGCTTAAATGTCGTAAAAAGTATCAAAACATATAGAAAACATGATGTGGGAACGAAATTTTATTGTCTGTCGGTCTGTATGTCTGCCTGTAGCCACGATAACTTGGAATGAATTGAGATATCGTCTTCAAATTTGGTATACAGTTAGCACCCGACAAACAAACGGTTCCGATTGTTTTTGGGTTATATGGCTCCGAGGGGTAGGGGATGAATGCAGGGTGATTTGGTGAAAATTGACATTTTTCGTTAAAGCTCGAGTAACATAACGTTTTAGGGTTTGTTTATTAGTTTCATGAAACATCTGCTATTCTGTGCTAACATTAAATTATGGGTTGAATGTGCGTGGGTGAAATATCGGTGACAGAAATTTCGAATTTTTTTCCTAAAACAGCGTAAAAAGTCTCAAAATATATAGAAAATTTGATCCTGTAACGAAAATCTTTTTGCCTGTACGCCTGTCTGTTAGTAGGCTCAATAACTTCCAAAAGAAATGAGATATCATCTTAAAATTTGGTATCTAGTTAGCACCCGGAAAAGGAACGCTTCGAATTGTTTTTGGATAAGATCGCTTCAGTGGGTAGGGGATGAATGAGGGGTGATTTGGTGAAAATTCACATTTTCTTGTTAAAACTCGAGTAATTGTTTCAGAAGTTAATGGGTATAGGAATACGAATATTTTCTTTGTGGTCAAGTCATGGGTGCTAAATTCATTTTATGAAAATGTCTTTCTGTAAAGAATAAATTATCACAGCTATGTGGAAGTTATTATTCAATTCCCAGTACTATTATAAGTTATTATTTAAAATTAACCTCTTATAACACATAGATATATTACTTACTTTACAAGACAAATTTGAGATGATTAACTGTACGATTTTGTAAAAGCATTTTCAATTTTCCTGTTAGTTACCTATATCTAATGGGTAAAAACAATGAAGTAATTTAATAAAACATTGCTGCACTTAACCTTGAGGAAAATATAATATGTTATCAGAAAGCAGCAATAAAATAATGATTCTGACTAAGTGAATGAATACATAAATAGAATGGCTATGTCGGCTTATAGGTAAGGTGGAATGTAAATCATAAAATGGAAATTCTCGCTCTAAAAGAAAAATCTCCTTGTATGACATCACTTACGACAACAATTAAACTTTCCTTGTACTTTAGGCAGAAACTGAAAAATTAATTCAGCGGATTAAACATCCAATAAGAATTTGCTAATTTAAGAAAAACCTATTGAGCATTTTCCTTTAATTTTCCGTGTCAATAGTTAATAATATACGAGGGTTTATTAATATCTAAGCCTGGCAACTTTCCAGTAGGCAAAATTTAACTTAGTTGCTATGGTAACAACTATGATGTTTTATAACTAAGCTGTCAGAATTTGACAGCCAAAGGTTTAATACTAACAATCTTAATTTTTGATGAATCTGCTGAATGTTATGTGACAAGATAAAACTGTTACGAGAGCATATCATAGTGAGTTTCTAACTAAACTTCCCAAGACAATTGTGGAGAAGGACCGCGGAAAACTGGTCAAAGGTGTGCTCTTTTTGCAAGGCAATGCCCCTGCTCATGAAACATTAATTGTACTGCAAGCATTTGATAAAATTTGAGTTTGCATTACTCCTATTCTCCGGAGTTAGCACCATCAGACTATTATTTATTTCAAAAACTCAAATATTTCTAAGCTGTGTTATTCCCAGGTCGTGATGAACGATGTGAAACACGGGTTCATAGGCTATGTGTAATGTCTGGGCTATACATCCCAACCCAGTTTGTCGATCTTCTCAGGTATTTTCATGGACACAATCAATGTTTACTTGAGTGGTCACAGGAATTGGTAGTTGACAGTAAATTCTGCAATACAGTTTTCAATAGTAGCCTAAGGTTTCTACCATATCATCAAAACTTTATTTGCTCGATAACCCTTTCCAAAATATATACTGAATAACTGACCAAAACTGTTTTAACAAAATCTAGCTTGTTCTTAGACATGCTGTTGGATGTCCAACTTTGACAGCTTGTCTACAAAACATCAGTTGTTGTTGTTACCATAGCAAATAAATTCGATTTTGCTTACTGGGAAGTTTCTGAGCTGACTAGACATCAATACACACTCGTATCTCAGCAAAAGAATAAAATATTGGCAAAAATAAAAAAGGAATAACATTAGTGTGGCATTTCCGTATTTTCAAACCTTGAGCCTGTTAAGGTTATGGACATTTGAGATCGTCACAGGTCAATTTAGAAGTTTGGACTGGATAATCAACTTTATTGGATAAAAAATTAATTATCTAAATCATCTTTGGGGAAATAACAAATACGACCAAAGAACTTTGCGGAATTCGATGAAATTTTAGACCACACATGTAATAAGCAGCAGCCTTCTGTCTTTGAACTGAAACCACTCACTTCGGGAAATAACAAATACGACCAAAGAACTTTGCGGAATTCGATGAAATTTTAGACCACACATGTAATAAGCAGCAGCCTTCTGTCTTTGACCTGAAACCACTCACTTCAGGAATTGAAACACCGAATTCGTACCTGGGTCACGGTAAGAACTAACACGTGGTGTTGTTTATCTTGACACTACAACTCCGCGAACTGGGACGAAATGCGAGATTAGTTTTCCTCATTTACATGGGCGTCTGTCTGCTTCTCTCATCCTGACCCCTCTGATATCTCACAAAACGTCACCGAAATTATCCAAGCTGGGATGGAATTATTTATTCCACGTACACCGTCTGCATCCACTCAAAAGCCCTGGTTCTCTTAATCCTGTGACAAGGTCAGACTTGAAAAGGCCAAAGCTCACAAAAATGTCCGTATTCTTTCTGAGGCAACAAACTCGTTTAATAACGACATCAACTCAAAGTCCTCTTAAGCTCCAGCGGCAGCAAACCCTCCTGGACTCTTGCTAAATCTATTGGGAATAATTTCTGCAAGAGCACGTTCCCACCTCTTTCTCAGGGGATGAAATTGTTTCTACCGCCCTGGACAAGGCTGAACTTTTTGCCTCGTTGTTCGCCGGCAATTCTACTCTCAACCCACCTCCAAATGTTTAACCACCAACAGTCCCCAATGTCGCGCATAAAATGACGGATATCACTTTCAAAACTAAAAAGGTACGAAAGATGCTCTCTTCTCTTAATACCAGGAAAGCCTTTGGCCTTGACGAGATCCCAGCAATTGTTCTCAAAAAATGCACACCAGAACTTGCTCATGTCCTGACTCGCCCGTTTCAGACATCTTACAATTGAGGCATATTCCCTAGTAACTGGAAGACTGCTCGAGTACAACCCGTCCCCAAGAAAGGATCCAAAGCGCTTCCTAGCAACTACAGGTCTATTTCTCTCCTTTCAGTCGTCTCTGGAAAAGTATATAAACACCGAATTAACAAAATTTCTTAAAAAAGACAATCTAATCCAGCGCAGATCAACTGCCGACCTCCTTTCCTTTGTCACCCATACTTGGAACAAGTCTATGGAACTACACGGTGAATCCAAGATTGTCGCTCTGGACATATTCAAAGCATTTGACAGGTCTGGCACGCAGCGCTGCTTAATAAACTACCGGCCTATGGCCTACCGCCAAAACTCTGTACCTGGACAGCAAATTTCCTCTCCAACCGGAGCATTTCTGTTGTTGTGGATGGCCATTCCTCTAAACTGTATCCAATTAATGCAGGAGTTCCTCAAGGTTCGGCTTTAGCCCCTACTATGTTTCTTCTCCACATCAATGACCTCCTCTCTAGCACATCCAACCCAGTTCACAGTTACGCGGACGACAGCACCCTCCACTCAAATATACAATATTCTAAGCCTGTCTTTTTAGCCCAATTAGATGAGGATCGCAGACTCATGGAGGGTTCTGTCTCCGTGGATCTCCAAAAAATATTAGACTGGGGAAGTGGAAATCTTGTACAATTCAACCCCACCAAATCACAGTCTGGCTTTCTTTCTCATAAGAGATACACCAGCCCTAGACCCATCACAATAAACAACCAAGTTATTCAAAGTAATGGGTCCTTTTAACTTGTTGGCATTTCTGTGGATCAAAATCTCAATTGGCACCAACATGTCACATCAGCTGCAGAAGCGGCTGCTAAGAAATTAGGTTTCCTCTTCCGGGCTCGCAAATACTTTTCACCAGCTGATCTCTATACCTTATATACTTCACAAATAAGACCAAACCTCGAATACTGCTCCCACATCTGGGGTGCCGCCGCCGCGTCTACTCTCGCTATCCTGGACTCCATTCAGAAGAGAGCTATACGTCTCATCGGTGACCCTACCCTCACCCAAAGGCTGCCATCCCTTGACCACCAACGTGCCGTTGGTGACCTCTCTCTATTTTATAGATATCTGCACTGGCACTGATCAGAGGAGCTTTCTTCCATAGTTCCTCCACCTGCTGTCCCGAACAGATCTACCAGTGGAACATAGCGAATCCACCCTTTTACTGTCCAGGTCACCAGACATAGAATATCTTGTTATGCCCGCTCCTTTGTCCCGAGGACTTCCAAGTTGTGGAATTCCTTGACGGCACATGGTTTTCCTTCTCCCCCGAACCTCCAAACCTTCACGTCCAGAATTAACAAGTTGCCTCTTTCCTCCTTGTCGACACCCACTGTAAGATAGTATTTAGGCTGTAAGCCCTCGTGGTGTGTTGTTGAAAGAAAAAAAAACCTTATATGAATGTATGTGCTTAAACGTGTTAGCTTTCCAACTACGGGCTGTTAAAAGTTTAAAAAATGACTCTTGTTATCATAACTCTAATAAAACCGTATATATCTTTGTGAAATTCGGTATACACCACCTCCTATGCATAAAAAGGAATTTTCTAATGTACAACGATTTATTTATTTTCCACTAGTGCCATACGTGCGGAATTTGCGCTGAATATTTACTTGAAATAGACAGTATTTATTAAACCCGTATTCATTTCTGACCAAACTTGGACTCTTGATTTTCTTTCACCAGACGCGATATTCTTGCATACAAAAATGAAAATCATATGTCCAGACAACTGACGCTTTTAAGCAGAGAGCTTGATTTTGAGAAGACCTGGATTCACAAAAAACCTGTTGGCCGGTTAAACGTTGTTTAATTGATAAAATAAATGAAACAATATGAAATCATAAATGGTGTTAAACATGAGCACCTTCGACCATGATAAGGGACTACAATATCCGTCCCATTACCGTAGAATCTGTTCGAATATCACAGGCGCAATTTTGATAGTTTCCCAAGGTCCGACAATTCAATTGCGCAGGTTTTCGACAACCACAACATAGGTAGTATAAAGTGACCTCAAATGAAAAAAACCAAAACGATTCAAATCTGGAGCGCTGGGAGGTCATGATTGAGTCCTCCTCGCCTTTTATCCAGTGATCGCGATACACAACAGTCAAGTGACCACAAACGGCTATACTAAAACGAGCAGAAGCACAGTCACGCATCAACAAAATTTTTCTTAATTGAATCGTAATTCTGAAAGCACTTCTTTTAAAGTACGATTCAATTAAAAAATCTCCACCGATTCCAATCCATACATTCATCTTCTACAATGGCACGTGGGTTGCCTTCGGCCCATAAGTAATTGTTATATTAGTTTATATCTCTTGAAAAACTCGCTTCATTGGTGAATAATACGTTCGCCACAAATTGCGGATTTCGTGCAAGCTTTCCAGAAAACCATCAGCGAAAGAGCATTCAAGGTATAAAATCGCGGGGCAAAAGTGCTTAGACACATTGGATATGGAATAAGCATAACTACTGTTCCTTTAAAATCATTCATACTGATGCATTTAAGTAATCACTATTTCTGTAGTACTTCTTGTCAAGATCTTCCTCAATGATATTGAAAACTGCTTCATCAATGAGTAACTTCTCGCGGCCACCCATTATTATTGTAGTCTATTCTAAAAGTTCCCCTTTCGCCGAGACGTCAGTGAAGAGGTACGAAGACGGTATGATGAGGCATTTGACGTTGGGGATACCTTTTAGCCTCTTAATGCATAGAAAGTGTATAGCGAATTTTATAAATATATCTAGGGCTTTATCAAAGTTATTATAAAAACGATAAATATTATTAAAGCTTCAACACCATGTAGTTCAAAAGTGAACACGTTTAGGACATACATTCATATGAGGTTTTTTTTCCTAAAATAAGATCAACTATGGCCCCTAGAAATTTTTTTGCGTTATTTTAAAAACACTGTATATGTACCTGTGATACCAAAATATTTTTCTAATATAAACATAAAAACATATTCACATACTTCAAAAGTAATACGTACTTTACAGTTAAAGTCCAAACGTGTACACACGTGGGACGAAAAATAATAGTAGAGGTCAAAAATATTTTAATATATATAACGCTGATCGGAAAACCTTTAGGTATGTGCTTACAAATTATTTTTTGTTGATACTTTATGGACGTAGTTCCATACAATTTGTTTTTCGTTTTAACCACGAGTATAACTAAAAACACGAAAAAATCGCATAAAGGTCAACCAATTAGACAAACAACTTTGTACCTCCAGTGTAGGTACGCACTTCCGAAATTGTTTTCATTATCAAAAAAATACCAGAAACGCAAACACGATGTTTACCAGAATTGTGTATTGCATTTAGAGTAAGCATATGCAAAATAACTAATTTGTCGACTAATAAGTCTATAAATAGAAATAATCAACAAACCTAACCAAACATGTGCCACTCATTTTTGGTATAAATGAACCTCACCTGTCGGGAAATAAAACAAAATATAAATTCGACAACAAATAATATACCTAAAGTATCTTAAAAACAATCTCCTATTCCTATTCTTCTTAATCATAAAATGTATAAATTCCCTGAGAAACCTTAAATTTTTCACTGTATGCTGATAAAATTCACTAACAAAGATATTAAGACTTAGCAGAAGTTTTTTAATTAACGGGAATTAAAATCCATGCGACCCACCTCCAAGATCTATTGATCGCTTAGACAAATTAATAGGTTAACTTACTGACATTTGGAACAATCAATTACCTAACATATGAGCAATATTTAAAACAATTATTTAACAAAACAATTAAATGAAACATTAGCCAGGCCGATATTTAAAATATTTTAAAATATGCATACACTAAATTTGCGGAGTGGTCAACCGCTTAGCAATAACTCAATCCAGACGCAACAAATGCGTTGTGGTAGCGAATTTTGTTAAGAATGAGTTTCCATCAGGAAATTATTAGTTAAATAATGAATCAAAGTTAAAAGAAAAAATAATAAGTTTGTGTAGAAAAAGTAAATATAAATATATAGTCATGTCAGAAATTATTAGCTTATTACGTCTGTCAGTTTAAAGTTAGATCCGGTAATTGTTAATAATACACGAGCGATTTAACCATGGTTTATCCAATATATTCTCTCTTAAGGTTGTAGCCTTTTTTGGGGTTCCAAAGTTTTAATTTTTTGGTACCTTCAGCCGCTTAGCCTAGAATATCTTTTATCCAATATATTATCTCTTAAGGGTGTAGCCTTTTTTGGGGTTCCAAAGTTATGATTTTTTGGTACCTTCGGCCGCTTAGCCTAGAATATCTTTTATCCAATATATTATCTCTTAAGGTTGTAGCCTTTTTTGGGGTTCCAAAATTTTAATTTTTTGGTACCTTCGGCCGCTTAGCCTGGAATATCTTTTTTTTGTCAATGAAATTGAAGTAATTCTCTTTATCATACAAAATTTTTGAGAAAAAAATAATTGAAACACCTAAAACTCAATTTTCTATGAAGATAGAAAATTAGGATTCGGTATATTATGTAGGTGCCGTAGTCTGCAAAGAAAACGTGCGTAAGAAATTTACTGAAATTACAAAAGCTTTCCGGACGAACAGGGAAATCGGGCTGCCTAAGAAACTCGTCCAAGATATTTACAAAAGGAAGGTACCTACCAAATTATAAACGTGGCAGGTAGTTTTCGTTATTAATAGCTTGGATGATATCGTTTTAGCCAACCCAATCCAACGAATTTTTCCAACAAAAGAAAAGTTTTTTTAAAAGTACATGTGTATCTCCGATGCTTATTCGCTATTTTTATTAAATTTAGTAAACGTGCTTTACTATATATTAAAATTGAAGTTTCTAGCTTAACAGGAGATTGAGTTATTGGGATTTGAAACATTTCTATGAAAATTTGCTACCATACCGCTCTTGCGGCATGCAAACTTTTTTCAGCACTTATTTACTATATAACAGTTTTTTCATGAAAACAATGTTAGTAAAAATTCGCTCCCATAACGCACTTGCTGTATCCCGGTTTTTTGAAATAAAAATTTGTAGCTTTTTATGTAAGACAACAAAGGTCTACTTCAAAATCAGTTTCGTAAATTATAGGTAAATGAAATGAGGTAACATTTTAAACATATACTTAAAAACTTAACAAGTACGCGTCATACAATTTTTTTTTCCAGAATCTTCGTTTAGAAATTATTGTATGACACTTATCTCTTTTTTACAACTAGTCACATTTCAAATAAATTTTCTGCAAACATTTTAATTAAATGAAGAGACGGAACTATAGAAACAGAAGTTTAAGGCCTTGTGAAACACATTTCATGCAACATTTGTTCTTTACAAACCGCATCTCCTCCAGAATATTGTTTAAAAATCGCTAATTTTCACATTTAAGTGTGATAAAATATAAACATTTTATCTTGCCTTGTGATTACTCAAGAGCTATAGACATTTTTAGATAATTTATTTTATTATCATTTTGACCTTGAAAATATTGTTTATAAAAAGTCCAAACGCAGTAGGTACGTTATGGGAGCCAATTTATTTCAAACGTTAGAACTTAATTTTCTATTAACATAGAAACTTCAACTGTGGTATGTGCATAAGTTGTATTAAGGCCACATGTATACCAAACTTCATAAAAATAGTTTTATTATTTTCGAAGCCAACTTTTTTCGGAGAAAAAACTTAATTATCTTTTTGTAAAAAAAACTGTCCGGCTGGTCTGGCTAACGAACGCTCCCAAAAGAATCACAAAACAAAAATACTTGCCAGGTTTGATCAAAAACGGTTAATTATTTTTTAGTTATCGCTCGGATATATATATATATATATATATATATATATATATATATATATATATATATATATATATATATATATATATATATATATATATATATATATATATATATAGGGTAAGTTTTTCAAAGTGTTGCAAAGGGATATCTCGAAAACGGTTTTTTTGTGAAATTTTGGTGAAGTAATAGGGGGATGGGGGGACACATTGAAACATATTTTTGACATTTACTCCCCTCCCTCTCTCACTCACACGCAAGAGGGGTAACTTTAAATGGGGTGATGTATTTTTTTAAAATAAAATTCGAACCTGCGTAAAAAAACTAGGTAGGTGTCCAAAAAGTTTTGATTTGCTCTTTTGGTTACAGAATTATGAATCATTAGGTTAAATCACACACAAAAATAATGTCGATTTATTATTTATTATTATACTATGTTATAATGGACGTTGATGTTGATTATTATTTACTTCCTTGAAAACACGTTATTTTTACTAGTCAATCGAGAATTTTGACATTTTGACGATTATCTCCCAGTTTATTGCTCAATTAAACATGGAAAATAATTTTAGTGTCCGAGTTGACATGTTAATTTTGGAGGAGTGCAAAAACCTCGAGAAAAGCTGCACGAGTGTGTGCAGAGAGGTTCCTCAATAATCCGAAATCTCACATAGTAATTCAAAGGCTGAAAACCAGGAATCGTATTACTGGCAGTTTAAAATCGAAACCACGAGTTCGGAAGAGAATAAAACTGACGAAAATAATGCAGTTGGCGTTTTAGAAGCGGTAGCTGTTGACCCGCAAGTAGGTACATGGCGGCTTGCCGGAATGTTGAATGAGCCTAAAATCAGTTGAGAACATAAGGCACTTGTACAAGAGCTATACGGACAGGATTTCGCAAATCGCGTTACATTTGCAATTTAGTCACAAGACAAGTACAAGGAAATAACAGGTTCCTAAACAATATTTTTTCTGACGAAGCTACATTCCATAATTGTGAGCAGCTAGGATTTGAAGTTATCCCTTAAAAGTAGATATTTAATTATTTTTTTAAGACAAATAGGCGCAATATGCACTACAGGATGGTGGAAAATCCCCACTGGAAAAGACATCTGCTAAATCAACATCCATAGCCAATGAATGACTGATGTGGTATAATAGGGGATTAAGTTATTGGTCCGCATTTTTTGAAGCGTAGAATGGACAAATGTACACAATTTTTTTTAAGAAACCAAGTACCTCAATTATAAAACCAAAACATAAACCCAGACATGTGGTTTCAACAGGATGGAGCTCCATCCTATTAGGCCAACAGACCCGCAATCATTTGAATGGAATATTTGAAACCATTGGATTGGTCGAACAGGTCTGGTCAACTGGCCTTCTAGCTCCCCGGATTTGACCACCCTTGATTATTTATTTTGGCGTTTTATAAAGGACAAAGTGGTGGCGATTGCACCTACAACTATAGATTATATGAAAAACAGAATCCGCTTTGCCTGCTCATTAGTGAGACCTGAAATGTTGCAGTATGTACGAGATTGATTTATAAAAACAGTGAGAAAGTGTTTGAAAGTTGAAGGGAAACATTTCGAACAATTCTCACGCATGACAGATGATAAATAAGTTGAAATTTAATTGTTAATATTTCTTTGTATTTTAACCTAATAGATCATAATTCCGTAACCGAAAAATCATATCAAAAATTGTTTTACACGCATACTTAGTTTTTTACTTGGATTCGAATTTTATCAACAAAAAAAGTACATCACTCCATTCAAATATCCAAAGTTACCCCCCGCCTTCAAAATAGAGCGGGCGAGGAGTTAATGTAATAAATCTGTTTAACTAGGTCCCCCGTCCCCTCTTTACTTCACCAAAATTTCAACAACCAAAAAATGAAAGCGTATTCGAGATATCTCGCTGTAACAGTTTAAAAAGTCTGGACGCAGAAAGTGCGTTATGGTAGCGAATTTTTTTAAAAATATTTTTAATAGCAAACGCCTTTCTTTGATGAAAGTAGGCATCAAACTTGGTTACCTATATGAAACAATGTACCATATTTCATCGAAAATGAAAATTCGGTAAATTTGCAGATTAGCTCCCCAGCGCTTTTCAAAAAATTATTTTCAGAAACGTTACTAGGACCCCACCTGGATGCACAAACCACAAGAAAAAATTCTTGTTCACACCCCCCAAGGAAGTTACGAGACTGGGAGTGAATATGGGTGCTGGGCGGGGTTGGTAGTAAAAAGGAAATATGAGCAGAAAATGCGAAGAAAACTGCTTGAAAGCTCCCTATTTGAAGCCATATCCCCATTAAACCCTGCATACCCCACACAGTATGAGGTATAAACAAGAAGTTTTTCTTGTGATTTATGCAACGAGGTGAAATGCCTACGACGAAGCAGACCGCTCCGGTTCGACTTGTGGCAGGGGTTGGGGGGTGGCTGCTTCGTCGTGGGGATTTTCCTTCCCCCTCGCGTGCATACAACCACCCTCGCTGCATAAACCAGAAGAAAAATGTCTTGTTCCTACCCGCCAAGGAAGTTACGGCACTTGGGGGGATAGGGGTGCTGTGTGGGGTAGGCAGGGTTTGAGAGGGATATGGCTACAAGATGTTAAAAAGACAGCTTTCAAGCCCGTTTTATTCCAATTTTCTACTCATATTTCCTTTCTACTACCTACCCCGCCCATCACACCTACTTACTCCTGGTCCCGTAACTCCCTTGAGGGGTGTGAGCAAGAAAATTTTCTTGGGGTTTGTGGATCCAGGGAGGGCCTTAGGCAGGTTACTGAAAACAATTTTTTGAGAAGCGTTCCGGAGCTAAACTGCAAATTTACCGAAACTTCGCTACCAAAACGCACTTACTGCGTCCAGATTTTTTTCTTACAAACGCATCATATTACGAAAGAAAATGCAAAAATGCATTAGCGAATTTGTTCTAAAAAAATCAGCTAAAAAATTATACACCGCTACTCACTCCTGGTCCCGTAACTTCCTTGGGGCGTGTGAACAAGAAATTTTTCTTGGGGTTTGTGGATCCAAGGGGCCCTACGCAGGTTTCTGAAAACAGTTTTTTGAAAAGCGTTCAGGAACTAAACTGCAAATTTACCGAAAATTCGCTACAAAAAAGCACTTACTGCGTCTAGATTTTTTTCTTACAAACGCATCATATTTCGTTAAAAAATGCAAAAATGCATCACGAATTTGTTCTAAGAACATTAGCTTTAAAAAATTATAGAGCGTTAAACCATAAACTCCACTAAACCTACATCAACTTAACTAAACCGACAGCCAAAGCACCAGAGAAAGGGTATATTTAAAATGAATTTTCTGTAAATATTTTAGTAAAATGAACGGCAATGAGGGTTGAATCTGAAACTTAAGGGTTTGCAGAACACTATTCTTGCAACAATTTCTTTTCAAAGTTCGTATTTGTTTCACGTTCTTTGCCTAAACATGGCCAATTTTGACGTTTAAAATTGCGAGTTTGACGTTTTGAGGAAAACTCCAAAATTTGTTTAACTGCCCATAACTTCTTTGTCTTTAAAGCTAGAGACCTAAATTTTGGTACGGAGTTCACTCTTTATAATACAAACACGCGTAAGAAATTTGGTTGCCCTTACTTTGTCATTTCCTGAGATATGATTTTTTTTAGAAATAAAACACAAAATTTTCCGGGAAAACCTGGTCCGATTTTCCTGGCTAGCGAACTTATCCAAGCCACTTGTAAAAGGAAGGTACTCACCAAATTTGATCAAGATTGGTCCATTATTTTTTGAGATAAAGATTGGATATATATATATATATATATATATATATATATATATATATATATATATATATATATATATATATATATATATATATATATATATATATATAGATCTCCCCATTAGCGAATTTTAAAAAAAATCGTTAAAAACTGAGCATATATATTTATTTATTTGTGTATTAGTTTAATTTTACATCGTGCCATATAAAAAAGCTTAAGTTTGTGCTTGTACCAAAACACAATTTTCATAAACTCTGATCTCCAAACTTTCAGGTGCCCAATTAAATCATCAACCGTCACTCAAAATTTTGATACCCATTGGAGCTCCTTCATAGTCTTGTTTATAACCACCGATACTATTAGAGCCATCGATACTAAACTGTTTGACTATAGAAATTATTCATTGTTTCATCTAAATCTAGTTAAATTTTTTTACATTTCACTAGAATTTGAACATACACATTTTTAACACACCCTAAATATTGGTTCATGGGGTTCTAATTCGCGCTCATTTCAAGAAATGTTCCGAAAATCACTATCGTTACACCTCTACTAGTGAAATATAAAGTAACTAAAAAATCTCCGATTTTGATTAAATTTGGCACGAGCATTTCCTTAGTACATATCTTGAATAAGTGCACTGGTCAACTCAATTAAAACAATTTCGCCGCGGAAAATTCAAGTTTTCTTTCTTTCGGTGCAATTTGCTACCGAAGCTACCTTAAAAAAGTAGGTATGTATTATGTATATGTGCAAAAATTCAAAATTTCAGGTTATTGGAAAAATGAGTTATTAGTTTTCGAAAAATCTTCTACTACTATCATTTATTACCATAACGTACTTCGTGCGTCAGGACTTGTATTATATTGTGCATCCTATTTTGTATTGCAAACTATTTTTTTGTGTCAACATCTCTGCTAATTATCGGATGTATGGCAGTAGAAAATGTGTTTATAGCTTTTTTTAATTTTCATTCCAATTTGTGCTTGTAGTTTGTCAGTCATTAATAAAAAAATATAGAATATCTTGATGTGAAAATTAGCCATTAACGTCACTTTATTTAAATTGATAAGAAACTGAATATGGAAAATAGTCAAAGAAAACGTATTGAACTTGATTTGGTTTAAATATATGCACTAATTTGTAATGTTTTTTAAGCATGTTTTCTTGTATTGACGTATTCTACACTTTTTGCATGTGTTGATGGTACAAATAAATACATTTTTATTACCATTATCAAGATACAAAAAAAAAAATGACGCATAGAAGAGAACAAAATACGAACAATTTCATATCTTGACATGTAGAAAATTTGCGAATATTACTATATCACTATATGACGTGATTGCATAAGATTCTTACCCCGCTTACTTTTTGTGAATTTTCTCAGAGTTTTTTTTTCAAGTGAACGAAGACCCCAGCACCCATATTCGGGATCAATTTTAATATATATATATATATATATATATATATATATATATATATATATATATATATATATATATATATATATATATATATATTCCGAAAATAACAAACCTATGGCAACCAAATTTGGTACGTGGGTTTATATTATAAAACAGGTAAACTATAAACCAAAATTGAGATATCATAAGGTAAGAAGAATCAAGTTGAAGGGTTGAATGAAACACATGGTGCCACCTGAGGTCACTAGGCAAAATATTTGGGTGTTAAATATTACACACAAATACTAATTTTCTCGTTGCATATATCTTTCATAGAATTTTTTTTTAAAAAGAGAATCAAAAGAGCTTTTTAAAAAAGTGCCACTCGACCTACCTTCCCTTAAATTAAGTCACCAGCGGTAGGGGTTGAAAGCTACA
The DNA here is from genome assembly GCA_964006375.1 of Tillus elongatus. Taxonomy (NCBI): domain Eukaryota; kingdom Metazoa; phylum Arthropoda; class Insecta; order Coleoptera; family Cleridae; genus Tillus; species Tillus elongatus. The sequence goes on from OZ023263.1 coordinate 161,389,330, forward strand.
AATTCTGTCAAGGTTCAAAAAAGGAAACCCATCACAAGCAAAATCGACGTGTTTTAGGCTTTTTCGAAATTCTCAGCAGTTCTCGGAAAAACCCTGGTGCAATATTTTAAAATGAACACCTATATATAAATATATATATATATATATATATATATATATATATATATATATATATATATATATATATATATATATATATATATATGTCTCTGTATGTGTGTTCGTGTCTGTGAGCATGCGTGCGTGTTCATTATATATAAAAATAGCGCCAAAAGAATAAATGTTTCTCAGTTGCGAAACTGTATTCTTTCGCAAAAGGTAGCTTAAAATTGGCAATTATGGAGAAATGTTTTATACTGTAGAAGTAGATGTGATACAGCATTTTAGTAAAACAAAAACATACTGTATCATTGAAGCACGCAGAATCTTTAATAAAGAATAACCTTTTGTTGTCTTTGGTGCGGTTACTTGATTTACCTCAAATTCTAAGGTATCTAGCTTGCTAACGACTGAAGCAAATATATGACATGTATACATGAACGTAATGAAAAATAATAGCAGATAAAGAAAACTAATAATATACAAGTATTCTAATTTAAAAAAAAACATTTTAGGTAGTTTTTATTTAAAAAAGTCTGGACGCAGCAAGTGCGTTATGGAAGTGAATTTTTAAAAAAATGTTTTTAATAGCAAATGCGAGCAGGCATCAATCTGATTACCGGTATAGCCTATGTAGTAGAAGCAATGTACTATATTTTTTCAAAATTAGTTACCGTATGAAAATGTACCAAAATTTCCCAACCAACAAAACTTACGTTAATAGCAAATTTAGTTGTTGAAATTTGAAGGATTTAATGAAAATTCGCTACCAAAACGCACTTACTGCGTCCAGATTTTTTTCTTACAAACATCCATCATATTTCAATTATATATATATATATATATATATATATATATATATATATATATATATATATATATATATATATATATATATATATATATATATATATATATATATATATATATAAACATAAATTCAAAAGTCGGGATCTCCTCATTAGTGAATTTTTTTAAAGAAATTTCACTAAAAAATGCTGATTTAAAATGTAATTTTAAACCCAATAAAAAATCCCTAAACACGTTTTTATTTATAATTCTTGCCTAAATCGAAAAATTCGAACGTTAAGGGGGTAAAATTTATGTGAATCGCACTGTATATTTACTCAAAAATAAAAAGTTTTATCAGGGAAGTGCGTAAAAAGCAGTCGTTCTTTGTTTTTTTTTTAAATCTAAAATGTTAAATCTTTCAACACAAAACCTAGTAGTTTTAGTATTATAAGTTTCACTAAAAATTTTATTATTTATTAATTATCAAGGCTGGTTCCTAGGTTGAGGTTAGTGATTTATACAAAAGTAATTGACTTTACGAAAAACATTGTGCGGCGGTTATATAGCTAGTAAATAATCGAATTTATGCGTTAACGAAAGCAAGGAGTAAACTAACATTTGACTTTTTTATCCATGGTTTTGATGATTCTGTAAGACCATTACTGAGAACACTAAAATTACAGAGGATTGCTTTTTTTATCGTCTGTAAGCATTTTATTCATTACGTTTGTCCCTTGAATAAAGTAGCAATCTTAAACAAATAGCAGGTATTGTCTGTGCGTGTACAACTCATAATAATCACTGTTTTTGTGTCTTGTCCTTTGATCTTACCTAATTAATCATTATTACTATGTACTACAATCAAGCTCTATGCTTGTTAATATCGTAAAGTCTTAAAGCACGTATTTAAATAATCAGAAGGATAAAAAATGCACTTTAAACTAATTGTGTCCCGAGCATGGATATACAATTAAGAAAGTATACCGACGGTTAATCCTTGCAATCTATAGCACAATGTATGTGAGTGTAGTTTGCATATTAGAAAGATGGTAGCGATACAATACTAAAGCAAATAGGTTGGTGAGGCAGACCGTTAGCTGTTCAGTTAACGTAAACTCCGCAGATAAAAATATCTAATGTTTATCCACTCAAATGTCCGTCCTTACCTTATAATAGACAATTTGCATGGGTTTCTTTTCTTATCACATCTGATAGACCCCACAAAGATGATTTTTAAGATTTTTTTCATTTCACATACTACAAAAATAACTGTGCAAAAAATATTTGAAAATGCAAGTTTCATAATTAATTTCAAACACCACTATTTTGTCGACATATTCTGTGACGTCACTGGACGGTGGTAATGTCACAATGACAATGAGCTTGCTTCTCTGTGTTTACATCACCACGATATTGAGAAACAAGCGAACGTACTTATCATACCATGGGGAAATGTAAACAGGTCATTTATTCACTGTCCAAGTACGTCACGACCAATAACAGAACGTTCGCGGTCACATGATAATTCGAATTTTTTTATTTTAAGATTCTTTTTCTGTCCAGTACATGCGTTTTGGGGTATTTTCATGCATGTAATAATGTTCTATGTATAAAAAACTTTTAGATAAATGTTTAATTCATGTAATGGAAAATCCATGCAAATTGTCTATTGCGTTTACGTGGTCCCAGGTTTCAATTGGCGTTAATACTGGAATGGCAGGATTGCACCTGACTCGATAACGTCCCCGCGGCAAACAGAATGGAAACATTCAAACTCAACGTCATGTGTGAAGTCATTCCGACGGAAGTATGGACCAAGGTCCCGTACTCCACGGAGGGAAGTTTAGTGGGCGCGAAACCCACAGTACCTCAAACTTCCACAGACTACAGTGTGTGATTGGGATGGCTGTTAGACATTCCTTACTCCCGTATCAAAAAAAAAACGCAGAGGAAGAAAAAAGTAAACAAAGATGAAACTACAAGGAAACGAAAGTTTATTTCTTCCAAATGGACATAAACTGTGAGAAAGTCATTGAAAACTCAAGCTGGAGAGTATACGTCGGTGTCGGGAAATAAAACAACACCTGCTAAGCAACTGAAGGGAGCCTGCACATAAAAAAGAGCTTTAGTTTACTGATTGGGAGTGACGAACTATTTTTACAGATTTTTATCAGTCTAGCTCTGGACGAAACGGGTATGTGGAAAATTCTATAGAAGAGGGAAAGCAGGTTCAACGATTGAGACGTAATGGTGGCAACCAAAGTAGACGAAACTTTACTAGAAAGTATTTTTTGGCAAGACACAACGGTAAAAAAGTGTGTCGAATCATGTTTCTAAATACATTTGATATAAGTCTGAAAAAACCAAGGGTAATTGTTGAAAAGAAACATTCTAGCCAAGGCAAAATATGTGTGGGGAGGATAAACCAGGAATACATGGAAATCATTCTAAAGTTCCAAAACATAATAATCTTGATAAAAGAACACATAAACCTATTTCCAGCTTACCAGAGTCACTACTTTATTTGTCACCTGATCTATCCATTCCTGAAATGCACAGACTGTATGTGGATTATTGCAGACAGAAATATTCAACTGCAAAAGGTCTCGCTCAATAGAAAAATATTTGTTGAGGAATTCAACTTATTGCTCCATAGATCCAAAAATGATGTGCAAAATGCAACAAGTTTGCAATCCAGTAGATATTTTGTCAAAGTCAAACAAAACGAACATCAATCGAAGAAGAAAAAACATACATTTACATTTGGCCGAGTCGACATATGATTAAAAAAAAGTCTGGACGCAGCAAGTGCGTTATGGTAGTGAATTTTCATACAAATGATCTGGCACCAAATATTTTATTATAACTTTTTTTTCTTGTAACATAGAAATCTAAATTTAGGTGTATAGTTTACTTTTTATATCGTAAACCTACCTACCAAATTTGGTTATCATAGTTTTTTTATGTCTTGAGCTAAAAAATTTTTCGAATGAAAACTCAAAATTTTCCCGGAAAACCTCCTCCGATTTTCCCGACCAACGAACTTATCCAATCCACTTACAAAAGGAAGGTGCATGCCAAATTTTATCAAAATCGGCCTATTACTTTTTGAGACACACACACAAATATATATATATATATATATATATATATATATATATATATATATATATATATATATATATATATATATATATATATAAATCGAAACTGACACCGGAAATGGGTTTCTTGGGGTCCTAGTCCGCGCTCATTTGCAAAAATGTTTTCAAAATTCAAAAGTGGGGAATTTTTTCTACGAAAATTCACTAAAAGAAAGAGGAATGCCAGAATAATCCAGGTTATGTTACCATTTCCTTTGACTTGCAAAATTGCTTGCCTAATCCCAAGAAGTGAATTGAGTTTTTATAAACATTGGTGTTAAACATTTAACCTTACCAAACCATAGGAAACGATTATCTTTGTGCTACGTATGTAATAAAACAGTGGCTGGCCGGGAAGTCGGTTTCTATATTTACTATTACCTACATAACCTTTCAGAAAATAATAATATACATACAGTGATCACATACGGCGATTCCTGCAATGGCAAAACTACAATATTTTGTGTCTACAATGTCATAGCAAATTGTTTCTGAATTGAAAGTTAAAGGAATAACTTGACTATCAACCAGAAATTTGTTGAGGCTGGTTATGCTCATATGGAGGCAGACAGCATTCATGCAGCAATAGAAAAAACAAAACAATGTACTACTGCTAATATTGAGTTGCTCGAGATTGAACAAATTTGATACGTTTGGTGTCAGGAAAGCCTCCTATAAAAGTAATAGAATTGGAACAAAATTAGTTTTTAAACTTTAAATCAGGTTTAAATACTCATTATGTGCATTGTAAAAAGAACACTCTAAATGAACCAGTATTCAACAAACACATAAACTTTTTTGTATAAACATTCGATTGAGGACTAGTTTGCTTCGTTGTTCGCCGACAATTCTACTCTCAACCCACCCCCAAATGTTCAACCACCAACTGTCCCAATGTCGCGCATAAAATGACGGATATCATTATCAAAACTAAAAAGGTACGAAAGATGCTATCTTCTCTTAATACCATGAAAGCTTCTGGCCTTGACGAGATCCCAGCAATTCGTCTCAAAAAATGCGCACCAGAACTTGCTCCTGTCCTGACTCGTCTGTTTCACATATCTTACAATAAAGGCATATTCCCTAGTAACTGGAAAACTGCTCGAGTACAACCCATCCCCAAGAAAGGATCCAAAGCGCTTCCTTGCAACTACAGGCCTATTTTTCTCCTTTCAGTCGTCTCTAAAGTGATGGAAAAGTATATAAACACCGAATTACTAAAATTTCTTCAAAAACACAGTCTAATCCACGACAGGCAGTATGGATTCCGTCAGCGCAGATCGACTGCCGACCTCCTTTTCTTTGTCACCCATTCTGGGAACAAGTCTATGGAACTACATGGTGAATCCCAGATTGTTGCTCTACACATATCCAAAGCATTCGACCAGGTCTGGCATGCAGCGCTGCTTAATAAACTTCCGGCCTATGGCCTACCACCAAAACTTTGTACCTAGACAGCAAATGTCCTCTCCAACAGGAGCATTTCTGTTGTTGTGGATGGTCATTCATCTAAACTGTATCCAATTAATGCAGGAGTTCCTCAAGGTTCATCTTTAGCCCCTACTTTGTTTCTTCTCCACATCAATGACCTCCTCTCTAGCACATCCAACCCAGTTCACATTTACGCGGACGACAGCACCCTCCACTCAAATATACAATCTTCTAAACCTGTCTCTTTAGCCCAATTAGATGAGGATCGGAGACTCATGGAGGGTTCTGTCTCCGTGGATCTCCAAAAAATATTAGACTGGGGAAGTAGAAATATTGTACAATTCAACCCCACCAAATCTCAGTCTTGCTCTCTTTCTCATAAGAGATACACCAGCCCTAGACCCATCACAATGAACAACCAAGTTATTCAAAGTAATGAGTCCTTCTCTCTTGTTGGCATTTCTGTGGATCGAAATCTTAATTAGCACCAATATGTCACATCAATTGCAGAAGCAGCTGCTAAGAAATTAGGTTTCCTCTTCCGGGCTCGCAAATACTTTTCACCAGCTAATCTCTATACCTTATATACTTCACAAATAAGGCCAAACCTCGAATACTGCTCCTACATCTGGGGTGCAGCTGCCCCTTCTACACTCGCTATCCTGGACTCCATTCAAAAGAGAGCTATACGTCTCATCAGTGACCCTACCCTCACCCAAAGGCTGCCATCCCTTGCCCACCGACGTGCCGTTGGTAACCTCTCTCTCTTTTATAGATATCTGCACGGGCACTGCTTGGAGGAGCTTTCCTCCATAGTTCCCCCGCTGCTACCCCCAACAGATCTACCAGGGGAACAGAGCGAATGCACCCTTTTACTGTCCAGGTCACCAGACATAGAGCATCTTGTTACACCCGCTCTTTTGTCCCGAGGACTTCCAAGTTGTGGAATTCCTTGCCGGCACATGTTTTTCCTTCTCCTCCGAACCTTCAAGTCCATAATTACCAAGTTGCCTCTTTCCTCCTTGTCAACACCCACGGTACGATAGTATGTAGGCTGTAAGCCCTCGTGGTGTTAAAATTTTTAAAAAAAGTTTAAAATCTTTGATATATTCAGAAGCCACAAGAAAACACGACAGGGTAATAATTTCCCAACCCTTTCACCACTCAACGACCCACTTCCTTTGAGTATGTAAATAACTGACTTAAAGGGACTTTTGCCATATATTACTACTACCAATCATACATATTACAATCACTTCATTGAACAAATAACTGTAAATGACACCATAGTGGATTACTTGCGAAATGAATATATTATATACTGAGCCAAAGTTGGTAAGTAAAGCTTGGGTTCCATTTAAGCTGTAATTAAAAGTATTTTTGAAAAAAAATTCAAGTGTAATTTTCTCAAATGCAAACATTTTGACATTGGCTCTTTTGCTCTAACCCACAGATATTATACGGTAAATCTTATACTCATTTGCTTCATTAATACCTATTTGAAGTTCCCATATAGATACACATAGTCTGTCTAAATCTATTGCAAATTTCTTCTCTATTTTTATTAATTACACACAACCTCAATAAAATCTAAAATCATATAGACTTTTTTAAAGAACGTTTAATGAAAATAAGTATGTATCTTTTGATAAGTGTAATGAAATAATAAGAGTTTTTGGATCCTAAGTACTTTTTCCTAATTCTCTTGATCAAACTTTTATAATAGGTAATTTCACTGTAAATTTGGGTAATCCTTAGTAGGAATAAAACTACCTCAAGAACAAATGTTATAAACCTAGCTGCATGGTCAACGGACATGATCTTCCTGAACCATTTGATTCGGGTAATTGTAAATTTACTGTTAATAAAATGAGTATTTATTATAAAAGAAAACAGCAAATCACAAGTGAACAAATGGTTGTACATATTAAACTTGAAAATTTGACATCCAGTAATTTTGCTGTGACAAATGTAAGAACCAGAGTTGCACAATTTATTTTTATTAATATAATATAATATTATACATAAATACATTGTAGGGAGAATACAAAAATTACCAGGTATCAATGTTAATAATACTAATGTGGTAAACACTGGGTATCCATACATTGCCACAAGATCCAAAATCGATAATGAAACCTAATTAGATAAACAAACCTGTTAATTATGTAATTTTCGCTGAAACGTGATTCATAAAGTAAACTACGGAACTTTCTTTTCCAGAAAAAATGTAATTACAAACAAGAAAGTTCTGTCAAAATAATGCCGGAGGTGGCCATTTAATTCATCGACCGAAACGCAATAAACACTAAACACTGACATAGTGATTAAACATTTTTCTTTGCTTACCTTGCTAATAAGTATATAAATAAATAAAAATCCACATGTCAACAGATACGAAGACATTCTTGTGGCTTTTATACTTCCAATATGTGTCATAATAGTAGACTTGAGTCACACGGGTGTAGGTATAAAACAGGATAATATCGAAGACAGTTTTCTGGTTGTTGCGAGTCTAAGCACTTATCACAGCTGATTTACACTTAAAAGTATGGTTTATCACTGACAACCCCGATGGTCGCCACCTCTTTAATTTTCAATCACAAATACATTATTGAAAATCAAAACCAAATTTATAAAATGACAACCTTTTCTTTCAACATCATGAACTCAACTGTCAAAATGTGCGTTAATCTGTTGTTATTTGTGTCTATCACACGCGTCATAAAAATCACGCCACTGTGCGCATGCGGCGTGAGTTGTTAAAAGATTTTGAATGTTGGATATCTAGTATTTAATTAAAAATAAAAGTCTGGACGCAGCAAGTGCGTTATGGTAGTGAATTTTCATAAAAATGATCTGACGACATATTTTTTATAACTTTTTTTTCTTTTAACAGAAACATAATTTTTGGTATATAGTTTCCTTTTAATATCGTAAAGTTACGTACCAAATTTGATTACCATAGCTTTTCTGCTTTTTGAGATATTTTTTTTTCAAAAGAAAACCTAAAATTTTCCCGGAAAACCTGGTTAGATTTTCCTGGCTAACGAACTTATCCAAGCCACTTACAAAAGGAAGGCACATGCTAAATTTTATCAAAATCGGTCCATTATTTTTTGAGTTATCGGTGTGATACATACATACATACATACATATACATATATATATATATATATATATATATATATATATATATATATATATATATATATATATATATATATATATATATATATATATATATATATATATATATATATATATATATATATATATATATATATATATATTGAAACTGACCCCGGATATGAGGTCTAGGGGTACTAGATCGCGCTCATTTGGAGAAATTTTTCAAAATTCAAAAGTCGGGATCACCTCAATAGTGAATTTTTTCTAAGAAAATTCACTAAAATGATAAATTCATTAAAACAGTTGAATTAGCCGACACACTATTGTAGTCTCGTCATTTTATATTCACTACCGATATGCAAATTTTTAAACCATGCCATTTTACCACGCCTATGTATATACCTATATTATAGGAATCTTATAGTATACCTATGTATCATAATACAATACGAGCGTCTCGCCACAGTAAAAACTAGGTTGCATTAACCATGCGTGCTTCACAAATTTTTAAGTATCTAAAGAAAAGAGCTTCCTGACGTGCTGTTTACACTAGTGATGGGCAAAACGCTTATTTTCTATTAACAGTTGAACCTGTTAACGTTTTTTAATAATAACTGTTGAAAATAACATGTCAGTTATAGTGATGGGAAAGACTGTTATATTGCTTTAACAGGTCGCAACTGTTACTGTTATTTAGAAATAACAGTTAAATATAACAGGTTGAAAATAACAGTATGAACTATGAATTATTAAGAATTCCACGTAGACGTAGTAACATTAAGCTGAACCCGTCCGATGGTGTAGTTGGGTAATGTTTAAAATAAAAAATATTCTTGTATTATGTTTAAAACAATTAATTATTTTTGTATTAAAAAAATGATGGAGTGGGTATTCATCACTAATAATAATTTGGTAAAAAATTCAACAATGCAGAATTTCTTTCGAATTTACTTTACTAATTAAGTATTAGTTAAGCATTGAGCTTGAAAACCTCTATAGCCATCTTTTCCTTGAAAATGAGACTTATATGAAATACATGAATTATTGTAAGCAAAAAATAAAATAACAATTTTTTTTAAAATTAAAACTAATTTTTTTTTCTCTACCTATAGGGCGAAGTGTGTCTGGTTTCAACTATACCGGGTACAGGGAGTATTTTTATAATTTCATTAAAATTGGTACTGTTTCTGAGATTTTTTAAGTTTTAGCGATTTTTTATTTTGCAGTAGTAATAAAAAAAAGATGTTTAAAATCGGACCCATTTCTTATATTTCCAAAGTGAAAAGTAAAAAGGAATATTGATTTATTAGTTACATAAGGCAAAGAGGAATGAGCAAAGAAACTACCTAATATAATATAATACCTAAGGACTCATGTTCAAGCATAACTGTACGTTTGTATACATATCAGTTTTTTCTTAAAACAAAAATGCCATCTGCATATCGAGTTATCTAATGAAGATTGAGTTTACGTCAACGACTGTGATAATTTTTTTATATACGCGGTGACCTGATTTTATTTTTACAGTGATATAGTTCATTTTTAATAATTTTCCGTTGCTACATATACAGCCTTTCACATATTGAAAAATTAAGAACGAATTTTTTAGCGACCATAAATGCCAGAAGTGAAGGAAACTTAGCTCACTTTTTACAAGCATGACTTGTAATATTAATAAAATGAGGTAATATAAAAGGTGTTCCATTTGAATAATGAAAGTTGATGGAGTTTCCGCAAAACCGGAAGCTCCAACATGCTGCACCTCTCATAAAATTTCGGTAAAGAAATTTGCCTTTATTCTGCACATATGGTTCTTTATTACATTACGCTTTTATTTTTTGTTAGAAGGATCTCTAGTTACATTTTCGATTCTCGGTTCACCGCCGGTGACTCACCGGTCATCTTAATCAGTACGCTTTTAAAAACTGTGCAAACAACGAATCGCTTTTGCCTAGAAATGGAGATCCACTTAAATGGTGGAAAATTCATTCTTATGAATATCCACATTTAAGTAAAATGGTGAAGGAGAAGTTTGGGACTGTCGCTACGTCTGTTCCGTGCGAAACACTTTTTTCTAAAATAGGATAAATTTTAAGTCACCGCCGTAACAGACTTTCGTCGACCAAAGTCAGTCAAATAATGTTCATCAACAAAAACTCAGAACTTTAAAAGTGTTTTGTTAGAAAAGTAATTTTTAGTGTAAGACAATTTTTCTCAAAGAAAAAAAGAAACATCGTTGATTTTATTTACATTTTTCATATTTTGTGTTTGTTTATAAATTGTAAATATATGTTTGTGTTTTGTGTGAATCAACAACCTGTCAAAATTTAACAGTTTCATTGTACCGACGACCCTCCGTTCCCAAAGCTGTGAGCACACTAGTATAAAGTAGTATGTTATGAAGTAAAGTCCGCTCTATACTCTATACCCCATTCCCAGTCTGATGTCCATTCATCCTGTTATATCAATTGCGGATGAAAACAGAAGTTGATTCATCGTAGCTAGTTGCAGTGCAACAGAAACAGATACGACAACAGAAACAGATACGACTCAGAGTTCTAGTGTAAAGCGCAACAGCATCCCCTCCCCTGTACCTGTTATTTGTATATATCCATAACAGGTTGTTACTGTAATACTTCCCTCTGATTCTGCTAATCAGGTCATACCTGCAACAGAGGAAGTACCAGGTCAAACACCTTGGAGCCAGATCTAGAACGTACCCAGCCACGGCTGGTCTCCCGCAGGGTTCTGCTATCTCCCCTCTGCTGTACAATATATTTGTCGCAGATATTCCGACAGCCCCCCTAAACGTGACATACGCACTGTACGCAGACGACACTACCATCCTCAGCAGCTCCACTCAGCCGAGGATAATAACCGAACGACTTCAGACCGCCGTAGTCGAGCTGCAATCATGGTATAGGAAATCTCTTCTAGCCATAAACCCCGATAAATGTTCAGCTGTCCTATTTTCCAAGAGGAGACACACACCTCACGAACACATTACATTAGACAACCGTCTAATCCCCTGGCAAGATTCCGCCAAATACCTCGGGGTTTTCCTCGACAAACACTTAACATGGCGCCCCCATGTCGATCACGCTCGAAAGAAAGCCTCGATGTTCATCTCGAAGCTATTCCCACTTCTAAATAGAAATTCAAAATTGTCCATGAACAATAAGTTGATCATGTACAAAGTCATTATCCGGCCAGCCTTGACCTATGCATCACCCGCATGGGCCACCGCGGCCGCAACACACATCAAGACCCTTCAAATCATCCAGAATAAAATTCTGAGAATGGTAACCGGAGCGCCATGGTTTGTCCGAAACAGTCAGATTCACTCTGATCTGCAAATGCCTTCGATACTCGAGTTTATAACTCAACTATCCATAACCCAGTTCGCAAAAGCCGCTTCTCACCCAAATGCTCTTCTCCGTAGCGCCACCGACTACGACGAGCAACTTCCACACAAGCATAAGCGTCCAAAGCTTATTCTTACCCGCTAAACGCCCCCGCGGCAAAAAACAGAATGGAAACATTCATTCCCTAAAAAGTCATTGTGTGTAATTCTTTCCGACGGAGGTATGGACTAAGGTCCGGTACTCCCAGGGAGGGGGTTTTAGTGAGTACAGTCTCACAGTACCTCGATATCCCACGGAACCTATGGGGCCGTGAATGGGGTCTGCATGAGCATTTCCCCCTCCTGCATCCAAAAAAAAAAAAAAAAAAAAAAAAAAAAAAAAAAAAAAAAAAAAAAAAAAAAAAAAAAAAAAAAAAAACTGTAATACTGTTGCGGCTCGACAACAGTTAAAAAATAACAGACTGTTAAATAACAACCCATCACTAGTCAGTTATTTTTAACTGGATAGTCGATCGATAGTATCCTACGTTCCCAAAGCTGTGAGCGAGAGCGAGCACATTAGTATAAATAACGTGTTAAGTAATATTTTATGAAGTAAAGTCCGCACTATACTGCATAGCATACCCATACATATTTAGCATTCTCAGTCTCATGTCCATTCATCCCGGTAATTTAACAATTGCCAATGAAAACCGATGTTTATTCATCGAAGCTAGTTGCAGTGGAAAAGAAACAGATACGAGTCCGAATTCTAGTTTAGTGTAAAGCATTCGTTATTTTATACCAGTTAGTTTTATAAATCCATAACAGGTGGTTACCGTTCCGGCTCGGCAACCGTTAAAAAATAACCGATTAGTAAAAAACGACCCATCAATAGTTTATACACAACCCTCCCAGCTAACGTTCCTGACCTGCCCTGACATCACTTTGCCTAATCAAAAGCTAAAAGAAGGAAAAAGGCGAAGGAGAAGTACATTATGCTCACATGAATGGCAAGGATGATTTTCCCTAGTCTTTTAGCTTCTAATTAAGCAAACTAGTGTCAGGAAGGTCAGTTAAGAGGATTTTGTGTAAACAGTACGTCAGGGAGGTCTTTTATTTCGTTACTTAAAATATTCTGCAAAGTGTGTATGATCAATGCAACCGAGTTTTTACGGTCGCGAGACGCTCGTGATAGATGGGTGTTTCACCAGGCAATTACTGGTCAAAAGCATTATAGTAGTGAATTTTTATAAGAATTGTACATTCTGATAATACGACATATTACTAAAATTAATACTTTAAACTTACACACACCTTGAAGATTTTAAGATCGATTTTAGAGGTCCAACTACGCGCACATATGAAGAATTCTTTCGAAACTGTTACCATCGATATCTCTCTATTATAAAAAAAAATTGTGTTCTAACTCCTTTTGAGAAAAATGTCCAAAACTCAATGTTCTATGAAGCTAAAAATTAAATTTGGCTATATTTATAGATAGTGTAAGTCTCTTTAAAAGAAAGTTGTATTACAAATTTCATTAGTTACAAAAGCTTTCCGAATTCTTATACATATTTAGAATCTTATCTGCAAATTACCTGAATGATTTCATTTTAGTCAACCTAAACAAGCCGGTTTTAGTGAATTTTTATTTTAAAAAAATCATTAATAGAGACATATCGATGGTGAAACCTTGCAAAATTTGTTCAATATTAACAACAACAAAATGCCTACTGAGAATTATAATTCCAGACTCAAAGGTGATAAAATGAGCTCTGATTCAAAACGTGTGAAATCTGTACATTTATTGCTTCTCCAAATGTCAAAATAAAACAAAAACAACCATACATTCATCGAGCCGGAATCGATCACGTGACCTTATTGCGTAGAAGACAACCAGAATACAATTGAGCTATCTAAGGATACGTTAACTAACGTTTTATTTACATGATACTTATCACAGGCTTCATGCCCGAGATATATTATTATTAAAATTGTACGTAACAATTAATTACAGAAAAAGTAGAATTGCCATTAAAACACACTCAATGACTGTTCCGATCTTAGATGACGTCTTATGTTTAAGTTTAAAGATAAAAAAGAAACTATTTTAAAAGCTTTTTTATGGACTTGACCTGATTTTGTTTACATTTCTACTATATTAGGCTACACTTCCAGGCTAAAACTGTATTTGGGGCCCTTCATCAAGCTACAAATATAGTGTATTTTAAGAATTGATTGAATCCCCCAGTTGAATAACAATTAGGTACTTGACAACTTTTCTTTACTGAATTTTCTTTTAAAAAAATTAACCAATAAGGAGATCGCGACTTTTGAATAATTTCTACAAATAAGCGCAATTTAGGACGCCTGGTACCCAAATTCGAGGTCGGTTTCACATATATATATATATATATATATATATATATATATATATATATATATATATATATATATATGACAGAATCCACCAATCAGAGATCAGTATTCTGTTCTGAAATTCCCCGTCGAACTTGAAACGTCAAATATTATTATTTTGACAGTTTGATAAAATATTTATATTTACATTTCTAAATTCACTATTTTTAATTTGATTTGATTGATGACTATATGTAACATAGTCTCTGTTAAATAAGATTTCTTTTAATACCCAATACAGTCACTTCTGAAGTCTTTTTATACTTTCATTATGTAAATTAAAATGATTGTGTCTTGGTCTTCTTTTAAAACTATACTTCTATTTCTTTGAATATTTGATTTTCTGACATTTTTTTCCATTTCTATTTATCTCAAAAATTTCCTCATTTTTTAAAAATTTTGACAACACACCACGAGGGCCCACAGCTTAAATACAATCGTATCGTGGGTGTCGACAAGGAGGAAAGAAGCAACTTCTTAATTCTGGACTTGAAGGTTTGGACGTTCAGAGGAAAAGGAAAAAGATGTGCCGGCATGGAATTCCACAACTTGGAAGTCCTCGGGGCAAAAGAGCATGCATAACAAGATGTTCTGTCTGGTGACCTGGGCAGTAAAAGGGTGCATTCGCTCTGTTCCCCTGGTAGATCTGTTGGGGGCAGCAGGTGGAGGCACTATGGAAGAAAACTCCTCTGAGCAGTGCCCGTGCAGATATATATATATATATATATATATATATATATATATATATATATATATATATATAAAAGAGTGAGGTCACCAACGGCACGTCGGTGGGCAAGGAATGGCAGCCTTTGGGTGAGGATAGGGTCACCGAAGAGACGTATGGCTCTCTTCTGAATAGAGTCCAGGATAGCGAGTGTAGAAGCGGCAGCAGCACCCCAGATGTGGGAGCAGTATTCGAGGTTTGGCCTTATTTGTGAAGTATATAAGGTATATAGATTAGCTGGTGAAAAGTATTTGCGAGCCCAGAAGAGGAAACATAATTTCTTAGCAGCCGCTTCTGCAATTGATGTGACATGTTGGTGCCAATTGAGATTTCGATCCACAGAAATGCCAACAAGTGAAAAGGACTCATTACTTTCAATAACTTGGTTGTTCATTGTGATCAGTCTAGGGCTGGTGTATCTCCTATGAGATAGAAAGCAAGACTGAGACTTGGCGGAATTGAACTGTACAAGATTTCTACTTCCCCAGTCTAATATTTTTTGGAGATCCACAGAGACGGAACCCTTCATCAGTTTGCGATCCTCATCTAATTGGGCTAAGGAGACAGGCTAAGAATATTGTATATTTGAGTGGAGCGTGCTGTCGTCCGCGTAACTGTGAACTGGGTTGGATGTGCTAGAGAGCAGGTCATTGATGTGGAGAAGAAACAAAGTAGGGGCTAAAGCTGAATCTTGCGAGACTCCTGCATTAATTGGATACCGTTTAAAGGAATGGTCATCCACGACAACAGAAATGCTTCGGTTGGAGAGTAAATTTGCTGCCCAGGTACAGAGTTTTGGTGGTAGGCCATAGGCCGGAAGTTTATTAAGCAGCGCTGCGTGCCTGACCTGCTCGAATACTTTGGATATGTCTAGAACGACAATCTGGGATTCACTGTGTAGTTCCGACGACTGAAAGGAGAGAAATAGGCCTGTAGTTGCTAGGAAACGCTTTGGATCCCTTCTTCGGGACAGGTTGTACTCGAGCAGTTTTCCAGTTACTAGGGAATATGCCTCTATTGTAAGATGTCTGAAACAGACACTCAAAAGCACTGGTTCTCTAAATCCTGTGACAAGGCCAGATTTGAAAAGGTCAGAGCTCACAAAACGCTTCTACACAATCCCAGTCAAGAAAACCGTCAAGCATTTAACGACGCAAGAAACCGCTATGTCCGCATTCTATCTATCTACTCTACCTATCAATAAACCTTATTATTATTATTATTATTATTTCTGAGGCAAAAAACTCGTTTAATAAACACATAAAAAATAAAGTCATCTCAAGCTCCAATGGCAGCAAACCCTTCTGGACTCTTGCTAAAGCTATTGGGAATAATTTCTGCAAGAGCACGTTCCCACCTCTTGTTTCAGGGGATGAAATTGTTTCTACCGCCCTGGGCAAGGATGAACTTTTTGTCTCGTTGTTCGCCGGAAATTCTACTCTCAGCCTACCTCCAAATGTTCAACCACCAACAGTCCCCAATGTCGCGCATAAAATGACGGATATCATTTTCAAAACTAAAAAGGTGTGAAATATGCTCTCTTCTCTTAATACCAGGAAAGCCTCTGGCCTTGACAAGATCCCAGCAATTGTTCTCAAAAAATGCGCGCAAGAACTTGCAACTTGTAAGATGTCTGAAACAGTCGAGTCAGGACAGGACTGACTCGACTGTTTCAGACATCTTACAATAGAGGCATATTCCCTAGTAACTGGAAAACTGCTCAAGTACAACCCGTCCCCAAGAAAGGATCCAAAGCGCTTCCTAGCAACTACAGGCCTATTTCTCTCCTTTCAGTCGTCTCTAAAGTGATGGAAAAGCATATAAACACCAAATTACTAAAATTTCTTGAAAAACACAGTCTAATCCACGACGGATGGTATTAATTCCGTCAGCGCAGATCAAGTGCCAACCTCCTTTCCTTTGTCACCCATTCTTGGAGCAAGTCTATGGAACAACACGGTGAATCCCAGATTGTTGCTCTAGACATATCCAAAGCATTCGACCAGGTCTGGCACGCAGCGCTTGTTAATAAACTTCCGGCCTATGGCATACAACCAAACTAATAATGCAGGAGTCCCTCAAGGTTCAGCTTTAGTCCCTATTTCGTTTCTTGTCCACATCAATGACCTGCTCTCTAGCACATCCACAGTAACGCGGATGACGGCACCCTCCACTCAAATATACAATATTCTAAGCCTGTCTCTTTAGCCCAATTAGATGAGGATTGCAGACTCATGGAGGGTTCTGTCTCTGTGGATCTCCAAAAAATATTAGACTGGGGAAGTAGAAATCTTGTACAACTCAACTCCACCATATCTTTGCTTTATATCTCATAAGAGATACACCAGCCCTAGACCCATCACAATGAACAACCAAGTTATTCAAAGTAATGAGTCCTCTTCGCTTGTTGGCATTTCTGTGGATAGAAATCTCAATTGGCACCAACATGTCACATTAATTGCAGAAGCGGCTCCTAAGAAATTCGGTTTCCTCTTCCGGGCTCGCAAATATTTTTCACCAACTAATCTATATACCTTATATACTTCACAAATAAGACCAAACCTCGAATACTGCTCCCACATCTGGGGTGCCGCTGTCGCTTCTACACTGGCTATCCTGGACTCCATTCAGAAGAGAGCTATACGTCTCATCGGTGACCCTACCCTCACCCAAAGGCTGCCATCCCTTGCCCACTGACGTGCCGTTGGTGACCTCACTCTCTTTTATAGATATCTGCACGAGCACTTTTTTTTTTGTTCCCTCAGGGCTCGTCCGCGGCCTTGCCGCCCCGATAGCACCGCAACCCTTGGTTGATTGTGCATACCTGCACGAGCACTGCTCAGAGGAGTTTTCTTCCATAGTTCCTCCACCTGCTGCCCACAACAGATCTACCAGGGGAACAGAGCGAATGCACCGTTTTACTGCCCAGGTCACCAGACAGAACATCTTGTTGTGCCCGCTCTTTTGCCCCGAGGACTTCCAAGTTGTGGAATTCCATGCCGGCACATCTTTTTCCTTTTCCTCCAAACCTTCAAGTCCAGAATTAACAAGTTGCCTCTTTCCTCCTTGTCGACACCCACGGTAGATAGTTTTTAGGCTGTGAGTGGTGTGTTGTTGAAATAAAAAATAAATTAAAAAAGTGCTATACAGCACCGAGACAGCCGTATTAATCAAATCGGTCAAGAAATTGGCAGCATATCTTGAATTGTATAAGGCATTGTACAATCAAAGTACAAGCACCGTAAAAAGGCAGGCAATACCTTGCGTGATACTGACTCCAGTGGAGAGATTTCACAGGGCAGTTTTGAGTAATAGCAAATCTGAAAAGTAGAAATCAAAAAATTAAGGCAACAAGTAGCAATAGGAAATTTAAAATACAATGTTTAAATAAATAGTCATATGATGTTTTTTATATTACGGACAGGTAAAATGAGTAAAAACGATACATATACACTCACATAATACATACATTCATGTAATTACAGAAGCCAAAATTCAAAAGTAATGTAAAAGTAAAAATAATGTAAAACATCTTACCAAACATGTAGTCGGTCTGGTATCTAGTAGAATTTCTAAGTTGTGAACTATAACTACAAAAGTTCCAGTATTGTCTCTAATCCACAACGATGGAGAGCTGAGAACAAAATGAAAAAAATAATTAAAAACAATCTATAGGAGAGATGAAGCCGGAAAAAAAAATTAAGTTCAATGCCGAGTGCAGCTTTACACTAAAACAATTAATTGAACGTTCAGGTGAATGAAAAGGCGTTTCTTAAATAAATAATAGTAATCAATTTGTTTATAATCTAAATATAAGCAAGTTATAAAACTTTTAATCTAATATGAGCACTAAAGTGAAAGTGCAAAATAACTAGGTCAAGCTCACATGTATAAACTTTCAAAATTCAAAGGAAAATACCTGGCACATATGTTATGACAATTAAAGTGTAAATGAAATAGTGTTTTTTAAACTGCACGAATAACCAAAATGTTTATCTAGTTAAGTGGTAATTTAAGTTCTATAGATATATATTTTTTGTGATGGTTAAAGGTAAACAAAATTTTTGATGTGAGATAAATCTATCACACAAAGCTCATAAAAGGGGTGATAGATAAGAACCCACTACTAAAAATTAAATTAATGTCCTATATAATTTCAGGCATTTAAAACCAGTAAAGTGAATCATTGCTTTTAAAATTTATAAAATCTAATATGTTTTCAAAGCTTTCAAATGCATTGAAGTTTTTTAAAACAGATTAAACTTAATCCAACTGAAATAAATATGTAATTAATAGCTTACAGCTCATCAAGCGTTACAGATTTTGATAACAGTCATAGTTTAAATGTGTAATGAGCTAAAGACTTATGCATACAAAGTTGAAATTTGTTAAATATTTATAAATTTGACATGAACGTCAGAATATTTCATAATCAGACCGGTGTTCACGCGAAGCGGTTTTTGACAGTTAAGAAAACAAGGAATGAAAGTAAAAGAGAATGCTTTGGAAATAAAATTTGGAATTATTAGATGGAAATAGTTAACAAACTCTCTTTTATTTTGGTTTTGAAGAAGGGTAGACGCTATAAGGTGTTAGTCCCAGAAAACAGTAAAAGTTTTGAATAAATTAAAGTAAATAATATGAAAATATAGTATCGAAGGCTAGAGGCCAGTACAAACTAACGTTTAAGTGCACGATTATGTGAAAAGTGTTTAAAACGCCGTTGTATTTCAGATATGAAAATTAAGGGACGCTATACGGCGTCAGTTCGAAAATATTATTATACCAGATAATTTGTGAAAATTAATAGCCGGATAAAGTATAACTAGGTTAAGTACATTGATAAACGCGTGTGAGTGAACTTTACAGTGTAAACAACATAATTAAAAGTGTAATCAGAGAAGAAGCTACATACCGGTTGTTGCCATAGAAACCAGAACTGCTTGGATACAAACAATTCGTTGGTAGGTACAAGAATGATGCATTTTTATCTACAAACTACAATTGAAGGACGAAACCACAAGTACAGGCCCATTGTCAAGCATTAGGTCTGTGAATGATTAAATGCCAACCAAGGAGTGGCAGCTGGAGTAAAAACACATGTACCCAACTTTAAATTACTAAGGCCTTTTTGCTCATGAGAACTGCCAAATTTAGAAATTTCATATGAGGTTAATTATTGTCATGTAACATACAGGGCATGCATAGATCAAAAGAGATCTCTGTTAAATTTATTGATAAACTGTTTTGTAGTAGGATATTAATATTAAAGTTAAATAAACGTATGTAAAGATGAAGAAAAATATAATTTGAGAAACAGAATAACTTGTATGATTCAAATACAGATAAATTAAAAGGAAAAAGTTAATAAAACAAGGTAGAAACCCTTTTAAACCTTGGAGAATGAGAGTCAATGGCCGGTAAGATTTAAATAAAGGTGGTTGGTAACATGCAAACTGTAATCCTATTTTAAAGCAGTATTATATGCAACTAGAAACACATATATGCAGGGCAAGTAGCAGAAATAAAACACAGTCATACATAAAGAAAAAAGAAACATATTTATTTATTTATTTAAAACCACATTATATACATAAAAAATTAACATACAGCCTGTTTTCAAAAAGACAAAATATACCAAATATATCATAATACATACCTGACGTAATTAAAATAACACATCATACTTAAAACAAAATAATATCATATCATAAATAATCATACATAATTAACATAAACGTATACAGGGTGTTTATAGCACATTAAATACAAAATATAAATAAGAATTCTCTTCAAAACTACGCCATTATTAATATAATTAAGCGCCTTAACGCGAGACTTTTCATAATAACAAAATAAAATAACATATATACGCAATAAATATAAATATATTCTGTAGACATAAGCACACATTCAACTTATTAATAAGATCTCACTGATGTGCTAAAAAGCAAGACACGTTTTGTTTTATATGTTTTCAATTAGAGAAGAAAAAGTTCCAGTTATAGGTTTTTGAAACTAAACACTTTTTTTCTGGTGTTAATTTTCATGGTGCCTAGTCATTAACCATGCATGTACCACTCACCCACTGAAAGGGGAAAAACTGATATACAGGATTTTATGGATTTTTTACAATGCTTGCTAGCAATTGAGAAATTAATAGTACTATAAAAAAGAGTTTACAATAGTGTATAGAGTATAATTTTTTCAAAACTTTATCTCGATATGTTATTTTGAAAAAGTTTAAATAATATCTTTATTTGCACTTTACTCTTGTACATTAATGTATTTGACAAAAAGTAGTTTATCAAAATAAGTGAAAATTCAATATGGCGGCCACAAAAAAAGTTGACTACCACTTGGGGAGAAAGAGCTTGTTTTCTATCCCCCAATGAGTTGCAGATGGATTGGTACAACCCTCGCTAATTAACTGGCTTCGCTAACTAGCGAACTAGTTAGACGAGTCCAAAATTAAGATAAAAATGCAGAAACATAAGTTGCTTTAAGATAAAACATCAATTTACTGACTGTATTATCACATCACTAAAAAGCTTGAATACAATTGCTTTTGATTCAAAACTACAAGGCACAAGTCTGTAAGAATAAATAATAGAAAGGTACATATAAAACCATGAAATATATACATAAAACTATAATATAAAAATAAAACATATATGTATATATACACATCTAATTATCCAGCCTTTTTACATTATTTAGGACCCTTTCTTGGATAAAGGTTCAAGCAGATATTTCTTTAAACTCTTCCTTTTATTAAAAGTAATACAGTCCAGAATCCAAGTTTCAGTAACACAATTAACATCTTTGGAATCCACATATTCTCCAACAATAATTTTTGCATTTCTTAAAATTGTAGTAATTGTACCTTTACATAAAGTAACTAATTCCTGTAGATCAGAACACCTTGGAATGGACGATCTAGCAATATATATTGATCCACACTCTTGGAAAACATCCATTGAATATGATTCACCAAATGCTTGCCTCTCCAATCGACAGTGCTGCAAGAAAAAGGAAATTAAATATATATATATATATATATATATATATATATATATATATATATATATATATATATATATATATATATATATAGACACACACACACAGTGCTTTCATTTCAAAACTAGCCACCCTTAATAATTTCTTTATCAAGGAAATATGGTTAAAAAAACAGGTCAAATGGGTTTTCGAGGGGCACGTTCAAAAACAGTATTTTCGGAATTTTACTTTTCACCCCCTAAGCCCCAGTCACCCCAGCTTTATAATTTTAAATGACACTCCCTAGCTTGAGATACATCAGTTTAAAGGTATTTAAAATCATAATCCAATGGCGTTTACGAAATTTAAATCCACAGCCAACTTTTGAATTTAGAAGAAGCAAACATCATCAAATTCGGAATATAAAAAAAAAATTAATACTTTAAGACAAAAACCTACTTTATTAAGTGCTCAAAGTGCCCTCCGTTGTTAGCTTAACAATAAAATAGTCGATCGACGAATTCTCGTCTAAGTTTTGAAATGTTTCTGTAGTAATTTGTCGGCAAGCTTGGGTGATCCCATCTTTTAGAACCTGAATATTCTCTGGTGGAGGATTATGGTACACAACTGATTTCAAATAACCCCAAAGGAAGAAGTCCAGTGGTGTTAAGTCTGGAGATCTGGCGGGCCATTCCAAGGCGCCTCGTCTGCCAAACCATTTGTCGGGAAATCTTTGATTAAGCCACTCGCGAACACGTAAGGCATAGTGTGGTGGTGCACCGTCCTCTTGATAGTGCAAATTTTGTTCATCCAGCAGTGGATTGCCTTCTTCATTAAGTTGGTTTTCTAAGGACTCTGTTATGAGTGGGTCAATATAATTTTCCAAAAAATTTAAATACAAATCACCAGTTAAATTTTCTTCAATAAACAAAGGGCCCATTATTTAATTTCCAAGAATTCCCGCCCAGACATTATTTTTTTGTGGAAACTGTGTATGACCCTCTACGAACACTCGTGGATTTTGATTATCCCAATATCTACAGTTGTGTTTATTGACAAAACCATTCAGAAAGAACGTTGATTCATCACTAAAGCAAATATTCTTTACCAAATTCCTATTGTCTTGAATTCTGGCAGTCATTAATTCACAGAATTGAATCCTTCTATCATAATCATCCTCGCAGAGTTCATGGAGAATGGTAAATTTATAAGGAAATAACTTGTAAAGTTTTAAAACTTTATGTGTGGAACGCATGGAAATATTCGTTAATGCAGCGACTTTTGGAACTGAAGTCGTAGGTTCAGCGGCAAAAATCCTAAAACCTCAATTTGTGCAGCTTCGTTAAGAACTCGTGGTTGCTTATTTGCTTTGTTACGTACTGAGCCAGTTTCTTCAAATTTTCGTGCAGTATTACGAGCACACCTATTCTGAGCACCATACAAGTAAAAACTCTTTCTTGTGTAGTGTAAACCATGATTGTTAGTTTTATTTAAATTTAATATTTTAAATTGAAATGATTTAAATGAGTTTGAAGTTTTTAAAATGAAAAAATCACAACAGACTCGGTTTTAACTCGTTGCAGTCGTCAAGAAATCGAACACTAAATACGAATAAGTAACAAAGTTATCAAGAAAGTAAAACTGGCTCATTTTATCTGAAATTTATCGTTAAATTAGACATGAGCGTTATCATTCCCATATCACCTCGTACCAGGAAAATTGATAGCCGCAAATGGCACCGGGGAGCTAAATTTGCAACAGCATTACGCTCAGAAAAATTATTGATAAAAACAATTCAAATATTAGAAAAAAAATCGACAGTCGACTATTTTATTGTTAAGCTAACAACGGAGGGCACTTTGAGCACTTAATAAAGTAGGTTTTTGTCTTATTAAATAAATTTTTTGAAAATATTCCGAATTTGATGTTTCTAAATTCAAAATTTGGCGGTGGATTTAAATTTCGTGAACGCCGTTGGATTAGGATTTTAAATACCTTTAAAATGATGTATCTCAAGCTAGGGGGTGTCATTTAAAATTATAAAGTTGGGGTGACTGGGGCTTAGACAGTGAAAAGTAAAATTCAGAAAATACTGTTTTTGAACGTGCCCCTCGAAATCCAAATTGGCCTGTTCTTTTTTTTTAAACCAGATTTCTTTGATAAAGAAATTATTAAGGGTGACTAGTTTTGAAATGAAGGCACTGTGTGTATATATATATATATATATATATATATATATATATATATATATATATATATATATATATATATATATATATATATATATATATATATTGTGTGTGTGTTTATACAAAATAAATAAACAAATATAATATAAAACACTTTTTTATTTCTTCAAAAGGTGTAGTTTCAAGAATGATTTTCTTTTAGTTTATGATCAGTCTCCAGTTCTACCTGCTACATAATCGCAATCAGTAGGTAATCTACTTTCTTATCTAAATCACAGAATTTCTTTATGATCAGATTGATCGGATCACCTCAAATAACAATTCGCTTTACCATTTTATAACCAGCATGTGCTATGACGAATGGTCAATAGAAATATCTCAGAAACTAAGTGGATTTTAAATCTGAAATTTTGTACTTTGCCATATCTTTGATCTACACACCTAAAATTGAAATGCTTTCATTCCAATTTTTAATGAGATCTTTCTCAAATGTGTAGTAAAAAAAAAATCGATTCTATAAAGATCCAGCTGTCCTAGAATGTAAGGATCTTCTTGATAAACTTTATGTATTGCATATGCATGATGCAGGCTACAGGGAATCATACAACATTGTAAAGCTGAAGTATAATGACTTATTAATCAAGGCTAGGTCCAATTATTACTTACAGAAAATACAGTATTCAGACAATAAGTCCAAATGTGTCTGGGACACAGTAAGAGAGATCACAGAAACAAGTAAAGATAATAATGAAATTCAGCTGCCTGGCGAACCATCCAAACTAATAATATAAATAAATATGTTGACAGCGGACCCTGCATTGCTGGGTGAGATAAAACAATCAGAGTTCAAGCATAGTATAAAGAAAGTCCCCTGTGGGTCCGGGGACTAACTAAAAGAATAGGCCCAAGGTAACTCCTGCCTGTTGTAAAAGGCGACTAATTGGAATCAAACACTGGCGGGGGTCTTGTCCATGTGGGCCTGGAGGGAGGCGGATATCTCTGGGGAGTGATGTACACCCGGATTTTGAGGCCCCCACTCCGGGCTTAGAAATGGATGGTTGCCTGTGCTTGGTTGTTACTCGGGAGCGGGGTTCCGGATGGGTGCCGCCTTGGGTTGAGTGCTGGCGGGTGTCGTGTGTCTAGACCACCCAGAGGGGGTTGACAACACTGATGAGTGGTAAACACCCGGAGTTTGGGGCGCCCACTGTGTGCTTCTGAACGGACGGACGGTCTCGCTTGTGTGAGCGGGGCTCGATGGGATGTCGCCTTGAGTCTAGCACTGGTGGGTGTCGGGTCTAGACGAACCCGGAGGAGAGCTGAGATCTTTAGGGGTGGAATAAAACTAAGGGTTGAGGCCTCTTCTGTGAGCTTCGAAGCGGACAAACGACCTCACTTGGATGCTGCTCGGATGCAGGAGTTCATGATACTGCACCGAGTCAAACACTGATGGATGTCTGGTCCAGACGAACTCGGAGAGAGGTTATCTCTCTTTGAGCTTTGAGACGGGCAGCGACTTCGCTCAGATAGCAGTACATCTGTCAAACAAAGTTTCACCTCGCAGGTGTCGTCTCCTGTCGGAAGCTCGATTTGTTTGGTGAAATTTAAGCTAACGCTGGCAGGTGTTGGCCTGGACGAACCCGGAGGTGGCTGGGGTCTCTAGGGGTGGATTACACCTGGAGACTTGGGCCTACTCTGTGAGCATCGATATAGGCTAACGACCCTGCCTGCTCGAGGGCGGGACTTCATTATACCGCCTCGAGTCAATGAAACACTGGCGGGGGTCTGGTGCAGGTGAGGCTGGGGGGAGGCAGACATCTCTGGGGAGTGATATGCACCCGGAGTTTGGCGCCTCCACTGTGGCCTCAGAGACTGACAATTGGCCACACTTGGTTGTTACTTGGGAGCGGGTTTCCAGATGATACCGCCCTGGATTGAGCCCTGGCGTGTGTCGTGTGTCCAGACGTCCTGAGGGGCTCTGATCTCTGATGAATGGTAAACACCCGGAGTTTGGAGCTCATACTGTGTGCTACGAAACGGACGGATGGCCTCGCTGGGGTGATGCTCGGGAGCGGGACTCGATGGGATGTTGCGTTGAGTCTTAACACTGTTAGGTGTCAGGTTTGGAAGAGCCTGAGGGGAGCTGAGATCTCTAGGGGTGGATTACAACTGGAGATTAGATGCTGCTCGAGAGCGGGACTTCATGATACCGCCTCGAGGCAAACACTGACGGATGTCGGGTCCAGACGAACTCGGAGGGAGGTTATCTCTCTTTGAGCTTCGAAACGGGCAAGCGACTTTACTCAGATGGTAGTACACCTGCCAAACAAACTCTCACCCTCAAGAAAAGATCGACTCCCTCAGGGAGCTGGAATTGATGGGTGAAATCTAAAATAATTAGACTTGAGCCACAATAGACCTAACTTCGCGGTGGAGGGACTGAAATAGCCCACTCACAATAAAATCTAATCTAATCTAATAGTATAAAGAGTGGGTCTATTTACATTGGTCCACCTACTGAATATGATGTGATAGATATAGTTGGAAAGTAGAAGTGCAAAAAAGCAGGGAATTGATGATGTCTCCGCTACAATAATCAAAGCTTGCATACTTCAGATATGTAAGCCATTGTGCTACATTATACACAACTCTTTGTCATATGGGATCTTCCTGGACCAGCTCTGGACGGCATTAGTACTGATGTTTTATAAAGGGGGTGATCCAACAATTATTAAAAATTATAGACCGGTTAGTGTTTTACAAGCTTTTTCAAAAATATTTAAAACTGCATGGTGAGTTTCTTAAAAAACATTCAAGTTTCACAGATACTCAGCATGGATATTCCAGAGGCAAATCTATTGAAACAGCCTTGTCCAGTTTTACACTTTCATTGTTAAATTGTCTTGAGAAGAGAGAGCTTCCTCTGGGATATTCATAGACTGGACTAAGGCATTTGATTGTTTTAATCATGAGATTCTGTTATGTAAATTTTAACTCTATGGTATTAGAGGTGTTGCACTGCAGTTGATAAAACATATCTCAGTGAAAGAACACAAAGAGTTCACCTAAAGTGTACGATATGTTTCCTCTGTCCTACTAATCACTGTGAGAATCCCGCAGGGAAGTATCCTTGCAGTTCTCGATTTACTTCAAGACGGTACTAGGGTTTCCTATATGTAAATTGATTATTTTTCATGCAAATTAGAAAGAAAGAGGTTCACTATTGGTTTTTAATGCAATGGTTTAATTTACGCTATAAGAAACATTGTACAGATTAAAATTGAAAATAAAAACAAAAAACTAGCTTTGAGTCTTGAAAAGAAAAGAAAAATCACAAATAAACTTGAAATTCTTTTAACAGGTTGACTGTGTCATTGGAAATGGCCTACTGCGCGGCTGTGTGGTACCGGTCCCTAAAGAGTGGTGACTACATATTTCCATTGTGCGGCGGCGGTCTCCGAGGACCGGTAATAATATAATCACTTGTTTTCGTTTATCTAGGAAACTATTAGACTTTTGATAATTATTTAAACTGTATCAGGTAGTACATATTACTACTTATGTTTACAGAGCATGGCTCTAAGATCGTTTTGTCAAGATTAAAAAAAAAATAGTGCTGCAAATTAAATCATAACTTCCACATAGCTGTGATAATTTCTTGTCTTCAGAAAGACATTCTCATGGAATTAATTTAGTGCCCATGATTTGACCACAAAGAAAATATTTCTATTCTTGTACCTTTTGAAACGTTATATTGCTAGAGTTTTATTGAAAAAATGTCAATTTTCACCAAATCACCCCTTATTTATCCCCTACCCTCTGATGCGATCTTACCCAAAAACAATTTGAAGCGTTCCTTTATCGGGTGTTAACTAGACACCAAATTTGAAGATGATATCTCAATTCATTCGAGAGTTATTGCGCCTATTAACAGACAGACGTACATGCCGACAGACCGACCAACAGACGAAAAAAGTCATTCCAGAATCAACTTTTCTATATGTTTTGAGACTTTTTACGCAGTTTTAGCAAAAACAAATTTCGAAATTTTTGTCAATAATAATCCACCCCCACACATTCAACCCCTCGGAACTTTTCCAATTTTTCTCACCACAAAAACTTTATTCGGACTACTACAAACATTTAAAAAATAAAGCTGGTCAAATCGGTCCAGCCATTCTCAAGTGATGTGCTTACCAACAAACAGCATTTAATTAGTGAATTTTCATTTTAAAAATTCACTAATATAGAGGTATCGATGGTGGGACTTTTCAAAAAAAAATTCAAATGAGCGCGAACTAGAACCCCTAACAGCCATATCCGGGGTCAGTTTCAATTTATATATATATATATATATATATATATATATATATATATATACATATATATTGAGACATAAGATGGCGGAAGAAGTTGTGGCGCGATCAGACACTCTAGATAAATTCTCAAAAAAATGTGAAAAATGCAATAGAAAATTAGTGAAAGTGTTTGCATTTTAAATGTGCCAATTTAAGTGTAGATGCAGGAGAGGATGCAGAATATGTATGTTCTTTATGCGAAGATGAAAACATGGATGACCTGCTGAGCATCTCATCTGACACCGTTGTTGAACCAAGGGTCAGTGACAAGGAAACTAATTTTCCGATAGAAATGTTACGAATGAAGAACATATGTCTATTAAAGGAGAATCAACTTTTGAAAAGAATTATTAGTGGCACGAAAGAGAAGGAAAACTTGCTGAAGTTTAAAATTAAAACTATTGAAGAAACTGCTAACGCCACCTGTGAGAGAAGACCTTTATATTCTTATCCACAAAAACAGACGATAAATAAAAAAGTAAATAACAGTTTCAGTAAAGACAGAGTAGATAGAGCTTATCAGCTTCATTCAGAATCAGTGAATTCCGAGCAATGCCGGCCGCTTGATACTTTATCAATGGTCACAACAGCATCTGATAGTAAGAATCAACTAACCACGTCACATGAAAATAAACAACGATCAACTGATTTTGGTTTTCGCAGACGGATGAATCAGGAAGCGGTTATTGGAATTGATACGAAGCAAATAGATGTCAAAACAGTTCCGAAATTAGCATACATTTATGTTGGCAGGTTGCACAGTAAAACGACAGCCGACAAATTAACGTATTATCTGAAAAAGTCATTACCACACATTGCTCTAAAAGTTGAAGATATGAGAAGAAATGAAGTGATTTCCTCTTTTAGGACTACATATCCTTTTCAGTTTGTTGCACAGGTTAATGACCCCTCCGTTTGGCCACAGGGAGCAATAGTTAGGAGATATTTTTTCAACCGAAATGTTCAGGGATTAGCCTCGATCAGGGACTTAGTAAAGGAATAGCTCTTACAAATAACATTGAAAAGGATTGGACAGTAAGTACTCCAAGAGTTTCTACTGAATGCAGCGTTCTTAAAATTTTGCACTTAAACATACAGTGTCTTACAAACAAGGTGAACGAATTTGCATTATATGCAAATGAAAAAAAAGTTGACTTTTTATTAATAAGTGAACACTGGTTTTTAAATAGGGACATAGAAAGCATTGACATTATAAATTTCCACCCTGTAGCTTACTTTTCTAGATCAAGTACCGTGCATAGCGGGAAAGCTATTCTGGCTAATAAAAAACATTCTTGTGCCCCACTTTCTTCAATAAATAGGTTGTCCATTGAAGTCGACTGTGAGGTATCAGCTGTTTTGTTTGGAGACATAATTATTATAACTTTATATAGATCCCCTAGAGGCCAGTTTGAGACTTTCGCTGAGAGGCTTGGCAACATCCTAGACATTGTAATCAGTCTACATAAAAAAACTATTGTCTCAGGTTACTTCAATGTGCCTTTCAATACAAGCAATAGACAGGCTTCGGAGATTGCTGCTACCTTCGAGTCCTATGGCTTTTTATCTTGTTTCCAAGCCAACTAGATTAAATAACTGGCTGGATAATATTTTCGTCAATTTTGGTAAAGAATCTGCAAATGTTGATATCGTCGACACATATCTTTCAGATCACATGGGTGTAATATTGAGAGTAAGTAAAAAGGATAGTATGGATATAGATAATAAAAGGATTAATTACAGGCCGATAACAGAAGCTGGTCTACTTAATTTAAATTCTTTGGTGACGGACATGGACTGGAGTTTTGTCGGAGTAGACACTGAGGACGTAAGCATGTTGTTTGACGCCTCCATCGGCCATATTGTTCATACCATACCTCGGGTTTTTCCTCTAAAATCTAAAATATTGTCACCTAAAAACCAGAAAATCAATTGGTTTACTCCTGAATTAAGGAAAAGTCGTGAACTGTTGCATTTCCTTCAGGACGTTTACAGACGTAACTCTAGCCTGTCTTTAAAAGAAGTTATCAAGGATCACAAACAACCATACAGGAAGCAACTATTACTTTCGAGGAGTGAATCAAACGATACTTTTATTTCTAAGGCAAAAAATACGCGCAAGGCAATGTGGAAAGTTATAGGTAACAAGAGTTTGAGCCGGGCATCACCAAATTTGACTGCGACCGATTTCAACATCTATTTTTCGAATGCCGCAGAAAACTTGTTAAAGACCATACCTAAAAGTTCAAATTCCTATAAATTTTATATGACTAAAATAAAGGCTGATGATAAAACTAAAAAGTTTTCGTTCAAAAACGTCACATATATCGAAGTATTGGATATAATATCTGGATTAAAAAACATGTGTTCCTTGGATGGTTTCAATATAAATATGAAAATTTTAAAATGCATTAAATATGCTATAATAGTCCCACTCACAAAGTTGATCAACATTTGTTTATCTAGGAACATATTTCCGGATGCCTTGAAACTGTCTAGGGTCATCCCGGTTTTCAAAAAGGGAGATTGGGAGTTATTGGAAAATTACAGACCAATTTCTATAATTCTATTTTTTTCCAAAATATTTGAAGTTGTATTGTACAACCAAATTAGTTCATACCTAGAGGATAACAACTTACTGTCACACTCACAATTTGGTTTTAGAATAAATCGATCTATATCTCTAGCAGTAAGTAGCCTGGTGGATGATGTTTGCATGGGCTTCGAGAGGGGTGAGCATACCTATGCACAGTTTCTCGACCTATCTAAGGCATTTGACTGTGTCTCTCATGATATTTTAATAAACAAGCTTCAGATCTACGGCTTCGATACCGACAGTATCACTTTTTTAAAATCATACCTGGAAGACCGATCTCAGTTTGTCAGTTAATCGTGAAAAATCACTTACATTAGATCTAAAATACGGTGTGCCACAGGGATCGGTCCTTGGGCCTATTTTATTCTTGATATACATCAACGACCTACCAAAATTAACTGACTTGGGTAATTTTGTTCTATTTGCTGATGATACGACTTTTGTTTTCTCAGATCCAAACATCAATACAGTACACTATACCATTAGCAGAATAAAAGATGTCTGTCAGGATTGGTTCTCGGCAAATCAGCTTAGCTTGAACAGCCTAAAATCGGAGTCTTTATTGTTTTCGTTAAAGCACAATCTCGTCATTGGCGCTAACACCGAGCCTGTGAAGTTCCTTGAGTTATGGTCGACAGCAAGCTGCGGAGTCTTTCGGCCCAAGTCTCTATTCCCACCTTAAAAAGTGCATACTATGGATGTGTGCATAGTATCTTAACTTATGCCATTCTGGTATGGGGGCACTCACCACACTCTGAATTTCTTTTCGCAACCCAACGTAAGGTAATCCGAATGCTGGGCGGTTTGGGGTATAGAGATGACTGTCAGGGCCACTTTAGAAGCTTTCAGATACTTACAATACATTGTGTCTATATTTTGCAGTGTCTTTTATATGTTAAGTGCCACGAATCAGACTTCACTAGGCACAGTACCATTCACAGTCATATTACGCATGGTAAAGATAACTTCGCAGTCGATTTCACGCACTTAAAAAGAACAAGGAATGGAATGAAATTTTATAACAAACTCCCTCATAATATAAGAAATTTACATTACAACAAATTCAAGCCTGCCATTAAGAACATTTTGATAAGCAATGCTTTTTATTCATTTGATGAATATTTTGCTTATCGCATAAAATAAACGCTCCCACGCCATGGATGGATATTGTTGTATCACGGGACTTTTGTTGACTTGTTCTGTTTTGTGCTGTTTTTTTGTTTGTTTTTTGTTTGGATGTTAATCCACGTTTTTGTGTTTCTGTATATTCATGCAGGTTTTAATTGTGTGTTTTGACACATGCTGCAGATTTGTATGTATATTTGTGAATAAGATGTATGTTATCACTTTTGTGATTTCGTTTGTACGCATAAGTACATGACCTGTGTAATGCACCACTGTGCAAAGACACCAATAAACAATTATTATTATTATTATTATATATCCGCACAATAATTGAAAAAGTTATAAACATATTTATCTTATTAATGGCCTAAATGAGTTAGTTAGCCAGGAAAATCGGACAAGATGTTCCGGGAAATTTTTGAGTTTTCTTTCGAAAAAATTTTTTCTCCGAAAATTACAAAGGTATTTTAATGAAATTTGGTGGATATGTTTCCTTGGGAAAGACGTTACTACATACCAAAATTAAACTTTCTAAGTTTATAGAAAATTGAGTTCTTCAAATTTGAAGCATTTAATGAAAATTCACTACCATAACGCACTTGCTGCGTCCCGAATGTTTTAAATTTATATAGATGACATCGAACGTGTATAGATCTATCCTGTGTTTAAAGATTTACCAGCCCTGTGGGATCGGTACCGCACAATAGTAACGAACTATTATTTCAGTGTTACCAGTCTTGGGGAGCGGTAACATTTTTCAGTATATCTAAGATCAATCAAGAAGGTATCTATCAAGTTGGAAATAAGGCCATATTGATGAAGTTACAGCTCCCGCAATTTTTTAAAGTTTAGCGGTTCACAGCGCTGCACCACAGTGCAGATAAGCACCAATCCCAGTCAACCTGTTAAATAATAAATAACAAAATGTTGCTTTGGTTTCGAGCGTTAGCTAATTCCATCAAACCATATTCGGAATATTTTCTGTAGATTCTAACTTTGTTAGCAAGTGGGATGCTAACAATGCTAAATGAAATTTTCGAATTATCCTCCATTAAATTTTAAACATTTAGTTATATGGGGCCTCATCCTAGTGTAACGCTTTTCCTTATCTCGTCTGCATTTAAACAACTGAATGTTTCTCTGATACTCTCTTCCATATCTTTTTGGATAGTGGTTGGAGTTTTTGCATAAACAATTCTTTTTATTTAATAACCGTGAGGGGATAAGTCTGAGGATTTGGTGGCCATTTAAATAGTCCATTATAGACAATCCAGCAGTCGTTGAAAATCTCCTCTAAAAAATAATTTATTTTATTTGTATTGTGCACTGCAGCTCCACCATGTTGTGATACGAAGAGCTCCTGTATTCTAATAGCGTTAAATTTTCCATACGTTTGTGGATGTGGTTTCTTAAAAACTGCATATCCAGCACCAGTTAACTTTTTATCATAAATATGAATACAAAACAAAATGTTGTGTTTAATACTGTAGTAGACATTGAAAGACAAAAAGTATTGAAACTGTCTCTCTCAAAACACATGCGGGTTATCATCCACCTAGTAGTGTGAATTGTGGCCTTTAAATAGTCCATTCTTGCAAAACATAAACATTGCTCCATAAAATTTTGCGTAGAAAATGTTCTTCTTGACTTCTCATCAGCAGGAATTCACAAAATATCATTGGCTTTAGAAAATCAGCTAGCTCCTGATGTTGCATCAACTAATATAAAAATAGCTTATACTTATAATTCCTGGATATAAGATGAGCAGTTTTAAATGATATTCCTAAATCTCGCTCTTCGTTATTATAAGCTTAATTAACGTTTTCTAATTTGGTCTTGAATGAGCCCAAATTTACTAAGTTGCTAATTACCACCTTAATTGGAATCCTCGTTGGCCTGGTTATATTTGGGTACCTTGCAGCAAAAAATACACAAATTGTATTGCTATTTCTATAACATTCACGATAAACAACCAATAAATTCCAATAATCTTCCTTGGCATAACCTCTACATGCCATTTAAAAAACAAATTGCTTTGGCACTACACTAGATGACTTATTGTTATTCAGTTTTCAACATTTACTGACTTGAAAAAAAAGCTGAACACCTAGTAAGAGTCGATCAATAATTAAACTTATACATAATATGTGTTCAAAAAGATCACAGAGTTATTTAATAATGAGTGGGTCCGCCGCAATTTCTTATGCATTCGATAACTTTTCAAGGTATGCTCGAAATTAAATGATTTATGGTATTCTGAAAATGTCACCCCAGGGTTCTTGAATTCGGTAACGAAGGTCAACTAGATTATTTGGTGGTTGGGGTAAATTACTTAGTCAACTGCTAATCATACCACACACATGTTCGATTGGCGACAAGTCCTGGGAGCGAGAAGGCCATGTGAGCAGGGTTATTTTTTTGTAAGAACCCTTGCTGTATGAGGACGTGCGTTATTTTGTTGGAAAAGGGGTTGAATTAACCCTCGTAGGTATGGCAGTTCAACAGGCCGTATGTAATCATTTGCATTCAAATTTCTGTCAATAAAACTAGAAGTGACCTGCTACTGTATGTTATTGCCCCATATCATCATCGTGTTAGGGCCAAATGCCATTCCACAGCAAATCCTCAATTTCTGCATTCTCCATGAATTCATCTAACTCTTCTGCGACCATCGTAGACCCAAAGACAGAATCGGACTCGTCAGAGATCACAACACGACTCTATTAACCATCCCAATTTGATCTGCCGTTTCACCACTCAAGCCAAGCGGCACAATGTCGATGTGTCTGTGGGAAACATCAAAACGGTCTAGACGAACAAAGCCCAAAAGCATGTATTCTGCGAGACTCTCTGTTGTAAAACTCCCAACCAAGCATTTTCAATCGACTATCTTGTGGAAACTCTGCCTTGTAAAGCTGCAATCCTCAAATGACGATTTTCCCGTGCTGAAGTTGCTCGAGGTCTTCCGGATCAATGGAGATGGATATGGATTCCTTTTTCCGACCACCAGGACCAACACTGTGACAGTGTTGACACACTGCGTCCTACGCAGTCGGAAAATTGTCTGATTGAAAAACCAGATTTCCGCATACCAACAATTTTCGAACTTCAACCCCTTTACTTAAATGATTATAATTGTACCGTAAACGGCGCCTAGGCACAATAACTTAACAAATTAAGTACAAATCGCTACAAACTAAAGAGAATGCAAATTTAAATTGATAATTTTTTGACAAAACAAAATTTAAAAACTGTACACTTGCTGAAATTTTTTGTTTATATAGTTATCATTTCTTATCAGACACAACAGAAAGGTATAGAAAATTTCATTGCAATTGGTGGACTCTCACTGGGTATTCAGATTTTTTGGAAAGTCGTTATGTATAAAGTCTGAAACTAAATGAAAATTCGCTAATATGACCACTTCTGTGCATATAGTATAGTATAGTATATTTATGTACATTAATAATGTGACAACATAAAAGTTTAAGTGACTAGTTCCTGATTGCTCAAAAGAGGCACTAAATACACTAATTACTGCCTCCTTGGTGTAGCATTTTGGTGTAGTGGGATACATATTTGAGTTGATTTTGTTCCATAAAACTATAAAAAATTACCTGAACTGCAGGTGAAAACTCTGTCACTTCATAATCTTCCTCCGGTAGCCACTTGCCATTCTCTAGAGAACTTAATAGCTGAAAACCACAAAAAATTATAATGGAAGTCCAAGGAATAAAGAGTAATGTTAATTGCCAATATTGAAAAATACACGGTGGGCCAAACACGATGGCGTATTAGAAGTATATAGCGAACCAGAAAATATAGAAATCTGAAATTTGGGTGATGTTCATAAGTGGTCATGATCTTCATTTTGAAAATATTTTTGACATTGCGATGTTGCCAGGTACATCCATACCAGATACGAACTTTGTTTTTTCGAACGAAACAGCCTACATATTGTGACATATTCAGAATCCCCGAACAATTTAAAAGTCTCATTTGATGCCGCTTTCACCTATCGCAACCCGATAAGGAGATAAAAATGATTCTTTAGGAGATTTAGCAACCTGCATCCATTAATGGAAAAAATATACTTTCCGCAACCAGCATAGGCAGAGGTTTGAGTTTTGTTCGCTGTTTGTCAATAGATATATATGTCATCCAAATCCAATTATTGCATACAGGTGTCTTACAAAAAATGGGAGTGGAGAGGATAATGAGCCTTACAAGATCCATTGATTTTCTATCTAAAAGTACCATATGATGTTATACCTATTCTCAGCGGTTTTTGACTTATAAGCAAAAACCAAAATATTGCATGTAATGGAAACATATTTCTTATTATCAGTATGCCATGCTTCCAAACAGTCGAGACCGATTGCCAAAATGTAACTGTCTGTTTGCAAGTCTGTTATCATACAGATTGTGCATGATATGTTATCTGAAAATGGCGAACTTTTATACAAATGAGTAAATTTTAAACTTGTTATTCATGCATATGGCCAGTGTAATAAGATTATTTCTAGAACATGCATTAATGGTTACGTAAAGAAACAAGAAGCAAAATATTCCAAATTAAACCTGTAACATGTAACGAGGACAACAAATAATTGCCCTAACATATTTTTCTGCAAATCCTCATGTGTCACTTCATTTTGCTGAAAAAGACTTAGGAATAGTTTACAAATCTATAAAAAATTATCTATAACGACGGAATGCATAATTATAAATTTGCGACACACCAATCCATCGAGCCAAATGATCTTCGAAACCATGTGGATTTCTGCGAGATGATCTTAATTCATACACAAGATCCAAATTTTCTGAAGAAAAATTATTTGGACCGACGACAGCAAATTAACCTGGGAAGGCGTTTTCAATCAGAGGAATTCACATTACTGGGCTGCAGAAAATCCGCACTTCGTTAGAGAAACAGGGTTTCAACACAACTTTCACTTCAATGGCCTCTGCTTAATGATGAACGACCAAATAAGATTCTGCTTTTACCAAAAGAATTTAAATTCAAGAAAATCTCCCCCAAACGGGACCCAGAGTGCTGGGGTGGGGCAGGGGTGTAAGGAAATAAAAAAGCAACATCGTTTTTGGAATGGGTGGAGTAGAAAATACAAAGGGCATGCACAATAAGCCAAAGGCTGCGGTGCTATCGAGGCGGCAAAGACGTTGACGAGCCCAGCTTGTTTAGGGTTTGAAGCTACATTGTCGTTTATGCACAAAACCCTCATGAATGATTTGACCTGATCTGATCTGATCTAACCTGACCTGATCTGACCTAACCCAACCTGACCAGAAAACGTTGGAGACAACTGAGGACAGTACAAAAACATGCATTTTACAAAAAAAAATGAAACCATTTTAAACTTACCATATGTGATCAGCAACAAACTAATAATGTCAATAACTCTGCAAGAACATATTCCCACAATGTAAAAACGTATTTCTCCAACATAAAATAACATCGAAGTGCACATAAGGTAGTGCACTTCATCTGTCAGCAGTCACTTTATCTAAAACTAGTTGGCCCGTAATATGCAGTATCACCATTAATTGTTAATTTATGAGTATTAAATAATAGACAAGATTGTTTTCAGCATTATTTGATCAGATGGCAGGTTGTTCTTTTATTTGAAATTTTTTGAAACCGCCGAGAATAAGTATAACATCATATGGTACTTTTGGATAGAAAATCAATCGATCTTGCTATTCTCATTATAAAATACACAATGTTCCATTTGAAAATCTCGCAATACATGCCCTTCTAAGTTCTACCAAAAGCCCATTTTTTGTAGACACCCTGTATGCAATAATTCGATTTGCATGACGCATTATGACTACTGACAAACAACAACCAAAAATTTAGAACTTCACCTATGCTGGTTGAGGAACGAATATTTTTTCATTAATCGCTTCAGGTTACCAAATTTCCTAAATAATAATTGTTATCTCCTTAACGGCCTGGGATAGGTGAAATATACATCACATAAAAACTTTTAAAATGTTTCGAGAAATCGGAAAGTGTCACAATAAATAAGCTTCATTTGAAAAAACAAAGTTGGTATCTGACAAGGATGAATCCGGCAACATTGCAATGTCAAAAATATTTTCAAAAATAAAAATTAAGATCGTGACCACTTATGAATATAACCCACATTTCAGATTTATATCTATTTTGGTTCACTATATAATTCTAACATGCCATTGCGTTTGGCCCACCTGTATATAAAAAGATATTTACCCATTCATGTTTTAAAATCCAACAACCTCTTGCAATTGCTCGTAACATGTTGATAGTTCTTTTAGCTTCTCCAGCCACTAGATGTGTACTTCTATCTGACACTTCATCTTCCACAACAAAACGTCCCAGCTTCTTTACTACTTGGTGAAAGAGAATGCAATCATCTTTGTGCAGCTTTGTACAAACAATTGATGGTAGTCTAACAATTGTTTTCTGCTTCTTCTTTGTGCTACTCATGGTCTGGCATGACTGAAACTCCAACGAACTTCTTCGATTTTGAACAGGTGTGTTAGGAAGTGGAGTCTTACTGTCTACTTTTTTAGATCGTTGAGTTAAGCGAGCTGATTTTCTTGAGCCACATGAGCCAGGTTCAGTTAAATGTTGGCCCTTCTTTCTTTCGACTGGCATTTTAAATTTATCAGTTTGTGTTGTATCTTTAGTAACTTTATTAATTTTCTTACTTTTATCAGGAGTTTCCTTTTTACTTTTCTTTTTTTCAACAAATTCAGCAGCCAGTTCTTTCTGCTCATCAGCTGAGCTATCCCTTACAACTTTTCTCGATGACTTTCTTCTTACTCTCTTCTTCTGTTTATTTGTCTTAGCTGGGGATATGTCTTCGAGATCATCTGTGGAGCTATCAAGACTACTTTTTTGAATACTTTTTTGGCATTTCTTAGCTCTGGCAGATAAAACAATCGGTACTAAATTTAATAAATTTGGATCAACAAATTCATCTTGAAGTTTTCTCTTAATCCGTTTACGTTTTTCCATTCTCTCTTTCTCATCACAAGGCATCTGTGATGAAGATATATATTTATTTATCGAATCATCAGGATTGTACAATTTACGTGCTCTTTTTGTGTTTTTGGAAGAATTGTTGGAATCAGCGCTACCACTTCCTGAATCATTGCCGGGGCTATTAGTTTTTGAAATTGATTTCTCAAACTCTGTAGGTGCTTTGTCAACTTGTTCATCTTCTTTGTGATTAACTCTTGTTTTTTTATCTGGTTTTGAACTTTCATTATTTAAATGATTACTTGCAGTTTTATTTGTAGAATTAGGCCATTCTGATGCACTTGCCCTTTTTGACTGGATATTCTGAGTTTTTCTTAGTTCAGTTCTCTTTACATTCTGTTCATCCTTTTCCTTTCTAGCACCCAAAGTAATGCTTCTTCTTGTACGCCTAGTTACAAAATTGTCATTTGCCTTTGCTTCAATATTGACTGGACTAGAGGTGCCACTTATATTTCTTGAAGTTTTGTTATCTTCAAGTAACAGGTTTTGTGTTTTTGCTTGCTGTAATTCATCTGATATTCTTAAAGATGACATAGTGCTACTAGATTTGTCAGTTAATTTGCTCTGCATGTTGAGTTCTCTTGATTCATTTGATATTCTTAAAATAGACATACTACTACTGCTAGACCTTTTAGCCACTTTGTTCTCTGTTTTTACATTTTTTGGTTCACTTGATATCCTTAGAGAAGACATGGTGCTACCAGACGTGTCTTTAGTTAAGTTATTCGCTACAGAACAATTTACAAAACACTGTTTCACAGAATTTTTGTTGTTTGCACCATCACTTGATATTCTTAAGCTGGACATTGTACTGTCATTTGTACATTTAGCATCACTCTTCGATTGTTCTGAATTTAAATTGATTGTTCTCTCAATCAGTGGCATGTTATTTTCAGTGTTACCTGATATTTGTAGACTAGACATCTTTGAACCTGTTGAGCTTCTGGTGTCCTCTTGTCCCTTACTATTATTATCAGTTACAAGATTGGCCGAGGTAATCTGCAAACTTGACATATTTGTTACAAGACTTTCACTGCTATTGTTTTCTTTATCTGTCTTAGATTTTCTTTTTCTAGGCTTACACACTTTCACATTACTCTTTCGTAATGAAATATTTTCACTCGATATGTTGGTAGATTTGTCAGAAGAAATATTATCTGTTGCTTTTTGCACTGTGCTTTCATCAGTTTCTTTTGAAGCAGTAGTAACATTTTTAGTGATTTCCATATCCGATATGTTCTGATTTGATTTTGTAGGGCCTCCAATAAGAGACTTGGAATTATCTGAGACACTATTATCGGATATCCTATGACTTACTGGCGTAGTGATCATATCAGAGTTGCTGAATCTTGTTTCGTTTACTTTTACAGTCCTAGTGATCAATTCAGGTGTTTCAGCCATATAATCTGATGGAGGAATGTCTGGTGTCTCTAGAATAATAGTATCCCTTCGCCTACTGCTACTAAAGTCACCATCTACAATTCCACAGTCAGATCCATCTGACGTGATTTCAGGTGAGGGACTTGCTAAAACTGAGCTACTTACAGAAGGAGTCTTACTTGTCTCGAATATTGTTTTCAATAATTTCCTGGACATTATACTATCAACTTCTTTGTCTTGAGTCGATGATGGCAACTCTTGTGACAAACGAAAGCTTGACGAATAATGTTGTGGTGTACATATTGTACGTCTTCTGTCTGAAAGTAAGGTTCTTGGAGATGGTAATGGAGTGCCCATTGATAAACTACGTCGTATATCTTCTTTAACAACATCCTCATATTCTTTTTGTAATTGCTGTAAAGTTATAAAAGCACATTTAAATATACAAACAAAGTATATACGTCAGAGATTAATTTTAAATGGAATAAAAAAATATTTATGGCCTTCTTCTTGACAAATAAGACCTTATATTTTAAACAAGAAAGGTACCAAATTTGTAAGTTGTTATGCTCAACTTTCTAAGTCGGCTTACATTTTAATAATCTAAGCAAATGCTTTACCAACTGTTTGAACATTTTTAATGCCAGCCATATTTTTCGATTGGAAATGAGCGAACAAAATATCGACACAGAGTTATGAAAATTCGCTACTTGGTAAAACACCGTCTGCCTTCTGTTAGAAAATGTTAAGAGGAATACTACTAGCTGACAGTAAAAAGGATTTAACTGCTAACGTATTAAATACAAAGAACCATTGATTGCGAAGTAAAAATGTCACATACAAAAAACATTTTAGTTCTTTGAAAAATACAATAAGCGATGCAAATGGATTTCTCCACAACTTATGAAATACAATGGAGTTATTCATTTCTGAAATATAAAATCGAAAAGGGAACAACACTACTATTTTTTGCTTCCCTAAATAAAAAAAAGGAGAACAATTCAATCCCTA
Organism: Tillus elongatus; assembly: GCA_964006375.1. Lineage (NCBI taxonomy): Eukaryota > Metazoa > Arthropoda > Insecta > Coleoptera > Cleridae > Tillus > Tillus elongatus. The sequence goes on from OZ023263.1 coordinate 161,431,124, forward strand.
TAGGTTTAAAATAAGAGGCGGTTTGGCCGCCAACAGAGGCAGTTTTTCTTACTTCGAAATGTAATATTTCATAGCCGCTTGAATCTCAGAATACTAAATTCCTTCAGCCACGAGAAGCGAGAAAATGGTGAGCTGCAAAACCTTGACCAAAAACGCACACGCGGGGATGTGTGTTCAAACAGGCAGATATCGAAAGATTTCGTCAGTCAGCTGGTGAAAAACTAGTGTGACTCTGCTTCTGCTCTCTTTGCCCAGCTATTTTAAACTCCTATATAATCAATATCAACGAGTATTATATTCTAATAGTGTCGCAAGGTGCTGACAAATGAAATGTTGGGCATGTGTTAACAAATAAAATTGTCAGGCATTAGTTGCCAAATTGAATTAATAACCTATTGTCATCCAATTTTAACCTGGGAATTTTAAATTTCAATTTCTGGCTTTGGTCAAATAATTTTGGAAAACTGTCTTGAATTTGAAATTTTTGTGTTAAGTCCAGATAAATATAGAACCTGGATATTCCACCTCGAGCTTCAATGTTGGTAATAAATGGTAATTAAGCTGAAGGATACAAGTGAATCTCTTTTGAACTGAATGAATCTTCTAATACTTTTTTCATGTGACTTTCTGGACAAAAAGGAATCAAGTGAAGGCCATTTAGAAACCGTTCATTTTTTAAATTGTTCTTTTGAAGTGACGTTGCTGAAATATTTACATAATGATAATTTAACAGTGTTTTTACTTAAGGTATCATCTGACATTACCTGCAATAATTTCTGTAATAAAAACGATTTTAGAAGTGCTGCCCATAAAAATTGAAATCCGTCTTTTAGTGAATTTTCATTAAGAAAATTCACTAATAGAGATTTTCTTTTTTTCTAATGAGCGCGAATTAGGGCCTCTGGAACCCATTTCTATGGCCAGTTAAAATGTTTATGTATATATATATATATATATATATATATATATATATATATATATATATATATATATATATATATATATATATATAAATAAATATATGTGTGTGTATCCAACCGATAACTCAAAAAATAATTCACTGATTTGGACCAAATTTGGGAATTACCCTTATTTTGCTAATGGCTTGGATGAGTTCGTTCATCAAATCTTAACGGCAATTTTTCTTAGCAAAAAAAATTAAAAATATTTTTTAAAACGCAATATCTCTCAAATTGTCTAAGTGATTGAAACGAATATTTACAACTTAAAAGAACATATACAGACGTGGTTGTGTACCAATTTTCAAGTCGTTTGATCATAGGAAAATATAGTTATTTGAAACTAATAATAAAATAATCTTCAACATCACTTCAGATTCTGTAATGCAATATCTACAATGTTGGACAAAGACAGATGATGTTATCTGTACTGCTATGATATTTAAATAAATCATAGATAAAAATCTAAATAATGGAAGTTGTCGCAAGATGTCAGCCTGGAGAACATTGTGAGAGATGACAGGAACGCCATCTCGGTGCAGTACCAGGTAGTATGTTGTCACGATAGCTCTAGTTTACACAAAATTTTATAGACAGAGCTGTGTACAATGTACAATCAACTAAGAATTGTGTAAATTGTCAGGCTTGGACCATTTCTTCCTAATATCAGGAAAAAGTTTGCGTTCAAAAGCGCTAAATTTTAGCATGTGAATGTGTATTATAAATAAAAAATTTCGGGACGCAGCAAATGTGTTATAGTAGTGAATTTTCATAAGAATTGTACACTATTAGTAAGATATATTATTAAAACTAATTCTTTAAATTTAAATGGACCTTGGAGATCGGTTTGAGAGTCCCAGTCAGCGATTATTTGAAAAAACCTATATTTTATATGGAGCTAAAAAAGTAAAATTTGGTCTTAGATATAATGTGTAAGTACTGCAAGTGCCTTAAAAAAATTGTGTTACAAATTTCATTATAGTTACAAAAGTTTTTCAGAAAAAAAATATAATTATTTACAAAGGGAATGTACCTGTCAAATTATAAATATGGCAGGTATTTTTCCTTATTAATTGCTTGGATGGTTTTGTTTTAGTCAACCCATCCAGTTTTTGCAAACAATAAACAACAAAAGTCTGGACGCAGCAAGTGCATTGTGGTAATGAATTTTCATAAAAATGTTTTTAATAGCAAATATGTGATTTTTTTTAAGAAAGTAGGCGTCTAATTTGGTTACCAGTATAACCAATATAGTAGAAACGATGTGCCATGTTTCACCAAAATAACTTTATTGTTTGAAAATGTATTTCAATTTACGAACGTAAACTTAAAGGTTTTCCAAAAAAACTGGTTTCTTGGTCAACCTTATAGGTTAATAGTAAATTAAGCTATTCAAATTTGAAGCATTTAAAGAAAATTCGCTACCCTAAAATTATTGTTCGTGTTTGTGATTTTCTGTATGATAAATGGACATGCCATGAGAAGGTTTTTATTTTTTATCGTGTAAACGATTCAAGATACGGAGAAATTTCAACAAACAAAAAACTTGTAGTTTTAGTTTCTTTGTCTCAAAATAATATACAAATCATATTTCAGTCAGTGGAGTACATTTTTATGTCACTAAATTTTGTTGAGGTGCCCCCCCTAACGCCAATGGACTTAACAATCTGTATATAATTAGGACCAAATCAGCCCATTAATAATACAAACAACGCTGCCAATTTTTAAAACAATCGGTAAGGAGATATTTGAATTATTTTAAAAAAATCATTATTTTACAAAAAAAATTAACACCTTGTATCTTTTAAACAATGCATTTTAGCACCTATGTTTATGGGAACTTTTTTTCATAAAATGACCTGGGAAATCAACCCCTTAAATATTGCCCCCACTTTTTTAAACAACCTGTATATACAGAGTGGCGCATTTATGTAACAAAGTTCAATATCTTGTTTCCTATGAAAGGTAGAAAACATATTTTTCACTAAGTTACATAATTTTAAGCTGTCCTTATTATAAAAAATTTTTCCGCTATGCAGGGTGATTCATAAAAGCCTGACATGTGCCAACTTAATTTTTTTAAATGGAACACTAGGTATATTATTTAATATTTAAGCGTAACATACTTGCGTCTATAAAACGGTATGCAGTTTTTTAGTTTTGGTAGCGGCGTTGTCAAGTTATACAAGAAATACTGAAAATTTTGACGTCTGCACGCTACTACAAAATGCCTTTTAAGTTCTCATGCGTAACTCCGATTTCAAAGAAATTTTATACTCAGATTGTCAAAGAATAACTCAATCCTCTAATTTAAGTTGATTTAAAAATTAACGTACAGGGTGATTTCTATAGGGACGCCAAATAGCAAATTTTGAAACGTGATTTTCTCAAAATTTTCAAATACAACACCCTGTATATTATTGCATAAATAGGTTCAGAGATTCATTAACTACAAATATCATTAAACAACTATATACCGAAAATCATTATTTTTTTAAATAATTTAACCTTTTAAAAAAAGAGCCCAACATTATTCTTTAATACTTCATAAGGAGGTTGAGGTTTTGGACAAAAATATGAAGTTTTGACAAAGTTAATTTATATAGTTCTGTCAAAAATAATCGTGTTGTATAATTAGGTGGATCAAATAGTGGTGTATTTTGTTCCAGTTTATAGAAGATATAGTTTTAATAACTGCTATTTAAGTTATGAATTTTTCTAAAGAAGAATTTATCGATATGATTTATGTGTTGGGCGCGAGTGATAAAAATTGTTTACTTGCAACTCGTCTTTATCACGAAAGATTTTCAAATAGAAGACAACCCAGTAGAAGGACCTTTGACGAACTTATGCAGTGTTTTGATCAAACCGGTAATGTTGTTAAATACAGAAAAAGAACAAAAACTATAATTAATGAAGAAAATAAATTTGCCGTTCCATTAAGTGTAACTGAACATCCTAATACAAGCTCTAGGGCCATGTGCAGACAACTGAATATCGGTAGAAGGTCTATTCAAAGAATGCTAAAGATAAGCAAATTTCACCCCTACCATATCCATCTCGCACAAGAACTAAAACCAGCTGACTTTAACTTAAGAATAGATTTCTGCCAATGGGGTTTACGGAAATTAAATCAAGATGTACACTTCTTTGGTTATGTCTTGTTTGCGGACGAAGCAACATTCCATAGAAATGGTAACGTCAATAGACATAACTTTCATTACTATGACACCGCAAATCCCCATGTAATAAGAACGAAAAGCCAGATAAGATGGTCGTTAAATGTATGGGGAGGTATCTTAGGAAATCATGTCATAGGACCCTATTTCTTTGAAGGACATCTTAATGGAGAACATTACCTTCGATTTCTTCAAACTGATTTGGAAGAATTACTGGAAGATATCCCCTTGTTTGTTCGCTCAAGATTCTGGTTTCTCCATGATGGTGCGCCTGTGCATCACACGGCTCTCATCCGACAACACTTGGAACAAAGATTTGCCGGTAGGTGGATTGGAAGAGATGGACCAGTCAGGTGGACTCCTAGGTCTCCTGATTTAACCAAAATGGATTATTTTTTATGGGGTTATATAAAGGATCAGGTATACAAAATACCACCTACTACGAAGAATGAAATGAAAACGAGAATAAAAAACGTTTTTCGCAATGTACCTTTAAGCATGTTTTTTTTTTTTTTTTATTCAAAAATCCAAGACAGGCCAAAGGCCCAATTACATGGATAAATCTACATCTAACACTAAATAATACAAAATCTAGAAAAATTTAAGAGAGAGTTAACTCTTTAAGCTGCTTTTCGAAGGCTCTTGTACTACCAAAATCCATAAAGACGTCAAGGGGTATTTTATTGTAGTTAGAACACATAAAATAAACTGGAGATTTTACTAGAATATTAGTTCTGGGCGTAGGAAGGGAGAAGGTGTCCGTACAACGGGTATGGTGAGGAAATTGGGGTGCCCGGAAAGGTAACAAAGAAAGAAGCTCCGGAGAGTCAACAAACCCATGAATCAGTTTGTACAAGAATGAGAGTCCCATGATAATTCTTCTTTTATCAAGAGACATAAGGTTGAATCTACTAAGGAGAATTTCTTGGGAGATGCCACGTGGAGGATACTGTCTTTCTTCGAAGTAGACCAGATATTTCAGAAATCTTCGCTGAATAGATTCTAACAAATGCAGTTGACACTCATAAAGTGGAAACCAGCATAAACTTGCAAATTCAAGTCTAGAACGTAATAAAGAATTGTACAGTATAATTAGTGTGTCACTAGTTGAGAACTGTTTGGTGTTGACAAATGCTGTTGACAAATGCTGGGAGATCTTTCCGTAATCGTTTACAAGTGTGCATCGATCAAAACGGGAACCATTTTGAACATTTACTTTGAGGACATTTAACTAGTTTCTCTGTCGTATTATAATATTTCTTATTATCATTATTTTGTTGTTGAGAAATAGATATGTAGATGTTTATTCACTCATAAATATAAACACAAGGGCCATAAAGGCGTAGAGTAAGTCATAATTATAACAATACATGTTCAATATCAAAACAAAACAAAATAAAATGATGTAGGTATAGTAAATAAAAAATGCAGAAAGTGAGTTTCACTGTTGATCATTCAAATGTTTTTCAAAGTATTCATCTAAACTATATAAAACTGGACCTTTTGGTTCAATTTTTTAAGGTAATCGTCTTATATTAAGTGGTACCTTATTGAATGTACGTATAACATTGTATTCAGCATTTCTCTGCAGTCTTTCTATCCTAGCATAGGGTGTTGCATAATTGTTTCTATACCTTGTTATATAATCCTGTTCCCGCATATATTGACTGACTATTTCAAGATTTTATTTTACAAATATTACGTACTGAAACACATACATCGAATAACAGGTAAGTATTTTTTCTTCAATTAAGTATCCTTTACAATGAACGGTTAGCTTTAGCCCTAATATGGCACGCAAGCAGCATTTCTGCGCAACAGAGATAATGTCAACTGAGTCGCGTCACACCACCATGCCATATAGGTTGATGGACTCAATAAAAGCGTGGAGAGACCTGAAAGATGCTTCTTTAGATACCAACATTAAAAGATTTCCTAAAAATATGAGTATATGTACTTATCTTCCTGGTTATGTGGCTTATATGCGCTTTCCAGTTTAACTTTTAGTCTACATACAGGCCTAGGAACCTAACCCCTTCTAGTGTTTTCAGCACAATGTTTATTTCAAAAAATAATGATTTTCGGTTGTTTTGTATTTAAAAATCTTTCGTAATAAAGACGAGCTGCAAGTAAACAATTTTTATCAGTCGCGCCCAACACATAAATCATATCGATAAATTCTTCTTTAGAAAAATTCATAACTTAAATAGCAGTTATTAAAACCATATCTTCTATAAACTTAAAAATACACCACTATTTGATCCACCTAATTATACAACACGATTATTTTTGACAGAACTATATAAATTGACTTTGTCAAAACTTCATATTTTCGTCCAAAGCCTCCTTATGAAGCATTAAAGAATAATGTTGGGCTCTTTTTTTAAAATGTTAAATTATTTTAAAAATAATGACTTTCGGTATATAGTTGTTTAATGATATTTGTAGTTAATGAATCGCTGAACCTATTTATGTAATAATATACCGGGTGTTGTATTTGAAAATTTTGAGAACATCACGTTTGAAAATTTGATATTTGGCTTCTCTATAGAAATCACCCTGTACGTTAATTTTTAAATCAACTTAAATTAGAGGATTGATTTATTCTTTGGCAATCTGAGTATAAAATTTCTTTGAAATCGGAGTTACGCATGAGAACTTAAAAGGCATTTTGTAGTAGCGTGCAGACGTCAAAATTTTTAGTATTTCTTGTATAACTTGACAACGCCGCTACCAAAACTAAAAAACTGCATACCGTTTTATAGACGAAAGTATGCTACGTTTAAATATTAAATAATATACCTAGTGTTCTATTAAAAAAAATTAAGTTGGCACATGTCAGGCTTTTATGAATCACCCTGTATAGCGGAAAATAATTTTATAATAAGGACAGCTTAAAATTATGTCACTTAGTGAAAAATATTTTTTCTACCTGTCATAGGAAACAAGATATTGAACTTTGTTACATAAATGTGCCACCCTGTATATGTATATATATATATATATATATATATATATATATATATATATATATATATATATATATATATATATATATATATATATATATATATATATATATATATATATTTATTTATTTATTTATGTGTCACACCGATAACTCAAAAAATAATAGGCCGATTGTGATAAAATTTGGCGAGTACCTTCCTTTCGCAAGTCACTTGGATAAGTTAATTAGCCAGGAAAATCGGACTAGTTTTTCCCGGAAAATTTTGTGTTTTCTTTTGAATTTTTTTTAATATTTTCAGAAATAACAAAGATATGGAAATTAAATTTGGTACGTGGGTTTATATCGTAAAAAGCAAACCATGTACTGAATTTGGATTTCTACCTTAAAAGAAAAATTATTAGCATCATAGTGTTTCTTCTTAAAACGTCAAAGTTACGATTTGAAATGTCAAAATTGACATGTTCTAGATAAGGAACCTGAAATTAATACGGGTTATGTAGAAAAAATGTCGTAAGAAGTGTGTCCTATAAAGCCTTAAGTTTCAGCTTCAGCTGTCATTGTCCTTCATTTTACTTACATATTTGCAAAAAATGGATTTCAAATAGACCCTTTCTTGGATGCTTTGGCAGTGTTCGGTTATAGGGATTATTCTATATATTAATACATGAAGAAAAAACTTTGTACCCCCTGTTAAGTACATTGCGCGCATGGTGCAGTGTGAGATTTGGCATAGTTAAAGCTCACATAAAGAAAGAGAGCAGGTTAAACAATGCTTTGTTTTAATTAGACACTCGGGTTCCGAGTCCTAGGTCTGAGCTGACGGTTAATATATTAAATTGTTAATGTAAAACACATATTACTCTATGGTCGAACAGGTGTATATGGATGTATTCATGCGTTCATACTAAATATTAAACGCATAGAAGTCTATGGTCAAATAGTCACACTGAGATTATAGACGTATACTCTATGACAAAAGAACATCGATAATATTCAAACTTAAAAATTTAATGAATTACGGTCGAATATCGACCGCGGCACAGGTCCACTAGTTTATATGTAATAACCGATCAGATTACGTGACTAGGTATTTAGCGATTTTTTTAATTGGGCAATTAGTCATGCTGTGATGCATTATAACTGACATTGAGAATCAAAATAGTATTTCAAACAATGTGAACCATCGTAATCAAAGGCTACTTCATAAAATCAGCTAATATTATAAATTGAGATAAGTATGCCATTTATCAATGAATGATAAGGAATGCTATACCACCATATGCAGAATTTTCCACTCTTTTCAAATTCGTGAAAATTCAATATGGGGTCCATATGAAAAAAAAAAGTTGACAATCGTCTTGGCGTAACTGACCAATGCAAAACCTCACCATTGGATTTGGCGTTTCTCTTTAAAGGGAAAATCTTTTGGTTGGAAGAAAATGGACGGAAAATGACCGAAATATGAAGGATTTAAGAAAATGGTGATATTTTGTTTTTTACATATAACTTCAGAACCATTCGGAGTTTTCCGTAATTGAAAGCTGGTCTTGACTGACCTGAATTTCCTGCATATACTTGCTAATTTAAGAGCATCTCTATCTCTGATAATAAGGGAGATAGCTGTAGTGGCCAATGTAAAAGTTGTAACCCTGTATATATATCACACCAATAACTCAGAAAATGATAGGCTAACTTTAATCATATTTGTTGAGTACCTTCCTTTTACAAGTGGCTTGGTTAAGTTCGTTAGTCACAAAAATCGTACCACTTTTTCCTGAAAAATTTTGAATGTGAATTACACACGAAAATTTAGATACATACTAGTGTGTGTGTTGTCTTGTTTCATGGCTGCGTTCGTCAGACCATTCGCACATTTTTCGATATATACTAGGTGTATAGGTAATTTGAATATTATGAATTTTACATTATTTTGTGAATTTTTAAAGCTTTTTGTGGATATTGGATTATCTTAGCAGGTGTGTAAATAGATTGAAGAGGTTTGTTGCGCAGGAAAATCAGGGAACATTTAAAGTTTATTTTCAGAAATTATTGCACTTTTTCAAACAATACAGTTTACAAAGTATGTGTGAAACAGATAATACAAACTTCATTAGAAGATAAAATGAGAATTATCTAATGTAAACTTACTTTAAAATCCTAACTCAATAGTAATTTCAAAACAGGTATATTTAAAAAAAAGTTTATGTTGGTAATCTATCCAACATATATATATATATATATATATATATATATATATATATATATATATATATATATATATATATATATATATATATCTGTATGTTTTCTAAATAGAATATTTAAATTATTTCAGTAGTTTTCATCTACTGACAGTACGAAATAAATTTATTTTACAGTTACTTACAGAACAAATTGCTGACACATTAGTATCAAAGCGCTCGGTTCCCAAGGCTGGATAATTTTTTTCAGGTACTCTACAATGTGTTCTACGAACAGCTTCTAGCCAAAGGACAGAAACCATATGTACTTTTAAAAGTTTTGCTTTTTGATATGTTGTAAATGAGCCATCCTAAAAGAAAAGATATATACTTTAATGTTAAAAGTCTTAATAAGACACTTCTTTGTTTACATGCCAACAAATAAACACCACATATTACACGAGATATCAGTTTTATCTTAAACCATAACAAACGTTATGGTATTCTCTAGAAGAGGTGCGTAAACCTTTTACTTTATTGTATTTATTTAGTCTGCGAAAGAACTCCATTCATTACAGTACATAGAGGATGCCCATTTTTCGGAGATCCATTGGGCCAGGGTGACACTTTAATTATACTGCCAGCTTCACAGCAGTGTGATGATAAAGTTTGGAACATAATTAACTCATAAATGTGTTATTTAATTTTTTCAAGAAAAACTCTCAGCAGGTCAATTTTATCTTTTCAATAGCGAACTTATAACGTACATTTATGACGTCACATATTTCTGAACAGTGACTTTTTTGTTGGTGTTTTGCCATAGACCTGCTTACTACTTGAATGATGATGAAAAAAAAATTGGTACCTCACATAACAATTTTTTCGAAAAAATAGCATTATTTACTTTAAAAATGGAAACGGAAGTGTAATGGAAAAAAGTATTGAACCAAGGGAAACAAACAAAATTTAACGAAAATTGTTCTCCATATACCATTTGGCATTGACCGATACAAGTGTAAACACTTTGTACACCGCGCTCAAAAATTTCAGAACTAATTTGCTCCACTTCAGCGTGAATTCTTTGCTGTAGTTCCTCTAAATTATTTGGTCTATTGAAATAAACTTTTGATTTTAAATAAACCCACAGAAAAAATCCAAGGTGGTCAAGTTTGGGGAACGCAGTGGCCATTCAATTGCTCTTCGGCACTCTATACACCAAAGTGAAGAGGCTGCCACGTCTTGCTGAAACCAAATATCTTGATAGGACACATCTGCCTCGTGGTTGTTTGGAAAAATTACTGCCAGAGCTGGCACTAAATCGAATCGTAAGAAATTTAACATGCTGCTGTAGGATTTCGTTGAAAAAAGTAAGACCCTATGAAACGCCGTCCGATTCTTCCCATCCATACATTCACTTTGCCACGACGTTGGCTGTGGGAGTCTTGAGTCCAATGAGGATTTACCGTGACCAATATCAGGCAAAAAGTGACTTCATCAGAAAAGAGAATGTTATTGAGAAAATTGTGATCTTCTTCACAGCGTAACATTAATTGTTCACAAAACTGTAAATGGTGGTCTGAATCATCATCGTTTAACTTGTGTATCAATTGCACTTTGTAAGGATGATACTTCTCTTCTTTGAATAATTTTACCACAAAAAATTGGATCAGGTTTTTATGTAGAGCTAGTTGCCTTGTAGAATGGTGAGGATTTTCTTCAGATTCGAGCAATATATCCAATCTGACTTCTTCACTTACTCGAGGTCGACCTTGTCAAGGAAAATCTTTTACGCATCCCGTTTCTGTGAATTTGGCAACCAATTTACTTACTGTAGTTCTTGTTGGTTAAATAACTTGTATGCTTCCTGATGCCTTCTAAGCCTGTCGCCATATCCAATCATCATTAATATCTCTATTCTTTCCCTTTTGGGTAAACGTGCCATTTTTGTTAAATTCACTTTTACCACTAAGACCATTAATTAATATAAATGGCAAGTAATAACTGAAATTAATTCATGTTATAACATTATTGTCTTTATTCACTGAATTCCAAATCCATACTGTGATAAAACAATGAGTGTTGTTAAAAATTGATTTTGACTCTACTTTCTGTTCCACCTGTCAAATAGTTACATAACATGGTATCAAAAAATCATAAAATCAAGTGTTCATTACTTTAGAAAAGTGAAGGAAAACTTCATTATTCTAAACAAAACTCGACCCAAATAAAAAGTGAGAAATGTTTCTTATTTCTTATAAAATTTAGATTTCCTTATTTTTTAAGTAAATAATGCAATTTTCTCAAAAAAATTGTTATGTCCGGTACCATTTTTTTTTTCATCATCATTTAAGTAGTAAGCAGGTCTATGGAAAAACGGAAAAAAATATGAATGTCATTTAAGAAAAGCTTATGACATCATTTAGAAATTAGGTGACGCCATAAATGTAATTCTTACGTCATAAGTTGGCAATTCAAAAGATAAAATTGATTTGTCCAAGCGTTTTTCTTGAAAAAATTAAATGATGCAAACTTTATCATCACACTGTATATTTATGGCACAGTAGCATCAAGCTAATTGCCTTCTCTCTCCCCCCCCCTCTCTCTTGTACACAGTCCAAACTTACATGCTATGTCATGAGAGTACAGTAAGTCCCTGCTTAATGTCCCAGTTAGGGCACTAAAAACAGCATATCAATTTCCCCGACTTTGATCCTCCACAATTTACTCCCAACATGTGTAACACACTACTAAAGAATACAGCAGGTCTTGGCATCATGGTGGAAAACAAACTTTCCCATTTCAAACACAAAGTGAACAATCAATGCACAATAAAAAAAAGCATTTATTGTGGTTTTGTGGAAAAAGATACCATTAAATGTATGGTACCAAATTGCATAAAAAGCAAACACATTTTTTGAATTATTTATAAAAAGGAAACAAATAATGTTTCCCTGACAGCGACAAAAAATTCCTGACTCTTGGTCAATTTTCCCAATTTTTCCCTGACAACATTTTTTCTTCTACAAATTCCCTGACTTATCCCGGTTTTCCAGACAACTGGGAACCCTGTCTGGTGCCTAACAATCACGATGTTAAGTGAAACGACGTAAAATAAATCATTGGAAATGAATATAATGTACATATTTTTGACTGCAAAATGATTAATTAAAAAAACAGTATTCATTTACGTATGTATTATGTATATGCCTACAGTACACATTATGTTATGTACTCCTTTTTTACACACTTTACACACTATTTTAGACTTTTTAGGGTGAATTCGTCAGTAAGCCGGACGCCGCTAGTGGTCGGACAAATCGACTTTGAAGCAATATAATTTAAAAACCAGCTGTTACCTTAATTTTATTATTATTAACCAATCATCGGACACTATTTTATGGCGATATAAACGGTGCTGCCATCTACCATAGCAGGTTATAAGTTCCCCATTTTTTTTTTTTTTTTTGTTCCCTCAGGGCTCGTCCGCGGCCTTGCCGCCCCGATAGCACCGCAACCCTTGGTTGATTGTGCATACCCCTAGTCTTACTCCACCCATTCCAAAATCACTGTGCCTTGAACTAGTCTGCACAGCGATTGGTAGGGTGAAGTTTTATATTGCTCTGTCTCCGGTCTAGAGTGACCGTAGATCAGTTGTCTTTTCCGGTCCAGAGCTATACACTCGCACAAGATGTGCTGGGCTGATTCCTCCCCCTCGCCGCAGAGTCTGCATGCGAGGTCCCCTTCGAACCGCCCCATTTTATGTAGGTGTTTCTTGACGGCCATGTGTCCCGTCAAGAGACCTGTTGTGTTTCTGAGCTGTCCTCTGCTAAGGTTTAGCAGCTCCACAGCTCTCTTTGAACTGGGTCCGTCAATTATTGACTTCCCATGTCTGAGCCCTGGACAGTCCGCCCAGTACACCTTGTGTTGGTTTCTGACCCAGGACTTAATGGCTCCCCTGGCAGTGCTCTTTGACACGCCCAGAGCCGGTTCTGGTCCCATAAATGGTTCTGCTGACCCCCTCTTTGCGAGACTGTCAGCTTCTTCATTGCCTTTGACCCCCGAGTGACCCGGCACCCAGATGAGGGTCACCTCATTCTGCCCAGCCAGGTCGCTCGTCTCGTCTCGGCACTCACTCACCAGCCAGGAATTTACCCGTGGGCTACTTAGTGCCTTAAGGGCTGCCTGGCTGTCTGTGGCTATGAGGATCCGCTTGTTGGTGTAGCCCCTCCTCTTGTTCTCCCGCACACAGTGCAGGATGGCGTACATCTCGGCCTGAAACACCGTTGCATGGGCTCCGAGGGAAATACTGTGACTTACCCTCGGTCCTTCCGAGTAAACACCTGCCCCGTCCCACGCTCCCCGCCAGATCCGTCCGTGAACCAGACGAGCGCGTCCCGTGGTATGCCCGGTGTCTCCTCCCGCCATGCCCCGCGATCAGGGATTTCCACTGTGAAGTTGTTTTCCCTGCACATTCGCGGGCTCGCGAAGTCTGACCTCATTTCAAGCATGGGTTCCTTCACGATCTCCTGAATTTTGCAGTGGCCCCTGAAGCCTGGGTTGATCTTCAGTCTACCATTGCAGGCTAGTCTGTATAGTCCTAGCCTGGCCTCTCCCATAATAACGAAGTGTAGGGGGGGTAGATCCAGCAACACCTCCATGGCGGCTGTTGGGGTTGAAGACATGGCCCCTGTGATGCCTAGGCAAGCCATCCTTTGGATCTTGCCTAGTTTTTGTTTGGCACTGGATTGTGTCACCTTAGGCCACCAGACCAGTGCCGCATATGTTAACGATGGTCTGACCACCCTTGTGTACAGCCAGTGGGCCATACTAGGTCTTAGTCCCCACGTTTTTCCATATAGCCGCCTAGTGACGGCTAAGGTCATGACTGCCTTACGCAGTATTTTTCCAATGTGACCATTCCAGGTTAGCTTAGAGTCCAATACGACCCCAAGATATTTTACCTCCCTGGCCATTGGAACGCTCCTACCGTATAGAGTGAGAGTTCTGTGGCTTTCACACTTCCTCCTCCTCGTAAACGGCACGACGGTTGCTTTCTCGGGGCTCACCCCGAGCCCTTGATCAACCGTCCACCCTTCCACCACTTTCAGTGCAGTCTGCATACGCTCCCACACTGCCTGTGTGACCTTTCCTCGGACTATGATGACAATGTCGTCCGCATAGCCCTGTACCTCATACCCCCCTCCCGAGAGCCTCCCCAGCAGGCCGTCCACGACTAGACACCAGAGCAAGGGAGACAGAACGCTCCCCTGCGGACACCCCGCCGCGACCCCCGCCAGCAGAGTCCCTCCCGCGAGTGAGGTGAACACCGCCCTGTCCCTGAGCATGGAACCGATCCACCTGCAGCAGGTCTCCTCTATTCCACGCTCCCGGGCAGCTGCCAGAACCGATCCGAACGAGGTGTTGCTAAAGGCCCCCTCTATGTCTAGGAAGGCCCCCAGCGCCACCTCCTTGTTCTCCAGCGTATTCTCCAGTTTCAGCACCAGTTGGTGCAGTGCTGTTTCTGTTGAGAATCCTGCTCTGTATGCATATTGTCCGCAGTGTAGAGGATATGCTTCCAGTACACCGCCCCTAATGTGCCGGTCGAGCAGTTTTTCCACTGTTTTCAGCAAGAAGGACATGAGACTTATTGGCCTCAGGGACTTTGCCTGGTCTGTTGGACGCCCAGGTTTAGGAATAAATACAACCCTGGCCAGTCTCCATGCCCTCGGAATGTACCCCAGAGCCAGGCTGGCCCTCATAATGAGGGTAAGCACCGGCGCCAGTATATCTATCCCCTGTTGGAGCATGATGGGCATTATTCCATCAAATCCCGGCGATTTGTATGGCTTAAAGCTGTTAATGGCCCATCTGATTTTGCTCCAGGTAACCACCTCTTTAGCGACTGTCCAGTCCACTCTAGATGCCCGCCTATAAGGCGCCTCTATTTCTGAGTGTTCCCAGTCCGGAGGTGATTGGTTTATTATGTTACAGCCGGGGAAGTGCGTCTGGAGTAAAATTTCCATAGTTTCCTCCCCCGAGCTTGTAAAGCCTCCCGTGGGTGTTCTAAGGGAGCCTATGTTAGTCTGAGGGCCCTTAGACAGGATCTTGTGTAGTCGAGCACTCTCGGACGTGTTTTCCACTTCTTCGCAGTGCCTCCTCCACGACTCCTTCTTGGCGTCCCTCAGTCTTTTGTTATAGGTCGATAGGGCCTGTCTATATTCATCCCATGCTCCCGACCTTTTGGCCGCGTTAAACAGCTTACGAACCTGCGTCCTCCTTTGCCTGAGGTCCTCGTTCCACCATGGGACGTTCCTGGTGGACACCCTCATTTTCAGGGGGCAGTTGGCGTTATAGGCCGAGGTAATTGCGTCTCGCAATTGGACTGCTGCAATCTCGAGGTCTATTGAATCCCTTATGGCCCTCTCAACCCCCCGCAGTTCCACAGCTAGGTCTGCCCTGTAGGCTTCCCAGTCCGCCTTGCGGGGGTCCCGGTACCATACCGTTTCTCTTTCGACTTTGGCGATTTCAAACCGGATGTATCTGTGGTCTGAGCTACTCACTTCCCCAGACACAGCCCAGCTTTTAACAAAGTCACCCAGAAACTGGGTGGAAACTGTTAGGTCTAAAACTTCCTCACGCCGTGTTGTGACGAATGTCGGTTTATTGCCTCTATTCAATATGTCTAAATTAAATTTCATAAAGAATTGTAAAAGTGCCTCACCCCTAGAGTTTGTGTCCGAGCTACCCCACAACTCATGGTGCGCATTCGCATCCATGCCGATGATGGTCTGCCATCCACCTGCTCTGCTACCCACCATCAGCTGCTCCAATTCGTTGGGTGGAGGAGGGTCCGTGCTGTCCCCTGGCAGATAGGCTGACGCGACAGTAATGTCCCTCAGCCCATCCGCTCCTCCACATCGGATTTTGATCGTTGCCAGGTCCCTGGAACAGAAATTCATTAGAGGGAGAAACTCTATCCCTTCCCTGACAAAAATGCAGGCCCTCGGATTCTCGCTGGACCTGCTGTAGATGAGCTTTCCATTAGCTCCGCCGAGTCCCTTGATCTCTCCTTTGTAGGAGTACGGTTCCTGGATGAGGGCCACATCCGTGTTCCTCAGAGCCATTAGTAGTCCGGCCGTGGCTGCCCTACTGTGTTGGAGGTTGACCTGAAGGAACCTAAGTCCCATTAACCCTTAATTGCTTCCCCAGTGGGCGGAAGCTAACCCTTCCCATGCCCCAGAATGCCTTGAAGGAGGTTCCTTCAAGGGCTCTGTAAGATGTCGGGTCGATCGAGAAGGCGAGCGTCTGTCCTTTCTCCTCTGCCTTCCTGCTTAGAACCGACCAGTGTTGCGTCCCCAGTTCAGGGTTCTGGATCTTAAGTCTGCTGATCACCGTCTCCTGCGGGACGGTGTCAGGGATCCGTACGAAGACCTTGCGTCTCTTTGGGAGTTCCTTGGGCTCGACGGCTGTCAAGTCCGCCCCCTCCCAAATCTGACCGAGGCCCCCGATCGTTTTCCGCAGCCAGTCCCGCGACTGCGGGCCGGCACAGGTTATCCAGAGGATGCCCCCCGTCAGGCGCGTCCGGTGGAACTGAGGCGGGCTCTCCCCTTCCTGAAGAGAGTCCACTGCAGCTACCACCGCAGCCTGGATCAGGTCCGCCTTCCCCTGGTCTAGCGTGACCTCAGGATGGCGTCTGTCAATCACCGCCATCCCGAGGCCCTCCGCAGCCTCCCTGTAAGAGCCAGTCTGCGCCGGTGTTCCGGCCTTAGTTCCTTTGGGAGGTCTGTCTGTAGTAGGCGTGCTAGAGCCAGAGCGCGGCGTCTTCCGACTCGCACTCTCCTCTTGCGCCTTTACAGGCACCCTGGCCCTTTTGGAACGTCTGTCTGTAGTGGGCGTGCTAGAGTTCGAGCGCGTCCTCTTCTGACCCGCACTCCCCTCTTGCGCCTTTACAGGTTTCTCGACCGTCCAGGTCCCGGCCGCCATTTTTTGCGCCCTCCGGAGCTTCTTTCTTTGCGCCCCGGAAAGACGCTTGGACTGCCGGGGCAGTCCCTCTACTCTAACAGTAGAGTCCTCACTGGTGGAGGGGCCCCCGGAGTCCGCGGAGCTCGCCGCCCTCCGGTGGGACCCAGCCTCCAGCTTGGGTGTCGGGGACAGGTCTCTGGCCGAAGCTACCCCCTGATCCCCCGTATCTACGCCGGTCGTGGGACCTCCAGAGTCCGCTGCCGCACCCTGGCTCGTCTCCGTTTCCGGGATAGACTCAAGGCTCAAGTCTGTAGCCGGAGCCACTCCTCGAGCCTCATTGGTTTTGGTTTTATATGTATTTATAATCTTCATGTTGTTCCCACGAGAATGGGGGAAATACTGTCCACACCATCAGAACCCCCTGTGTGGTGCAAGGCGGGTTACTCTGGAGGGTTGCCTGGTACTCCAGAGGTTCCGTTCACGACACCATTGCCCTGGTGCCATCCATCCATAGGCACGGGTCACGTGACACCGTAGATTGGGGGAGTTTAGTTCGACCTCCTTGTCTAGATCCGTCATGTTTAGTTATTAGCAGGGTCACCTCGTGCAGGATGCGGATTTTTACCGCGCATGACGGTCTTGGGGAAAGCTTCATCGGGAGTTTATGTTGTTATTTCCACTTCCTCAGCTTGCCCCCTGGAGTCCTTTGGCCCGCGACTCCTTAACCCCTAAGTTCCCCATACCCACGTAAACATTTGTTTGATAAGTGTACAGGATTTTTAACAGTAGACATATCAACCGCTGCCAATTTGAGGCTAAGTAAAAAGCTCCCCATATTTATATACTGATTTCTGTATGTGATATACTTATTAGATACATTATTCGTTAAGTAAAAACAATTAGAGGCAGCATGTTGTCTATTTTTTTGAGGTTAAAACTCAGTGGTGGGCACACTAGATAATGAGTTGCAAGGAAAAGCTAGTAGTCAGACAAGTGTCCAACTACTAGTAATTAACTGTTGTTATGTTATCGTCTTTTTTCTGATCAATAGAAGGTAATATAAGACGTCCTTATTTTTCTCACATAAACAATCTAGTGTATTTTTGAGCAGTTAGTGGTCGGACATCGAGAATTTTCTTCTAAACGAATCATAGCCCACAAAGTTTTGTCCGACCACTGAACTCTGTAACATATTGGAACACTCCAATAACCGGACACCAATTGTATTAGCTCTTGCATTCTGAGTACAGTTATACAATCTTTTTGTACTTATGGAGTTTTATTTTATTTTGGAATATGTCTGCCGCCAAGAAAAGTAAGTTTCATCAATATGATGACGAAAATTTAAAAAGAGCAGTATCTGAAGTCAGAAATGGGGGGAAATTAAGAGAAGTTTGCCGAAGATTCGGGGTCCCGAAATCAACTGTCCTGGACCGAATTAAGGAAAGGGTGACAGAAACGTGCATGAAAATGGGACCAGATCCCATTCTAACGTTTAAACATGAAAAACTACTAGTGGATTGGGTAACTAACCTCGCAAGATGTGGATTTCCACTAAAAAAGCAAGAACTGCTGCAATCAGTCCAAAAAATTGTAACAGACAATAAACTGAAAACTCCGTTTAGAAATAATCGTCCGGGGCAAACATGGTACGCTAGCTTCTTAAAAAGGCCCAAGGAGTTAGTTTTAAAAAATGGAGAGTCACTTTCAAAATATAGAGCACAACTGACTGAAGAATACATACGTTCATGGTTCCAAGACCTGAAAAGCTTTTTGGTTGAATCGAATGCCCTAGATATTTTAGACGACCCAAGTAGAATCCTAAATGGAGACGAAACTGGATTCAGCTTATGTCCAAAATCTGGAAAAGTGCTGGGTCTAAAAGGACGTAACCAATATATTGTCACAAAGGGAAATGAAAAGGAAAACCTTACTGTTTTAATCACGTTTACAGCAGACAGATAATTTTGCCCCCCTGTCGTGGTATTTCCTTATGTAAAGCCATCAAAATATATTGTTCAGAGTGTACCATCTCACTGGATTATCGGCAAATCTGAGTCAGGATGGATGAGGTCAGATATATTTTACGAGTTTGTGGCTAACAGTCTAAATAAATGGCTGGAAGAACAAAATATACCAAAACAAGTTCTTTTTATAGTAGACGGT
This sequence comes from Tillus elongatus, assembly GCA_964006375.1. Taxonomy (NCBI): domain Eukaryota; kingdom Metazoa; phylum Arthropoda; class Insecta; order Coleoptera; family Cleridae; genus Tillus; species Tillus elongatus. The sequence goes on from OZ023263.1 coordinate 161,450,541, forward strand.
CACCGATCCCACATGTGTTTGGAACTTAGTAAATTTTGTAATGACAATGGCATTATTCTCTATGCGTTACCTCCCAACGCCACACATCTTTTACAACCTGCGGATGTTGCGGTCTTTAAGTCTTTGAAACAGTACTGGCTTCAGGAAGTAGGAGGTTGGCAAGCTGAAAATATCAATAGTGTAGTCACAAAATTGCAATTTTGTCCAATCCTGGAAAAGGTCTTCCAGAACCCTAAATTATCTAGTAGTTATAGAAATGGATTTAAAGCTTGCGGACTATACCCATTCGATCCAGATAAGGTTGACTACAGTAAGTGCATCCAAAATGTGTTAGAAAATATAAGCAAGGAAAATAACGAAGAGATTACCGAAGAATACATTGCCAGCACCGAAAAGGTTATCTCGAAACTTAGACAAAGATTTTCAGAGAAAGGGATAAATACTGATTCTATACTAACGTTAGTCAAATCTTTGTTGCCACAACAAAACAATTCAGTTTTTTCACAGGAAGATATTTATGGGATGGATATAGTTTCTCATGATGAGTCCAGTGAGAATACAATAGCTATAGAAATACCTGAGAAAATACCTAAAATAGTAGTCCTGCAGGATGTAGCATTCAATCCAAATTGTGTAAACCACATGATAATTCAATAATCACCCAACTTAATTATAGGTGAGTTAAAAATAGCATGTACAAATAAAATAGAGACTGACAAAGAAACTAAAACGAAAGAATTAAACAAAACGGAAGCGACTGAGAAAGACACTTTGGACATCCTACAGCATCTATTGTCCAATCTGTGTGAGACAAAAGAAAATGCAGGAAGTTAAACTCCACTAACATGCCTCAGATAGAAGACTCGTTAGATATAGGAAAAATAGTCAAAGCAATTGAAAAAGATAACGAATTTCAGACAATTGAAAAAGGATCCAATGAAGCTGAGGAAATTACGTGTGCTGACTGGAATAATTCTGTAGCTGAAAATAATGGAGCAATGATCGACGTAGTTAAGCCAATCTATACAAAATCTCCAGAAAAATCTGAGTTTGAAGGTGTTCAAGTTATGATTGGAAACTCATTCACCAAACATTTGTCATTCCCAAGACCAATAGAGAAATCAGCAAATAAGCAGAAACAACAGACGTTTCCCAGTGCGATTTCCTCAGAGGCGTGGAGAAGACACTATGATGAAAAAGACAACAAAAAAGAAAACAAAAACACCAAAAAAGGAAACAAGACAATCACGAATACATCATTAACAGTTACAAATAAAAACATTTCGGATAATATAAAGAATAAACAACAGTGTGCAATATGTGATGAAGACCTTGATAGCAACACTGAAATCGAAAGTGAAAAAAATGTTGGCTGTGATGTTTGCCCCTGGTGGTTCCATTTAGGATGTACTAAATTCAATGGACTTACTTTCTCCGAAGTTACCAATATCAATTATAGCTGTGATTTTTGTGAAGATTAACAATTTAAGTTTTTTTTTATAGCGTTTTTTTTTAGTTTCATTGTTTTATTATTATTATATCTGATTAATGTTACTTTTGAAAATCGTTTATTTTTTAATTACCTACCTATTATTAATCTAGTAATAAAGCATAATGGTAAACTGTTAATTTTTTGGTTACGGGTCTGTTTATAATAGCCCTGTCCGACCACTAGTAAACACTTGGTCGAAAATTAGCGTCTAGCGTCCGATCACTAACAAAGTACCTCTTGTCAAAAACAAATATTTTGTTTACAAATATTTATAAAGCGATTGGTTTACTCCAATTTTTATTTGATAGAGAACACCATCAGCTTCCAATTAGGCATCCCAATTCCTACGACATTTAGCAAAATTTTATTGTTACAGAATCCAAAAGTCGAATTTTCAGAAAACTGTCAGACTACTAGTGAATTCACCCTATATGATGCAACCAAATCACTAATATCCAGCTTACCTCTCTCTTGATAATTTGTGACACTATCTTAAAACTTCTAATAAATCTAACATACCTTAAAAACTACATGTGTGACATCTGAAGTAAATTGCCCTCTAATTGTTGCACCCATTGATAACATCAAGGCCTTCGCACCTGCTGAACGGTCTGCATCTTTACTTCTGATTTCTACATAGGCAACTACATCTTTTAAAAGTTCATTATAGGGAAGTAAACATGGTGATGACGATCTGCCAGCCTCTAACTCAGATTGACTAGATTCAGCTCTCTCTGACCCCGAATACTGATTATCTTCTCCTTGCAGTTGTTTTTCAAGGGCACGTCTTCTCATCAGAGCAGTCGGACTCTCACATATTGGTTTCTTTTTAAGTTTTTTTAATGGACTGGCTTCTGAATTATCATGTAACTTTAAGACTTCATTTCTTTTGTATTCAGCTATGGTTTCCTTTTCTTGAGAAAGTAACTGTAACACAAAGTTTCGTTTTATAGGGTCACTCATTAACGCTTCAAAAAAAGCGGTGTCATTTGGATTTGTTTCTGTACTTGTTGTTTGGAGACTTCTTCGTTTGTTGCACTTTGGTGGTCCCATCTTTTATCAGTTTATGCTTAAATTAAAATGAAAACTTTTACTTGTTTGTGGTACTATAAAAATATACCGATTCTTCACAGGAAATAATGTATATCGCAGTAGAATCTATTCTCCCTTAAAATATTAACTATATTAATTGTAAATATAACGACATATTAAACAACAAACTCAAACTAATACTAATAATGTAATATGTAATTCTTGATAATAAATAATAATTCAGAATCACAATTCATATTTTAGATTTGAGGTTTTGTTTAAGTAGTAGATGCAATGACATATATGTTTATGAGTAGATGTCAATTTAAAATTAAATTTCCCTCCAGTCATAGAGAACCGAAAACTGAAGGCCAGATATATATATTTATTATGTTACATGTCATAGAGAGCTGAAATTATCAATTGTTACCAGGTCACTACAAACTAATCTTCCTCCCTGCCGGGCACGTTTCGTTATCAAAAATCAAACACATAATGTTAAAAAAATTAGAAAGTAACAAAAATTTAAAAAATCTACAATGAAAACAGCTTGACTAGTAGTTGAATAATGCAACAGTGAGTTACACACATAACACATAACAGCAGTTTCATGCATATATTCTAACAGATATGTGAGTGTTGGTTTGCACGAAGAAAAGTGTTTAATATATTTGAAAACGCCTAAATCTGAAAAAAAATTAATTGTTTTGGACTGTCATAATAATGAGAAATCATGTGATGGTAGAAACATCAGCTTCTACTGTAAAAATACGACCAAACCCATATTTAATTATTTCTTCCAATTCGCATTGTAACAAGTTCGTTGCACCTAGAATTTCTTAATAAACCGCATTATTTACGAAAGTTTGTATTAGGGAAACCACTAAACGGCGTATCCACGTATAGCAAATAAATGTGTTAATGGATTACACTCAAACTTCACTGGACAATCCTGCATGAGGCTCTGATTGCCGACGCGTCCATGCTTCCTATATATATATATATATATATATATATATATATATATATATATATATATATATATATATATATATATATATATATATGCTGCGTTTTTGTAATACTGAGAACAGCGAGCTGCACTGTAATAAAATTGTTCATCCGTGAATCACCAGCACCCGATTGCATGTCTCTGTCGCACCAAGCCGATTATGTCTTTCTCCCCCCCCCCTCCCCCCTCTCTCGCACACAGACAAAACTTAAACACAATATTTGATGTATTGCAAGCATTGGTCGTCAGGTCACCTGTATAATTTTTTATCTAAAAGGCGTAATATATTTGTGGCGGTGGTTCCGACCGCAGTGTTTCCGTCAACACTACTCTATGTTTCTACATAAATACTCTTGACAGCTAAACGTTGCGTTACGTTATGCGACAGCCAGCTGTCAAGAACTACCGCATATAAGATACACCAGGCGATCTCTCTCGCTCTCCTCGCTACCAACCGCTACAGTGAACTGCTATGTACTCGTATGCTTTTGTAATTGTTATTATATCATAAAGTGTATTATAGTTAAATGTATCATATAGTTTATTCAGTTAGTGAAGTATTAAAGTTATATTAAATGTTTACGTATGGATTTAATATCAACAAGTGCAATTAACTTCCATATTGGTGACCCCGTGCCGCAAGCCGAAGATGCCGAATCTGATGTTCCAGCCGACGTCGCCTAACTTCCACGCACGTGCTCATGCCTACAGAAAACAAATATCTAAACAGGTCAGTCCTTTCTAATTTAAAAATTATCTGATTTTTTTCACAATGGCCGAAGATTCTTCAAGCAGCAATATCATGGCAAGGGTTGCAATAAAATTACCTCCTATATGGAGACGTAACGTGAAAATCTGGCAAATGCAGGTTGACGCCCAATTCGATATATCGCGGATCAGTTCTGAAAAGACAAAATTCAGTCATGTACTCGCTATATTTGATCCTGATGTCGCAGAGTCAATTTTAGATTTTTTAAACCCAACCATTATCATCAACCCCCTATTGAGATCTAATGAAACGTCTTTTATTAGAATTTGAAGAGTCCGAAAGTCGCAAAATAAATAAACCTTTAACAGAATTAGAATTAGGCGACAGAAAACCATCGCAACTTTTACGCGAAGTGAAGTTTTTAGCCGGTAGTCAGATTAAAGAGGATTTCCTTAAAATTTTATTTCTACAACGTTTACCAGTCAACGTTCTTTCAATTTTGGCTTCGAGCAACGATTCTCTAGAAAATTTGTCGGTTATAACAGACAAAATCGTGGAATATTCCGGAGATAAATACAACGTGGCTGAAATTCAGTCACGCGAGCCCGACAAGCTAGCCAAGTTAGAAGCGCAATTAGAGAAGCTAACAGCATCAGTCAACGAATTGCGAACGCGTTCCCGATCTACCTCCCGAGAAAGACCCAAGCTTTCTCGAAATTCCATAAACACAAATTCCTCAACCTCCACGTGTTGGTATCATGAACGATTTGGCAACAAGGCCAAACGTTGCATCCAACCTTGCAATTTTAAAGCAAAACATGTGTCGGAAAACTAATAAGGCACTCCCTCCACGCGGCAGGAGACGAGAGCCACCTAACACGCCGCCTTTTTATTTTTGATAGACGCTCCAATATGAAATTTATAATAGACTCTGGAGCGGATATTTCAGTTATTCCACCCACTCACGACCAACGGAAATTTCAATCGAAACGTACCTTGTATGCTGCAAACGGGACCCCTATTCATACCTATGGCGAACAACTATTAGATTTGGATCTAGGTTTACGCCGTAGGTTCTGCTGGCCCTTTACACTTGCCGATATCAAGCAACCAATTATAGGCGCTGATTTTCTAGCAGAGTTTGCTTTACTTGTGAATATGAAACATAGACGTTTAATCGATACAAAGACAAACCTCTCTAAGACCGGTGCTAACCCACCACCAGGAATTAATTCTAAAATTCATCCTGTAGACCCGACACACCAGTACTTCAAATTGCTACAACAATTTCCTGGCCTTTTTAAGGAAACTTCTTCTAGCAACCTTCCAGAGGTTGAGTTCTTCCATACTATAAGTACGGAAGGACCACCTGTCACTGCAAAAGCTAGAAGATTGCCCCCGGAAAAGCTAGCTCAAGCAAAGCTAGAATTCCAGCACATGATAAACTTGGGAATTTGTAGACCCTCCAAAAGTCTATGGTCAAGCCCCCTCCACATGGTGCAAAAAAAGGATGGCTCATGGAGACCATCTGGGGATTACCGAGCACTAAACGCTAAAACAATCCCAGACAAATATCCCATTCCAAATTTGCAGGATTTTAATGCCCAGTTAGAAGGCAAACGTATTTTTTCAAAATTAGATATCATTCGCGCTTTCCATCACATCCCAGTAGCACCTCAAGATATTCCCAAAACAGCAGTCATAACTCCATTTGGGTTATTCGAATTTGTTAAAGCCCCATTTGGCCTTCGTAATTCAGCACAAACATTTCAAAGATATTTACATTCAATTTTAAGACATCTTGACTTTGCCTACTCCTATCTAGACGATATTCTCGTTGCATCAGCCTCTGCAAAAGAACATCAAGAGCATCTAGCAAAACTTTTTCAGACACTTCAAGACAACGGCATCCGTATCAATTCATCTAAATGTGAATTCGGAGTGGCCGAAATTTCATTTTTAGGTTTTCGTGTAAATAAATCTTGATTATTTCCACTTCCTGAACGCATGAAAGCTATTACCGACCTACCTCTTCCCGATACCATTGAAAAACTCAGAAGATTTCTAGGTCTTATAAATATCTACCGTCGTTCTCTTCCACGTGCTGCGGAAATTCAGCAACCACTATTCGACCTCTGCCAGAATCCCAAAAAAACGCGACAAACGTAAAATCGAGTGGACTCCTCAGACTCGAGAAGCATTCGAACGTTTGAAAGAGACACTAAAAAACGCTACACTAATAGCTCATCCGTCTTCTTCGCTACCACTGATTCTCCATGTCGATGCTTCTGATTATGCCGTAGGTGCTTCCCTCCAACAACTACGTGATCAAACACTAGAACCCCTAGGTTTCTACTCTAAAAAGCTTACTTCAGCCCAAAAATCTTACAGCACCTACGATCGCGAACTTCTAGCCGCTTATCAGGCAGTTAAATACTTTAGATATACCCTAGAAGGTCGCCATTTCACCATTTATACGGACCACAAACCTTTGACATACGCTTTTGAACAACGCGTCGATAAAGCATCTCCAAGGCAACTACGACATTTAGACTTCCTAGGTCAATTTACCACAGACATTCGCTACATACCAGGTCCTACAAACATTCCCGCAGACTATTGTTCTCGCATTGAAACAATTTCACTTTTTTCCACTGTGTCACTCCAAGAAATTCCGCAAGCTCAGTCATCTTGTGAGGAACTCAAACACCTTATGCAGTCTAAATCTTCCTCATACAAATTTCAAAACATGCCTCTTGACAACGGATTGAATCTTATTTGCGATTCTTCTTCAAAGAAACTTTGCCCATTCATTCCGCTCAAATTTCGCCGAAAGATTTTCGATTCTATCCACGATTTATCTCACCCAGGCATATCAGCTTCAGTCGATCTGGTCCTGGATAGATTTTGTTGGCCCAAATTGAAACGCGATGTATCTCTTTGGTCTAAAACTTGCATTCCCTGCCAGAAAGCCAAGATATAGAGACACACTTCCAGTGCCATTGGACAATACACCCCAGCCATGAGAAGATTCTCGCATATAAATGTTGACATTGTGGGACCATTGCCACCATCACAAGGTCAACGCTATCTGTTAACAATAATAGACAGATTTTCTCGATGGCCCGAAGCAATTCAATTGTCAGATATTACAGCAGAAACAGTAGCGAACACTATTTTATCATGCTGGATCTCTCGTTTCGGTGTTCCGCAATACATCACCACAGACAGAGGTAAACAATTCGATTGCCACCTTTTCACACACCTCACTAAAACACTAGGTGCAGACCACATCAAGACCACAGCTTACCACCCAGCAGCAAATGGTGTAATCGAGAGATGGCATAGAGTTCTGAAACAGGCCTTGAAAGCTCATATGGACGAAAACTGGGTCGCTAAATTGCCAATTGTGTTACTAGGACTCAGATCGTACATAATTCCAGAATATCGCTCAACACCCGCTGAAATAGTCTACGGAGAATCAATCAAACTTCCCACCGACTTTTTCAACAGCACACAAGCTCATGATGTTCCACCACTTATATCTCAGCTGAAAGAAGACATAAGGAAACTTCGACCAGTACCTTTTAAACATCATACTGCAAAAAAGGTATTTGTCCATCCTAAGCTTATGGAAGCTCCTTTTGTTTTTGTTCGCATTGATATTCCGCGAAAAACCCTAGAACCAGTTTATGACGGCCCCTTTGAAGTATTATCCCGAACTGACAAAGTCAATTTCTGTTGACCGTCTTAAACCCGCATTCATTCTTTGTGATAACGAACAGACAACTTTCCAGCCTCAGAGACATCCTAGTGAAACTGAAAGTGACAGTGAAAGTCCAACACCTAGTGAAACTGAAAGTGACAGTGAAAGTCCACCACCTAGTGAAACTGAAAGTGACAGTGAAGTTCCCGTTCCCGTTCAAACTACACGCCATGGACGTAGAGTTCGATTTCCACGAAGATACTTGAACTAATAGCGTTGCCACTGAGAGGGGAGTATGTGGCGGTGGTTCCGACCGCAGTGTTTCCGTCAACACTACTCTATGTTTCTGTATAAATACTCTTGACAGCTAAACGTTGCGTTACGTTATGCGACAGCCAGCTGTCAAGAACTACCGTATATAAGATACACCAGGCGATCTATCTCGCTCTCCTCGCTACCAACCGCTGCAGTGAACTGCTATGTACTCGTGTGCTTTTGTAATTGTTATTATATCATAAAGTGTATTATAGTTAAATGTATCATATAGTTTATTTAGTTAGTGAAGTATTAAAGTTATATTAAATGTTTACGTGTGGATTTAATATCAACAAGTGCAATTAACATCCATATTCATAATATTAATTCGTTGCTATGTTTTAGTGTATATCTAGATTAATTGTAGTTAAAATTATTTATTTTGAAAATTATCTTATTCGTACGTCAATGGAAAATGTTCACTAGTAGAGGAGCCACAAGTATATATAAGCTACTTAAATTTGATTTAGTTTCATAAGATGCAGATTTATTTAGATTTTCACAACTTGTAACAGGCATAGCGTAAGTATACAAATATATGATAGAACAGGAGTTAAACTGTGAACTAGAAAATGTTACAAGTTATACATAAACACTTATATTTACTACTAATAGTTACAGAGTTAAGAAGCCAAATGTTATGGAAATATAATCATTGTTAGTTCATATTCATACCTATCAGAAAACTTTTCAATTGATTTACTTAAATAAGAACATTATATTGTAATTTGGTGAACAAATTTTGATAGATCGACGCCAGGGAGTAGTTTCACTACCCGGGAAATTTCGTCGAACTCCTTCCTTTCTGTAAGAGGGGTAGGATGCACAATAAGCCAAAGGCTACGGTGCTATCGGGGCGGCAAAGACGCGGACGAGGCCTAGGGGAGAAAAAAAGAGGCGTAGGATATTTAGCGTGCCCAAAAATTGCATGGTACACGGGACTGACTCCTTTACGTCCCCTTTGAAGGACAGGATGTGCACACATACTCAACTTTCTCAAATACGATGCCACAACCTTCGTTGATGGTAATTTCTCAGTATATATGTACTGGAAAAGTGAAAATCCACTACTGAGAGTCGAATACATAGGACCCTTTGGTTCAGAGGCATAAATTTTTACCCCTAGACCACCGAGGCTGTATAAACTTTGTTTTATTAACTTATTGTTACGCTTTTTCAATATACATGAGTTGAAATCCATAACAATTACATAGGATTGATGCATATTTGGTTCCAGCATTTATAATGTCTTGCAATGACAATACATAAATGATTGTCTACATACAAAATAGAAAATGGCTGCATCTACTGTATATTAGACATCAAAATTATGTATCGTAGCTATTTTTTAGGCCCTTACAGTTTGATGAGCAGATACAGCTGCTTATAGATAAAGAAAATCTCGGGACGCAGCAAGTACGTTATGGTAGTGAATTTTCATAGAAATGATCTGGCACAAAATATTTTATTATAACTTTTTTTTCTTGTAACATAGAAATCTAAATTTTGGTGCATAGATTTTTTATTTTTTAAGATAAACTTTTTTTCAAATGAAAACTCAACATTTTTTCAGAAAACCTCGTCTGATTTTTCTGATTAACGAACTTATCAAAGCCATTTACAAAAGGAAGGTACATGCCAAATTTTATCAAAATCGGCCCATTATTCTTTGAGATAAAATTTTTTTTCGAATGAAAACTCAAAATTTTCCCGGAAAACCTCGTCCGATTTTCCTGACTAACAAACTTGTCAAATCCATTTACAAAAGGCAGGTACATGCCAAATTTTATTAAAATCGGCTTATTACTTTTTGAGATAAGAATTTTTTTCGAATGAAAACTCAAAATTTTCCCGGAAAACCTCGTCCGATTTTCCTGACTAACGAACTTATCCAAGCCATTTACAAAAGAAAGGTACATGCCAAATTTTATCAAAATCGGCTTATTATTTTTTGAGTTATCGGTGTGATATATATATATATATATATATATATATATATATATATATATATATATATATATATATATATATATATATATATATATATAAACATATAAAAATTGAAACTGACCCCGGATATTGGTTCTAGGGGTCCTAGTTCGCGCTCATTTGCAAAAATGTTTTCAAAATTCAAAAGTCGGGATCTCCCCATTAGTGAATTTTTTCTACGAAAATTCACTAAAATCAGTTTTATGGTACATATAAAAAAAAATTGACTAAAGTGGTTTGTCAAAATAAGAAAAAAAGCCTGGACGCAGCAAGTGCGTTATGATAATGAATTTTCATAAAAATGTTTTAAATAGCAAATATGTGTGTGTTTATTTTTTAAGAAAACACATCAAATTTGGTTACCAGTATAACATATATAGTAAAATTAATGTACCATATTTCATCAAAATAACTTTATTGTTTGAAAATGTAAAAAAAAAATACGAAAATAAACTTAAAATGTTCCAGAAAAAACTAGTTTCTTGGCCACGAACCTTATAGGTTAATAGCAAATTGAGCTATTCAAATTTGTGCATTCAATAAAAATTCGCTACCATAACACATTTGCTGAGTTCCGAATGTATTTTCTTACAAACATGCATTATAATTTCGTGGTCTAAATCCATACATTTAAGGCTGGCTCAGAACTGACACTGATAGGGGATTCCGTCTGTCTAATTATAAGAAAACATTGTTTAATCTATTTCAACTGAGCAGACTTTTCTGGTTAACGAACTTATCCAAGCCATTTGCAAAAGGAAGGTACTCACCAAATTTGATCAAAATCGGCCCATTATTTTTTGAGTTATCGGTGTGACACACACACACACAAATATATATATATATATATATATATATATATATATATATATATATATATATATATATATATATATATATATATATATATATATATATATATATATATATATATATATATATATATATATATATATATATATATATAAACATATAAAAATTCAAACCGACCCCGGATATGTGTTCTCGAGTGCCTAATTAGTGCTAATTTGAAGGAATTTGTTCAAAATTCAAAAGTCGAGATCTCCTCATTAGTGAATTTTTTTTAAAGAAAATTCACTAAAAACACTAGAATTGTTGAGAAGTTTCACAGTTATATAAATCCTGAAAAAAAATGGTTCATTATTTTTGTTGCGAAATTCGCTTTCGCATTTTGAAATTCGTTTTTTATGAACCGGGCTTCATGTGTCAGATTAGCCAATTAATTTTCGATGAATATATCAAACCACACTATTTTAACAGCTAGTTCACAAACACAATACACCCTAATTTGAGAATTTTTTTAGATGCAAATTGTTAGCTGGTTCAAATTTCAGAGTTCACTGAGATGTATAGGTAGTGTATTTTGAAACAAACAGACTAGATGTACATAATATAGCTTTAATTTGAAATTTTGCACACACATAAAGACTACTTAGTCGAGCTAACACCGAAAGGAATAAATATTAGGGTAAAAAGTCGGTAAGCAATGCGTAATCCATTTGTAAAACACATTCAGAATTGGAAAAGGGGTTGCTTGGTGAGTTAAACCTTTCACGTAGAGATATATGTAAATAAGTAGATAATATATGTTATACTAGCAAGGCCGCCTTTGAGTTCCCAGTAGTGATTTAAGTGATTTGGAAAATATAAGAAAAGCTGGCAACAAAAAGGTTAATATGTGTAAAGTGGGAATAATAATACTGATCTTAACTGCGCTCATCTGCGAGTGCGCATAATTAATTATTTCTAATAATATATTTTTATATAGTGAATGTTTGAACTGATAACACGGTATTAATCTTCTCGTGATGCTAACTTTGTTAGCGAAACGATCGTCATGTTTTAAAGAGGTTTTGTAGTGAATTGGGTTCTCAAAAGTGTACTTTTCATATGCTGTTATACTGTCTTTATTTTTTGTTATTGTTTATTTTCATCTTATATATACATCGTCTCCATTTACTCAATACTTCGTTTGTAGCCAATCTAACAATTATCTCTATAGGCTGATTTTCCACAGATTCACATTTTTTTCTCAAATTAATATGGTACATTAGTGTGACGTCATAGTAGATCAAATACGTTAGAACGAGCCCGAACTGTTTCTACGCATATGCGTTTTCTTGTGTAGTTTGGGAGTAGTTATTCTTCAATGCAAATTGAATTTAAATGTTAGCAAAGATGTGTTGTAAGCCTGTTTATAGACATTTGTACTCATTCTCACGAGCGGAATAGCTTTACTTTTGTTCATAATTTAAAGAAAATCAGAAAGAATAATTTAGTCCATATAAAATTATGGTTGTCTGACGTCACAATTAATGGTGCGATTTTTCGATAATTTTCAATGTCTCCCGAAAGCTTTGCCTAACTCGGAGCATGTACACTAAACTTGTTCAATTTTATGTTATATTTAGACTTATATGGTTTATCTAACTCGGATATTCATCTGTAATTTCAGCAGAGTTTTCATTGTTTGTAAATTCTATGTACAACTTTTGTTTAATTTTTTTTGTAGGTTTCTCTATGGATATAAATTATAGAGTATTGCACTCTATATTTTCTTTATTAAATTTAGGTGAGACGTACCTGGTAGGTCTTATACTTATATCTTATTTCACTCGTTACTCATTACTCATTCTCTTTGAGGTTATGGTTATGTTATGATTGTAATTTGAATTTGTATGTGTATTTTTTGTAACCGGGATCTATACACAATATAACAACCTTTATTTTCTGTTTTATTTATTGTGTGTGGATGTATAATCTATGTGAATAAGAATTAAGTACTAATAATACATTTTGATAAATACAGTCAAGTGTATAACATAACAGTTGACAAAGTTATTGGGTAGCAAGTATTAAATTGCTAGCTTAATAATGAATTTTGAAATACAACAAACAGAACAGACAATCCTCAAAAAAACGAAAGAAGTAGACTATTTGAAGCAAAAAGTTACCGGCTATGATTGGAATCAAGGATTAGACTATAGCAAATTATTAGGAACATATCTTACAACTGGATTTCAAGCCACTAATTTTGGTCTTGCTGTAAATGAAATAAATAGAATGCTAGAATGTAGAAAGTTACCAATACCAGTTGATAAATTTATTGATGAAGATGATCCTTATATTAAGGTGCAAACAAACTGTACGATATTTTTAGGATACACTTCTAATTTAGTTTCTAGTGGCCTAAGAGATACCATTCGGTTCTTAGTACAGCATAAAATGGTATGTTTTCTATAAATTTCGACAACCATTTCAATGTAACCATGCTTTGTTTTGTTTATAGTAATGTGTTCTTAAAGGTAGACTGCATAGTTACAACAGCTGGAGGGGTTGAAGAAGACTATATAAAATGCATGGCTCCTACTTACTTAGGTGATTTTTCTTTGGATGGCAAATCACTTAGAGAAAATGGTATAAATCGGATAGGAAACCTGCTTGTTCCAAATGATAATTACTGCAGCTTTGAAGACTGGATCATGCCATTGTTTGATGAAATGTTATTAGAACAAAAGCAGAAACAAGTTCTATGGACACCAAGTAAAATGATTGCTAGGCTTGGGGAAAGAATTAATAATGAAGAAAGTATTTATTATTGGGCTGCAAAGAACCACATACCTGTATTTTGTCCTGCACTTACTGATGGTAGCATTGGTGATATGTTATTTTTGCATTCGTTTAGAAATCCAGGGCTTGTTTTGGACATTATTTCAGGTAATTTTTATATACATCAATTTTTAATTATCATGCTTAAGCTGTGCTGTGCTGTGCTTCAATTCAAATACAGTAATTGTTTTTAAATAATTGCAAAAACCACTTAATTTTTTAAAATTTCTGAATAAATACAAGTCGGAACAAACAAAAACTGAAAAATCATCACCTGACATATTCAACCCCTAATTTAATTTCAGTACACAATACCAGATCAGTTTTCTATATGCTTTGAGACTTTCTATGCCGTTTTAGCAACAAGAATTTTCGAAAATTCTGTCATCGATATTCCACCCCCACATATTCAACCCCTCATTTAATTTCAGCACATAATACCAGACGTTTGATGAAATTGAAAATTTTCAAACAAACAAACCCTAAAATATTATATTACTCGAGTTTTAACGAAAAAATGTAAATTTTCACCAAATCACCCCACATTCATCCCCTATCCCCTGGAGTGATTTCACCCCAAAACAATCCGAACCGTTCGGTTATCGGGTGCCAACTACATACAAAATTTGAAGACGATATCTCAATTCATTCTAAAGTTATCGTGGCCTCAAACAGACATACAGACCGACAGACAAACAAAATATTCATTCCCAAATCATGTTTTCTATATGTTTTGAAATTTTTACGACATTTAAGCGAAAAAACCCCACCTATTTCCATTTTTTTCATACGTTAATGTTATAGTAGACATCAATACTCAAAAATAAATCAGAAATATTTGATTTTAAAGCTTTTATATGTGTTTGAAAATCCTTGCTATTTTAAATTTTTTCATGTGACCATAAATGCTCCTGTTATTTTTGTGAAGTCACCTAGTCACTCAGAAGCAAGGTCAGATGTGCACGTTTTTCATTGAAAATCGGCGCTATTATCAATTAATGAAATAGAGTCAAGAAAAACGTAAAATAAGCAGTTTCACATACACACAAAACTGCTAACATTTATTGTTTATTCTATACGTTTGGCGTACTATTTGACAAGTAGCCCTTTGTTTTGGACCAAGTGACGTTACTGCATGCACACAGGTTACACACTTGTTGCATATATCATCTTTCAGATATTTATTTTCTAAAGTTAAACGATCTCTATTATGCAACACTAAGTGAGATATAAGACACGAAGCACGTGCCGCCACCTCGTTGCAGAACCAAGTAGTATGTTGTCACGGCAGCTCCAAATAACACAAAGTGTTAAATATTAGAGACTGCATACAACCAACTAACAATTCAGTAAATTGTCAGCGCTGGCCCATTTCTACTCCAATATAGGGACAAAGTATGTAAGGCTAGATGCATTCTCACCACATTTAGAACCGTAGACCGGTTTCGCTCTAATTAGAGCTCGTCAGTATGGATACTAATTGCAGATACTACTTGGTTCCGCAACGAGGTGGCGGCACGTGCTTTGTGTTTTATATCTCACTTAGTGTTGGAAGGCTGGCTACCATAGCCGTATTACTTTATAGGTGTATTTTTGCTGCAATTAGTATGCCGTACTGACGAGCTCTAATTAGAGCGAAACCAGTCCAAGTGTGGTGAGAATGCATCTAGCCTCTATTACGCACTTGTGATATATCAAAATATTCCTTTTACTATGTACAATAAGATAGAAAACATAAGAATAAGTCTGCAAATTCCTTATCAAGCTACTTGTGCTTCCTCTGTGTAATTTTTTTCAGTAAATTGTTAATTTTTAGTTAAAGTGCTTCTAGATATGTTTCTGTCCATGTGCAGGTTGCCCTTTGTGGTTTTGATTTAGATTGATTTTCCTGATCCCGATTACAGTAAGTCCCTGCTTAACGTCCTAGTTAGGGACCAACCAATCGCAACGTTAGTGAAACGACGTAAAACTAATCATTGGGAATGAATATGTACATTGTCACTGCAAAAGGATTAAGAAAAAAAAACAGTATTCATTTACGTATGTATTATGTATGCGCCTACAGTCTACATCATATTATGTACTTTTTTACCTACTATTTTAGACTTTTTTTTAAGAATAACAACATTATACCGAATCAGTTTCAATGTTAAACGATATAGTTGCCTACAACAAATTGTGACGCTACAATGAAACAACATTAAATGAGACGATATTATGCGAGGACTTACTGCATATGTAATGTTGGTTTAACTATATATTGTTTGTAGTTGCAAATTACCTGTATATGTGGTATTGCCAATAAACCTATTATTATATACACACAGCTGGGTGATTTTGAGTGTCTGTACTATTAGGATCTTGCTAACTACTAGAGTTACAAACTTGGTCAAACAAAATTAAAGCTGCATAATTATAAAGGCAGTTCAGAAAACTTTTTACATCTGACAAAAAATTAATAGATAACTGGATATTTAAAAATTATAATTAATGGCTGTGGGATCTTTGGTCATTGGTACAATTTTTATCTATCTTTATTAACTTTGTTTCAAACTTTATTAGCCAAAAATGTGCGAATGGTCTGACGACCGCAGCCATGAAAGAAGACAACACACACACACAACTTTATTAGCCTTTTCCCAATATTTATTAACCTTTTAAATTTTTCAGACAATGTAAACTTCTCATTGGCCTGTCCGGGAATCGAACCCGGGAACTCTAGCTTTGCAGATTGATAATTAGACATAGACATATCAGGGCGCAGCAAGTGCGTTATAGTAGCGAATTGTTATTGTAGCGAAAATTTTGTAATACATTACGCAACTTACATAATCTCCTAAGCATATCATTGGACATGTTTAAACTTATTCCTTTTAATTTTAAGTAGCTGATTTTTATAAACGATTCACTCCAGAGCAATTGAATTTTTTCTATCAGTTTAATAGTTATACTTATATTTTACTTATACAGTAGGTTTTCGATAATCTGGGCTAATTAATGCACAGGGTGATCCGAAATTTTAAAACATCTGAATTACCGAAGCCTAAAAAATCTTAATTTACATACATACATGTATGTATGTATTTGAATGCAGGGTACATGTCTTTTAATATGTTACATTTATGTACAGTGTGGGCAACTTAGAATGGTCGTTGGCCATATCTCAGGAACAGTTCACTGTACAGCTTAAGGAAAAAAACTGTCATGAGGAAAGCTGCCATGATAAATCGCTGTAAATTATTGTATAGTTTCTTAAATCACCGCTAGAAGGCATAAGAACCACTGCTGGTCGGAAAATTGTGATTTTCATCACATTTTCGCCGATTAAGTGGTACTTTTGATACACGGAGAGTAATGACCGAGCAACGTATGTTATTTCCTACCTGACATACTTTTTGATATTTGCAAAAATAAAATGTTGGGGAGAGGGGGGTGGTGGTGGAGTGGGCGGCGGCGTGTTGAATGTTCATTTTTTTAATTGCTAATTGCTACGGTTTAGCTTGACGGAACTTGATGAGTTTCAACTCCTTGAAAATAACTTTTGTTGGTCTACCATTTGCACATACTTCAGGTTTTCTCTGTATCTTACTACTCCTATAGAGGGCGTTGTTTTAATAGTTAGGTTATGTTGATGTTTTTCTGAAGAAAGTTAAATGGAACGGCATCTCAATAATAATACAGTAGAATAGGCTACAAAAGACTGAAGCTCCCAGTGAAAACCGCAGTTCGATATAATTACTCTAGCGGTAGATATTAGCGTCCGAAGTTGGAACTACGAATTACCACATCTTGATAACAAGGTAGCAACAACAACGCAGTTTTACACATTTCCAGCTATTAATTATCCTGAAAATATTAAAGTGAGTTAAGTAGAAAACCTTTACCACTTACAGGAATGAACATATCAATCTTTATCCCCTCAGTAATCCATTACGATATGATTAACAAAAAACTGGCCCAGTATACCAACATTTAGAAAACATCATGCATACTGTAAAAATTACAAAATGCATAAGCAAATTGTCAAAAGTATTACATTCTCATTCACATTGTTATTAGTGTGGCTAATTACTACCATGAGATGATTTTCACGAATGAAGAAGCAGCAGAACATGCTAGCTGTATATGAATGCATGCGAAATGCAACTGTTGCTGCTAGGGTGTATATGGTGAAGTCTCCGGGAAGTGGTCGGATTTCCAAGGTAGTTTTTCTCTGACTGGCGCATCTTCCTGTTCGTCTGAAAATCCGCACGGGTTGTAGCGATGAGAATGTCATCAATGTGTTGGTCTATGTCTAATCCAATCCACATCTGAGTATCCGGTTTTCCAGTGCAATAAAACAAACAGGAGGTGTGTGTGTGTGTGTGTCTAGGTGCACTAGAAGCTTCGTAAACCTTGTATATAGGTTCAGCTGCTGATAACCAAAATGGTTAATGTGATTTTAACCTTTCCATAAAATAATAACTTCATTTTTTCCTGCCTGTTTCTTAATTGATATGCTAATAAAAATGTATAGATCCTACTATAATAATTTTTAATTTGTGTGTCTTTAGATCTAAGAAGAATTAACTTAATGGCAATGAGAGCAATCAATTCTGGTATAGTAATAGTAGGTGGAGGAGTAATAAAACACCACATATGTAATGCAAATTTAATGGTATGTTAGCCAAATAAACTAATTAAATAAAGTTATCATTAAGATCCTTTTCTTTGCAGAGGAATGGTGCTGATTTTGCTGTTTATTTGAACACTTCTGCAGAATTTGATGGAAGTGATGCAGGTGCTAATCCTGATGAGGCAAAGTCATGGGGTAAAATAAAAAAAGATGCCACACCTGTTAAAATATATGCAGAAGCTACCCTCGTGTTTCCACTGTTGGTTGGGGAGACCTTTGCAAAACATTTTTTCCAGAATATCAATCAGAATCCTGGCAGTAATAGTAACCCAACGGAAATAAGCTAATAAAGCTATATTTATTTAAAAGCAACAAATTCACATTAGTTGACAGGAAAGCAGCAACGTTAAACTGTTAATGCTGGTTTAATTCTGGATGGTGCAGATATAATTTTTTATTATTCAATTGTTAGCTTTGTTAATAGATGTATTTTTTAAATACATAATCAGCTGGAAGTGGTTGTTATTTAATTAATTGTTGAATAAAAGTAATAAATTATAATAAGAACAATAAGAATAGATTAGGTTAGGTTGTAAAGTTAGTAAACTATCTCAGTTCCCTTAGGCAGATAATCTAGTAGCGAAACACCTTGGTTCACTATCTTAAAAAATAGTTGCCCAAAGCTTTGAAACCGACTTTTACACCTTGAATTCCTTCAGTGTCTTTTCAACGTTTCTCATTCGCTACATGGATTCCGGATCATATCGACAGATCCAGATCTCATCCAACTACTATTCTGGCCCAATATATATATATATATATATATATATATATATATATATATATATATATATATATATATATATATAATGACGCGTTTCGGGATTCTTTATAAATATGCACAATAATTGAGATACTGAATTTATTTCATTTGTCCGTTCCACACTATGTGTTTGTTTTGCAAAATTCATTTTTAAATTTTGAGATGTTTAACCCTGAAAATCTGTCAACACAGCAACGATGAAATCAATCCGTAATAGTCTACAATTACTCAGATTCCCTGGTAATTTGATCTAAGAAAAAAATTTCATTCAGCCAAAAAAGAAATTAGTTTATTTTCACCGAGATTGTTTCCAACTAAATGTAAACATTCTGTTTAGCTTGCAAGTTGTCGTTATTTGTCAAATGGTGTGGCATGTTTAGTACCCAATGTGCACTAATCTTTTTATTCCCCAAATGTTATCATGCAAAATTTCACCTACTGATCTGCAATTTATGTGACCTGAAACAATTTTATTCTTCAGTTGAGCAATAATAATTTCTGGACTTTTTAAATACTTTTTGGGCTGACCGCTATTAGAAGTTGCCCTGGGCGGGAGTCATCTTCACAGCTGCCCAGTCCTTGTTAAAATAAATGAGTCCATTTTTTAACCATGATGTGTGTAGGCATAGAACGTTCTAGAACCGACATGTCTTTGAAAATTCTATTCGCCGTTTCCCCATTTTTTACAAGGTACCTATTTTATCACAGCACAGTCTTCAAAATTGCACCCCCAATTCCACCAGATTGATGTTGTCTGTCACTAACGAAAAGCAAACTAATTACTTCAGATACAATGAACTTGATATTTATACTAACAATGAATGCAGCAACCAGTACCTGCCAAAGAGAAGTGATTACCATTATTAAGTACTTCAGACCATGAATTTATCAGGTATCCATCATATATGTAAGTCTTGTATAACAATTTCACAGTCAAGTTGTTATCTGGATAAACTAATAACAAATGATATAGCAAGACAGAGTGACTACATTATTGCTCAGAATAAAATACTGTCAACATTAAACATTTGAGGAAGCTTCTTTGAACATATTAAAGGGACCCACTATATACATTATAATACGAGTTCCAAATCAATGATGCATAGCCTAGCTTGGACAGAACAAAAACACTGTAGAGGAGTGGTACCCAAAGTGTGGATCGCGACCTCCTCAGGGGGTCCCAAAATGATTTTCAAAATAAACAATAATAACTTATTTGGCGACGTGTGTGTGTTTCTCAGGCACTAGCTTTTCGAATCTGGGTTCTATATTTAAGTTCCAGGCGATTTCTCACTTTTGTTTTCATACCAGGCAACCACGTGAAACTTAACTCTATAAATGTGATGTTGCAAATGAAACCAAACATTTAAGAGCTTCGTTTGCTAGTTTGGGGTATTCTTGCATTATTTTGATCCAAAAATGATTCAGGTTATCGGAAAGAAATTATTGTTTCAACATCCCATCACTTTATATTTGAAGTTTTTCTTTTATGTTTGTGGGAATTTTAGCATGTTACAAGGAATTATCCAAAAAGGGATTCGGTAGCCATCTGTAATTGTCATAACTCGTTTGAATTTTGTTTGGAAAATATTTACAAAGCTGTTATTTAAGTTGCACGAAGTAACTTGCATGTCTAGAAAAAGTTGCTCAAAATTTATCATATTGTACTAAGATACATCTTCCATGAGTTCTTGAATGCACTGAAATGAATCTAAATTCTTTTTCTCAATTGAAGTTTTCCATAAGTCAAGCTTTGTCTGTGGTGGTTGTTATATTAACATTGCGGTGGTTGTTATATTAACATTGCGGTGGTTTGCAAAACCACTATTCAATATATTTAGGTGTTCCAACATATCTGCAAGAAAAGTCAGCCTAAGAAGCAAAAGGGGATTGGAAAAAAGGCTTTCATATTCTGATTTCTCATCTTGTAAGTACATCAAAAGTTATGTTTTTAACTGAAAAACTCTTTTCAAAACATTATTCCTCAAAAGAGGACTTATTTCTGTGTGAAAAAGAAGATTTACATAGCAGCACCCCTGCCTTCACAAATTGATTAAAAACATAAGCTGAGTGTAATGTTTTTCCTTGATAGAATTTACAAGTTGAATAACACTTTTCATAACAATTCATTTTGGAAGGTAAAGACTTTGAGGCAAGAGTTTCTCAGTGTAAAAAGCATGTGCAGACATTTAATATTTGACATGACTTCTTGTAGTCTGACAATAAGACCAGATTGAAGTCCTGTCATAGCCTTGGCACCATCAGTGTATATAGCAACACACTTCTTCCAATCAATATCATATTTAGATATACATTGCATAAAGTATCAAATATTTTTGTTGTGGTATTGGTCCCCAATGACCTACAAAATAAAATATATTTTGTTGTATCTTACAAATGCTATAACACATATATATCCGTATATTCGCTCATGTGTAGAAAGAAGTACATGCATTTCTTGATATTTTCAACAATTAAAATTTTGTGGCTTCCTTTTCACCTACTAATATTTCCACCATCTTAACAACTGCTGGTAAAATTACATCTTCAGTAATTGTATGTCGCTTACTGGTTTTTGCAATGCGATATGCAACTCGATAACTGGCTATTAATGCTTTTTCATTAGTAGTTGATGACGTAAAAGTGCCTTGCTGCCTGTGGAGGGAGCTTAGTTTTCTTTCAAAGAAAGTTTTGTCTTTTTTCCCTGTATGTTACTTAAATGGAGAGGTTGCGGTGGCGGCATTTCTCGACATAGAAGGAGCATTTAATAATGCATTACCGATCTCCCTCTACGAGGCCACTATCACTAGGGGGGTGGAACCTACCATCTGTGGCTGGATCGGAAACATGCTGCACAATCGGACCATTATTACCTCATTACGGGGAGAGGTGGTCAGCGTTAGGGCTGCGAGAGGGTGTCCTCAGGGGGGCGTTCTATCCCCCCTGTTGTGGTCCCTCTTTGTGGACGACCTGCTGGCTATCCTCGGACTCTGGGAGGTTGAGGTCCAGGTGTATGCGGATGATCTCGTCATAATGGTTAGAGGCAAATCTGAGGAGGAACTGTCTAGTACTCTTCAACAAGCACTAAATGTAGTCAATGATTGGTGCCGTAGGGAACAGATGTCTGTGAACCCTCGCAAAACGATCATTGTCCCGTTCACCAGAAGAAGAAGGTTGGACAAATTAAAACCACCTAATCTTATGGGGGAAAACATTCCATTTTCGGACCAAGCAAAATATCTGGGAGTTATCCTAGATAAGAAGCTCAACTGGGACAGACAGTTAGAAAATGTTATCCGCAGGGCTAAGATGTCCCTGTGGACCTGCCGGAGAATCTGTGGGAACAACTGGGGAACAAACCCCCAACAGATGTACTGGCTCTATGTAGTGGTTATCAGACCTATGAAAACATATGGAGCCATAGTTTGGTGGCCTAAGGTACTTCGTGGTACCGCAAGGGCCAAACTGGCTCATCTACAGAGACAACCATGTCTGATGATAACGGGAGCGATAAGCACCGCACCATCAGTCGCTCTGGAGGTCCTCCTCAATATTCCCCCACTTCACATATGGTTGGAGAGGGTGGCGAGGTGGACAACGTACAGACTAATACAAACGGCAGATAACATGCCGAGGGAAGTCAGTCTGAGGGGGTCCGGACTCCTTGATGACAGTGATTGTCGCAGGATTCTGGGAATGCTCTCGGACTTGATGCCTACAAAAATCAGCAGAGATCTGTCTTTCAAGACCGTCCTCCCGGAAAGGGAGGACTGGGACCGGAACCAATCGACCCTGTTGAGAGCGGACCTCTGCTGGTACTCTGACGGCTCCAAAACCAATATGGGAGTAGGAGCCGGCGCATATGGGGGCAGCACCGATGCTAGACTATCAGCTAGCCTCGGCAAGTACGCAACCATACACCAGGCAGAAGTTTATGCCATCGAGATGTGTGCAAGGGAAAGCTTAAAAGACCTATGCACAAACAAATCGATAAAGATATATGCAGATAGCCAAGCTGCAATAAAGGCTCTTGGTTCCTACCAGTGCAATTCAAAGACGGTATGGAGTTGTAAATCTGCCCTTAACGAATTGGGCAGCTGTAATGAGGTGTCGCTGGTCTGGATACCGGGTCACTCGGACCATGATGGCAACGTTGCGGCAGACGCGCTTGCCAGGAGTGGTGCCCAGTGTGACTTTGTCGGACCAGAACCGGTGCTGGGAATAACATCTTGCACAGCAAAACGCACCTTAAAGACCTGGACAGATAGAAGGACAATTCAATATTGGCAAAATCTTCCAGGATTAGCTCACTCTAAGGCCTTCATAAATGGCCTGTCTGAGTCAAGGGCTAAGAAACTTCTAGAGTTGAACAGACAACAACTGAGTACTCTAGTCGGCCTGTATACAGGACACTGTCGCTTGCGGCATCACATGCACCGTATTGGGATCGGTCAGGAGACCGAGTGCCGGCTGTGTATGGAGAATGACGAAACAGCAGAGCACGTGCTGTGTTCCTGTCCGGCAGCGGATAGGACTAGACACCTGCTCTTTGGCAAGGTAAAGCTTGCTCCAGAGGATCTGGATCAACTTTCGCCCGCAAAGGTTATCGACCTCTGTAGGAGGCTGGATTTGTTGGGCGAAATATAGACATTAGGCGTGAGCCACAATAGACCTTATGGTCGCGGTGGAAGGACCGATATGGACCACTCACAATCTAACCTAACCTAACCTAACCTACTTAAATGCCAAAGTAGCTTTAATGGCTTCATCCTTTCTTTTGATAAGACTTGTCCACAAACCACACATTGCGGTTTATTGAAAATGTAAACCCATATTTGAAGTGTTACTATTCAATATGTTTTTCCCTATATCCTTGCAACATCTATATCAGATGGTTTCAACAATCTTCTTAGTAGTTTTTCCGAATTTAGTAAAATAAATATCAGAGAACGAATGTAACATGCGGAAATTATCCTTAAACATTTAATATTGTACTCCACACAGCACACAACTTGTAACTGACGCCTCAGCGAGCATTTCGCTGATTATTAATAATAATATTCAATTTACTCAAGTACCGTGTACAAAGGTTTTGGATTATGTCCACGACATAAAAACAATAATAATATTAGTCACAAACAATAAAATAAAATAAAATGACAAGTTGAGAGATTGCAAGAAATACAGCTCCTGACAACAAGAAAGTTAAACGTCAAGCACTAAAAACATCAAAGAATATAACAGTGACAGAGAGATAGAGATTGACATTTTAAATGTTTTAAATTAAAATATGAATGTGACTTAAGATAAAAATCGAGTTTAAATCTCTATACACAACAAGAACCACATTTATATTGTTTGTCAGTATTGACCAGTAAAGTCATCAACACTATATATTGTCCTCTAAATTAAACCCAACCTGACTTCCCTCTTGAACCTATCATGCATATCAATAATTGATCGTATGTATGCTGGAATCTTATTGTACACCTTTACTATTGATTTAAAGGCAAACATGATTCCATAAAGATCTAATATTGTAGTGTCCTTTCTTGAGCATGTTGAAAAGTCCGAAAATAAAGAACTTGCGTTATTCGACCATAGATGGTGCAAGTAACAAACATATTTTTTACTTTGAATTTAATTGCGTTTTTTTCTCTCCCTCAGGGCTCGTCCGCGGCCTCGCGGTCGAAGATTTCCGCTGTAAAGTTGTTTTCCCTGCAGATTCGCGGGCTCGCAAAGCCTGACCTCATTTCAAACATGGGCCCCTCACGATTTCCTGAATTTTGCAGTGGCCCCTGAAGCCTGGGTTGATCTTCAGTCTACCATTGCAGGCTAGCCTGTATAGTCCTAACCTGGCCTCCCCCCATAATAACTAAGTGTAGGGGGGGGGGTCAGATCCAGCAACACCTCCACGGCGGCTGTTGGGGTTGAAGACATGGCCCCTGTGATGCCTAGGCAAGCCATCCTTTGGATCTTGCCTAGTTTTTGTTTGGCACTGGATTGTGTCACCTTAGGCCACCAGACCAGTGCCGCGTATGTTAACGATGGTGTGACCACCCTTGTGTACAGCCAGTGGGCCATACTAGGTCTTAGTCCCCACGTTTTTCCATATAGCCACCTAGTGACGGCTAAAATCATGACTGCCTTACGCAGTATTTTTTCAACGTGACCATTCCAGGTTAGCTTAGAGTCCAATACGACCCCAAGATATTTTACCTCCCTGGCCATTGGAATGTTCCTACCGTATAGAGTGAAAATTATGTGGCTCTCCCACTTCCTCCTCCTCGTAAACGGTATGACGGTTGCTTTCTCGGGGCTCACCCCGAGCCCTTGACCAACCGTCCACCCTTCCACCACTTTCAGTGCTGTCTGCATGCGCTCCCACACTGTGTAACCTTTCCTCTGACTATGATGACAATGTCGTCCGTATAGCCCTGTACCTCATACCCCTCCTCCCGAGAGCCTCCCCAGCAGGCCGTCCACGACTAGGCACCAGTGCAAGAGAGACAGAACGCTCCCCTGCGGACACCCCGCCGCGACCCCCGCCAGCAGACTCCCTCCCGTGGCGTATCGTTCGGCCGACAGTTCGTTGGGCCGACACATCGTAAAGTCGACACTACAATAGAGCGCCGATTCGACAGAGAATACCGCTTTTTTCAGTATTTGTCTGGCCGACTGGCTGAAGCCTAATATTGATATCTGCTTCATATTTAGTTACAAAACATGACATATAAGCGAAATTGAAATAAAAATGCCAAATTATATGCGCGCGGGGCAATACGCACTCTTTATATGTTTAAAATGGCTTACATGATATTTGTGTACAAAAATATGTTGAGTTATTATATACAAATAAACATACTTATAGGTAATTGATTGTTATATATGTAAATATATATGAAACTCAATCCTGACTCACCTTAATGAAAAAGTCATTTTCTAATTTAAAAAAAAATCGATTGATATCAGATTTATTCCATATTTTAATTACAAAAATGTGATTTAAATTGAAGCCACATATTATTAAGTATTTATTTTCAAGAAAGTTATCTTTGATGGCATCTACTTATTTACATTTTATAATGCATAGTTGCACAGTTGTTTGAAAATTTATGGTGGAGGGCAGAAGGTTAAGTACTTCTTTTTTTATAAATGTATATAGGCAATGAAAAAAAATCATTGGAGATTGAATATGTGGTCATGCCATTAAAGTTGTTTGTGTAAAAAAATTGTTGAGTTAGATATAAATAAATATACTTATGGATAAATCGTTGTTTTTGAAGAAGATGTAAATAGTTGTTAGCCTGAATTACAATGTCCACACTCGAAGAAACTATGGAGAATGACAGGCAGTTCTGTTATTGTCGTAAAAAAATCGAATGATATGTGTTATTCAATTTTGTCATTAAAACAATTTGATTTAAAGAAAAACCAGATTTTCATAAACTTTGCATTTTCTTCTTTTCTTGCCAAATATTTTCAAAAAACCTGTCCTACATTATTTTTTAATGCTTATTTGCTGCAAATATATTTTTCAAAATTGATTAGCGAGGGCGAAAGGTTATAAAAATATTTCACTGCCATAAAATAATAATAATTATATATATATATATATATATATATATATATATATATATATATATATATATATATATATATATAACAAAAATGTTAGATCATTTGTATGAACACTCACTTCCATAGCGCACTTTGTCGCGTCCAGACTTTTTATTATGAGTAGCAGAATGTTCGTCACATGATTGTACACTTATTTTCTTATGCTGGTTGCATTTTTGCGCATTCACTGTTTTTGGAATACCTAGTAATGATTGATAACAAATTAAATTGTCCGGTTATTAATAATAAACTGACAGATAAATAAGGTTGGAACTGAAATGGTCTCAAAAACTTTTAAAAATTTTAATTACAATTTGGACATATATTTACTATTTTAGTTTAACTATGTTTTATGAAAATTCGCTGCCATAATGCACTTTCTGCGGCCACACTTTTTTGTTGTTATAGACAACCCTTATTAAGGCTCCTTTTATTAATTTTTTCAAATATATCAGAATAAATGTGTGCTTTTGTAAAGGTGTGACTATATATTCATCAAGATTATTCAAGATTCTCGCTTATTAAGATTTGAAATATTTTTATAACTCTTTGCAACACAGCAGTTGCTGTATGTAGACTTTTTTTATACTTTTATTTACTATTTACCATTTTTTTAAAATAAAACTCGCTACCACAAGTAACTTGCTGCATACAAGTTTTTTAACAAATATTTACTGTTTAACAACAGGATTTTTTTATGCAAATTTGTTACCATTACGCATTTGCTGCGCCCACACTTTTTTGTTATTGTGAATCAACAAATCTTACCAAGTGCCTTTTATTAATTTTTCTCAAGTATTGGCATAAATGTGTGCTTTTCTGAAGGCTTCACTATATATGTATCAAGATTTTTGAAGATTATAGCTGAATGGGGAGGATTTAAGATTTGAAATTAATGAAAAACTTTTTTTAATACTTATTTGTTTATTATTTGATTACAATTTTTTTTAAACTCGCTACCACAACAAATTCGCTACCAAAATGCACTTGCTGCGTCAACACTATTTTGTTTTTGCAATGGGATAACTCTGATTAGGTGCCTTTTATTTTTTTTTTCAAATATCAGAAAAGATCTGTTACTTTGGCTATTTAGGTTCGCTTTAAAATGGTCTTATATATCCAAAACAAGGCTTCTTTTAACTTAATCATAGGTATACTGTATCAACACGCAAAGGTGTTAAGTAAATTGTCTATTGCATAAACTTAAACACTACCGCGATGAAATACAGTCAACCAATAAATTATTGTACGTCCGCCTAAATGAATTGGGCGCTGTCGGTCGAACGATACGTCCATAGTTTCCTCCCCCGAGTTTGTAAAGCCTCCCGTGGATGTTCTAAGGGAGCCTATGTTGGTCTGAGTGCCCTTGGACAGGATATTGTGTAGTCGAGCACTCTCGGACGTGTTCTCCACTTCCTCGCAGTGCCTCCTCCACGACTCCTTCTTGGCGTCCTTCAGTCTCTTGTTATAGGTCGTTAGGGCCTGTCTATATTCATCCCATGCTCCCGACCTTTAAGCCGCGTTAAACAGCTTACGAACCTGCGCCCTTCTTCGCCTAAGGTCCTCGTTCCACTAAGGTGCATTCCTGGTGGACGCCCTCATTTTAAGGGGTCAGTTGGCGTTATAGGCCGAGGTGATTGCGTCTCGCACTTGAGCTGCCGCAATCTCGAGGTCTATTGAATTGTCTATGGTACTCTTAACCCACCGCAGTTCTACTGCTAGGTCTGCCCTGTAGGCTTCCCAGTCTGCCTTGCGGGGGTCCCGGTACCATACCGTTTGTCTTTCGACTTTTGCGATTTCAAACCGGATGTATCTGTGGTCTGAGCTACTCACTTCCCCAGACACAGCCCAGTTCTTAACAAAGTCACCCAGAAACTGGGTGGAAACTGTTAGATCTAAAATTTCCTCACGCCGTGTTGTGACGAAGGTCGGTTTATTACCTCTATTCAATATGTCTAAATTAAATTTCATAAAGAATGTAAAAGTGCCTCACCCCTAGGGTTTTTTTTTATTTTTTTAAAATTTTATTTCAACAACACACCACGAGGGCTTACAGCCTAAATACTATCGTACCGTGGGTGTCGACAAGGAGGAAAGAGGCAACTTGTTCTTCTGGACTGGAAGGTTCGGAGAAGAAGAAAAAACATGTGTCGGCAAGGAATTCCACAACTTGGAAGTCCTCGGGACAAAAGAGCGGGCATAACAAGATGTTCTGTGTCGGGTGACCTGGACAGTAAAAGGGTGCATTCGCTCTGTTCCCCTGGTAGATCTGTTGAGGAAGCAGGTGGAGGAACTACGGAAGAAAGCTCCTCTGAGCAGTGCCCGTGCAGATATCTATAAAAGAGAGAGAGAGAGAGAGAAAGAGAGGTCACCAACGGCACGTCGGTGGGTAAGGGATGGCAGCCTTTGGGTGAGGGTAGGGTTACTGATGAAACGTATAGCTCTCTTCTGAATCGAATCCAGGATAGCGAGTGTAGAAGCGGCACCCCAGATGTGGGAGCAGTATTCGAGGTTTGGCCTTATTTGTGAAGTATATAAGGTATAGAGATTAGCTGGTAAAAAGTATTTGAGAGCCAGGAAGAGGAAACCTAATTTCTTAGCAGCCCCTTCTGCAATTGATGTTACATGTTGGTGCCAATTGAGATTTCGATCCAGAGAAATGCCAACAAGTGAAAAGGACCCATTACTTTGAATAACTTGGTTGTTCATTGTGATGGGTCTAGGGCTGGCGTATCTCTTATGAGATAGAAAGCAAGACTGAGATTTGTTTGGTGGGGTTGAATTGTACAAGATTTCTACTTCCCCAGCCTACTATTTTTTGGAGATCCATGGAGACAGAACCCTCCATGAGTCTGCGATCCTTATCTAATTGGGCTAAAGAGACAGGATTGGAATATTGTATATTTGAGTGGAGGGTGCTGCCGTCCGCGTAACTGTGAACTGGGTTGGATGTGCTAGAGAGGTCATTGATATTGAGAAGAAACAAAGTAGGGGCTAAAGCTGAACCTTGAGGAACTCCTGCATTAATTGGATACAGTTTAGACGAATGACCAAGAATGGGTGACAAAGGAAAGAAGGTCGGCAGTTGATCTGCGCTGACGGAATCCATACTGCCTGTCGTGGATTAGACTGCGTTTTTCATAATTTTTGTAATTAGGTGTTTATATACTTTTTCATCACTTTAGAGACGACTGAAAGGAGAGAAATAGGCCTGTAGTTGCTAGGAAGCACTTTGGATCCTTTCTTGGAGACGGGTTGTACTCGAGCAGTTTTCCACTTACTAGGGAATGCGACTCTATTGTACGATGTCTGAAACAGACGAGTTGTGACAGGAGCAAGTTCTGGTGCGCATTTTTTGAGAAAAAATGCTGGGGTTTCGTCAAGGCCATAGGATTTCCTGGTATCAAGAGAAGAGAGCATCTTTCGTACCTTTTTAGTTTTGAAAATGATATCCATCATTTTATGCGCGACATTGGGGACTGTTGGTGGTTGAACATTTGGAGGTGGGTTGATGGTAAAATTCCGGCGAACAACGAGGTACAAAGTTCAGCTTGCCCAGGGCGGTAGAAACAATTTCATCCCCTGAGACAAGATGTGGGAACATGCTATTGCAGAAATTATTCCCAATAGATTTAGCAAGAGTCCAGAAGGGTTTGCTGCCACTGGAGCTTAAGAGGACTTTGTTTTTGATGTGGTTCTTAAACGAGTTTTTTGCCTCAGAAAGAATACGGACATAGCGGTTTCTTGCGTCGTTAAATGCTTGACTGTTTTCATGACTGGGATTGTGTATAGGCGTTTTGTGAGCTTTGACCTTTTCAAGTCTGGCCTTGTCACAGGATTGAGAGAGCCAGGGCTTTTGAGTGGCTGAAGAGGTTTTCTGTGTACGTGGAATAAATAATTCTGTCAGCTTGGATAATTTCGGTGACGTTTTGTGAGATATCAGAGGGGTCAAGATGAGAGAAGCAGACAAACGCCCATGGAAATGAGGAAAAGTAATCCCGTATTTCGTCCCAGTTCGCGGAGTTGTAGTGCCAAACGGTACGTGTGTGTGATGACTGTGTGACCTCGGGTTGCATTGCACAGAAAGCAGTGACCATGCCGTGGTCTCAGCGACCAAGGGGGGCGGTGACTGATATCTTATAGCATTCAGGTTTTGTAGTAAGAAGGAGATCCAGGGGATTTGAGCTGTGTGTTGGGATGCGATAAAAGTAAGTATGTTGCTGAACCATATTGGCTAAAGAATTGCTGACTGCAAAGGCCTCTGCTGCTCTCCCTTGTGCATCGGTTTTTGAAGATCCTAGCCATTTCTTATTATGGACATTGAAGTCACCAAGAATAGTGACCTCGGAGGATGGATATTCAGAAATTAGATGGCCGGTTTTTTCAAAAAGGTAATCAAAGAGCTGGACAAAGTTGTTGTCAGAAGGTGACCGGTAAATGCAACAGATGAATTTAGTTGCAACCCTAAGAGATAGTTTTATCCATAGTATATCTTTTCTTCCAGCTTCTAAATTGGGGAGTCTGGTGCAGGGTAAATTGCTACGGACGTATGCGTACACGCCTCCATGCAATCTAAAGGAAGTAAGGAGCTCATACCCCGGGAAATTAAGGTGATTAGTGGCTGTTTTGGCACTGATTTGGGTTTCGGTGAGGAAGAGGAGTTGAGGCGTATTAGCCTGGAGGAAATGGTGGACGAAGTTCAGGTTATAATTTAGGCCACATATGGATATGTTAAATCTTGATGCTGGCGCCCCCTGTACACCCCTCTCCCGGAGATCCGAACGGAGGGGTATTTTACCTCAGCAATCTTTTGTACAAGGAGGAGCCAACATCATTTTTGCTTATAAGGGAAACGGACTCATACACCTGAACCGGAAACGTCCGTTGAGACTTCACCGGCCCCTTGATGTACGGGGTGGTACCTCATCGGGCGTGAAATAATCCTTTACTATCACGTAAAGAACAATTCCACTACCACCTGCTTGACTCCGATTAGTCGCCTCGTACGACAGGCAGGAGTTACCATGGACCTATTCTTTTAGTTAGTCCCCGGACCACAGGGGCTGTGTCCGAGCTTCCCCACAACTCATGGTGCGCGTTCGTATCCATGCCGATGATGGTCTGCCATCCACCTGCTCTGCTAGCCACCATCAGCTGCTCCAATTCCTTGGGTGGAGGAGGGTCCATGCTGTCCCCTGGCAGATAGGCTGACCCGACAGTAATATACCTCGGCCCATCCGCTACTCCACATCGGATTTTGATTGTTGCCAGGTCCCTGGAACAGAAATTCATTAAACTCTACCCCTTTCCTGACAAAAATGCAGGCACTCGGGTTCTCGTTGGATCTGCTGTAGATGAGCTTTCCAGCAGCTCCGCCGAGTCCCTTGATATCTTCTTTATATTTGTACGGTTCCTGGATGAGGGCCACATCCGTGTTCCTCAGACCCATCAGTAGTCTGGCCGTGGCTGCCCTACTGTGTTGGAGGTTGACCTGAAGGAACCTAAGTCCAAATAACCCCTAGTTGCTTCCCAAGTGGGCGAAAGCTAACCCTTCACAGGCCCCAGAATGCCTTGAAGGAGGTTCCTTCAAGGGGTATGTAACACGCCTGGTCGATCGAGAAGGCGAGAGTCTGTCCTTTCTCCTTTGCCTTCCTGCTTAGAACCGACCAGTTGTGACCCCAGTTCACGGTTCTGGATCTTCAGTCTACTGATCAGGTGTCAGGGATCTGTACAATGACCTTGCGTCTCTTTGGGAGTTCCTTGGGCTCGACGCCTGTCAAGTCCGCTCCCTCCCAAATCTGACCGAGGCGTCCGATTGTTTTCCGCAGCCAGTCCCGCGACTGCGGGCCGGCACAGGTTATCCAGAGGATGCCTCCCGCCAGGCGCGCCCGGTGGAACTGAGGCGGGCTTTCCCCTTCCTGAAGAGAGTCCATCGCAGCCTGAATCAGGTCCGCCTTCCCCTGGTCTAATGTGATGGCGTCTGTCAATCACCGCCATCCCGAGGCCGCAGTCTCCCTATACGAGCCAGGCTGCGCCGATGTTCCGGCCCTGGTTCTTTTGGGACATCTGTCTGTAGTAGGCGTGCTAGAGCCCGAGCGCTGCGTTTTCTGACTCGCACTCTCCTCTTGCGCCTTTACAGGTTCCCTGGCCCTTTTGGGACGTCTGTCTGTAGTAGGCGTGCTAGAGTCCGAGCGCGTCCTCTTCTGACTCGCACTTCCCTCTTGCGCCTTTACAGGTTTCTCGACCGTCCACGTCCCGGTCGCCATTTTCTGCGCCCTCCGGAGTTTCTTTCTTTACGCCCCGGAAAGACGCTTGGACTGCCGAGGCAGTCCCTCTGCCACTACAGTGGGGTCCTCACTGGTGGAGGGGCCTCCAGAGTCCACGGACCTCGCCACCCTCCGGTGGGACCCAGCCTCCAGCTTGGGTGTCGCGGACAAGTCTGTGGCCCGATCCCCCGTATCTACGTCGGTCGTGAGGCCTCCAGAGTTTCCGGAATAGACTCAAGGCACGAGTCTGTAGCCGGAGCCACTCCTCGAAACGCATTGGTTTTGGTTCCATATATATTTATGATCTTCATGTTGTTCCAACGAGAATGGGGGAAACACTGTCAACACCATCAGAACCCCCTGTGTGGTGCAAGGCGGGTTACTCTGGAGGTTTGCCCGATACTCCATAGGTTCCGTTCAAGCACCATCACCCTGGTGCCATCCATCTCCAGGCACGGGTCACGTGACACCGACGATTGGGGGAGTTTATTTCGACCTCCTTGTCTAGATCCGTCATGTTTAGTTATCAGCAGGGTCACCTCGTGCAGGATGCGGCTCTTCACCGCGCATGACGGTCTTGGGGAAAGCTTCATCGAAAGCTTATGTTGTTGTTTCCACTTTCTCAGCTTGCCCGCTGGAGTCCTTTGGTCTGCGACTCCTTGACCCCATTTAATTGCGTTACTTAGTGATAGATGGGGCGAATAACAAAAATCCAATTGCATCCAGTATGGTTATTAGATTATTATTAGATGTCATTTAGAATGTCTTTTTTTTTATTGTCTACAAATAAAATTTGGTTTGGTGAAAAAAGGGGGTCGCGAACAAAATTCTTACCATTGGAAGGTCACGCTTTAAAAAAGTTTAGTAAACACTGTTGCAGGGCACCCTAAGTGCGTTTAAATTTGTAGACAATACAAAATTACATGAACAATAAAACTGTTACAAAAGTATTTAAAAACACTATCAATGTAAATATTAAAGCATGAATTTTTAACAAAATAGTCACATTCCACAGAGTTGCAGTGAATTTATAGTGTAAATAAAAAGCCTGGATTGCATCGATCATTGTTGAATGTTAATATCTTTTATGCATTTGTGTGTTTGTATAAAGATAATCTTAGGAAATGTGTATTCTGTTTGGTATGTATGGTTGCCTACCATATACCCAAAGTATTTACATTTTTAGCAAATTTTCATAGAAACAAATCGAAAATTATACGAATAAATACGAATTAGGGAGCTAGGGCAGTTTAAATTTACAAAGTAATAGTGCGCTAACTCAACAAAGAATTGACAGATTTTGATAAAACTTGGTACCTATCCTTTTTGCTGGTTGGTCTGGATGAGTCTTTGACCAGTCAAGTTGGGCTAGTATTCCAGAAGAAAGGAATAATTTTTAAAATTTTAGTGTATGTAATAAAATAAGTTTTTTGATGAAATGTTGTACGCAATTTATATCAAATACGGGATGACCAAAATTTAAGTAAAGTGATGTATATATGCGTCTAGGTATTTAAAAAAGAATTAAGATTAAAAAAGCAGAATTTGTTACATTTAATGCCTTAGAAAACTTTATCACTAGAAGGTTACAAATGAAAAAAAAAATTTAATTGTATACGATATGTAAAAAATTAATAGAGACTTTTATAGAGATAATGGTTATTTTAGGTAATTGTGAAATATTTATTTTGTTGTCAAATGTTGAAATTTAGTTTAAAACAAGAACTTTGAAAAGTTTCGACATATTGCGCAATTTCTTTTAGTAAACTTTTGTAGAAAAAATTTGCTCCTGGGGATTCTGATATATATATATATATATATATATATATATATATATATATATATATATATATATATATATATATATATATATATATATATATATATATATATATATATATATATATATATATATATATATATATATATATATATATATATATATATATATATATATATATATATATATATATATATATATATATATATATATATATATATATATATATATATATATATATATATATACAGTCGAGCTTCTGCAAGTCTAATTTGAAGAGACCAGAAAAAAATTCGAGTTAAGGTAATTTCGAA
Source organism: Tillus elongatus (assembly GCA_964006375.1). Lineage (NCBI taxonomy): Eukaryota > Metazoa > Arthropoda > Insecta > Coleoptera > Cleridae > Tillus > Tillus elongatus. The sequence continues at coordinate 161,485,844 of OZ023263.1, forward strand.
TTACACAATGATAGAAATACCAATAGCCACATTAGAAAGAAGTTTTACGTCCTAGCAGATGCAATTGAAAGTATTTTCAGCAAAATTTTAAAACGTTATTTATAGTTGACTTCCGTCACATTACAGTTAGGAAAAAACAAGAATTATTAAGAACTCACCATAGATTTATAGATCTCTTGCAAATTTGTTAAAAAAGTCTATAATCTCTTTCTGAGTTTTTGCTGAAATTTGTCCTCTACACTAAATGTTTCCACTAAAACTATACTTAAACTAATAAAGATGTCTTTTACATTTTCTTGAAAAAGTCCGTTATCTTTGGCTGCACTCTTTTATTGAATTTGTCCTTAATAATAAATTTTTCCACCGCACTCAAACTACTGAATATGTCTTCTGATACACTGTCTTTGCTCTCTAGATATCGCCTTAAAGTTTCAATTGAGGTATCAACCTCCTGCAAGGATGGTGGATCATTAGCCTCGTTTTCGTCATGTTTAGAATCTTCATTTTCTTGATCCTGTTCTGTTGTTGGGTACAAAACACTTGCGACAATGTCATCATCACTGGGGTAACTTGTTATTTCCACATCAACATCAACATTAACATAATCAACAAACTCAAGCTCTCCACCATTAGTCATTGCGATTTTCCACATAGCCTTCAGGTAATGTCATCTGTGTCATTCCAAGTTTCTGCTTCACATGACTCAGATTTTGCTCTAACTAATCCAGCCTTTCTGAAACAATTGGCAATAGTTTCTGACTTGACATCTATTGACCAACAACTGCTCAGTTCTCTAATTGCGTCAAGAATCGTAATTTTAACAGTTTGTCCACTTTCCATACAATATATTACTTTAAGCAACATTCTTCTCCTGTAATGCTGCTTAAGGTTTTATTCCCTGGTCCATAAGTTGCAAAACCGAAATCATGTTGGGTGGAAAATACACAAAATCTACATGGGATAGACTGTTAATATTTTTGGGATGAACAAAATTTTTCTATACTGTTGAGCGAATGTTCTGGTCATCCATGCCCTGCCGTTGCTTTCATAATTAACTTCTAACGATTTTATGCCATTAAAACACAGTGGATTTTTGCTCTTCCCAATAACTAATAATTTTAACTTTTCATGTTTGAAGCAATCATTATCGTTAGTCGTTCTTTGCTATGGTTTCCACCGTGACACTTTTCATTTTTAAGAACCAATATTTGATACGGTAAAGACTTAAAAAATAGACCGGTTTCGTCAGCATTAAAAATGTCATTGGAATAGGATTTACTAATTTGATTCAGTAACACAGTATTCTGCCAGTCAGTCGCCGATTGTTCGTTAACGTCTCCACGTTCACGACAAACAACTTTTTGAATAATATTATGACGTTGTTTAAACTTATCAAGCCACCCTATGCTCGCTGAAAAATTGTTGTGTCCAAATCTGGTTGCAAATTCTTGAGCTTTTTGTCGGATAATTGGCCCAGATAGCGGTAAATTTTGATCGCGGGTAGCAGTGATCCACTGTAACATCGCTTCGTCAACATCCGCGATACACGGGCCTTTATCCTTTTTGAGAGGTAATTACACAATTTTCCTTCAAGCCATGTCCCAAGTTTATCACGGTTCTTCAGAATTGTGGGTAGTGCATTTGGTGGAATGCCAAATTTTGTTGCGATATCCTTTTTCTTAAAAAGACCCTTATATACTTATTTTAAAACATTTAGTTTTTCTTGCACTGACAGGCACTTTAACTTTATTATTGCACATGGTAAACCGGAACGGATATTAAAATTCTCTACGTAATATAAAATAAAGATACGGGGCTAGATGATGTCGCGATGAACTAAAAGAAGTGGAGAGCAAATCAAGTTTAAAGAGAGCTGGCAGTCGGCACTCTAGATACATAAAATGTTTCAAAGTTAAAGATGGTCAGAAATAGGTATTGGCTTTCCTAACTAATTTCCACATACTACCTAATGCATTATTATTGTAATGTGAGAAGTAGAACATATGTTTTTTACTACATGCTGTCCGAATATCCCACCCTAGTAGAGTGTATAATAGAAAGGAAGTCGTAAATATGAATTGCTTTCGAGTTATGAAGGTTGTGTTTGGCGTTTTGTAGAATAAACTTATCTGACAACATACATTCATTTTTCCAACATCGACTTAGTAGTAGTAGCAGTGGTGGGGAGGCCAATGCCAAGCAAGTAGGCCACAATGGGCCCTTTTTTCCAACCCCAGCAACCCAGCAACCATGCTCTACTCTTCCTCGGTTCCGTCGCCAAACCGCCTCGACCTCGAGATGAAGGCCGTGACGGTCTTCAATTGGACGGTACTTACCTGATTCCTCTGCAGAGTCCTCGATCCGAACAATTCTGCTCGAAGACTCCCAAAAGCCTCGCATTCACACAGGTAGTGGTAGGACGTTTCTTCATCCTCGCCGCATTCCTGGCAAATGGGATTCCTCTCTACGCCTATCAATGTGAGGTGTCTTCTAAGAGCGCAGTGGCCTGTCAGCACCCCAAGGATGCGGCGAAGCGTAGGTCGATTCCTTCCGAGTAGCCAGACAGCTTTATCTCTGTCCGGCCCCTCCACGAAATCCCTCGCCTGCCTGTAGCCACCAACCGACCCCCAGTGCCTCTCCATTGCTTCCTCGGTCCTCCTGTCTAAGGCGACAGAGAATGTCCTCCTACTTACGCCTATCGCAGGCTCCGGGCCACAGAACGGCCGCCGGGAACCGAGTCTTGCGAGATTATTCGCCACCTCATTCCCGCTACGCCACAGTGTCCGGAACCCACACCACTTGCATCTCCTTCGTCCTGGCTAGTCCTCTGAGGGCGTCAGCGCACTCCTGAATCAGTGTTGACCTGATTCTGGCCGCGCAGACTGCCCGGAGGACCGCCTGGCTATCCGAGCAGATGTACACACATTTCTCGGGACTCATCTTCATATCCTGTCTATTGGCCACAGACAGGATAGCGTACGCCTCTGTTTCGAATGCCGTGGTGTATGCGCCAAGAGCATAGCTCTCGCGCACCCCCAGGCCCTCGATGTATATTCCTGCCCCGGAGGATTGTTGGTCCTCCAGCCGCGATCCGTCGGTGAAACAGACCAGGCTTGCGGGCTGGAATGCAACCTCATTTTCCCTCCACTGATCCCTACTGGGGATCCTGAGGGTGTACGGCCTAGTCAACCTAATATCGTCCTCGGCATCCCTCACCTTTATGGCGGAAATCGGAATTTCCTTTTCCACCTCCTTGGCGACTCTTGCATGCCCTATTACTGCTCCCTCTCCACACCAGTTACCTGAGTCCCGGATTCTAAGATGCGACGCCATAGCCTCCCTTCTGATACAGATGGGAAGTGGTGGCAGCATCAACAGGACCTCTAGCGCGGCTGAGGGTGTCGTCCTCATAGCGCCTGTGATACCCAGGATTGCCAGCCTTTGGAGTTTGGCCAGCTTCCTGCTGGTAGTTTGGTTCACACCACCAGACCAACGCCCCATAGAGGATTCTCGGCCTGACGATCGCAGTGTAGATCCAATGAAGGATCCGAGGATTAAGTCCCCAGGTCCTCCCTATCACACGCAGCTGCAAGAGGGTCGCTACTCCCTTCCTCACTACTCGTTCTATTTGCGACTCCCTTGTTAGTTTGGGGTCCAGGATCACCCCCAGATATTTGACCTCACGCGGTAAAGCTAAAGGTTTTCCAAACATCACGGGCGCCCTGAACCCCTCTACCTTCCTCTTCTTGGTGAATAGGATCATCTCCGTCTTCGCCGGGTTTACGGAGAGTCCCCGCTCACCACACCACCTTTCGATTATGCTACAGGCAGCCTGCATACACTCACAGACGACGCCGAGAAATTTGCCGGTGACTAAGACCAGCCCATCATCAGCGTACGCCCGGGCGTAGAAGCCATTCTCAGAGAGCCGCTCCAAGAGGCCGTCCATGACCAGACACCATAGATAAGGCAAGAGGCAGCTGCCCTGAGGACAGCCGCCCGTCACCCCAACGTCCAGCCGTCGGCCCCTCAAGGTCAGCGACACTATCCTGTCCTCCAGCATGCTCGCCACCCAGCTTATTAGGGACCTCGGCGTTCCCCTCTCCTGTAGGGCGGTACAGACCGTATCCGTCCTTGCCTTATCAAAGGCTCCTTCCACATCGAAGAACACAGCTAATGTGCTCTCCCCGTAGTGTAGGGGCCTTTCCACCTTCCGCGTCACAGCGTGGAGCGCCGTCTCCGTCGATTTCCCCCGCTGGTACGCGTGCTGACCTTTGTGGAAGGGATGATCCTTGAGGATCCCTCCCAACATAAACCTATCTACTAACTTTTCCAATGCCTTGAGTAGGAAAGATGTTAGGCTGATTAGCCTGTATGCCTTGGTCAGCGTGTAGTCCTCCCTTCCCGGTTTGGGAATGAAGACCCTCCTAACCCGGCGCCAGGCTTTTGGGACTTCGACTTAAAGAGATGTTTTGAACAATAAAAATATGGTTTGAGTACTCAAATTTTCTTCGATTTACAGAAATAGTCGAGATACAAAATATTCGACTTGGAGAAGTTATAGAGGCTTCACTGTATATATATATATATATATATATATATATATATATATATATATATATATATATATATATATATATATATATACTTCTATAACTCGAACTTCTTTAAGTCGAATTATTTTATAACTCGAATATTTTACTAAGAACATTGAATTTTGAACAGATATATATATATATATATATATATATATATATATATATATATATATATATATATATATATATATATATATATATATATATATATATATATATATCGTTAAAAATTTGAATAAAAATGTTTCGATGAATAGAGTAGGTCCGGATCTGTGTAGTCCATTGTTCGACCTGTTATTTTAATAATCAGTGTGTCCTTCTTAAAAATAATATTTGATAACGACACATAGTTTTACAAAAGCAGGTATGCAATTTTCATTACAGGGATTTTAGAATCAATAGAGGGGGTCAGTCTGTATACGTTCCTAAAGGACGCTGTTCGCTACTGCTTAGCAACCATCATATAAATAGTAGCCCTAGTTTTTATTCGCTTAGTTAATTAATCCCCCTGATGACGCTAACTTTGTTAGTGAACAATCGTCAGGTCTAAAAAATGTATTGTGATGAATTGGGTTTTCCAAATTGTACTTATCAGTCCTCAACACAGGTTCCAAACTTCACTCTTTGTAAACACGTAGAGGAAGCAAGAGTGAATGCAAAAATTAGCGAGCGATAAGTTTGTTAAGTGTTGTTGGGAAGCTATTAGGGAGAGTATAGATAGAAGGAGTGAGACGAGGGAAACATTTGGGATGTTCAGTGTGGGTTCTTGACAGGAAGACGCTGTACTGACCAACTATTCCCACTTTAGCAGGTAGTTGAGAAATGCTTGAATGTGAAAATGAAAGTATATTGCACGTCTGTAGACTTGAAAAAAGCGTATCGTACTGTAAACACGTAGAAGCTCTGGAGTGTTTTGAAAGAATATGGTGTGGGTGATTGGCTAATTCGAGGTATTACATCGCTATATGACGGCAGTAGAGTATGTGTAAGAACTAATGGAATGCTCGGTGGCTATTTTAGAATTGAACAGAGTGTCAAGGGTGTGTGATGTCTTCATGGTTATTCAACATATTCATGGACAAACCTATAAGAAAAGAGAAGGCATAAAAATGAATGTGTCTGAGGTAAGAGTGTTACGTTACTCTGATGATGCAGTACTACTTAGTGACTCTTAAGAGAACTACAGCGGGTGTTAGAGAGACTGATGACAGCAACAAATGAAATGTATCTACATGTCAAGTAAAGAAGGCCAAATTGATAAAGAGGGGAGCGAGTAACCGCAGTATTTTGATAAATCGTAATCTAGTGGATAAAGGATAAAGTAGAGGAATTTATATATTTAGGAAGACGGTTTTCGAACGACGGAAGAATAGACGATGAGGTTCAAAGGCAGAAACATGCCGGGAGATATGACCACTGTGGCTAGGAGAGAAAGAATATCTAAAGAGCCAAAAGTGGATGTATATAACATCGTACTGGTACCGACTGTTCAATATGGGTCTCAAAGTTGGGTGTGTCAGGCAAAGCATGTGGCAAAATTTAATGCTGTTCGAATGGACTACCTGAGACGAGTGACGGGTAAATCAAGGAAAGACAGAGTTAGAAATGATTGGGTTCTGAGCGAATGTAATGTAGAAAAGTATATTGAAAGTAAGTATGAGAGCAGTGTGCTTAGATGGTTTGGACACATAAAACAAATGTATAATGATAGAATGACAAGTAGAGTTTATAGAGAACATGTAAATTGTAAGAGATCGTTGAAGGCCCCGGAAAGCTTGGTCGGATGTTGTGGGCTATATATTAACGAAGAAAGATGTCAGAAGTTTATTGATAGGAGAGTGTATATACGGAGAGTTATGAATTCAGAAGAAGCAAAAATAACTTATCAGGACAGAAGTGCATGGAGAAACATTTTTAACCAATAGCATAGGCTTTGTGACGTGCCCACCCCTTTATGGGAATGGCGCGACTGATAGTAGTAGTTGTATTAAACGAAACCCTGGGTTCGAGCGTAATAAAGTATTTCCTTTAAAGTTTATACCAAGTATTTTGTTACTTTTTACTTAATTGTTAGGCTGTCACTAAAATGCACATAATAATAATAATAATTGTATGCTTATGCTATTTAATCGCACAGATGAAGACGCCCGGTATAACCAAAGCGATTCTTGTTTCCTGTACTCTAGTCACAACACGTAGAGTGACCAATTATTTGGACATGACCAGGTAGGTGAATTATGTTAGTGGTCTTAGAACAAGTGACGCTCAGTGGCAATTTGCACTGATTGAACACTGATTAGAGTTCAAGGGTTAGGGCGTGCGACTGGTGATTCGTTACTGTGTCATGCTCTTAATTAATAGACTACCGTAGGCGTATTCATAAAGTTCCATTCTTCCTCTCTTAGTATAAAGAGATATATTGTTGCCTTATAAGACATAATGTATTTTTACTTCTCTCTGTACTTTATTGTAAACGTAAATACATTTAAAATGTAAATTCTTATATTCAATACATGGATTTCAAAACGACAGTTTTTATAACACAACTACAAGAAAGTAGAGCAGCAAATCACTTTAAAAATTCTAAATCTAAAACATACTTAAGACGTTTTGTTTCCTAAACATATTTCTAAATTTATCAGGTTCCGAGCTAAAAAATAAAATTTAACGACTTGCACAACCATTTTAATTAAATAAGCATAACAGGAATACAAAGTGTCTGCTGTCTGAATAATTTTGACATTACCGACAGTATATATAAAAAAGAAAATTGAAGTAATTTTTCCTTTTTTTCTGGACGAAATTTTATTTGTAGTCAATCTAATCAAGAGTAACCTTTAGACCAAATTGTTGTTAAACTTTTAAGTTGATAAGTTAAAAGAACTTTTTTTTCCATGAGAAGTGTTTATTCATAATTCACAGTACTCAAACAAGTTTGTAATTGATTCATCTTTTTTAAAAGAACTATAAGTTTTCTTTTCGGAACTCCTTTACTTCCACATCGTCAATACGTGTAGAAGTATGCCATCGGCGACAAAAATTTCAATTAAAATTCGCTTAAACGTCGTAAAAATGTCAAAACATATAAAAAACATGGTTTGGGAACGATATTTTATTTGTGTCTGTCTTTTTGTAGCCACGATAACTTTAGAACAAATTGAGATATCATCTTCAAATTTAGTTGCAGTTAGCACCCAACAAACGAACAGTTCGGATTGTTTTTTGGTTAAATCGCTTTAGGGGGTAGGGGATTAATGGGGGCGATTTGGTAAAAATTGACATTTTTTCTTTACAACTCGAGTTCAAGGCACAGTGATTTTGGAATGGGTGGAGTAATACTAAGGGCATGCACAATCAATCAAAGGTTGCAGTGCTATCGGGGCGGCAAGGCCGCGGACGAGCCCTGAGGGAAAAATATATATAACGTTTTACGGTTTGTTTATTTGAAATCTGTCAATTTCATCAAACATCTAGCATTCTGTTCTAAAATTAAGTTAGGGGCTAAATGTGTTGGGGGTATGCGGTGACAGAAACCTCGAATTTGTTTGTTGCTAAAACGGCATAAAAATTTCAACACATATAGAAAACTTGATTCTGGAACAAAAATGTTGTTGTCTGTCGGTTTGTCGGCCTGTACGTCTGTCTGTTAATAGGCGCAATAACTATATCGGTGCGAAACCAGGTATTATGTTGTCGCGACAGCTCCAAATAACACAAAATGTTATAAAATATATACTGTGTTCAACCAACTAACAATTTTGTAAATTGTCAGCCGTGTGCTATTTCCTCCATAATATAGGGACAATGTATGTAAGGCTAGATGTATTCTTACCATAATTACAACCGCAGAGCGGTTTCACGGTCTAAATAGAGCTGGTCAGTACGGGTTACTAATTACAGCGAGAACACACCTATAAAGTAATATGGCTACGGTAGCTTTCCTCCTAGAACATTGTGAGATGTACGACAGGGTCCCCATCTCGGTGCGGAACCAGATAGTATGTTGTCACGACAGCTTCAAATAACACAAACTGTTATAAAATAGAAACTGTGTACAACCAACTAACAATTTTGTAAATTGTCAGCCCTGGCCAATTTTTTCCCTAATATAGAGACAATATATGTAAGGCTAGATGTATTCTCACCATAATTAGAATCGCAGACCAGTTTCGCTCTAACTAGAGCAAGAACGCACCGAGATTGTCGTACATATTACAATGTTCTAGGAGGTTGGCTACCATAGCCGTATTACTTTATAGGTGTGTGCGCCCTGTTTTTAGAGCGAAGCCGGTCTGCAGTTCTAATTATGGCGAGAATACATCTAGCCTTAAAGCTCGAGTAATATAACGTTTTAGAGGCTTATGGGTACAGAAATACAAATATTTTCTTTGTGGTCAAGTCATAGACCCTCAATTCATTTCATGAGAATGTCTTTCTGAGGAGAGTAGATTATCACAGCTATGTCGAAGTTATGATTCAATTTGCAGCACTATTTTTGTTTTAATTTTCCAAATATATATATATATATATATATATATATATATATATATATATATATATATATATATATATATATATATATATATATATATATATATATATATATATATATATATATATATATATATATATATATATATATATATATATCCCCACGATAACTCAAAAAGTTATTAACCGATTTTGATGGAACTCGGCAAAAAATTATTTTTTCTTTTATTAATGGCTTGAATGAGTTCGTTAGTCAGCCCTATCGGACTAGTTTCCTAATTTTTCTAAAAAAACAATTATTTTTCCGAAAAAAATTGTATCTCAAAAAATAACAAAGTTATTTTGATAAAACTTGGTATATTGTACTTATAAATACCTCATTACATACCAAAATTTAGCTTTCTAGGTTTATAGAAAATTGAGTTATGGAAATTTGAAGTATTTAATGAAAATTCGCTACCATAACGCACTTGCTGCGTCCCGAATTTTTTTATAGGAATAAAATAATGATTTAAAGCTTGTTGGCGTTACTCACTTTATAGGTTATGTTTCTCTTTTTATTAAAATAAACGTTAATTTAGCTTAAGAAAAGTGTTTATATCTTGTGTTTATTTTCTATAAATGATTTTTTTCAGGGTTTTGACCTCCACTGCCCGGGTTTGTCCGGGCTTGTATACCCTTTTGTCCTGGGTTAGACAATTTGAAGATGGTATCCCTATGTATTGGTCATTTTAATAGATTTTTTTGAAAAATTATTGCATTTACACATTTAAAAAAAGTCTCGACGTAATAAGTACGTTATGGTAGGGAATCTTCATAAAACCGTTTCTAATAATAAATATGTATTACTTCCCTATCGAGAATACGTGTTGAAGTGTGGCATCGGCGACAAAAAATTCAAAATTTGTTTCGCTTAAACGTTGTAAAAAGTGTCAAAACATATAGAAAACATGATTTTGGAACGCATTTTTTTCTCTGTCGGTCTCTATGTCTGTGTGTTTGTAGCCCCGATAACTTTAGGACGAATTGCGATATCGTCTTCAAATTTGATATACAGTTAGCACCCAACAAACGAACGGTTCGGATTGTTTTTGGGTACAATCGCTCCAGGGGGCAGGGGATGAATGGGGGGTGATTTGGAAAATTTAATATTTTTTCGTTGAAAGTAATGTAATATAACGTTGTACGGTTTGTTTATTAGAAAACTTTCTGTCTGTTAGTAGGCGCAATAACTTTTGAACGATATTATCCTTAAATTTGGTATCCAGCTAGCCCCCGACAAAGGAACCCATCGTATTGTTTTTGGGTAGGGGATAAATGAGGGGTGATTTGGTGAAAATTGACATTTTCTAGTTAAAACTCGAGTAACATAACGCTTCAGAAGTTTATGGGTACCGGAATACGAATATTTTCTTTGTGGTCAAGTCATGGAGCCCAAATTCATTTCATAAGAATGTCTTTCTGAGAAGAGTATATTATCACAGCTATGTGGAAGTTATGACTCAATTTGCAGTACTAGTTTTTTTAATGAACAGGGTAGAATTTGTTTAACAGTATAACCTATATAGTAGAAACCATGTACCACATTTCGTCAAAATAACTTTATTGTTTAAAAAATATAAGTACAAGTTTTACATGAATGAACTTAAAATGTTCCATAAAAATTGCCAAGATATCATTATTAAAAAAAATTACATGAAAAGTTTCAAACCATTCAAAAACATTTTTTTACAATAACTTATTAAACATTACTTATGAATTACTAACATGTCACAACAATTTTACCAAAAATGATATATACGAATACACAAAAAAAATCTGCGAAAAATATTTTTTTACACGAAAATTTGCTGAAAAAATGTACAAAATTCAAATTATATACCTACCTAATCTGTAATTAGAATTGAAAAAAAAACGAAAATGTAAAAAAGTTATCACTTCGACACGTCAAAACGTGTGTTACTTCCACATCGTCACAACGTATGGAAGTATCGCAATGGTGACAAAAATTTCAAAAATTTTTTTTCGGTTAAACGTGGCAAAAAGTATCAAAACATATAGAAAACATGATTTGGGAACGAATTTTTTTTTGTCTGTAGGTCTGTCGGTCTCTCGGTCTGTATGTCTCTCTGTTTGTAGCCATGATAACTTTAAAACGAATTGAAATATCGTCTTCAAATTTGGTATACATTTAGCACTCGACCAACGAACGGTTCTGATTATTTTTGGCTAAACTCGCTTTAGGGGGTAGGAGATGACCGATGCTGATTTGGTGAAAATTTACATTTTTTCGTTAAACTGCGAAAAATATAACGTTTCAGGGTTTATTTATTAGAAAACTTTTAACTTCATCAAACATCTGGTATTATGTGCTGAAATCAAATAAGGGGTTGAAAGTGTGGGGGTGGAATATCGTTGATAAAAGTTTTAATTTGTTTTGTATAAAACGGCGTAAAAGTCTCAAAACATATAGAAAACTTGATTCTGGAAGGAAATTTGGTTTGTCTGTCGGTCTGTCGGCATATACGTCTGTTAATATGCGCAATAACTTTCGAACGAATTAAGATATCCTCTTCAAATTTGGTATTAAGTTAGCACCCGACAAAGGACCGCTTAGAATTGTTTTTGGGTAAGATCGCTTCAGTGGTTAGGGGATAAATAAGGGGTGATTTGGCGAAAATTAAATTTAAAAAAATAAAACTCCAGTAATATAATGTTTCAAAGGTTTATGCGTAATGAAAATATTTGTGGTCAGGTCTTGGGCCCTAAATTCATTCTATGAGAAGGTATTTCTGAAGAGAATAAATTATGATTCAATTTGCGGCACCATTTTTGTAGTTTTCACGGAAAGTAAAGAAAAATAGAAACGGAAAAATACTCATATTTTCATGCCACAAGCTTTCAGAAATAAGAACGTTTTTTAAATCTCTTACTTTGAAGTTTCATTTTTGACATAATTTGTGAAAACATACGAACCAACTACTTATATATTATGAAAACGTGAACATAGATAATCCTATCAAATTAATTAATTTTTACATTTGAAATATTGTTCTTCGAAATTTTGCTAAATAATCACCGTATATCATCGGTTATTACAATTGAACTAAATTTTTTTTTAAACTGACCGCTACATGAATCATGGAATGCGATTAGAAATGTAAATATTTCCAAAACGAGAGTCTTTAGGTATACGGAGTGTCATACAAAAGTTGAAGCACAGGGTATGCCCTTTAAATTTGAAACAGAAACTATAGACTGTTTTGTTTGTAAAATTGAGGTACGAGAGTTTGAATTTTTTTAAAATTCAACCACTATTTGAGAGCGCCATGTATATGGCAGCTTGATTTTTGTGACAATTAAAAGAAACGAATACCTCCCTGAATGCGTCATTTTAATAAGACCCTGCTATCTATCGATAAAAACGCTGTATCACAACTTTTATATGTACCAAAATCTAAATTTTGGTGTATAGTTTACTTTTTATATCGTAAACCTACCTACCAAATTTGGTTATCATAGATTTTTTATTTTTTAAGATAAAAGATTTTGCAAATGAAAACTCAAAATTTCCCCGGAAAACCTTGTCCGATTTTTCTGATTGACGAACTTTTTAAAGCCATTTACAAAAGGAAGGTACATGCCAAATTTTATCAAAATCGGCCCATTATTTTTTGAGTTATCGGTGTGATACATATACATATATATATATATATATATATATATATATATATATATATATATATATATATATATATATATATATATATATATATATATATATATATATATATATATATATATATATATAAATTGAAACGGACCCCGGATATGGGTTCTAGGGGTCCTAGATCGCGCTCATTTGCAAATTTTTTTGAAAATTCAAAAGTCGGGATCTCCCCATTAGTGAATTTTTTCTACGAAAATTCACTAACAACGTGAAAAGTTGCAAAACAATTGAAATAACACGAAAGCGGTGAACGATATAATTGTTTTCCTTACAAACATGCATTATAATTCGATGGAAAATGTAAAAATGCAATAATTTATTGTGTTTCGTTAAACAAAAAGAAGTTTGTATCACTAACGGGTTATGGGCCAACCTGGAATTATAAAGAAACATTTTTAAGAAGCAGCTTAAGACTTCCTATAATTAATGCATATAACTTTTTATCGTATCTTGTATAACCACAGATGTATCGAGCTTTACCGTCGAAATGTGGCACCCTGCATATACAGGTGTCCCAGCTTTTATTATCCAGGCTGTAACTCTTATATTAATTATGCGATTGAAATGAAATTTGGTAGGCAGATATAATGACACGTGGGCTATTTGAAGAAAATTCCAATGCAAACAACTTCCGGTTATACCGGAAGTAATCATGAATCTTGTTATGTCCAATAGAACAACCTATATATTTCAACATGTTGGAAATCTACTAATTGTACCCCCTTTTTTGTACCATATCCTATACCTATTACTGATAGTTTTCGATAAATTGGAGATTACACGTATCTGATTCTGTGCTACTCGTACAGGATATTTAGATGGCTTTGTTTTGTCAATATTTTATTTGCTAAGTCCATCACTTTTAACAATTGATTACTTTATTTTTAATTATAATCCAATGCCTTATACTTTCACACCCAATGAATGTATTGATATGTTACTTCTATATGGTGAGTATCATAATAATATGCGTCATGCCAGGGGAATGTACCAACAACGGTTTCCAAATCGTTGGACACTCCCATCATGAAGCAACTGCAAATGAAGAAGTTTTAATAAAAGTATTAGCGTACCCAACCTGAATCCAAAAGCTTCTGTCAGAAATTTCTCTAGGAATGGGAATTAATAATAGCAGTGTACATAGGATTCTCAAATCAGAAAAATGCCATCCTTATAAAGTATATATTGTTCAAGCACTTTCTCCCACAGACTTCCGAACGAAGGTTGGAATTTATTTCTCTTCTACGAGTTATTATTTCAGAGGATCATACGTTATTAGAGACCATCTTATGGAGTGATGAATCAAGATTTCACAACAATGGGATGATACATCGCCACAATTATTACTACTGGACAGTCAAAAATACACACAGGGTCAAACAAACCCTTTTACAAACAATGTGAGGCATCAATGTGTGGGAGTCTGATAGTACCCTATTTCTTCGAACCTACGTTGCATGGGAGAGCTGTTTATATTTTCTTAAAAACTCTCTTCCTTAATTGCTAGAGACCATTTTTCTACGTGACCGACAATGTTCAGGCAACAAGACGGCGCACCACCACACATCAACAGAATTGTGACAAATTTATTGAATGAAAAATTCCCTCATAAATGGACAGAAAATAGAGGACCTACAAGGTGGCCAGCTCCTTCCCCTGATTTGACCTCTCTAGATTTCTTCATATGGTGTCATATCAAGGAGATGGTTTATACTTCTCACCCAACAGATGTTAATGATCTTAAAAATATGACAAGACGAGCATGTCATAACATTACTCCCGATATGATAAAACAATCGTGTCAAGGGAACCACTAAAACGATTTCAAGCTAGTGTTGAAGCCAATGGAAGGGAGTTTGAATATTGATTCTAATTACGTATTTTCATATTGAATGCAATAAAATGTATCACTTTTTGGCTATGTAATTTCATATTCACTGCAATAAATTGTATCACTTTTTGATTACTTGATAACTGGTCCATACTACAGACAGACTGGAGACTACTTCCCTAGCTTGACTGTTAGGTTTCGCTTCTTTAAGTGAAGGACGTAGCCAGCGCTTAAGCTAACTGGAACAAGTGGCCTTCTGAATTCTAGATGTTCTAGGATGTTCTTCAACGTTTATGTAACCGGTTTCGCTGCTTGACAGTATCCCCAGACAGATAATAATTGAATTAATACGAAATCACGACAACTACAAATAAAGATCTGTTGCTATGTTATGATGTTTAGATAAAAAAATTATTTAAAACTGAAAATAAAATGAAACACAAATGATGGATGAGGCCTTCAAAGTGTATACGTGATGTATGTCAATATTCAACATAAAGATATAACTAACCTATAAGAGTAATAACTATAATAACAGTTACAACAATAAAATTACTAAACAATAACAGTAATAAAGCAGACTCTATACAATGAAAATATCGACATACATCAATTCATTTTCTTATTACAACTTTTTGAAAAAATAATTATATTTATTTTGTTTGATTTAACTAAGAAGAAAAATATCCAAGAAAGGGGAATTCATTAAATCAGTTTGCTCACTTAAAACAAGGTAGCCATTGTCTAGTTTACGCTTGTCATTACAAGAATGTAGTGGTTATTTACTGTAGGTCTATGTTAGGTATCAAACATATGTTTTGCAAATGTAGATATGTCAGTGTGGTTATTTCTAAATGCAGAAATATATTCTTTGTGCCGTGTGTTAAAATTTATAAGTTTGACCTATCTAGATTGCGTTATAATGTGTACAAGCTAATTTATAAACTCAAAAAACAAGATTTTTCTTTCGCACTAAATAACAAATCACGCGGCGTGTTGTAATATTTAAAAGCTACCTTTTTATTTGTACAGGTATTTAAAATTTTTGAAATGTTTTCTGAAATAGTTCCAAAATAAGTTATCGAAACATACCTGTTGTCCGTATTTGGATAAATTAAATGAATCTCTAATTTGTATTCTTTTCTCTATATTATTTTACCTACTATTTTAACAGTAGCCATTATTAAATGCTATTTGCTATTTAAATTCTAATAACTAAGCATTAGGCAAATGCAATGGTAGTTTTTAAATCTTACACGATGCGTGATTTGTTATTTAACGCGACGGAAAAATCTTGCTCCTTGACAAAAGCTGGAGTTTATAACTTAGCTTGTACACATTGTAACGCAATCTACATAGGTCAAACTTCTAGAAATTTTAACACCCGATACAAAGAACATATTTCTGCATTTAGAAATAAACACGCTGACAAATCTACATTTGCAAAACATATATTATTGAAACCCAACGTAAACCTACAGTAAATAACCGCATACAACCACAACATGTTTGTAATGACAGACGTAAACTAGATTTTTTTGAAGCTTTAGAAGTCAAAAAGCACACACACGACAATAGCTGCCTTGTTTTAAATGAGCAAACTGATTTAATGAATCCCCCTTTCTTGGATATTCTTCTTCCTAATTAAATAAGTCAAAGAAAATAAATCTAACTATTCTTCAAAAAAAGTTGTAATAAGATAATGAGTTGATGTATGTCGATACTTCCGTTGTATAGAGACTGCTTTATTACTGTTATTGTTTAGTTATTTTATTGTTGTAACTGTTATCATAGTTATTATAGGCTAGTTCTATTTTTATGTTAAATATTGACATACATCATGTAGACATTTTGAAAACCTCATCCGTCAACTGTTTTTCATTTTATTTTCAATTTGATAATTTTTTGATCAAAACGCTATAACATATTTGTATTGATTCAATTTTTATCTCTCTGATGATGCTGTTAAGCAGCGAAATAGTTTACAGAAAGGTTGAAGAACATCCTACAACATCTAGAATTCAGAAGTGCCACTTGTTCCAGTTAGCTTACACGCTGGCTACGTCCTTCACTTACAGAAACGAAACCCAACAGTGAAGCCAGAGAAGTAGTCTCCAAGTCTGTATGTAGTAAGATAGGTACATGATAAGTGGAATCCCGAATTTATCGAAAACGGTCAACGATAGGTATATGATATAATACACAAAAAGGGGTGTACAATTAATCGTTGATTTCAAAAACGTTGAAACATACAGGCTGTTCTATTTGACAAAACAAAATTCAACGTCACTTCCGGTGAACTAGAAGTTGCTTGTATTGGACAATATGCTCTTCAAATAGCCCACGATCTGCTTTTACCGAATTTAATTTCAATCCCATAATTATTTTATGAGTTACAGGCTGTAACTCTTAGAATAATTATGCGATAATAAATGGTGGGACACTGTACAGGACAGGGTGTTTCATTAAGGGTGAAGAGGTACCATATCTCAGGAACGGATGGTCCAGAAGATCTGCGAAAAAATACTGTTAAGGAAAGTGGCTAAGATAAAATGCTGGAAATAATTTTTAGGTTCCTAACTCTCCCGCTAGAGGGCGTATTTGCTATCGTCATGTGAAAGAGAGCATTTTTATGGAAAATATCCCCATAAAAGCTATCAAAAAATAATACAGTGTTATTCTTACTGAAATTCTACATCTTTTTGGTTAAACACTTTTTGCTGTCAGTCGTAAAATTAGGACAGGAGGGGTGGGGAGGGGAAAGTCTATTGACGAAAGTGTACATAATTTTGGTTTGACACAACCGAATTGGACGAAATTTGTCTTATTTAAGAAAGAAGGCATATTAGTTAAAACGAGATGATAGGTAAATCATGCTGCCTTCGCCACAGGACGCTATTTGAAAAACTTGCCTTCTCTTTCTCTTCAATTTTCCGGAATCTGCAACAGAATGTTGCAATAGTTATTATATCATAATCGGAAAGTAGAATAAATTTGCAAGCTGATATATGAAAGATTCAATCCGATGCCTCCATTAGTTTCGGAGTTATAGCCAAAAGAATAATTAAGGTTAATTGATGCTAAATGCTGAAATGCCAGAGGACCTACCCACTTGATATTTTTGTAATTAAAATTGTATACGTTAATTATAGCGTGATAATTTTTTTCCCGAACATCCCTTATATTAGTATTGCATTTTTGCATTTTTTTATCGAAATACGATGCATGTTTGTAAGAAAAAAAATCGAGACGCAGTAAGTGTGTTTTGGTAGCGAAATTTCATTAAATGTTTCAAATCCCAATAACTCAATTTGCTATTAACCTAAGGTTCCTTGGCTAGGAAACCAGTTTTCTCGGAAACATTTTAAGTTTATTTACGGAAAATGTTTGTACATTTTCAGACAATAAGTTATTTTGATAAATATGGTACATTCTTTTTACTATATATGTTATACCGGTAACCAAATTGATGCCTGCTTGCGTTAAAAACATTTTTATGAAAATTCACTTTCATAACGCGCTTGCTGCGTCCAGCGTTTTAGTGAATTTTCTTGAAAAAAATTCACTAATCAGGATATCCCGACTTTTGAATTTTGAAAAAAGTTCTTCAAATGAGCGCTAATGAGGCCCCCCAGAACACATATCCGGGGTCAGTTTCAATTTTTATATGTTTATGTATATATATATATATATATATATATATATATATATATATATATATATATATATATATATATATATATATATATATATATATATATATATATGTATCACACCGATAACTCAAAAAATACTGGGCCGATTTTGATTAAATTTGGTGAATAAATTCCTTTTGCAAATGGCTTGGATAAGTTCGTTAGCCAGGAAAATCAGCCCAGGTTTTCCCGGAAAATTTTGTGTTTTCTTTCGAAAAAAATTTATATCTCCGGAATTAACAAAGTAAGGGCAACCAAATTTGGTACGCGAGTTTATATCCTTATGGGTAAGTTACCTAATAAATTAGTAAATTTAGCTATATAGGTCAACAGACAAAAAAGTTATAGGCATTTAAAGAAAATAAATTGGGGTTTTCCTCAAAACATCAAAGTTGCGATTTAAAACGTCAAAATCGCCAATATTTGGGCAAATAACTTAAATCTAATTTGGGCTATGGAAATCAAATGTCTCAAGAAGGATGTTTTACAAACCCTGAGGTGTTAGTTTCAACCGTCATTGTCCTCCATTTTACTAAAATGTTTCCAGAAAATTCATTTCAAATAGACCCTTTCTCTGATGCTTGGCAGTAGTCTTAGCTATAGAATTTATCGTTTAATGGTATACAGGGTGTTCAAATAAGGGCAAGGACCGGCTATATCTCGAAAACCGTCACAGCTGCAGCTTTCGGAAAAAAATTAGCATAAGTAAAGTGGCCATGAGAAAATGTTGGAAATTATTTTCAGCTTCCTAAATCTGCCGCTAGGTGGCGAAAATGCCATGGCATACCTAAAATCATTAACTTCTCGAAAATCTTGACGCATAACATAAACTGGTATTAGGTAATTTGTAATGAACGTTCACTTATCTACAACTTCTGTTAAAAAAAATTTTCCTTATAGACCAGTGGCGGAGGTAAGGGGCGAGGATTTTTTTTTATAAACAAATGCCTATAACTTGATAACCAGTAAAGATAATTTCAAGATTTTTGGCTTGTTGGAAAGAGATCTCATAAGAAATTCCACGTATTAGTATTTTAAATTCACAGTCACACATGCACAAAATATAGAGGGCGTTAGAGTAGACGAGTCTGGTTTTATTAAATTTTATGAAAAATTTCAAATGGCAGCATAGTATTATAATATAACTATCCAAAAGTAGATGAAGTTAGAAAGAACTCAGTGAAAACCCAAAACAAATATGTTTTTCCGTTTCAGAGAAAACTCGAATTTTATGTATTTTGGTGCTTATTATGCCATTTCTCAAAATTAAATATGAATATAGAAAAATCTCTATAGAATATTTGTTTTCAGGCATAGTTATACAAATTAACATAGTTACCAATAATAATTAATCACTTTAATATGAAATATATTTATCACCTTATCACAAAACTAAGATACAAGAGCCAATAATCGAATTTAAGGTTATATTCGTAAATTAAGTGATTGTATTGTGAAAACGAAACTATATGAATGTAAAACACCTAAAATTTAACTAACATATAATTATTTACAAATGTTCAAACTGCTGTCCGTTTTTATGTATACATTTAACTAATCTCTGACGAGTAGAGGCTACCGCCGTTTGAACTTCAGCCGTAGATATGCTATTAACAGCAACTTGTATCCATCATATTTTCTCTAGTCGTTTTTAGAGTTTGATATACCAAATCTTTCACTCTCCCCCATAAATAAAAATCTATGCAAGTCAAATCAGGTGATCTGGGTGGCCATGGAAATAAGCTTCCTCTTTCTATCCACCGATTTGGAAATTGAACATTAAGATATTCGCGTACAATTTGCGCGAAGTGTGCTGGACACCCGTCATGTTGCAACCACATTATTAATCTTGTTTCTAGGCAAATGTCTTCCAATAACATTTTTAAGCTTTGAGTTAAAAAATTTAAATACAGATCTCCGTAAAAAATATGGTCCAACAAATTTCCCTTCAGCTATACCACACCATACGTTTAGAGTCCATCGATTTTACCGATCTAATTCTCTCATCCAATGGGGATTACTGTCCGACCAATAGTGCATATTATGGAGATTTACTTATCCACAATTTGAAAATGTTGCTTCATCTGTCCATAGTATTTGGGATAGAAATCGTGGTGTTTCTTCTAGGATGCTCAGCACCCAATAGTGATAATTCAGTCTGTGGTCACAATCAGCTTCATTTAGCGCCTGATGCAATACTATGTGATATGGGTGCATATTATGGTCTTTTAAAATATTGTATACAGATCCTACGGTCACACCTAAGTTTCTAAAAATTTGTCGTACACTAACATGTGGATTTGTGGTAACAAGAGCAATTACATTAGTAATGTTTTCTTCATTTCTAATCCTACGAGCTCTGACTTGTCTCCCGGTGTGCCTTACAGATCCAGTTTCCCGCATATATCTTGCAATGCGACACCTCTCTTGAGTAATGTCTCTATGGGGGTACCTTAATACATATTCTCGTGATGCGATAACAGAATTCCGAAAACATTGTAAATAAATTTCAAACATATCAGATGCTTCCTCGTTGGAATAAGACATCCTGAAAACGTAAAATACTAACTATCGATAAAAAACACACAGAAACACTACAAATAATTAATAAGATCAGTAATAAATTGAACATAAGATTTTGACGTCTATAAAACAAATTCTTTCAATTGTCTTACCTTCGCTGACAACACATGCACCACATTGATTGAAGTACAAAACTGCATATGAATTTTACATGCGTATTAACAAGTGTTTAAATGATTGTAGACAATGCTTGTATTTATTACTATATTATGATAGAGACATGTATGGAATGAATTTTCAAAATAAATACTTAGCATTTTCTCTAAACGCCTAATGAAAAGTGTTTCGTTTTCATAATATTGATTAATTTTTTCATGACTTCTCCATTACTTCTGTATTGTAATTTTAATAAAGTAATAAATTTATTTCATTTTAAAGTGATATAAATGCTATTGGTAAGTACGTTAATTTGTATAACGATTGTAATGAAGTTTGAGTTCATTCCGTGTCCGTGTCCACTTGGCAGACATGGTATTCTAATTTAAAGTATATACCTTCAGGGATATAATCAAATAATATTTATCGTATTTTGCTTTAGTGCGTAGGGTGTACAGATGTTAGTTAAATTTTGGGTGTTTTACATTCATATAGTTTCGTCTTCATAATACAATCACTTAATTTACGAATATAACCTTAAATTCGATTATTGCCTCTTGTATCTTAGTTTTATGATAAGGTAATAAATATATTTCATATTAAAGTGATTAATTGTTATTGGTAACTATGTTAATTTGTATAACGATGCCTGAAAACAAATATTCTATAGAGATTTTGCTATATTCATATTTAATTTTGAGAAATGGCATAATAAGCACCAAAATACATAAAATTCGAGTTTTCTCTGAAACGGAAAAACATATTCGTTTTGGGTTTTCACTGAGTTCTTTCTAACTTCATCTACTTTTCGATAGTTATATTATAATACTATGCTGCCATTTGAAATTTTTCATAAAATTTAATAAAACTAGACTCGTCTACTCTAACACCCTCTATATTTTGTGCATGTGTGACTGTGAATTTAAAATACTAATACGTGGAATTTCTTATGAGATCTCTTTCCAACAAGCCAAAAATCTTGAAATTATCTCTACTGGTTATCAAGTTATAGGCATTTGTTTATAAAAAAAATCCTCGCCCCTTACCTCCGCCACTGGTCTATAAGGAAAAATATTTTTAACAGAAGTTGTAGGTAAGTGAACGTTCATTACAAATTACCTAAAACCAGTTTATGTTATGCGTCAAGATTTTCGAGAAATTAATGATTTTAGGTATGCCATGGCATTTTCGCCACCTAGCGGCAGATTTAGGAAGCTGAAAATAATTTCCAACATTTTCTCATGGCTACTTTACTTATGCTAATTTTTTTCCGAAAGCTGCAGCTGTGACGGTTTTCGAGATATAGCCGGTCCGTGCCCTTATTTGAACACCCTGTATAATTTTTGTAGAATTTTCGTAAAAAATCAATAAAGCTCAATATATCCGTTATTATACAAGATATGAAAAAATTTTCTATACATTAATTATAGGGTGTCTTGAGCTACATCTTAAAAAAATATTTCTATATGACAGGCTGGCCCATAAGTCGTTGGTGATACAAATTTTCTTTTTTTTTTATCAAACACGCTTTATATTACTGCATTTTTTGCATTTTCCATCGAAATATAATGCACGTTTGTGAGAAAAGAAATTCTGGATGCAGCAAGTGCGTTATGGTAGCGAATTTTGATCAAATGCTTTATATTTGAATAGCCCAATTTGCTATTAACCTATAAGGTTGACCAAGAAACGAGTTTTTCCGGGAACACTTACTTTTGGAAATTGTTGTATATTTTCACACAAAGTTATTTTTATGAAACCTGGCACATTGTTTTTACTATATAGGTTATACTGGTAACCAAAATTGATGCCTGCTTTCTTAAAAAGAAGAGACATATTTGCAATAAAAACATTTTTATGAAAATTCACTACCATAACGCACTTGCTGCGTCCAGAGTTTTTTTAAATAGATGTTATAAAGAATTTCTTTTATCAAACTAAAGTCTCGGTAAGTAAGTGAATTACAAAAAATCTTAGAAGCTGCAATTTAACATGAATTAATTTATCCCATGGTTTCTATTATGTTTTTATTGACGTATATTTAGATTAGCAGGCTTTTAAAATTCGAAGGGAGACGGCATTGCACTTTTTCAATGACGTGATAAAAAGAAAACGCCTAAAATTCGCATAGTTTCTCTAATATAAAAAATACACTGACGTACTTTACACGTGTTAATCATATGATTCTGTTGTTTTTTTAAAGATTATCAATGAGGAATGGGTCCTGTGACCACTCAAAAATCAACAGCGTAAGCTTATTAAGTGACTATTTAGCATATTTGCGTAACGAATGTTTATGAATAAACTTCTCTAAGAAATCTACACCTATTAACATTCCGATCTTCTGTTTTACGTTTAATACATTACTTACTCAAAATAAACTTCTGCGATAAGCAAGG
This sequence comes from Tillus elongatus, assembly GCA_964006375.1. Taxonomy (NCBI): domain Eukaryota; kingdom Metazoa; phylum Arthropoda; class Insecta; order Coleoptera; family Cleridae; genus Tillus; species Tillus elongatus. Next base: position 161,509,267 of record OZ023263.1, read on the forward strand.
AATTCATTCATGCGTTCAGTATTATAATTGACGTTTTTACGATGAATTACGATTATGAATTTTTTGAAGGACCTGAATCGCCTTCCATTTTCTCTTCGGTATTATTAGGAGACCATAATAACCTTTCTAGTTCTTCTTTGGTACGTAAGCTATTTATCTAGTCTTTTTTGTTTTCAACGCCCCCAACCTGACGTATTTGGTTAGGTGGTCTTGATAGACAAAAATGTGATCGTTTTTATTCTTAAAACCTCAAAATTAGCAAGTTTTAGGCAAAGAACCTGAAACGAATACGGCTTATGTAGAAAAAAAGTGGCAAAAAATTTCAAGATAATAAGCACAGTTGGGGAACTCAAATGACCACAACACATTAATAAAACCTTGACGATCGTTTCACTAACCAAGTTAGCGTCTTCAGGGGAAGAATAATTCTAAATCTCTTATATCCACTACTCTATTTACATTCTTCTGCAGCTAGTCGGTCACTAAAGATTCAGGGATGTTCAACGACAAAGTTTACATATTTCGTTTGGCGGAAATATCTGAATTCTTTTAGTATCTATCGGACGAGCTTCTGCCGGTATCTTTTGTATTATTACTATATTTAGCAATATATATATATATATATATATATATATATATATATATATATATATATATATATATATATATATATACATACATATATATATATATATATATATATATATATATATATATATATATATATATATATATTCGAAGGCTGTTAGCTGGCCTGGTTCTTTAGCATTTTTATTACTTTGAGATTCCCCTCATTAACGTGGTGATTATCATCCCAAATATGTCGGGTAACGGAAGATTTATCTATAGTAATTGTGCTAAATGTTCTTTGAATCTAATTTGAATATATATTTTTGTTTGTCCGGTATTTAAGACCACAATCTTTACAACTTATCTTATAAGTTGCCGACATTTTGGCCATAGTATCCTAGCCTTTTGGGTTATCTAGCGACTTTTTTCAAGTAATTTTTGTTGAAAATGTTAGTTGCAAATTGGCTTTTTAAAAAATGCTATCTAGACCCTTCGTGTTTCGAGGTTCAAATGGTAAGCAAACAAAGTTTTTTCAGCTTTCTCTCTTCTAAACGTCGTTGGTTCCGCTAAAAATTTTCTTTATTTTCTGTTTGTTAATTAATTTCTTCACTTAGTATATCCGTTATATTCGGTTACGTTCTTAATATGCTTTCATTCTTTGTTATATCTATTTTTACTTAAAGGAAAATTAATTAACCTGTTTACTAAAAAACGTCGCAGAGAGTAGATTATCGCAGCTATGTGGAAGTTATGATTCAATTTGCAGCACTATTTTCCATTGGCTTATCCGCACTCCATATAGAATGTTTTACTTTAAAAAATCTGGAATATAGTCTTATCTTCCTATGTAAACAACTTAATTCAAAACAACAATCGTTTATAAAAAATAGCTAAGACATTGATAGGGTATTAGACTACAATCAGCACACATCAGCACAAAACGTTTAAATATATACAGGTGTCCATTATAAAAGGTTGCACCTGGGCTTTCGTGGTATGGGCATCATGTATACTGTATATTGTATATTCAGTATGTCGAATGTAACCCGCGTCTTTGTGTTAAGTTAGATAGTTCCAAATAATTAAATTGACTTATTTGGAACATAGCTAATTAATTGTGTTTAAAATAAAATTACGACGGCGTATATTTTACACAAATACTGACGAATCTGTGGCATGCAAGAATGATTTCTTGCAGATACCAAATAAAAAAGAAGTATGTAGAGACTAAAGAAGGCAGGCGCCACATCGAACACAGCAGAGCCAACGTTCCTGGGGACAGGAAAATATGTGGAACTCCATGTATCAGATCAGTTTAAAATTCCACAGTTGATCAACGACACACTAATTATCTTGTGTGTGTAAACTCGTAATTGATATATGGACATGCTGATAAATGAGTTCTGTGTTGCCTTAAATAATTTATTATAGAAAATCCTGCTATGCCTGCTTTTAATAAAGTATATCCTTTTTTATCAAATTTAATTTATTCACACACCAGGAACCCATCTTAATAAAGTACAACATAATTCACAAAATATGTGTTGGCAAACAATATCATTGTTTAACGAAGCAAAAAATTCACATGATATAATAAGCAAGTATATGTTTGCAATCTAGGAATTTACATCTATTAACTTATGTACTCGTATCCTTAAAAAAAGAAATTAGTTTGCATTCCATACTGTTTTAAAAAGTAGGAAGCTTATTGAAAAATTCTGAGTTGAAACAAAGAAGATTTTGGCCAACGATAAAATAAGTAAAAAATAACTGACCGATTTTGGTAAAATTTACTATGCACCCTTTACTAATAGAGAGGTATCGGTGGTAAGACTCTCAAGAAATTTTTTCAAATGCGCTCGAATTAGGGCCCCTAGAACCCATATCCAAGGTCCGTTTGTATATATATATATATATATATATATATATATATATATATATATATATATATATATATATATATATATATATATATATATATATAATATATATGATTAATAATTTATTGAACAATATACATTTTATTTACAAAACAACTTACAAGATTAATCAAGAGCCTGGTTGTTCAATAACGTTAAAAGTCATTTAAGTCGAAGACTTGTTGGTGATACTAGTAACATTATTCTCTTTAAAAAAAGCTAGTGCACACACTCTGACCTAGTAAAGAAATGCAAACAAAAACCAAAACTGCAGACGAAATCCAGGGATTCGCGGAAAATATAAAAATATAAAAAAGTATAATTATCCTTTTTAGACTATAGACTTTTTTTTTTCCCAAATATTTTAAGCCACACTATTGGTAACCTACACACACTTACACATGCGCGGGCCCACAGGTCAGACGCCAGGCACAAGAAACACAAAATATAAAGGAAAGACCACTACACCAGCATATTAACTTCTATGACCCTGTGGATTACTTCACGATCTACTTCAACTATCCACTTTTTTAAACCGATTTTAAAATCTCGAAGTCCATGCTGCTGGCGAATTTGGGCTGGTATAGAATTATATATTCTCACGCAAAGGTAAGCATAGGAACGCTGTGCAATAGCCTTCTTAGCTCTTTCCGTTCTAGATGCGTATGCGCACTGTCTCGTATTATAGTTGTGACTCAACTCCTTCAATTCACATAGATGAATATGCTGATATACAGCAGCGTTAAAATAGGAAAGCTGCATAATACCCAGCAGTTTTGTCTCAGCGTATAAAACATCAGTAGCATATGTGTGTTCTTTACCATAAATCACCTTTATGAGGCAATTTTGAGCAATCTGTAATTGAGCTATATGGCACCTTACAGCACCACCTCAAGCTATTATAGCATAGCGTTAGTGACTCCAATAAAGAATAATATAGAGTCCTCAGGTGTTTGATGTGTAGCATCTATTTCAATACCCTAAATTTTAAAGTTGGTAAGTTTCTTTCGTAACATGAAAATGGTATATACACTATCTTCGCCGCATTTACAGTTAACAATCGGTTTTGAAACCATTACAGGATTTTTCTAAAATCTGATTCAACTGTAGATTTGAGTATATCCCATGATGCTGCGTTATAAAATATAGCAGCATCATCCGCATATCCGACTATCTTTCCTAACGATTTAACATAAAAAAGATCGTTTATATAAATATTAAATAATAAGGGTTCTAGAATGGTTCCTTGCAGAACACCACAGTTCATTTTTACCACATCGCTCAGAACCCCATTCCAACACACCACCTGATATCTGTCAGACAGATAGCTCTGCAATAGCTGTTGTTGTCTCCCCCTAAACCCCATTGTCTCCAATATTTCAAGCAATCTTGCGTGATCAACCGCATCGAATGCCTTTTTTAGGTCCACCAAGCCACATAATGATGGTCTGGTGTTATCCAGGCTCTGATAGATATTACTTGTCAGTTCAATTATGGCATCCTGCGTAGATGTTTTGTCCTAAAGCCATACTGCCTCTCAGATAATATTCCATATTTATTTAGATAACTATCGAAGCATTATTCAGGAGACACTGAAGGACTTTAGCAATACTGGAAATCACTGATATCGGTCTATAGTTAGTGGTATCCAGCACATCGCCTTTCTTAGATAAAGGTTTGATAACACCCATTTTAAAAGCTCTAAGGAATATGCCATCGTCTATACACCGATTTATAATAAAAGTCAGAGGAGTGACAATCTCATATATTATTTTTTTCAGTGTATCTGCCCTTATTCTGTCGTACCCCGGAGCCCTGTGGTCCTTCAGTGTCTTCACAATTGATTTAATCTCACACTCTTCTGTTGGCAACATCACCAACTACTGGCTCACCCGCGCAGACGACACTAACTTATCGGAGACAGATATCCTGCTTGCCAAATTTTTTCCTACACATGCTGTTTCGTTGTTGTTTCGTTTCTTTTAACGTCGGCCTATTTCCGCGACTATGGCCAAATACCGACGCCAGGGAGCAGTTTCACCCCACTATCCTGGAAATTTTGCCGAATCCCTGCCTCTCTGTAAGGAGGGTGGGGATCTTTAATGCGCCCAACATCGCATGGACACGGGACCGATGTCTTTACGCTCCCTCCGAAGGGCGGGACGTGTAGACATTCAACTTGCTCAAATACAATGCTGATGTTAATTTTACAGTTTGTACTGAAAAAGTGAAAGGAGTATCCTGGGATCGAACCTAGTACCCTTCGGTTCAGAGGCACACGTTCTTACCCCTGAACCACCGAGGTTCTTCCTGCACATGAAAAATATTTATTAAATTGATTGGCAATCTCAAGATCAGTCAAGCTTAGTGATTCTTGCATTCGCCGCTGTCTTTCCGCCAATATCGTTCACTATATTCCACAAACTTCTAGAACTATTTTTGTCTGTCAATGATTTTACCATAATGTTACTTCTTGGGCGTTCTTATTATACCATTTAGTCTGTTTCGATAATCTTTATATTGCTGAGCAAGTTGCTGATTATCTGGTTGCATCTTAAGCTTCGTAAACATTCGGTTTTTTCGATTCACTGATATAACAATGCACTTGGTAATCCAATCTTTCTTCTTCCATGTCCGGCATCTTTACCTCTCCATGCAGTGTCCAATCATAGTTCGCAAATCTGATACAAAAGTTTCAGCAGCAATCTCAACATCCTCTGCGACATAGATACAAAACCAGTTTTTCTTGATAAGCATGTCCTTTAGTTTTTTCATATTAGTGCGGTGTTTATATAGACTTTTTTAGTTTCGCTATGTTTCAGTGTCGCAGGAAATGATACATGTAGCACGGTAGCATAATGATCCGTTACACGCGACTGCATTACAATTGGGTACAAACTGTAGCAGCCACCTACAACTTTGGCAAATATATGATCTAAACAACTGCCAGAATCTTTATATACTCGTGTGTACTTGTTGATAAGGGTGTCATAACCCAGATGATAGAATATTCAGATATTCGTGCATATCACTGCTATTACTAAAAAGATCTATGTTGATGTCACCAACAACCAAATTGATCTGTTGTGACTTGGGTCGACGCTTCAGATACTGCAATTCATTAACGAATATTTTTTAATGACTTGGTGAAAAAAATGCCAGCAAGTTTTTGAGGCCATAATTTTTTTAGAAAATTTCAATACACTGTATTATTATAGTAAATTGTTTTAGCATAGTTTTGTAGAATTTTTTTTTGTTTTCGTGGAGAAACGTTTTTGCCAATTTTCTACGGAAAAACATTTTAGTAAATTTTTGTAGAAATTTTCTGTAGCAAATTTTTGTTGAAACTTTTTTTTTCGGCGAACTTGAGTAAATGGTTTTTATCACACTAAAACTTCTAGTCCTGTGCTTTCTCTTGTTTAGTTACCTGAACGAAATAAAGTAAATGTCTATGTAACTTAATTTTCTAAGAGCCTCGGTTGTTCAGTGGTAAGAACGTGTGCCTCTGAACCGAAGGGTACTGGGTTCGATCCCAAGGTAGTCCTTTCACTTTTTCAGTACATACTGTACAGTTAACATTAACCGAAGTTGTGGCGTTGTATTTGAGCAAGTTGAGGGGGCGTAAAGTAGTCGGTCCTGTGTCCATGCGATGTCGAGCACATTAAAGATCCTCACCCTCCTTACAGAAAAGCAGGGGTTCGGCTCCGTGGCGTCGAGGATTGGCCATAGTTGCGGAAATAGACCGACGTTAAAGAATTAAAAAAACACACACAACTAAATTTTCTAAAAATTTTCTATAATCTTTAAATTTTTATATATGCTAATATATATATATATATATATATATATATATATATATATATATATATATATATATATATATATATATATATATATATATATATATATATATAAACTTAATTTGGGTTCATAATTTTAAGAAAGTAAAGTTGTTATTTTTGAAATTATAGAAGTTTTTCAGAAGAAGTGTAAAATTTTCCTAGAATAACTGGTTTGATCAGGTTGGCTAACAAACTACGCTAAGCTATTTACAAAATGAGTACCTGTCAAATTCCTCATTTTTCCTTCATAAATCTCTTGGATAAGTTCATTAACCAACCCAGTCAAACCGATTATTCTGAAAAAAAAGTTTTTTCTCGAAGAAATTTATATTTCTGAAACTAATTGTTTTTTTTTTCATTTGAAATATTTTTATGAACATTCGCTACCATAACGCACTTTCTGCGTCCAGACTTTTTTTAAAATTAAATATTGATATATTAATGTTTATGTATATATAATTCTATGGTGTCAGTAGGGTTTCTGATCGAGAATTCCCGCAAAATCTGGCCTTACTCGGGGCGAGAAAAAAGTATCGAGAACTCGAGAAATAGCTAGATAGTACTTGTGCTCTCCCCTCCTGCGCGCCCCGCTGCACGTTTATTCGTTTGTTCAATTGTATTTCTTGACGACTGCGATTTGGAATTGGATTCAACAACCAATGCGCAATAGACTCAAAATATTGACAAAGTCTTGCAAGAAACACGGGCAGTCAAACTATTTCCAAAGGGTCCTAAATCTCACGTTGCAAAAACATGTAAAAGAAGAGATTGGCTATGAGTTGAATTTGTTGTTAGATGTGGGTACAACATGGAACTTGATTGCATCATCAAGTTCCATCTTTTAACCACATCTATTGGTTGAACGTTTCCTAAAACATAAAATTGCGATTGATTGGAATATGTCTTCAATGTGGAATGATGATAATATTGGCGTTATGGAATTATTGTTGGGCGTCTTACATTTAGCAAAGTTGTCCGTTGAGGCTATATCGAGAAAATATGCTACGATCCTGACCTCAGAGGTAATAGACGTGTTGGCCAATAAACTAGAATTGATGGATCATCTTAAGAAGAAGATTAATGACAGGTAAAATGTTAAGCCGATTTCTTTAGTCGGGTACCTTCGCGATTCAACTGCTTTTCAGAATCAAAATAAAATAAGTATGCGCAATTGCAGCAGAACGATTTTGATAAAATTTACATGAAGAACTGCTTAATGGATTATTTCCCAGCAGCTCAAACTTAGCAGAAGATGACATCCAAACACAAGGTAATTAACACGGTTCTAATACCACAACTTTTCAGTTCCAACTGACACTGGCTATTGAGACAGCAGCTGCTACTAGTGAGCCGGACGCTACATAATCAGAAGCTTAATAAAAAAGAATTTCAGCTATTTGAGTCAACTGGTAAAAAAACGCCACAGCTTGAAAATTTATATAGAGCTTTATTGACAGTAAAGCCAACATCGACAGAAAAAGAAGAAACCGATTATCATATGAGACTATTTATTTTGTACTTTTAAATGCACATTCTATTAAAAATAGAGACTAATAGATTAGCGGTTTTCCGTTTAGATGGCGATCTTATCCTATGTTTTTAAGACTAATAAGCTAGTAGTAGCAGTGGTGGGGAGGCCAACGCCAAGCAAGTAGGCCACAATGGGCCCTTTTTGCTAACCCCAGCAACCATGCTCTACTCTTCCTCGGTTCCGTCGCCAAACCGCCTCGACCTCGAGATGAAGGCCGTGACGGTCTTCAATTGGACGGTACTTACCTGATTCCTCTCCAGAGTCCTCGATCCGAACAATTCTGCACAAAGATTCCCAAAAGCCTCGCATTCACACAGGTAGCGGTAGGACGTTTCTTCACCCTCGCCGCATTCCTGGCAAATGGGATCCCTCTCTACGCCTATCAATGTGAGGTGTCTTCTAAGGGCGTGGCCTGTCAGCACCCCAAGGATGCGGCGAAGCGTAGGTCGACTCCTTCCGAGTAACCAGACAGCTTTATCTCTGTCTGGCCCCTCCACGAAGTCCCTCGCCTGCCTGGAGCCACCAACGGACTCCCAGTGCCTCTCCATTGCTTCCTCGGTCCACCTGTCTAAGGCGACAGAGACTGTCTTCCTACTTATGCCTATCGCAGGCTCCGGTCCACAAAACGGCCGCCGGGCACCGAGTCTTGCTAAATTACTCGCCACCTCATTCCCCACTACGCCACAGTGTCCCGGAACCCACACCAGTTGCACCTCCTTCGTCCTGGCTAGTCCACTGAGGGCGTCAGCGCACTCCTGAACCAGTGTTGAGCTGATTCTGGCCGCACAGACTGCCCGGAGGACCGCCTGGCTATCCGAGCAGATGTACACACATTTCTCGGGACTCCTCTTCACATACTGTCTATTGGCCAGAGACAGGATAGCATACACCTCTGTTTCGAATGCCGTGGTATATGCGCCAAGAGCATAGCTCTCGCGCACCCCCAGACCCTCGATGTATATTCCTGCCCCGGAGGATTGTTGGTCCTCGAGCCGCGATCCGTTGGTGAAACAGACCAGGCTTGCGGGCTGGAATGCAACCTCATTTTCCCTCCACTGATCCCTACTGGGGATCCTGAGGGTGTATGGCCTAGTCAACCTAATATCGTCTTCGGCATCCCGTACCTTTATGGAGGAATTTTCTTTTTCACCTCCTTGGCGTCTCTTGCATGCCCTATTACTGCTCCCTCTCCGCACCAGTTTCCCGAGTCTTGCATTCTAAGATGCGACGCCATAGCCTCCCTTCTGATGCAGATGGGAAGCGGTGGCTGCATCAACAGGACCTCTAGCGCGGCTGAGGGTGTCGTCCTCATAGCGCCTGTGATACCCAGGATTGCCAGCCTTTGGAGTTTGGCCAGCTTCCTGCTGTTAGTTTCGTTCACACCAGACCAACGCCCCATAGAGGATTCTCGGCCTGACTAATAAGCTAGTCTACTTTGAGATTTTTATGGTTTTTTATGTAAGTACATAATTAAAAGAGCGTTTGGTCAAAAGTTTTATTGGCAGATAGTCAAAGTAGATTATTTGGTTGATTGTGAAGGTAGCTCCTGTTTCTTTAGTTGATTGTATTATTACATTTTTTATATTTTGTTTAATTAAAAGACTGTTATTAAAAGTTCTGCTTATTTATAGGAAGAAACATACTGTACGTTACTTTTATTTGAATATTGCTTTTATACTTGAGGTACCGACTATTTGTTTATTTAAAAGGCTGTGTGATAAATATATTTACTTACCTCAGGAAGGAAGCTAAGATAGGTACAAATTCAAAGTACCTACTTTTTAATAAAAAGACAAATTAAAAGTTTTATAGGAAGACAGTCTAAGTTTAATTTAGTTAGTTTTATTAGAAACATGTATAAGTAATTAAAATTTTATTTTAAACAAGACTAAATAAATAAAAAATGTTGATGATCATTAATAAGCGTAATTTAATTTTGCATTTAATTAACAGTTTTTTTATTTTTTAGGAGTTTTAGAAATTTCTCGAAAATTCGAGAATTCCCGGGAATGCCTAGTCGAGAATTCGGGAGTCCCGAGAAAGAAAATAAGTGGAGAAATCAGAAACCCTAGGTGTCAGTGACCTACGCTACCGAGAAACATTAATTAAACACTTAATGAAAAGTTGTTTCTTCCAGACAATGAATACATTTTATTTTCTGGAAGAAAAGCATTTTCATTAAGTATTTAATTATGTCTACCATAGACTGTTTGACGTTTACAAGAGACACCTTAATATAATAATTTAAAAAAATTCATAAATGATATGGAGAATCACACGACGCATTATGTTTTGCTAGTTACAGGAATCAACTTTATTTGCTTATAAATATTTTGTATTTACTTTGTCGGTTTAATAAATCTAATTTTGTTGAAGTAGGTCGACTCTTAAAAAATCGCTTTCAGAATGGAATTGTTACTACGTCAGAACTGTTTTTTTAAATTTATTGATTTCTAAAAGTAACCATAGTCTTAAAAACGGCTAGAAGACAAGAAAATCCAGTTACCGAATTAAGCTGCAGTGGTTAAAAATAAAAACTCGTTGCCCACGCTTTCGGTGCTGTCCTACTGATTCTTTTGTGGGCGATGTCCTAATACCTGAAAGGACTTGCGGAATTCCAACAATCTTGGCTGTGTGTAAATATTCACGTAATTCTTATTGCTGATGAGTTTATGGGCTATTTGTCAAAGAAATTATCTTGATAGTTGACAATATGTAAAAAGAAACATTGAAAGTAAACAGTTGTGAATATACACATGGTAGGAATTCCAATAAAGTATGCCAAAATACGGAGTTCAACACCTTTTTTGATACATTTAGTTCATAATTGAGCTGTAAAAATATCTCTTGTTCAATTATATAGCAAATTAAATTGTCAGATGAAGTAGCAATGTGGTTAGCATAGTGTATGTTAACGCTGTAATGAGGGTGTAGTTATTGCTATGAATGATTATAATTCATATAATATTTGACCCCACTTTTTTGGTTTAGAAAATAATAAATAGAAAAACTATCGAAAAAATTCCTTTTATGTTTATTATTTTTATTATTAGGACCTAATTAAGCAACAAAGAATCTTTAACACAAGATAAATTAATCCGAATCAGCCAAAGTTCAGTTACAAAACCGCTATTTAACTGAACCCTTAAAAAATAAATAAAACAGCATAAAAACGAATACAGTTTACAAACTGTCGGTAACACAGTAGATTCTCAGATACTTGCGCAAGTCACATTAATCAGCAAACCCCAACAGAAAAAGACTCCTTTAACCTTTCCTCAAAATTCTTAATAGCGAGGTCTGTGGTACACAGCGGTAGACTATTATTGTAGCCCTTCGTTGACACGTAAGAAACTGATCCAATGAAACTAACAGTAGAATGGATAGGTATGCATAAACCAAGATCTATCAAGTTTTTATAGATCTTGTACATAAACGGCTTCTATGTCTAGGATTTCGCTCCTTGACTTCAGCCAGTCTCATCAACTTTTCTGACATGTATCGTTTCAGGGGTATCAGCAATCAGTTAATGCAGTCTTACTTAAGGAATCGTATCCAATGTGTTGATATAGATGGTGCCGTAAGTGACTACGAAAAGATAAAATGTGGAGTTCCTCAGGGTAGTGTCTTGGGTCACTTACTCTTTATCATTTATATAAACTACCTGTATTTGTGTTACCAACAAAGGGACATATTACTAGCTACGAGGATGATACGGCAATACTATATACTGAGGATTCATGGGAGAGACTGGAAAGTCTGGTTAAACAAGAGTTTTTTAATAATAAAAAGATACTTTGAAATCAATCCATTGACACTCAATGTAGATAATACCACATTTGTGAGCTTCCACTTTCAGCATACTTATCAGACCAGCAATAGGGGTACTGTTTGTAGAATCACGAGATGCGCAAAGTCAATTAATTGAAAAAATGACAGCTACCTGGAGCGGAGGCTTTACTACTGTCTATCCGTGGAACTAATATATCTCACGCTTACAAAAAGATGTTGAAAAATTGTGAAATGAGCTCGTGGGTATGTGTGTGTGTGTGTGCGTGTATGTGTGTGTATATGTGTGTCTTGACAATCCTGGATGTATGATTGTGTATGTATATTCAGGTCTGTATGCTGGTCTGCTGTTCTGTTTTAGTTTAGTTTATTTTTACTATATATATATATATATATATATATATATATATATATATATATATATATATATATATATATATATATATATATATATATATATATATATTAGGGCTGGAGAGATGCTATATTTGGGGTCAGTTTCAATTTTATACGTTATATATATATATATATATATATATATATATATATATAGTGTGGCCCATTTAAGATGGAAATACTCCTGTATTATTGTTTTGGAGATGTCCATAGTGGCCCTCCTTATCTAGGACACACTGTATATAGCAATATATAGTTAACAAGTGCTTATTGAGCCGGACTCTATTTAAAAATTATATGTTTGGTTTGTATCACAAAATCTGTGCTTATTAGAAAAAACTATTTGCATAATCGAATTTTACGTAAGAAAATCTATCATAATTAATTTTTACGGTTGTATTATCTTATCACATAAAGAAGACACAGGGGGTGTCTAAAAACGAAAAATTTTCAAAATCACCCTGTAAATCAGAAACATATAGTGTCATGTCAGTTTTGATTTCGGTATCGATAATTTGAAAAAGTAGAAAAGTATTGTGAAAACCGCAGCCTTCTATCTTTAATCATAACCAAGGTACCCCACGAAAGCAACGAAATCAGAACCCTCTGTATATGTAAGTAAGTATTCTTATGTTTATCCTAGTGCAATGGGAATTGAGATAACAGATTTAGGAAAGAGGGAATTTCCGGTAAATAACACAAAAACACACAACACAACAAACAAAAGAAGCAGTGAAAGCTTGTTTTATTTGAACCACCGAAACTCAAATCAGTGCCAAAACAGCCACTAATTACCTTAATTTCCCGGGGTATGAGCTCCTTACTTCTTTTAGATTGCATGGAGGCGTGTGCGCGTACGTCCGTAGCAATCTAGCCTGCACCAGACTCCCCAATTTAGGAGCTGGAAGAAAAGACATACTATGGATAAAACTCTCTCTCAGGGCTGCAACTAAATTCATCTGTTGCATTTACCGGTCACCTTCTAACAACTTTGTCCAGCTCTTTGACTACCTTTCTGAAAAAACCGACCATCCGATTTCTGAATATCCTTCCTCCGAGGTCACTATTCTTGGTGACTTCAATGTCCATAATAAGGAATGGCTAGGATCTTCAAAAACCGATCCACAAGGAAGAGCAGCGGAGGCCTTTGCAGTCAGCAATTCTTTAGCCAATATGGTTCAGCAATCTACTTACTTTTCTCGCACCCCAACACACAGCTCAAATCCCTTTGATCTCTTTCTTACTACAAATCCTGACTGCTATAAGATATCAGTCACCGCCCCCTGGGTCGCTCAGACCACGGTATGGTCACTGCTTCCTGCGCAATGCAATCCGAGATCACACAGTCATCACACCCACGTATCGTTTGGAACTACAACTCCGCGAACTGGGACGAAATGCGAGATTACTTTTCCTCCTTTCCATGGGCGTTTGTCTGCTTCTCTCATCCTGACCCCTCTGATATCTCACAAAACGTCACCGAAATTATCCAAGCTGGCGTGGAATTATTTTTTATTCCACGTACACAGAAAACCTCTGCAGCCACTCAAAAGCCCTGGTTCTCTAGATCCTATGACAAGGCCAGACTTGAAAAGGTCAAAGCGCACAAAAAGCTTCTACACAATCCCAGTCAAGAAAACCGTCAAGCATTTAACAAGAAACCGCTGTCCGAATTCTTTCTGAGGCAAAAAACTCGTTTAATAACCACATCAAAAACAAAGTCCTCTTAAGCTCCAGCGGCAGAAAACCCTTCTGGACTCTTGCTAAATCTATTGGGAATAATTTCTGCAAGAGCACGTTCCCACCTCTTGTCTAAGGGGATGAAATTGTTTCTACCGCCCTGGGCAAGGTTGAACTTTTTGCCTCGTTGTTCGCCGGCAATTCTACTCTCAACCCACCTCAGAATGTTCAACCACCAACAGTCCCCAATGTCGCGCATAAAATGACGGATATCATTTTCAAAACTAGAAAGGTACGAAAGATGCTCTCTTCTCTTAATACCAGGAAAGCCTCTGGCCTTGACCAGATCCCAGCAATTGTTCTCAAAAAATGCGCATCAGAACTTGCTCCTGTCCTGACTCGTCTGTTTCAGACATCTTACAATAGAGGCATATTTCCTAGTAACTGGAAAACTGCTCGAGTACAATCCGTCCCCAAGAAAGGATTGAAAGCGCTTCCTAACAACTACAGGCCTACTTCTCTCCTTTCAGTCATCTCTAAAGTGATGGAAAAGTATATAAACACCGAATTACTAAAATTTCTTGAAAAACACAGTCTAATCCACGACAGGCAGTATGGATTCCGTCAGCGCAGATCAACTGCCGACCTCCTTTCCTTTGTCACCCATTCTTGGAACAAGTCTATGGAACTACACGGTGAATCCCAGATTGTCGCTCTAGACATATCCAAAGCATTCGACCAGGTCTGGCACGCAGCGCTGCTTAATATACTACCGGCCTATGGCCTACCACCAAAACTCTCTACGTGGACAGCAAATTTCCTCTCCAATCGGAGCATTTCTGTTGTCGTGGATGGCCATTCCTCTAAATTGTATCCAATTAATGCAGGAGTTCCTCAAGGTTCAGCTTTAGCCCCTACTTTGTTTCTTCTCCACATCAATGACCTCCTCTCTAGCACATCCAACCCAGTTCACAGTTACGCGGACGACAGCACCCTCCACTCCAATATACAATACACTAAGCCTGTCTCTTTAGGCCAACTAGATGAGGATCGCAGACTCATGGAGTGTTCTATCTCCGCGGATCTCCAAAAAATATTAGTCTGGGGAAGTAGAAATCTTGTACAATTCAACCCCACCAAATCACAGTCTTGCTTTCTTTCTCATAAGAGATACACCAGCCCTAGACCCATCACAATAAACAACCAAGTTATTCAAAGTAATGAGTCCCTTTCACTTGTTGGCATCTCTGTGGATCAAAATCTCAATTGGCACCAACATGTCACATCAATTGCAGAAGCGGCTGCTAAGAAATTAGGTTTCCTCTTCCGGGCTCGCAAATATTTTTCACCAGCTAATCTCTATACTTTATATACTTTACAAATAAGACCAAACCTCGAATACTGCTCCCACATCTGGGGTGCTGCTGCCGCTTCTACACTCTCTATCCTGGACTCCATTCAAAAGAGAGCTACACGTCTCATCAGTGACCCTACCCTTACCCAAAGGCTGCCATCCCTTGCCCACCGACGTGCCGTTGGTGACCTCTCTCTCTCTCTCTTTTATAGATATCTGCATGGGCACTGCTCAGAGGAGCTTTCTTCCATAGTTCCTCCACCTGCTGCCCCCAACAGATCTACCAGGGAAACAGAGCGAATGCACCCTTTTACTGTCCAGGTCACCAGACATAGAACATCTTCTTATGCCCGCTCTTTTGTCCCGAGGACTTCCAAGTTGTGGAACTCCTTGCCGGCACATGTTTTTCCTTCTCCCCCGAACCTCCAAACCTTCAAGTCCAGAATTAACAAGTTGCCTCTTTCCTCCTTGTCGACACCCACGGTACGATAGTATTTAGGCTGTAAGCCCTCGTGGTGTGTTGTTGAAATTTAAAAAAAAACAACCTTCAAGCGTCTGGAATAAGTACCTGCATAGAATATAAACACAGTTGTAGTAGTTAAACATTTATATATTTTCATCCTCTGATGTCGCTAACTTGGTTAGTAAAACGATCGTCACATGTTTTTGTAATGTGTTGCGGTAATTTGGGTTCTCCAAGTGTACTTATCAGTGCTCATCACAGGTTCCAATCTTCACTTAGTGCATAAAAACTTCTTAGATTTTCCTAGCCAACAAACTTATCCAAGCCATTTACAAAAGGAAGCTCCTTACTCAGTTTAACATTGCCTTAATACGGAAAGAGATAGACCCAAATGAAAACCTAGCCCAATTGATAAAGCGCGGATGCTAAAATGAAATGAAAAGAAGACAGAGCGTCATGGTTGTGTTAATGCAACAACTCCTTCAGACTGAGGTGACGCTGATGATAATGAAGAATTATTTTTAACAAAACTATAGGCTGTTGTTTCTCAATTAACTTACCATTGTATATAACAAAGTTAAACGAGTTTTACATTTCGACACAACTTCCTTGTTCTGTGTTATCAGAGTCTCTGAACTATTAACATTGTAAGGAAAATTTTGTTTTGTGTTATTTTCGAATTGTTTTAATTGTATTGACGTCAAAATACTTTGACAACTTGTTTACGCTTTATGGTTTAAAAAAATCTGAAACTGTGTACCTTTGCAACAAATAAAACTGTGTACCTGGTTGATGCTGTTCATGGGCAGATTTAACAAGTGCAAATCAGTTGATCTTGTACCTATTAAGAAATAATTGGTTAACATAAAGTTACGAAACTATCTTGATCTGAATAAATTTTACGACAGTTTTACGACCGGTTTTAATAATGATAATCTTCATTTTATCAATCAAAAAACGTCAACAAGTTGTAACCACCAGACTTATAAAATCACTACTCTGGCACCAAAAAACCCCTAAAATTTGTTTTATGGTGTTGCGTTTCACGGATCACTAAGTATTTTAAATAACATCATTCTGATTGGGATTCAATCGACAGATCCGGAATGTCTCTATTTATTGTTGTCTTCTTTTTATTGAATATAAAAAAGTAGAAGGCAATGATAAATAATTGTGAAATTAATTACATAATTATAATAATACTAATAATAATAGTAATAATAATAATAATAATAATAATAATAATAATAATAATAATAATAATAATAATAATAATAATAATAATAATAATAATAATAATAATAATAATAATAATAATAATAATAATAATAATAATAATAATAATAATAATAATAATAATAATAATAATAATAATAATAATAATAATAATAATAATAATAATAATAATAATAATAATAATAATAATAATAGGGATCTTATACAGCCAACACCCTTAACGGACAAAACATTGTAGAAATGTAAAGGAAACCAAAATAAAACACATGCGTGAGAACGAAGAATAGATACAAAAACAAAACAAAACTTAGAAGCAAAATAGGTATGCTAACTCAGTTCATAAGGGGCAATGGTAACAGAAAAGTGAAAATGTGGGCAAAAATATAATCAGCAAATATGAGTCAAATGAAAATCCCACCTTAGTAGAAATACTTGACAAACAAACAAAACAAAATTAGCCCCATCTGCGAAGAAACTCAAAAAAGATACCAGGAAGGTAACAAACGCCGTATACAGTAAAACCAGTTTGCCATAAATCAAAAACTTGTTTCTAACAACATTGATAAAGCTGAGAATGCACAAAAAGAAACAGAAGTATTACCAAAAGCACAAGACATTAACAAGTTTTCGGAAGACATCTGGGAGTCACCTATCACTCATAAACAAGCCAAATGGTTTTGTGATGAGAAAGAAAGTAGGGCTAACCTGAAGACAATGATGAATCAATAAGAAAGAAGTGACAAAGGCTATTAAGAAAATTCACAAGCTGTAAAATTTGGAGAAACAGTTGGAAAATCAATGTTTGTAGAAACAGGTGTTCCGCAGGGTCTGTCTTGGGGCCCTTACTGTTCTCTATCAACATTAATAACATATTTAGTAATTTTCAATAAGTGATTCTCTATGTGATGTGTGTGTGTATGTGATGTGTGTGTGTGTGTGTGTGTGTGTGTGTGTGTGTGTGTGTGTGTGTGTGTGTGTGTGTGTGTGTGTGTGTGTGTGTGTGTGTGTGTGTGTGTGTGTGTGTGTGTGTGTGTGTGTGTGTGTGTGTGTGTGTGTGTGTGTGTGTGTGTGTGTGTGTGTGTGTGTGTGTGTGTGTGTGTGTGTGTGTGTGTGTGTGTGTGTGTGTGTGTGTGTGTGTGTGTGTGTGTGTGTGTGTGTGTGTGTGTGTGTGTGTGTGTGTGTGTGTGTGTGTGTGTGTGTGTGTGTGTGTGTGTGTGTGTGTGTGTGTGTGTGTGTGTGTGTGTGTGTGTGTGTGTGTGTGTGTGTGTGTGTGTGTGTGTGTGTGTGTGTGTGTGTGTGTGTGTGTGTGTGTGTGTGTGTGTGTGTGTGTGTGTGTGTGTGTGTGTGTGTGTGTGTGTGTGTGTGTGTGTGTGTGTGTGTGTGTGTGTGTGTGTGTGTGTGTGTGTGTGTGTGTGTGTGTGTGTGTGTGTGTGTGTGTGTGTGTGTGTGTGTGTGTGTGTGTGTGTGTGTGTGTGTGTGTGTGTGTGTGTGTGTGTGTGTGTGTGTGTGTGTGTGTGTGTGTGTGTGTGTGTGTGTGTGTGTGTGTGTGTGTGTGTGTGTGTGTGTGTGTGTGTGTGTGTGTGTGTGTGTGTGTGTGTGTGTGTGTGTGTGTGTGTGTGTGTGTGTGTGTGTGTGTGTGTGTGTGTGTGTGTGTGTGTGTGTGTGTGTGTGTGTGTGTGTGTGTGTGTGTGTGTGTGTGTGTGTGTGTGTGTGTGTGTGTGTGTGTGTGTGTGTGTGTGTGTGTGTGTGTGTGTGTGTGTGTGTGTGTGTGTGTGTGTGTGTGTGTGTGTGTGTGTGTGTGTGTGTGTGTGTGTGTGTGTGTGTGTGTGTGTGTGTGTGTGTGTGTGTGTGTGTGTGTGTGTGTGTGTGTGTGTGTGTGTGTGTGTGTGTGTGTGTGTGTGTGTGTGTGTGTGTGTGTGTGTGTGTGTGTGTGTGTGTGTGTGTGTGTGTGTGTGTGTGTGTGTGTGTGTGTGTGTGTGTGTGTGTGTGTGTGTGTGTGTGTGTGTGTGTGTGTGTGTGTGTGTGTGTGTGTGTGTGTGTGTGTGTGTGTGTGTGTGTGTGTGTGTGTGTGTGTGTGTGTGTGTGTGTGTGTGTGTGTGTGTGTGTGTGTGTGTGTGTGTGTGTGTGTGTGTGTGTGTGTGTGTGTGTGTGTGTGTGTGTGTGTGTGTGTGTGTGTGTGTGTGTGTGTGTGTGTGTGTGTGTGTGTGTGTGTGTGTGTGTGTGTGTGTGTGTGTGTGTGTGTGTGTGTGTGTGTGTGTGTGTGTGTGTGTGTGTGTGTGTGTGTGTGTGTGTGTGTGTGTGTGTGTGTGTGTGTGTGTGTGTGTGTGTGTGTGTGTGTGTGTGTGTGTGTGTGTGTGTGTGTGTGTGTGTGTGTGTGTGTGTGTGTGTGTGTGTGTGTGTGTGTGTGTGTGTGTGTGTGTGTGTGTGTGTGTGTGTGTGTGTGTGTGTGTGTGTGTGTGTGTGTGTGTGTGTGTGTGTGTGTGTGTGTGTGTGTGTGTGTGTGTGTGTGTGTGTGTGTGTGTGTGTGTGTGTGTGTGTGTGTGTGTGTGTGTGTGTGTGTGTGTGTGTGTGTGTGTGTGTGTGTGTGTGTGTGTGTGTGTGTGTGTGTGTGTGTGTGTGTGTGTGTGTGTGTGTGTGTGTGTGTGTGTGTGTGTGTGTGTGTGTGTGTGTGTGTGTGTGTGTGTGTGTGTGTGTGTGTGTGTGTGTGTGTGTGTGTGTGTGTGTGTGTGTGTGTGTGTGTGTGTGTGTGTGTACGTATGTGGGTGTGTATATCAAAGCGCGTATGTAAGTGTTTGAGTTTGTTATTATGTAAAGAAAGTGAGTAGCAATTTTCAGCAAGTGACTATGAATGTATGTGTACGTGCGTGTGTGGATGTGGGTGAATGTGTTATTATGTAAATAAAGTGATAGTTAGTGCTAGGTTTCTTGTGTGAGTGAACGGGGCTAGAAACTTCAAAACTGATATGTATTTTAGTCTCTATTAAGGCAATTTTTGGATCTTCAAAAATAACAAAGTTGTTTTAATAAAATTTGGTACACACGTTACCTTTATAGAGACTAAAATACATATCACTTTTGAAGTTTCTAGCCTTATCTAAACTAGAAGTATAGGCATTAAAAAAAAAGTTGCTTCTTCATATGACCCATATAGCCCACATGACAAAAAAATTCGTTAATATGCGCACCACTGCTATGGTGGCTCAAGTTGATGTAATCCAGTACTAAACAAAAACTGGGCAAAATTCAAAGAATGGCTTGCCTCACTGCTATGGTGGCTCAAGTTGATGTAATCCAGTACTAAACAAAAACTGGGCAAAATTCAAAGAATGGCTTGCCTAGGCATCACAGGAGCAATGACCTCAATATAACAGCCGCCATGTAGGTGTTGCTGGACCCCCCCCCCCCCCCTTCTCCACATTTAATCATCATGGCGGAGACAAGGCTGGGACTATACAGACTAGCCTGCAATGATGGACTGCAGACCGACCCAGGCTTGAGGGGCCGCTGCACGATTTGGGAGATCGTGAAGGAGCCCATGCTTGAAATGAGATCAGACTTCGCGAGCCCACGAACAGGGTTGCTCCTGTCATTACAATTGTAATAGATCTATTACAATTTACACACTTTCATTACATCATTACTACAATTTGAAAAATTCCGAAATCTATTACAATTTTACAATTACAGCGGTAATTTCAAAACCTAGTTGAAAACCACCTAAATCTAGTGTATCTATTTATTGTAACGTAACTTTATGTTCTGTCATAATGTTAGCGCTACGTTCTGTGTTATGTCCATTCTGTTAATTAGGTAGTATGTATTATGTGCCTCTGTTACCAGTCTCTTCTGTGTCACACTCATTCTACTGGCACAAGTCAACTTTCCAGTCCATCCATGTCAATGCCAATATTGTTATTTGTCATTTTTCATTCTCATTCCTCATTTCATTTCATATCTCAAAAAATAACAAAGCTTTGATAACCAAATTTGGTAGGTAGTTTTACAATATAAAAATTAAACTATACACCAATATTTAGATTTCTATGTTATAAGGAAAAAAGTTATAATAAAATATTATGAGCCAGATCATTTCTATGAAAATTCACTACCATAACGCACTTGCGTCCAGGCTTTTTGTTATGATGTCTATATTTTAGGTAATAAAATATAATAATTTACTGTGTTTTAAATTTAGCACCGTTTTCCCTACCCCCTCCACTTTCATTACAATCTATTACAATTTGACAGGAATTTCTAGTACAATATTTTTACCGCAAGGAGCAACCTTGCCCACGAATCAGCACGGACGGCAGATTTGCGGTAGTAATACTCGACCGCAAGGCATGGCGAGAGGAAACGCCGGCCTACTTCGGGGCGCGCTCGTCTGGTTCAGTGGTGGATCTGGCGGGGAAAGTGGAACGGGGGCCGGTGCCAACTCCGAAGGACCGAGAGCAAGTCACATGATTTCTCTCGGAGTTCACGCAACTTAAGTACTTAAGGATCTATACTTCTCGATCCGTAGTTTGACAAACTTTTTCATAAATCCTAGTAAGGGTGGAAGAGGCTCGTAAAAGACATATTTCTAGCTAGGTTGAAGATGTCTTGCAGGACAACCTGTTTTTATATAATGTGATTTCCTATACCTACCGCCCCACATACATAAAAAGCAGCAGTACTTAGTGTACCCAGTATTCCTAAGTATATGGCGATGACTTTCAGATCGCCGCAGATTTGCCACTTCTGTTCAGCATATTTAATTGAGTCGAGAAGGGCTTTCATGTTTGCATAATTCTCCTTCATGTGCACTGCATGAGCAATAGGAATAAAAGGAAGACGATTACCGTTGTGCAGTAATAGAACTTTTATACCAAGCTTAGAAGAGTATGATATGAGATATGATTAGCCTTCATTCAGCTAGATCATGGTTTAAATGTGAACGTTTCATCAAGCCATTAACGTCGCTGCAAACAAGATTTTTTTCGCAAAAAGGAAGCAGATTAATTTGGCGTTGCCTGTACAGTGAGATACTAACACAAAAATGTACGCAATAATGAGAAAGTTGGCATAGTGGACATAAGCCACATGTCTGCAAGAAAGTTTATAAAGAAGCATGGATACAGTTTCTTCAAGTACCAATTTTTTTTCTCATAATTTATAAATGTTAAAAAACATAATATGCGTATGTAAATTACGGATTACTAAGTCAACTTGACTTATACATGTCCCGCTTATCCAATAAACATACAAACCTTTTAGATTTTCCACCGTCGTCCAGAGCCATGCAGAATCTTATCAACAATTAATTTTTTGTCTATAAAAATCAAACATGGCCAACCACAAATGGTTGAAGCACACAGCAAGCGATCAAACAGCAATAGCCGTCCATAACAAGAGCTACATAACACAACCGAAACAACAGCAAAACAATTACTTTGGTATGATAACTTGTCTATTTGTATGGTTTTTATTAAGTTTTGTCTAAATGTTTGCACTTGTATTTGTTTCAGGATTAATTGTTTCTTACTCTTTGTTTGTTTGAAACAATTAAACGCGGAACAAATCCCAGTGCAAACATTTTAACAAAACTTAATAAAAGCCATACAAATAGACAAGTTATGATACCGTAATAATAAAGACAGGACACCGATACAATCGACACAGACCGAAATCACACCCATTCAGACAATTGTAAGCCGACCAATAGAAGCTGAACACGGCGTCGCATACAACCTTAGAAATAGAACACACAGGAACAATCAGAGCCAGACTGCAGTCCACATAAACAAATATAAAATCACAGAAAGTACAGAAAACAAATAAAAGTATACATATATATATATATATATATATATATATATATATATATATATATAAGTAGATAGTGCGCCACCTGGGCCCATCCCCTCCACTTTTTACTGCGCATGCGCGAGTCATCATGCGCATGCGCTGACCTGCGCAGACCTGTGACAGTTGACAGCTGACCTGTCAGATTTGACAGGTGTCAAATGTCACTGACCTGACAGCTGTCAACGTCAGCTGTCACCTGACCTGACATGTGTCAACGTCAAATGTCACCTGACCTGTCAGATGACGTCACAAGCATTCCAAGATGGCTGACCTGTCATAGACAGTCGCAAGCCGGGTTCTCTCTATGGAACTAACCTGAGATGACGTCACAAGCATTCCAAGATGGCTGACCTGTAAGAGACAGCTGCAACTCCGGGGTTCTCTCTCTATGGAACTAACCTGAGATGACGTCACAAGCATTCCAAGATGTCTGACCTGTGTGTCCATAGATATCTACAAGTCAGGTTAGCTCTCCATGTGTGTTTGTCTGATTGTTTATTAAGGTTATGTCATGTGTGTTGATTACCATGCATCTGTTTGTTTATTAAGGTTATGTATTTTGTTTATTAAGGTTAGGTGTTCGTATACAGACTGATTACCAAGCCATTTTGTTTGTTTATTAAGGTTATGTTTGTATTTGTTGATTAAGGTTATGTTCGTACACACACACACACACACACACAGCTGTCTGTATTTGTTTATTAAGGTTATGTTCACACACGTGTTGATTACCAGTCATATGATTGTTTGTTAAGGTTATGTTTGTATTTGTTATTTGAATGCAAACAGAGATAATACAAGATTGTACTTACATACAACAAGAGACGTCAGCCTTCTTTCACAGCTTAATACACACACACACTACTGAACAGGTGTCTTCTGTGTTGAGGATACAGACAAACAGACAACTGATTGCCATTGTTGAAGCTTGTACATGCTGTTTAACAAACACGTCATGACAGTTCAAAGTCTTTGTTTAAACTGACAGATGCATGTGTATTTGAAAGAAAAGCATTCGCCTGAACTTAGATTTGAACCCACGAACCTCGAATCAGCCGTTGTTTGCTTTACATATATACACTGTCCCTAAACCAATAGCTCCACAGACACACACGTTAAAAGTTTGTTCGCTGTTGTATATATAAAACAAAAGCCAGTTGTTGTTTACATATGAGGTTAGGTGTTTGTATACATGTTGATTACCAATCATCTGATTGTTTAGTAAGGTTATGTTTGTATTTGTTATTTGAATGCAAACAGACATAATAAGAAGAGTGTACTTACATACAGCAAGAGACGTCATCCTTGTTTCACGACTTAACACATACTGAACAAGTGTCTCTGTCTCTTGTATTGAGGAAACAAACTGATGTAAGAGAGAGAGAGGTCTTACAAAGGATAAACAACGTTTTACAGTTGTTAACCTTGATCCTGTTTGAGCTTGTCTGTGTATCTGTTTAATATACACAAGAGAGAGGCTCGCTTAGGGGTAAACAACCTGTCGGTTGATGACCTTGGTGAATGTTATCTTGTGTTATATCTGTTCAATCACCCCATCATTCGTGTTTGAGCTTGTCTAGAATACAGACATGAAAAGGATGACATCATCACAGTATTTGTGTTTGCAGAAAAGGCCCCCGCTAACACCTTAAATCGTTCCTATTTCCCATAAGATTACATGTATTTTTGCCTAATATAGAGCTTTTGACACTTTTACCCATAAGAAACAACGTATTTGTAGACACACACACATTTAGTAAGGTTTATGTAAAAACAAATTTAGTTTTAAAAAACGGTTATTGTGGCAGCATATATAAAGTGGCTACACACACTCTTAAGCTTATTCATAATTCAGTTGTCGTTGAGAAAAGACGTGCTTCAGTTTACTCTACCCAAATCTGTTTCAAAATGGCTACATTAAGTGATGTGTGTTACCAGCAAATTAAAGACAACTTCTGGTATGGTCTATTTGGAGACTTTCAACTTATTATCGATAAGAACACTGGCTATTTTAATGCAACTAAACTGTGTAAAACTAGTAATAAAAAATTATATCATTGGATGGAAAATAAGAAAACTAAAGAGTTGATTGCCTATTACAACAGTCGGCTGAAGGAACAATTGGGTTATCGGAATACCGAAAAGCCAAATATTCCAACCGAAGGAGCCCACTTAGAGTCGCTTCCAAAGGGTCGAAATACCAATACCCTAAAAACGGACGCAGCATCTCAAGTAACACCAGCAACAGCTACATACGTATTAAACATTGGTGGAGCGCTCGCTGAAAACGACACGATATCTGGTACATATGTGTGTAAAGATTTGATAGTAAATTTGGCTTGCTGGATATCCAATCAGTTCTATGACAAATGCAACCAAATTATTTTTGATTTTTTCCTAAACGAATTTGATCAGAAATACAAGGACAACCTAGATGCGATTGAAGTAAAATTAATGGAGATAAATGATGAGGTGCAGCGTATGCGAGAAACAAATGCTAAAGTCACAGAATATCTTGAAGATATATCCCCAAAGCCAAGTAACCGGGGAAAAATAAGTGTGTTTGGTTTACTTGCAAGAAACGAGAAAGACGCCCCCTATCCATATCATGCCGTAAGAACACAAAAGAAAAGTTTCCCCAGGGCTGTGAGGAACTTTAAAAATAAACACCCCGACGCCCAAGTGATCCTAAACAAGCTGTACGATCCAAATTCAGTAAATCTCTTTAACAGAATCAAGACTGAAGTGAAATACCTTACAGCACATAGAAACAACCTACGTATAGCAGATGTACCACAAGATAAGTTTGTTCAGGATATTATTGCTTTAAGACATACTTTTTAATTGTATTACAAAATAAAAACACAGTAATTTTAACAAAGACTTTTATTTGATTCTAAGTACAAGTATGTAAACTCTTTGTTGGAATACATTTATAGAATTATTAACATTAGATGGTTCAGTGTTGCGTTGGTGCTGTTGTTGTTGTTGTCGTTGGTGCCTCTTCATGGCTGTGGGTTTACTAGGTGATAACACTAGCTTCTTTTAGTTCTTCCAAGATTGACTGAATTTCGTTGTTATGAGCATTATTACCTGCAACTTGGGAAGCCACTAAAAGTCTAAGTCTGTCAACCAACTCGTTTATGTCATTCCAATACACATAGGCTATTTGTTTGTTATTTTGTATCATATAGTTGTTGGTGCTGATGTTGTTGTTAGGGCTCATGCCGTTGCTATCGCTGCTCTTATCACTCTGAGTTTTAAGTTCAGTCTTTTGTTTTTTGTTAAGATGTCTGTCGTTGCTGTCGTCATCGTCTTCCTCGTAGGTGTAACCAAAACCTTGAGGTGTTGAGGATCTACGACCTCGTGGATTTATCACTGGTTTTATTAGAGTCAGATACTTTTCAGAGGAACAACCCTTGGTTCGGGCGTTAGGATCATAGTTCATTTTATAAACACTAGTTGCTTCTAGAATATCTCTATAGTGTTGAAGATCGTCATAAGTATACCCCCGGGGTCTTTTCATAAATAACAATTCTAGCAAACCTTGTGTTTGCGGGTATCTCCTTTGCCCCAGTTGAATCTCAGCATCGGTAAAGTCTAAGTGTTTGTTGCCAAGACTCCAGCTACCGGTATCTTTAGCGTAGCGGGCACCATACGTTTGATCAATGGTACCGAGCCTTGGTGGTTCAGTAAAATACTTGTCTACATAATATCGAACTCGGTCAGGATATTGCTCCAAAAATTCTTGATATGCAGGGTTGGTTGTGACAGTTTGTAGGTCTGCCTCAAGCTCTTCAAATGTTGGGATATCCTCATCGGAACTTGCCGCCTCAGCCTCTTCCCTTGGTTCAGCTTCAAAAACTTCATGATCTTTAAGGAACTGTACTTGGGGTTTCGTTTCTGGTATATCGACTTCGTCTTTGATTTGTTCAGCCTTTGGTTGTTGCTGGGGCTGCTGCTGCTGCAGTGCTGCTGTGTTTTTAGATATTTCACTTAGGGGCTCAACAAGTGGTTTATATAAACGTTGCAGAGCATCATCATTCTCGGCTCTGTTAAGTTTAAGCATTAAATGTTTTTTTCGAATATTGTCAGCAAGTTGTAAAATCCTTTTCTTAACTTTTTGCTCTTCCTTACCCAACACTTCCATTGTGCTACAACTGTCGGTATTACCAGCTGGTCTAATAGTTTGTTTGAGCGATACAGGTTGTGTGGTGGTTTAACATATACTGACTCAGTCATGGTACATGCCTTCTTATTTATCACGATATCAGGCTGTCTTGTTAGACAGCTGTATGACAGCTGTATGACAGCTGTATGACAGCTGTATGACAGCTGTATGACAGCTGTATGACAGCTGTGTTAGACAGCTGTGTGTTAGACAGCTGTCTGTTAGACAGCTGTGTGTTAGACAGCTGTGTGTTAGACAGCTGTGTGTTAGACAGCTGTCTGTTAGACAGCTGTGTGTTAGACAGCTGTCTGTTAGACAGCTGTGTGTTAGACAGCTGTCTGTTAGACAGCTGTGTGTTAGACAGCTGTGTGTTAGACAGCTGTCTGTTAGACAGCTGTGTGTTAGACAGCTGTGTGTTAGACAGCTGTGTGTTAGACAGCTGTATGACAGCTGTATGACAGCTGTATGACAGCTGTGTTAGACACCTGTATGACATCTGTGTTAGACACCTGTGTTAGACAGCTGACTGTCCTGTCTACCATTGTTAGAATAATATATATCTATCGAATCCTTTTCTATATCGACCTTTGTGTACATCGTTTTCCTTCACAATCACCAACACACCATACTTATTATCTTTCCAGCATTGGTGGCAGATAGTTTTAAATTGTTTAAAGTCCATATCGGTGGTTACATGATCGTCGTACACATGTTTTAAATTGGTTTCATCTTGCTTGAATAACACAATAACATTGGTGTTGTCACGTACCAGATGCTTGGGTATTCGTGTATATGTTTGACAGAGATAGAATGAATCAATATTCTTATGTCTACCCATACTGAAGTATGCTCTTATTTTATCTTGTTTGTCACAAGCTACATCATCAAATATAAACACAGAGTTGTCCTTGACATCTGCCGGATCTAATATTTCATCGTTTTCTCTATAAGGATAGTAACCAACACCTTTTGTTGCATTCATCACCTCCTTTAACATCTTGTATTTCGGTTGATACAGAGACTTTGAATACACATACACGTTATCAAATTTTAAACCGTTTGCTTCAAACAATAAACTCAGCATGACATTAGTTTTACCACAACCACTCGGACCACATATGATACAGCGAACGGTGTTTGGAAAGAGAGGACCATGCCTCAGTTGTTGTTGAGCTGTGTCCGTAACAACATCGTCTATATTTGTAATGGGTAAGGCAGAAGCGTGTTTGCTGGTACGCATCTTAACTTAAACTAAACTATATTTTATTGGGTGTGTATATATAAATGAATGCAAGTGAGACACCCAGTCAGTATGCATGTTGGTGTCACAGAGTGAGGGTTGTTATTAACAAAGACAGATACAGGTTTTGCTGAAACGTTGCTAGCGTTACAAACACCATGAAAGTTAACAGAAAACTTGATGAGGGGTTTTATGTAATCAACTCGAAGCCAAAGAAGAAGGTCCCCTTTAAAAACATACTAAGTCTGATTGAGGAAGTTATAAAAGATAGAAACCTTATTCCAACAGCGAACGCCGTATTTGATATAGCTCATACAATTGTTAGAAACATTGGTGGACGTAAGAATGTGCAGAAACCTCGAGTTATTCCAATACCTAAAAGTGGAGGCTTCCTTCCGTTGTTGCCTCTTATATTTGGTGGGCTGTCAGCACTAGGAGCTCTGGGTGGCGGTGCTGCAGGTATTGCCAAAGCCGTGAACGATGCCAAGTCTGCGAAACAGAAACTAGAGGAGGAAGAACGACACAACAAAACAATGGAAGCCATCGCGATGGGTAGGAGAGGGAGTGGCTTGAAATTTAAGCCAAAATGCAAGAGACTGGGCAAAGGCATGTATCTCAAGAAACAGCGCTACGGTTATGGGTTGTATCTGCAAAAACCAATGCAATAAAAGACTGAAACAGTAGCCTGTGTGTATCAGTCATGGCGCACACCTTTGTGTTGAAAGACCGCAGCTCCCATCTGTCGTCAGACTACCATCCACCAATTGTTTTGGATGGTAATTATGCTGTTGCCTTGATAGGCTTTCACACCTACAACAACATACCCAACATCTATGAAGGTAAAAACAAATTTCATGTAAAAGAAGGAACCGGTTGGCGAACCATCACGATACCCACCGGTGCTTATGAAATAACACACTTGGAAGAGTTACTTCAAAATGAACTTGTTGGTGCTACAGCAACACACGAACAAAAGCAACAGGCTCTGATTCTGAGACCTAATCCGAACACCATCAAATGCAGACTAAAGTGTTATACAAATGTCAGTTTTGAATTTGATGGTTCGATTGGGCGAATGTTGGGCTTTTCAAAACAAGTTCTTCAGCCGGACACTTTTTATGAATCTGATTTACCTGTTGATATAGTGGATGTTAGACAGATTCGCATCGAAACCAATATCGTGTCTGGTTCCTATTATAACGGACAACCCTCACATACGCTGTATGAGTTTGCTCCGATGGTTGATCCTGGCTACGCAATCGACATAGAACCTAAAAATTTAATTTACTTGCCGGTGAACAAGCAAGAGATTTCCAATATAAGCATCGACATCGTCGACCAAGATTCAGTTCCTGTCAACTTTCAAGGTGAAGAGGTGTCTGTTCGCTTGAAACTTATAAAAGTTGCTTAGTATGTTGGTCTTCAAGGATATAAAAGCAAGTGCATCTACCACATCAAATTCATTTGAGTCAGACACGTCAAAGGGTACGCTTCGTCCCGATAATATTGAGTTCCTGCAAAGCCTGGGTTATCATGTCGTCAAAACTAGAAATATTCAAAGAACCCGTGTTTGATGATGGCATCGATCGAGAAGAGCTGCGCTCTTACTATTCACCAACTAAATCGTTTGGTAACAGCGATGAAATTGAAATAGCCATCAACCAACAAGATGCGTTCGTATGTCTGGCCGAGTCAGCTCTAATAATCGAAGGTGCTCTGGAACCTGTAGCAATCCAAAATGCCACTGGTGCTTGTTATCTGTCAAATAATGGAGGAGCAGCTCTGTTTGAATCAATGACCTATGAGTTAAATAACAAGGAAGTGGAACGAGTGCGAGACCCATACACCACAACCATCATCAAAAGTCTGCTATCGTTCAGTAAGAATGAAGCCCAATCTCTTAGCAACGCCGGTCTGAATGTGTCGTCGGAGCACATCACCTTAAATGATAACAAGTTTCACATGCTCATACCTGTCTGGTTCCTCTTCAGTTTCTTTCATCATTTCAAAGGAGTTCTCTGTGGCAAACATACTTTCCGCTTTACAAGAAGTCGAAACGATTCCAATGGCTATTACAGCACAGGTACGGCACGAGCAAAAATTACCGTAACCAATATGTTTTTAAAGGTAAAACATGTATTTCCCAATGATAAAATGAAATTGGAACTGATGGATAAAATAGCCAAAGACACCTCTATATTTCTCGCCTACCGCAAATGGGACATATACGAGTTACCAGCACTCAGAGATATCAACAGAGATGTGTGGGCTGTTAAAACTGCAACCAACTTGGAAAGACCTCGATATGTGATTATAGCATTTCAAACAGATCGTAAGGATAACGTGAAGAAGAGGTCAGACTATTTCGATAACATTGGTATGATGGACCTTCGAGTGTTTCTAAATTCAGAATGCTACCCTTATGAATCTATGAATATGGATTTTGAGAAATCGAAATATGCAGAAGCCTATAACATGTATACAGATTTTCAAAAAAGCTTCTGTTATAAAAACATGTCGGAGCCTATCTTGAATTATGACGAGTTTAAAGACAGAGCTCTATTTGTGATTGACTGTCAGCACCAGAACGAGTCAATCAAGTCTTCAACGGTGGACATTAAGGTGGAGTTTATGAGTCACGCCAACTTCCCAAAAAATACTCGTGTTTATTGTCTGGTTATTCATGACAGTGTAATGGAATATAAACCTCTAACGGGTATCGTTAGAGCCATTATGTAATAATTGTATGTCATTTATGTATCAATATGTACAACTTAATTAATCCTAATAAATTTTTATTGTATGTAAAACAGTTGTTTTATTTTTATTTTGTTGCATTTTTATTAACCCCTTTCTGTCTGTCAGTCTAAGCAAAGACTTCGAGCTGTCATGACGTGTTTGTTAAACAGCTGTACAAGCTCAAACAAGTTTCTATATGATACTTGTTGGGCAATCAATTGTCTGTCTTTTATTACACAGCTCTGTCAGTCTAAGCAAAGACTTCGAGCTGTCATGACGTGTGTGTGTGTTAACAATCAACAACAGCGTCTGTATGTTTTGTTTGGTTCAATGATACTTGTTGGGCAATCAATTGTCTGTCTGTCTTTTATTACACAGCTCTGTCAGTCTAAGCAAAGACTTCGAGCTGTCATGACGTGTGTGTGTTAACAATCAACAACAGCGTCTGTATGTTTTGTTTGGTTCAAGTGGATGTCATTAAACAACTGTGTTATTTCTATAACGGGGCCCCCATTCAAGACCTCAACATACGTTAGTGTGTGTTAAGCCGTGAAACAAGTATGACGTCTCTTGCTGTATGTAAGTATACTATTATATTATTTATGTTTACATACAAACAATACTTATCAAACAATCCTCGTATATCAAAGTTTAATTTAGTTGTTTTAAATTGAGTTTTGTTACTTGTGTGTTTTTGATCACTCCCTATATAAATTTAGATTCATTCAAAACACTAACATAAACAAACACGCCTACATAAAAACCAGGTCCCCGAGTTTTATTACCCTATTAAAACAAATCATTAACATAGCTTCATGTAAATACGTTTTTGTTATTGATATAGTTTACTTCAAACGTTTTTTGTTATTAAATGATATTAGATAGGTAAATTGGAACGTCTTATAAAATATCTTTTTTACTATAAAATATATACAATTGTTTTTAAATTACAGTTCCTATTATTCAAATTGGAATGTAATAGAGATACCACCTTTGCACACACACACACAAACTCAGCACCCTCATAAACTCGTTTTATGTAACAGGTTTTTGTTTTATATATATACCCACTGATAACAAACTTTCATCGTATGTCTGAATAGCATAATCGGTTTAGGGACGTTTGCATATCTTAGTAAGCTGTATGGTTGGGGGTTCAAATCTAATTTCTGGCGAATGCTTTTCTTTCAAAAATCATATTTCAAATTAAAATCAAAATTTCAAATTACCCGCTCAATATATCTTCCTCATATATGTATGTGTGTGTGACTAAACCGAATGACTGTGTCCAACAGATGTCTCCCCTCGAGCTAGAGAATATTCTCTACACTCTACAACTTTACAAATAGAATGTTCTCTAGCTTGAGGAGTAAGATCTCTGGACACAACAGACAGAAATTTTCAAACAAATTCAAATTTCCCGCCAAAAACGAAATACCCTAACAAACTTCAATACACCTTAACAACAACAACACAATAAACAAACCAAACAGCTGTGTTTACGAACACCTAACCTTAATAAACAAAATACATAACCTTAATAAACAAACAGATGCCTTGGTAATCAACACACATGACATAACCTTAATAAACAAATACAAACATAACCTTAATAAACAAACAGATGACACGTGAGCGAACATAACCTTAATAAACAAATACATAACCTTAATAAACAATCAGACAAACACACATGGAGAGCTAACCTGACTTGTAGATATCTATGGACACACAGGTCAGACATCTTGGAACGCTTGTGACGTCATCTCAGGTTAGTTCCATAGAGAGAGAACCCCGGAGTTGCAACTGTCTCTTACAGGTCAGCCATCTTGGAATGCTTGTGACGTCATCTCAGGTTAGTTCCATAGAGAGAACCCGGCTTGCAACTGTCTATGACAGGTCAGCCATCTTGGAATGCTTGTGACGTCATCTGACAGGTCAGGTGACATTTGACGTTGACACATGTCAGGTCAGGTGACAGCTGACGTTGACAGCTGTCAGGTCAGTGACATTTGACACCTGTCAAATCTGACAGGTCAGCTGTCAACTGTCACAGGTCTGCGCAGGTCAGCGCATGCGCATGATGACTCGCGCATGCGCAGTAAAAAGTGGAGGGGATGGGCCCAGGTGGCGCACTATCTACTTATATATATATATATATATATATATATATATATATATATATATATATATCTATATATATCCATTCTCGACACAGTGACCACTGCACAAACAGACAGTCCTACCCCGACATATATCAACTCCCCTAAACCGTTTGATATTTGGGCACGGCACTTTTCCGAAACATATGTTTAAGTTGGGATTGAAAAACAGCCCCGACTACGATTGCGACGGGGCAAGTACTGGGGACTTGGAACATTTAATATTGTCTTGCAGATTCCACAATCAACAAAGAGAGGAGCTATTTAGGAATATGCTCACCGAAAATATTTGTTTGCCATTAAATGCGACCTCCCTTTTATATTTGTCTCTTAGAAATAAAAGAATATTGTTTGCAATAATCAAATTTATTAAAAATTCAAAACTGTTTAATTACTTGTAAATTTATTCTCTCTCTTTTTTTAGTAATAGGTAGTGTAAGTAGATTAAGAAAAATCCTACTGTCTTTCCATGTGTTAATATCCATGTTTCCCTTGGTCTGTGTGTGGTGTCTTTAAGTCGTCATAATAGACCCTATGACGTGAAGAGTGTCCCCGTTGCTATCCTTAGGCAAATAATATTTTATAGTAGGGATAAAAGAGTAATATAATATATTTTAAATGCTCATTTTGCAACATCTAATTTAATGTTTAATATGTTTTACTTTATATATGCCTGTGTGTATGTGTGTATATGCTTGTATTATATATATATATATATATATATATATATATATATATATATATATATATATATATATATATATATCTGTATATATAGTTAATATATTCTATATATATTTGTTATTTTGTATGCAAACATCTCAATCCGGGAGATATCAGCGCTCACTTACATGTGCAGCGGTATAAATTGAGTATTAATGTACTACTGTGCCCGAGTTGTCTTAGAATCTGATGTTACAAACAGGACCGTGGCTATATGAACTGGGTTACCAGTCCGAAGCCAAACAAACAAACAATATATATATATATATATATATATATATATATATATATATATATATATATATATATATATATATATATATATATATATATATATATATAGTGTGTCCCAAACGGGATGGGAATGTATTGCTATCTCCGTTATTATTAGAGATAGGGAGACGGTTAAATTAGAAATGTTTTGTAGAATTTCAAGCTCGTTCCAAATGTTACTTGTATTTTGCCCTGCCTCTTTTCGTTTTTAAATTATTTAAAAAAAATGTCGAGTTTTTTCCTCAATATCTAAGTAGGCGTTGATCTGACATGTCTAAGACTTGCACATTATCAATATACTTTTTACAGAGTAATCTTTTTGTACTATTCTCAACTTTGGATTGTCATTTGTTTTTGAGCTACAGGTATCAACGTTTGCTTTTATTATGGCAGCCATATTAGATTTTTTGGTCGTGTGATAGACTGTGAAAAGAGCTTTCCAATGTGGTACAACATGCTTGAGAAATCTTGTAATTGCACTGACAATTTTGAGGAAAACCGTTTTGAGGATAGTAGGCTATGAAATCCGATACCGGAAAACAAATGACAAAGAAAAGTGTTCAAAAAGCAGTAGGCCATGGAGTCTAACAATATACTTATAATTTTAACATACTTTTCCGTAATGATTCACGATAAAAAAAAAAATGAACTTTGAGCACACCAATGAATCGGCCCATTATTACAAATGATATTTTACATTACAGCATTATTCTAAAAAAATGTTATAATTTAATTAAATAGGTAAACCTAGCAAATAACTAAATTTACTAACAGAACTCAATAAAAAGCGATTAATGATTTACGAAGACGCCTTTGAAAATTGTTTGATATGTAAACGTAAGTCAACTGAAAAACAAAAGGAGAAAGGGTGCTATGGATATAACACTATAGGGACAATTAAGAATACTGCCATTCTTAATTATCTGAACAATTTGAGATGTATTTAACACGTTGCTTAAAATTTTGTACTAAATAGTTTATTTCCTGTTTATTTTAAATATTATTCAACAATATGTTCAGTAATGAAAAATATTTTGACATGTTATATTCGTTCTAACTGAAATACTGAGGCAGCTGCAAATTTATATGAAAACAACTACCCAGAAAGACGACAACCAAACAACAAAATATTTCGCAGGATAGTGACCAATCTATTGAACGACGGTAGCTTCCACGCAAAGAAAGTACCAATGCCTAGAAATAAAGAAAGAAATAATGCCGTCTTACAGGTTTCAAACGAAAACCCTCCGCAATCTCTTCGGTTTTATGGTGAACAAATTGACGTTCCAAAAAGTACGGTACACCGTGTATTAAAACAAAGTCATTACCATTCATACAAACCTACAATCGTACAACGCTTAAATGTTGACGATTACCCTAAGCGACATCAATTCTGCAGATGGCATCAAGGACAATGCCAGCAAAATGAAAATTTTCATTTGAAAATAATATGGACTGATGAATCCAGATTTACAAATTGTGTGTGTATAATCGCCATAATAGGCATTATTGGGCAAATGCAAATCTCCATATAAAGGAAGAAAGACGATTGCAAGACAGATTTGGCTTATTATGTAAAAAACTGTTATTTTTATTTGTAGATTAGACAGTTAATTTAAAAAAAATTCAGGTAACTTCATTGTTGGTCCTAAAAAATTGTTATAATTTAATTAAATAGGTAAACCTAGTAAATAACTAAATTTACTAACAGAACTCAGTAAAAAGCAGATTAATAATTTACGAAGACGCGTTTGAAAATTGTTTGATTTTTAAACGTGTCAACTGAAAAACAAGACAAGAAAGATTGCTATGGATATAACACTATAGGGACAATTAAGAATAATGTCATTCTTAAGTATCTGAACAATTTGAGGTGTATTTAACACGTTGCTTAAAATTTTGTACTAAATAGTTTATTTCCTGTTTATTTTAAATATTATTCAACAATATGTTCAGTAATGAAAAATATTTTGACATGTTATATTCGTTCTAACTGAAATACTGAGGCAGCTGCAAATTTATATCAAAACAACTACCCAGAAAGACGACAACCAAACAACAAAATATTTCGCAGGATAGTGACCAATCTATTGAACGACGGTAGCTTCCACGCAAAGAAAGTACCAATGCCTAGAAATAAAGAAAGAAATAATGCCGTCTTACAGGTTTCAAACGAAAACCCTCCGCAATCTCTTCGGTTTTATGGTGAACAAATGTACGTTCCAAAAAGTACGGTACATCGTATATTAAAGCAAAGTCATTACCATTCATACAAACCTACAATCGTACAATGCTTAAATGTTGACGATTACCCTAAGCGACATCAATTCTGCAGATGGCATCAAGGACAATGCCAGCAAAATGAAAATTTTCATTTGAAAATAATATGGACTGATGAATCCAGATTTACAAATTGTGTGTGTATAATCGCCATAATAGGCATTATTGGGCAAATGCAAATCTCCATCTAAAGGAATAAAGACGATTGCAAGACATATTTGGTATTAATGTTTGGTGCGGCTTATTATGTAAAAAACTGTTATTTTTATTTGTAGATTGGACAGTTAATTTTAAAAATGTCTGGTAACTTCATTGTTGGTCCGTTCTTTTTTGAAAATAAATTAACTGGGGAAAGGTATCTTAATCTATTGAGAAATAATATCTTACCAACAATTAGAAAATTTCATGATAAGTTAAACGAGATTTGGTACCAACAAGACGGTTGTCCAGCTCACAATGCTAGGATCGTCAAAGCATTTTTGTACCACAATTTTAATAATCGTGTCTTTTGCAACAATGGGCCGGTTAATTGGTGTGCTCGAAATCCTGATATAACACCCATGGATTTTTATTTTTGGGGTATTCTGAAGAATGATGTGTATAAATTCGATCCACCGCAAAATATCAATGAATTACGAAACAGAATCACGGATTGTATAAATCATATTAACCAAAACACCC
This sequence comes from Tillus elongatus, assembly GCA_964006375.1. Lineage (NCBI taxonomy): Eukaryota > Metazoa > Arthropoda > Insecta > Coleoptera > Cleridae > Tillus > Tillus elongatus. Next base: position 161,546,163 of record OZ023263.1, read on the forward strand.
TCACCAGAGTTTGCAGGCATGTTTTAAAACGGTGTATAAAGTGCATTGAACAAAACGGTGGTCATATTGAACAATTTTCTATTTAGTGTATTTTTAAGTCTTTATTTCATTATTTGTTGACTTCCGTTTCTAATTGTGTTGTTTTGTTGAGTTTAAGTTTATATTTGTTATTGCCGGGTTTCGTTATTAAACTGTTTCACATAATATTACCTAGCATTATTACCTAATTAAGTATTGTAAATTAAATCACAATTTTTTTTTATCGTGAATCATTACGGAAAATTATGTAAAAGTGGAAGTATATTGTTAGACTCCATGGCCTAATGCTTTTTTAACACTTTTTTTGTCATTTGTTTTCGGGTATTGGATTTCATAGCCTACTATCCTTAAAACGGTTTTTCTCAAAATTGTCAGTGCAATTACAAGATTTCTCAAGCATGTTGTACATCATTGAAAAGCTCTTTTCACAGGCTATCACATGAGCAAAAAATCCAATATGGCTGCCATAATAAAAACAAACGTTGATACCTGTTGCTCGAAAACAAATGACGATCCAAAGTTGAAAATAGCACAAAAAGATTACTCTGTAAAAAGTATCGTGATAATGTGCAAATCTTAGACATGTCAGACCAACGCCTACTTAGATATTGAAGAGAAAAATCGACAAATTTCTTTTTTTTCAAAATAACTCGAAAACCAAAAAAGGCAGCGCAAAATGCAAGTCATATTTGGAAAGAGCACGAAATACTACAAAACATTGCTAATTTAACCGTCCCCTTCTCTCTAATAAAAACGAAGATAGCAATACATTCCTATTCAGTTTGGGACACACTGTATATATACATACACATACGCATATATATATATATATATATATATATATATATATATATATATATATATATATATATATATATATATATATAGGTTGTACATTTACATTGGCTTACTACCACTATTTCTACTATTATTGGATTAAAAAAAATGTTTAAATTTGCAAAACTTAAGTTTCTTAGGCTTCAGATTTGTGAAATTCCAGCACTTCCGAATTTTTAGATAAGCCGAATTTTGTGATTCTTGCAGGCGATAGTCAACTTTTTTGATGGATGCGATACTGACTTTGTTCATATTTTGATAGATTATTTTAGACACATGCAGGATGAGTCAACAGTGTGAGATCGGTTCATAACTTGAGAACAGCTCTAGATAGAAAAATAATTCAACCACCGTTGGAAATAATTTCCCCAGGCGCAGCAACTAAAATTATGTCCAACTATACAGAGATGTCCGGAAGTAGCGACACGTGATACAACTTTCTTATTTTAAATGACACTATCCATTTTAAATTTCATGTTCGGATTCCGCATTAAACAGTGCAAGCAAAACATATAACTCATAACGCATGTCTCATAGTTTCTGACATATGTGGCCTTGTATATCAACACTAAGTTGCAGAGGTTTGTTTAAAAATTTATATCTTCTAAATCCTTTGAGGCAAATGAACTATTTTTCTCTGCTAGATACACAAGGGACTTATAAATGTTATCTATGTCCCTGATCGCTTATCAGAGTATTTCAGGGCACGCTATGATGCTTCGAATATGTCATGTTATAAACTTATTAATCAGTTTTCTGAAAAAAAATCACTAATGAGGAGATCTCAACTTTTGAATTTTGAAAAAAATTCTTTAAATGAGGCCCCCTAGAATACATATCCGGGGTCAGTTTATATATATATATATATATATATATATATATATATATATATATATATATATATATATATATATATATATATATATATATATATATATATATATATATATATATATATATATATATATATATATATATATATCTGTGTGTGTGTGTATCACACCGATAACTCAAATAATAATGGGCCGATATTGATTAAATTTGGTGAATACCTTCATCTTGCAAGTGGCTTAGATAAGTTAGTTGGTCAGGAAAATCGGCTCAGGTTTTATATCATCGGAGTCGTGCTTGAAAAAACAAACAAAATTGGGATAAAACGTGGAATAGTGGAAAAACTGTACTGTGGGTACGTACTAGTATTCGGCCTGTTGCATTTTTTTTTTGTACCGGTTAGTACTATCAGCGTCTCAATGTACTTGCACATGGTTATGCATTTTATCCCAACCTATGTTTTTTCAGATCAAAATTTTACTTACCTAAAGAAAGATTTTTGACATCTGAAGAAGTACCTGAAGAAAATATTTCCTTAAAAACGGCTGCTGGACGTGCTACCTTAGGGGAAGGTCAAGGATTGGCACGTTGAGTGTGCAAGAAGACTTGCAACACTAATAGGTGTTTCTGTAAGAAGAAGGGCAAGCTATGCCACAAATGCAGGAACAAATAAATGCGCCAAATTCTTTATTTTGTTGGAGTTTTACTTTTAGTGAATGTACTTAGAAAAAATCACTAATTGGGAGACTTCTGATTTTTTTTTAACTGAGCGCAAACTAGGACCCTTAGAACCCATACCCGGAGTCGGTTTCAATTGTTGTATATTTACATATATATATATATATATATATATATATATATATATATATATATATATATATATATATAATATTTATAACAGGATTTTTAACACGGCATTTCTGTATACTATACAAGGACAAAGGTTAACCTTTGTCCTTGTATAGTATACAGAAATGCCGTGTTAAAAATCCTGTTATAAATAGAATTACTCCTGGGCTCCGGATGCTTACGCAGGCGATTTCTTTGCCTCCCTAGCGACCTTGGTTGTTGCCCTCGAATTGAGGGTCTTCCGAATGATGCTGCAAATGTGCACTGGTTGCCTGTTGTGACTCCGTGTATTTTTGCTTCTTCATCCAGAGTGTTCCCATTATCACCTGGCTATACCGTACTGATGATAGCTAATAAGCTTGAAACACGTGTAGGCGGTTGTCTCCTTGCGGCTTTGTCCTTAACCTTTGTCCTTATATATATATATATATATATATATATATATATATATATATATATATATATATATATATATATATATATATATATATATATATGTATGAATCACACCGATAACTCAAAAAATAGTGGGCCGATTTCGATAAAATTTGGCATGTACCTTCCTTTTGTAAGTGGATTGGATAATTTGGTTAGCCAGGAAAATCAAACTGGGTTTTCCTGGAAAATTTTGGGTTTTCTTTAGGAAAAAAATTTATCTCCAAAAATAAAAAAGCTATGGTAATACAATCTGGTATACAAGTTTATGACATTAAAGGGAAACTATGTACCAAAACTTAGATTACTATGTTACAGGAAAAAAAGTTATAACAACTATTTCCAGACTTTTTTGTGCAAGTGGGACTTTTTAGGTCCTTTTAAGGTCAAGTAAAAAATATTATTTATACTATTTGTTTTAATGTGTACGTACATATGTAATAATGATAAAATTTGGTACACAAGTTTATGACATTAAAGGGAAACTATGTACCAAACCTTAAATTACTTAGTTACAGGAAAAAAGTTATAAAAAATATTTGGTGCCAAAACATTTCTATGAAAATTCACTACCATAACGCACTTGCTGCGTCCAGATTTCTTGATTTTTGTGCAAGTTATAATTTTTAGGTCCTTTTATGCTCAAGTAAAATTAATTATTTATACTATTTGTTTTAATGTGTAGGTAAAATATAATAATGACTTACGTGTTGAAGTTTAACCTAGAATTTACTAAAAAGTGTAGTCAAAACTAGTTTTAACTGAAATATGTTTAGTGAAAACTAGAATTAACTGATAATACTCCTTAATTCTAGTTCTGACTAGGTAAAACTATTTCATTCCTAAACGTCACATGGTCTGGGATAGACATAATCAAATACTCAATGAAAGGCTTCGGACCCAGACAGCAAAATGAATTATTAAAAGCCTACGCGTCTCGGCTACCCTGTAGCCATCCTCAGGGGCAAATTTTCCAATTCTTGAAAATTAGATTCAAAACGATACACAAGTTGACAAAGTTGGAATTTTCATCTATTGTACCAGTGGTCCAACAACATCGCACCCGAATGTGCGAAAAAATCGATTCATGGTGTAATCCAATCAATATAAAATGTTAAATTACCGTTTTATATTGACTGGATTACACCATGAATCGATTTTCTGGCACATTCGAGTGCGATGTTGTTGGACCTCTGGTACAATAGATGAAAATTCCAACTTTGCAACCTGTGTATAGTTTTGAATCTAATTTTCAAGAATTGGAAAATTTGCCCCTGAGGATGGCTGAAACGCGTAGGGTTTTAATAATAAATTTTACTGTCTGGATCAGAAGCGTTTCATTGGATTAGGTAAAACTAGAATTGACTAAAGAGCATAGTTAATCCTGGTTTTTCCTGGGAAGATCGGGTAATATATATATATATATATATATATATATATATATATATATATATATATATATATATATATATATATATATATATATATATATATATATATATATATATATATAGTCAATAATTTATTTTTCCTTAATTCCATTTACGAATGGTTGAGCAAGTCAATTATTAAAATAAAAACAAAACTATGAAAACAAACTAGATAACATTTCAAACAAACAAACACAATAAAATTTTCGTTCGTCTCAGCTCTGTGCCCCACGGGTATCAGACAAATACTCCGCAATGGAGTAATAGCAATTATTGGTTAGGTATGATTTTAGCGATGCTTTAAATTCATTCACATTTTGAATTGCTTTTATAGTTTCCGGAAACCTGTTATATAGATCCACCCCCGCAAAAGAGGACGACTTTCTGTACATCATTTTACAGAACTGCCTGTTTCTAAACAGATTCCCGTGGCGAGTGGAGTAAGAGTGCATCTCAGACTGCCTTGTTAGCCCATCTTTGAGACCATGAATATAATTTAAAAGTTTATATAGGTAAACGCATGTTAGCGTCATTATTTTTGCTTCCCTGAAAAGCGCCCTACAAGATTGTGTTACTCTCATACCAAAAATCACTCTTATTATTCTTTTTTGCAGCATAAAAACTCTTTCCACCTCAACCAACTGTCCCCAAGCAACAATGTTGTAAGATATCAAGGAATAAACTTCCGAGTAGTAGACAGTCATTAGAGCTTTGGTCTCAAGAAACTCTGCTAATCGAAATATTAGGAAATGGGTCTGATTAAGCCTACCGCACAAAACCTCAATATGTTCTTTCCAAGGTTAATTCCCTGCTTTTGCTGGGCTCTGAATACAAGAAATACGGTTTTCTGGTAATTTATAAGGAGCTGGTTGGACTCACACCACTTACCGAACCGTTCAAGTAACGAGTTAACCTTCCGGCTAACCTCGTGTATATCCGACCCCGACACAACCACTGTCGTATCGTCCGCGTACATGAACAACCTCCCCTCCCCAATATGGTCAGGTAGATCATTCACATACAAGACAAACAATAACGGGCCCAAAACACTTCCCTGCGGAGTGCCAAGCTGTACATCAAAAGGTCGTGATTGCACTCCATCCACCGATACTACCATTTGCCTGTTTGTTAGAAACGAGAGCAGCCAGTCGCAAACAGGGCCCCGAACACCCAGACACTGCAGCTTTTTCCCAAGCAGTTGCGGATTTAGCGTGTCAAACGCCCTAGAGATATCAAACATAAAAGTCACCACGCGCTGACCCCTATCAAGTTCGTCGTATATGTACTGCACCATGTCAATAACAGCCGTTTCCGTTGATAGTCCAGGCCTGAAACCGTGCTGGCACTTCGATATTATTCCCTGATCTCCCAAGAAGTTCTCTAATCGTACAGCCATCGCTTTTTCCATTATTTTAGAAAATACACTAAGTTGCCTGTAATTGAAAATATCTTGTTTGTCTCCCTTTTTTGCAGATAGAATTACCTTGGCTTGCTTTATCTGACTTGGGAACTCACCGGCGACAAGTGACAAGTTTATTATATGACAGATGCAGCCGGCTACTGTTTCTGGATACTGCTTTAATACCGATATGGGAACTTCATCAATACCAGATGATTTTTTATTTTTTAAGTTATTTATAATGTTTTCAATTTCAAAAGGAGTGAACGGTTCTACAAAAATTGACCGATTATTCACTCTAGTCGTTGTGCCACCGAAAACCTGACCACCATACTGAGATCTCACCTGATTTTGAACTTCCGAAGAGAAAACATGACCAAACAAGTCAACTATGGTTTTTGTATCGGAAATAATCTGACCATTATGTCTTATTTTAATATTATTAGGCCCATTTTTTATATGTTTATTATTGTTGACAACTGACCAAAAAGTTTTTGTCTTATTAGCCGAGCCTTCTATCAAGCTTAAGTAAAATTGCTGCTTTTCTTTTCGAATGCGCAAATTAAATTGTTTTTTCAAGTCCTTATATTTTTCATCTACATCGTTTGAATTGCACAATTTTCTAAGTCGATTAAACAATTTTAAATTTTCAGAACATCTCCTCAGTTCCAGAGAATACTGAAACCTGGTCATTCTATCATGGGGGTTCCCTAGTTTGACCAGTCTCACCGGAAATGCTGAATTAATCAATCTAATAAACTGATTAAAAAAAATCACCAAAAACCTGATCGATATTAGCCCTCTCGGAATAATTAACATAAATAGGATATTCTTTCAAAAACCTACCAAATAAGTCAGCGGCCCGGCTAGAAAACACTCTACGCCTAATAAAACAAGACCGATCACCCGCTGCAGGAAGGTCAATCTTGTGCATGTTAAACAATAATTCTTGAGCACTGTGATCAGACACTGCAGGGTCAAACACGGTTGCAGCACTATCTGCAATATTGGTAATAAGATAGTCTATCGACGAACGAACCAGAATTCCCAGATATCTACCCTCCCTTGTTGGTGTGTATATATATATATATATATATATATATATATATATATATATATATATATATATATATATATATATATATATATACATAAAACAATTTTGTAACTTTCTCATAGTTAAATGTATTGCCTTTGGAATGGTTGGTGCAACAGTAATTGATTCGTTGATGCGTACCTTTTTTTTTTGTTCCCTCAGGGCTCGTCCGCGGCCTTGCCGCCCCGATAGCACCGCAACCCTTGGTTGATTGTGCATACCCTTAGTCTTACTCCACCCATTCCAAGATCACTGTGCCTTGAACTAGTCTGCACAGCGATTGGTAGGGTGAAGTTTTATATTGCTCTGTCTCCGGTCTAGAGTGACCGTAGATCAGTTGTCTTTTCCGGTCCAGAGCTATACACTAACACAAGATGTGCTGGGCTGATTCCTCCCCCTCGCCGCAGAGTCTGCATGCGAGGTCCCCTTCGAACCGCCCCATTTTATGCAGGTGTTTCTTGACGGCCATGTGTCCCGTCAAGAGACCTGTTGTGCTTCTCAGCTGTCCTCTGCTAAGGTTTAGCAGCTCCACAGCTCTCTTTGAACTGGGTCCGTCAATTATTGACTTCCCATGTCTGAGCCCTGGACAGTCCGCCCAGTACACCTTGTGTTGGTTTCTGACCCAGGACTTAATGGCTCCCCTGGCAGTGCTCTTTGACACGCCCAGAGCCGGTTCTAGTCCCATAAATGGTTCTGCTGACCCTCTCTTCGCGAGACTGTCAGCTTCTTCATTGCCTTTAACCCCCGAGTGACCCGGCACCCAGATGAGGGACACCTCATTCTGCCCAGCCAGGTCGCTCGTCTCGTCTCGGCACTCACTCACCAGCCAGGAATTTACCCGTGGGCTACTTGGTGCCTTAAGGGCTGCCTGGCTGTCTGTGGCTATGAGGATCCGCTTGTTGGTGTAGCCCCTCCTCTTGTTCTCCCGCACACAGTGCAGGATGGCGTACATCTCGGCCTGAAACACCGTTGCATGGGCTCCGAGGGAAATACTATGACTTACCCTCGGTCCTTCCGAGTAAACACCTGCCCCCGTCCCACGCTCCCCGCCAGATCCGTCCGTGAACCAGACGAGCGCGTCCCGTGGCATGCCCGGCGTCTCCTCCCGCCATGCCTCGCGATCAAGGATTTCCACTGTGAAGTTGTTTTCCCTGCACATTCGCGGGCTCGCGAAGTCTGACCTCATTTCAAGCATGGGCTCCTTCACGATCTCCTGAATTTTGCAGTGGCACCTGAAGCCTGGGTTGATCTTCAGTCTACCATTGCAGGCTAGTCTGTATAGTCCTAGCCTGGCCTCTCCCATAATAACTAAGTGTAGGGGGGGTAGATCCAGCAACACCTCCATGGCGGCTGTTGGGGTTGAAGACATGGCCCCTGTGATGCCTAGGCAAGCAATCCTTTGGATCTTGCCTAGTTTTTGTTTCGCACTGGATTGTGTCACCTTAGGCCACCAGACCAGTGCCGCATATGTTAACGATGGTCTGACCACCCTTGTGTACAGCCAGTGGGCCATACTAGGTCTTAGTCCCCACGTTTTTCCATATAGCCGCCTAGTGACGGCTAAGGTCATGACTGCCTTACGCAGTATTTTTCCAATGTGACCATTCCAGGTTAGCTTAGAGTCCAATACGACCCCAAGATATTTTACCTCCCTGGCCATTGGAACGCTCCTACCGTATAGAGTGAGAGTTCTGTGGCTTTCACACTTCCTCCTCGTCGTAAACGGCACGACGGTTGCTTTCTCGGGGCTCACCCCGAGCCCTTGATCAACCGTCCACCCTTCCACCACTTTCAGTGCAGTCTGCATACGCTCCCACACTGCCTGTGTGACCTTTCCTCGGACTATGATGACAATGTCGTCCACATAGCCCTGTACCTCATACCCCCCTCCCGAGAGCCTCCCCAGCAGGCCGTCCACGACTAGACACCAGAGCAAGGGAGACAGAACGCTCCCCTGCGGACACCCCGCCGCGACCCCCGCCAGCAGAGTCCCTCCCGCGAGTGAGGTGAACACCGCCCTGTCCCTGAGCATGGAACCGATCCACCTGCAGCAGGTCTCCTCTATTCCACGCTCCCGGGCAGCTGCCAGAACCGATCCGAACGAGGTGTTGCTAAAGGCCCCCTCTATGTCTAGGAAGGCCCCCAGCGCCACCTCCTTGTTCTCCAGCGTATTCTCCAGTTTCAGCACTAGTTGGTGCAGTGCTGTTTCTGTTGAGAATCCTGCTCTGTATGCATATTGTCCGCAGTGTAGAGGATATGCTTCCAGTACACCGCCCCTAATGTGCCGGTCGAGCAGTTTTTCCACTGTTTTCAGCAAGAAGGACATGAGACTTATTGGCCTCAGGGACTTTGCCTGGTCTGTTGGACGCCCAGGTTTAGGAATAAATACAACCCTGGCCAGTCTCCATGCCCTCGGAATGTACCCCAGAGCCAGGCTGGCCCTCATAATGAGGGTAAGCACCGGCGCCAGTATATCTATCCCCTGTTGGAGCATGATGGGCATTATTCCATCAAATCCCGGCGATTTGTATGGCTTAAAGCTGTTAATGGCCCATCTGATTTTGCTCCAGGTAACCACCTCTTTAGCGACTGTCCAGTCTACTCTAGATTCCCGCTCTATAAGGCGCCTCTATTTCTGAGTGTTCCCAGTCCGGAGGTGATTGGTTTATTATGTTACAGCCGGGGAAGTGCGTCTGGAGTAAAATTTCCATGGTTTCCTTCCCCGAGCTTGTAAAGCCTCCCGTGGGTGTTCTAAGGGAGCCTATGTTAGTCTGAGTGCCCTTGGACAGGATCTTGTGTAGTCGAGCACTCTCGGACGTGTTTTCCACTTCTTCGCAGTGCCTCCTCCACGACTCCTTCTTGGCGTCCCTCAGTCTTTTGTTATAGGTCGATAGGGCCTGTCTATATTCATCCCATGCTCCCGACCTTTTGGTACCATACCGTTTCTCTTTCGACTTTGGCGATTTCAAACCGGATGTATCTGTGGTCTGAGCTACTCACTTCCCCAGACACAGCCCAGCTTTTAACAAAGTCACCCAGAAACTGGGTGGAAACTGTTAGATCTAAAACTTCCTCACGCCGTGTTGTGACGAAGGTCGGTTTATTACCTCTATTCAATATGTTTAAATTAAATTTCATAAAGAATTGTAAAAGTGCCTCACCCCTAGAGTTTGTGTCCGAGCTACCCCACAACTCATGGTGCGCATTCGCATCCATGCCGATGATGGTCTGCCATCCACCTGCTCTGCTACCCACCATCAGCTGCCTCAATTCGTTGGGTGGAGGAGGATCCGTGCTGTCCCCTGGCAAATAGGCTGACGCGACAGTAATGTCCCTCAGCCCATCCGCTCCTCCACATCGGATTTTGATCGTTGCCAGGTCCCTGGAACAGAAATTCATTAGAGGGAGAAACTCTATCCCTTCCCTGACAAAAATGCAGGCCCTCGGGTTCTCGCTGGATCTGCTGTAGATGAGCTTTCCAGTAGCTCCGCCGAGTCCCTTGATCTCTCCTTTATAGGAGTACGGTTCCTGGATGAGGGCCACATCCGTGTTCCTCAGAGCCATTAGTAGTCCGGCCGTGGCTGCCCTACTGTGTTGGAGGTTGACCTGAAGGAACCTAAGTCCCATTAACCCTTAGTTGCTTCCCCAGTGGGCGGAAGCTAACCCTTCCCATGCCCCAGAATGCCTTGAAGGAGGTTCCTTCAAGGGCTCTGTAAGATGTCGGGTCGATCGAGAAGGCGAGCGTCTGTCCTTTCTCCTCTGCCTTCCTGCTTAGAACCGACCAGTGTTGCGTCCCCAGTTCAGGGTTCTGGATCTTAAGTCTGCTGATCACCGTCTCCTGCGGGACGGTGTCAGGGATCCGTACGAGGACCTTGCGTCTCTTTGGGAGTTCCTTGGGCTCGACGGCTGTCAAGTCCGCCCCCTCCCAAATCTGACCGAGGCCCCCGATCGTTTTCCGCAGCCAGTCCCGCGACTGCGGGCCGGCACAGGTTGTCCAGAGGATGCCCCCCGTCAGGCGCGTCCGGTGGAACTGAGGCGGGCTCTCCCCTTCCTGAAGAGAGTCCACTGCAGCTACCACCGCAGCCTGGATCAGGTTCGCCTTCCCCTGGTCTAGCGTGACCTCAGGATGGCGTCTGTCAATCACCGCCATCCCGAGGCCCTCCGCAGCCTCCCTGTAAGAGCCAGTCTGCGCCGGTGTTCCGGCCTTGGTTCCTTTGGGAGGTCTGTCTGCAGTAGGCGTGCTAGAGCCAGAGCGCGGCGTCTTTCGACTCGCACTCTCCTCTTGCGCCTTTACAGGCACCCTGGCCCTTTTGGAACGTCTGTCTGTAGTGGGCGTGCTAGAGTTCGAGCGCGTCCTCTTCTGACCCGCACTCCCCTCTTGCGCCTTTACAGGTTTCTCGACCGTCCAGGTCCCGGCCGCCATTTTTTGCGCCCTCCGGAGCTTCTTTCTTTGTGCCCCGGAAAGACGCTTGGACTGCTGGGGCAGTCCCTCTACTCTAACAGTAGAGTCCTCACTGGTGGAGGGGCCCCCGGAGTCCGCGGAGCTCGCCGCCCTCCGGTGGGACCCAGCCTCCAGCTTGGGTGTCGGGGACAGGTCTCTGGCCGATGCTACCCCCTGATCCGCCGTATCTACGCCGGTCGTGGGACCTCCAGAGTCCGCTGCCGCCCCCTGGCTCGTCTCCGTTTCCGGGATAGACTCAAGGCACAAGTCTGTAGCCGGAGCCACTCCTCGAGCCTCATTGGTTTTGGTTTTGTATGTGTTTATTATCTTCATGTTGTTCCCACGAGAATGGGGGAAATACTGTCCACACCATCAGAACCCCCTGTGTGGTGCAAGGCGGGTTACTCTGGAGGGTTGCCTGGTACTCCAGAGGTTCCGTTCACGACACCATCGCCCTGGTGCCATCCATCCATAGGCACGGGTCACGTGACACCGTAGATTGGGGGAGTTTAGATCGACCTCCTTGTCTAGATCCGTCATGTTTAGTTATTAGCAGGGTCACCTGGTGCAGGATGCGGATTTTTACCGCGCATGACGGTCTTGGGGAAAGCTTCATCGGGAGTTTATGTTGTTATTTCCACTTCCTCAGCTTGCCCCCTGGAGTCCTTTGGCCCGCGACTCCTTAACCCCTGATGCGTACCTTAGATAAGTTGTGTTTGCTATAATTATCAATATCGGATGACTGTTTAGCATTGAAGATAAATTGGACATGTTTCCTGTTTGCATAAAATGCAATCGTTATGCAGCTCTTGTTTATAAAATGTACTAGAGGCAGTTCCAGAAGAAAGATGTCTAAATAAATGGCAGTAAAACCGTAGAGGATGAAAACAATTTAAATGAATTTTCTCATATTAGTAATTTATTTTCTGAAAAAAAATTTTTTGTAAGGCAAACGTATGTAAGATTTACTCTATATTATTATTATTAATTGATAATAGCTGTTTCGCTACGATGTCTCATTTCTAGATACAAAAGTGACCATTTGACTTTTGTTTCCGTAGAAGCTACATCGTGACGAAACAGCTCTCATATATTAATTATTATGATACCAGCTTACCCAACAGAAGTTGTCCAGTCCAAATTGCAGTATGTTAAACGACGTTTGCGTAAGTAGCGAAATAAATTGGAAAAAGGAACCCTTTCAATTTTTACAAAATTTTCAACTTTCTGGGCAACTTTTCCAATTTTTCTTCCACTAAAACCCTTATTCGGAATATTACGAACATTTTTAAAATAGAATTATCGAAATAGGTCCAGCCGTTCTCAAGTTATGCGCTTACCAACGAGCAGCATAAAATTTTTATTTATATAGACATAACTAAGTGAAGATTGTAACTTGTGATGGGCACTAATAAGTACACTTGGAAAACCCAAATCACCGCAACACATTTAAAAAAGCCTGACGATTGTTTCACTGACCAAGTTAGCGCAATTAAAGGATTAAGTTGTTAAGAAATTTTCAAAATTGTTCATCATCTGATGACGGTAACTTGGTTAGTGAAACATCGTCAGTTTTTTTTAATGTGTTGTGGTGATTTGGGTTCTCCATACGTAATTATTATATAGACATAATAAAATAAATGCTACTAATATTTGAAATTAGATATACACCAAGTATCGGAAACAATCTTATTTTCTTGACAACTCAGAAACTTGCTTCTTCAAGCAAATCTATCTAACTCTCTGTCATCCTTTACATATTTATTGCCATGTTTGGGACATTGTTCGGCTTAATTTTTGTTTATGAGGAGACTTACCTCTAAATATACTTTATAACAGTGACTGAATTTCGATTGCATTTCGTGTAAATACCAAGCACGTACAAACTTTCTCTAATATTAAACACCCATCTTTTTTTGCTAATTATCGCAGTCCACACTATTTATTGATAAACAAACATTTGCTGTAAGCTATAAGACGACCACTTTGTAATGATAGGTAATCGTTGTTGACCAATAGACATTTTTTTATTTAGCATAATATGATTTCTCTCGAATTTTTTTTTAAATAATTGTTTCGCCTATTAATTTATAAATAAAGTACAATATGTAGTATATCAAGGTATTTGTTAAAATGCAGTCTATCAAAATATGATAAGTTGTAGTGGACTTTTCCTTTGCATGATAGTAAAGAATTTTTTTCACACCTGAGGAGGTAACACCCCTTACAACAAGAGGCCGGTGAAGTCCCAACGGACGTTTCCGGTTCTGTACAAAAGATTCCGGAGATAAAATACCCCTCCATTCGGAACTCAGGGAGAGGGGTGTGCAGGGGGCGCCGGCATCAAGATTTAACATATCCTTCTCGAATATATGTGGCCTAAATTCTAACCTGAACTCCGTCCACCATTTCCTCCAGGCTAATAGGCCCCAACTCCCCTTCCTCACCGAAGCCCAAATCAGTGCCAAAACAGCCACTAATCACCTTAATTTCCCGGGTATGAGCTCCTTACTTCTTTTGCACCAGACTCCCCAATTTAGAAGATGGAAATTGGATGAAACTCTCTCTCAGGGCTGCAACTAAATTCATCTGTTGCATTTATCGGTCACCTTCTGACAACAACTTTGTCCAGCTCTTCGACTACCTTTCTGAAAAAAACGACCATTTGATTTCTAAATATCCTTCCTTTGAGATCACTATTCTTGGTGACTTCAATGTTCATAATAAGGAATGACTAGGATCTTCAAAAACCGATCCAAAAGGGAGAGCAGCGGAGGCCTTCGCAGTCAGTAATTCTTTAGCCAATATGGTTTAGCAACCCAGTTACTTTTCTCGCATCCCAACACACAGCTCAAATCCCTTGGATATCCTTCTTACTGCAAAACCTGAATGCTATAAGACATCAGTCACCGCCCCCCTTGGTTGCTCAGACCACGGCATGGTCACTGCTTCCTGCGAAATGCAACCCGAGGTCACACAGTCATCACACCCACGTATCGTTTGGCACTACAACTCCGCGAACCGGGACGAAATGCGGGATTACTTTTCCTCATTTCCATGGGCGTTTGTGCGCTTCTTTCATCTTGACCCCTGTAATATCTCACAAAACGTCCCCGAAATTATCCAAGCTGGCATGGAATTATTTATTCCACGTACACAGAAGACATCTTCAGCCACTCAAGAGCCCTGGTTCTCTAAATCCTGTGACAAGGCCAGACTTGAAAAGGTAAAACCTCACAAAATGCTTCTACACAATCCCAGTCAAGAAAACAGTCAAGCATTTAACGACGCAAGAAACAGCTATGTCCGCATTCTTTCTGGGGCAAAAAACTCGTTTAATAACTACATCAAAAACAAAGTCCTCTCAAGCTTCCACGGTATCAAACCCTTCTAAACTCTTGCCAAATCTATTGGGAATAATTTCTGCAAGAGCACGTTTCCACCTTTTGTTTCAGGAGATGAAATTGTTTCTACCGCCCTGGGCAAGGCTGAACTTTTTGCCTCGTTGTTCGCCGGGAATTCTACTCTCAACCCACCTCCAAATGTTCAACCACCAACAGTCCCCAATGTCGCGCATAAAATGACTGATATCATTTTCAAAACTAAAAAGGTACGAAAGATGCTTTCTTCTGTTAATACCAGGAAAGCCTCTGGCCTTGACGAGATCCCAGCAATTGTTTTCAAAAAATGCGCACCAGAACTTGCTCATGTCCTAACTTGTCTGTTTCAGACAACTTGTAACTGGAAAACTGCTCAAGTACAACCCGTCCCCAAGAAAGGATCCAAAGCGCTTCCTAGCAATTACAGGCCTATTTCTCTCCCTTCCAACCAAGTTAGTCAAAGTAATAAGTCCTTTTCACTTGTTCACATTTCTGTGGATCGAAATCTCAATTGACACCAACATGTCACATCAATTTCAGAAGCGGCTGCTAAGAAATTAAGTTTACTCTTCCGGGCTCGCAAATACTTTTCACCAGCTAATCGCTATACCTTATATACTCCACAAATAAGGCCAAACCTCGAATACTGCTCCCACATCTGGGGCGCCCCTGCCGCTTCTACATTCGCTATCCTGGATTCCATTCAGAAGAGAGCTATACGTTTCATCGGTGACCATACCCTCACCCTAAGGTTGCCATCATTTGCCCACCGACGTGCCGTTGGTGACATCTCTCTCTCTTTTATAGATATTTGCACGGGCACTGCTCATAGAAGCTTTCTTCCATAGTTCCTCCACCTGCTGCCCCCAACAGATCTACCAGGGGGACAGAGTGAATGCACCCTTTTACTGTACAGGTCATCAGACAACGAGCATCCTGTTATGCCCGCTCTTTTGTCCCGAGGACTTCCAAGTTGGGGAACTCGTTGCTGGCACATGTTTTTCTTTCACCCCCGAACCTCCAAACCTTCAAGTCCAGAATTACCAAGTTGCCTCTTTCCTCCTTGTCGACACCGACAATACTTTAGTATTTAAGCTGTGAGCTCCGTGGTGTGTTTTTGAAATTACAAATATAAAAAAAGAAATATAAAAAAATATGTAAAAATTCAATATGACGTCCATAAAAAAAGGGTTGAGTATCGCCTGTGCGACATTTGCTATTATTTTTCAAAACAGATATAACTGGCCAAATTCTCGGTTCATTTTTTGGAAAAGAAAGTTTAAAAAAATATATAAAAAGTCTGGAGGCAGCAAGTGCGTTTTAAGGAATTTTCATTAAAATGTTTTTAATGGCAAATATGTCTTTTTTTAATGAAAGCAGGCATCCCATTTGGTTATCAATATACTAGAAAGAATGTAACATATTTTCTCAAAATAACTTTATTGTTTGAAAAAGTACAAAGATTTTCTAAAAATAAAATGTTCCTGAAAAATCTGGTCCGATTTTCCTGGCCAACGAACTTCTTCAAGCTATTTACCCACATACCAAGATATAAATATTCACAAAAACCTTTTCGACAAAACTTAAAAAACATTTTTTTCTTGAAAATATGCAATTTTTTCACGCAAATCCGAGAACAGTTTTTTTTACAAAAACATTTGTTACCGAAATTTAACAAAAATTTTACAAACAATGATTTCTACGGAAACAAAAATTGGTTACAGGACCTCGATTTTTTTCACGAATAATATAAACGAAAACATCTCTGAATGCATGATATTTACGAGACTCTGCTATATTGGAAAAAACGCCATATCATAATTTTTGATATATGCCAAAAATGTAAAACAATTGAAATAATTCTAAAACAATGAACGCTATCAATTTTGTTTACAAACGTGCATTATAATTCGATGGAAATTGCAATAATATAAGAGTTGTTCCACTAAAAAAAAAATAAGAAAATTTGTATCATCAACGACTTATGGGCCACCCTTATGATTGTCGAAATAATTTTATAGGATGCAGCTCAAGACACGCTAAAATTAACCTATACAACTTTTTCTAGTAACAGAAATATTGAGGTTTACCGTAAAAATGAGTCACCCTGTATGTATGTAAACAGATAAAAACTGAAACTAACACTGCATATGGGTTCTAGGGGACCTAGTTCGCGCTCATTTGTAGAAAGATTTTCAAAATATAAAAGTCGTGATCTCTTCATTGGCGAGTTTTTTCTACGAAAATTCGAGTATTAAACCATAGTGGTAGTGGTCGAAATTCGACCGAAACCCCTTGAATTTTTAAGTTTGAACGTTATTGATGTTTTTTGTCATAGAGTATACTCTATCTCTATAAGCTTAGTGCGACTGCTGGCTGTTATGTGTTTTACATTATACGTATTAATTAACCGTCAGATAAGAACCGAGGAATCCGACTGTCTAATTAAAACAAGGCATAGTTTCATCTATTTGTAACACATATCATACATATATTTTATAGTTCTGCACTCCTCAATATGAACTTTAAGTATGGCATATCTCACACTCTTTTGTGCCCGCAATAAGCTTAAAAAGGGGTACAAAGCTTTTTCTTCACTCCATAACTAAAACTACTGCCAAAGCAGCAAAGAAAGGTTCTACTTAAAATGAATTTTCTGTAAATATTTTTGTAAGATGGAGAACAATGACGGTTGAAGCTGAAACTTAAGGGTTTGTAAAACTTGCTTCTTGTGACATTTCCTTTAACCCGTATTGATTCCAGGTTCTTTGCATAAAGGTTGTCAATTTGCCAAACGCGACTTTGACGTTATAAGAAAAAAAAAACAGTAAAATATTCAAAGTAATTTTTCTAGCATTTTTTGACCTTTTTGCGCCAAAAAAACTTAACCTTTGTCTGTAATATACGATAGATTTCGTTATCCCCACAAAACATTTTGTTTTTTTTTTGCGTTTCTCTGGTCATCAGGGGAACCCAAATATATTTTTTAAATATCTATAACTTTTTTCTTCTAACTTACAGATCTAAATTTTGGTACACAGTTGACTTTTTTGGTCGCCATAGCTTTGGAGATTTACAAATTTTCCGAAAGAAAACACATTTTCTGTGAAAAACTAGACCAATTCTCCTGGCTAACGAACTTATCCAAACCATTTGCAAAAGGAAGGTATTTACCAAATTTTATTGAAATCGGCCTATTATTTTTTGAGTTATCGGTGTGATAGATACACACACACTCATGCACACACACGCACAATATATATATATATATATATATATATATATATATATATATATATATATATATATATATATATATATATATATATATATATATATAATTATACTGACCCCGGCTATGGGTTCTAGGGGTCTAGTAGCGCTCACTTGAAGAACTTTTTTCAAAATTCAAAAGCCGCAATCTCCTCATTAGCGAATATTTTAAAGAAAATTCACTAAAAATGAAAAATTAATGAGGAAATACGAAGAGTCGTTTTTTTCCAATAACTTCGGAACTGCTCGGAACTTTTTATAGATTTAAAACCAGATCTGTAATGGTCTTAAAAAACCGGACATTTAGGCATTTTTCTTGCTCTAATAATAACATAGTTAGCGCTGTAGTCAGCCAATATACATTAACACCTGTATATTATAAACAACACAAAATTAAAGAATTTAACTGACATTGAAAATTGAGTCTAAGGTTCCCAATTCGAGTTCATTTGAAGAATTTTGTTCTAAATTCAAAAGTCGCCATGTCCCCACATTAGCGAAAATTCGCAAAAGATGAAATACACAGGACTTTCGCGCCTATACCAAGGATTTCTATGTTCACTGGTCAAAGTCAGTGTGTGTTTTTTGTTTCGTGGGCCTATTTTAGCGACTATGGCCAATCATTAAAGCTAAAGAGCAGTTTCATCATACCAACCTACAAATTTCGCCGAACCCTTGTTTTTTGTGTAACGATAGGGGTTAATTACGTGCATAACATCGCATGGTAAACGGAATCAACGGTTTAACGTCCCTTCCGAAGTGCGTAACTTGCAGGCATTCAACTTGCTCAGACGCAATGCCACGGCTTCAATATTGTTGCCATTTGCAGTATGTACCTACTGAGTTAAAAATATAGGCGACAAAGAGAGTGAAATACATACAGGTGCGCATAAGTAACGCAATGAGGCCATAACTCTTGAACCAAAATGGCATTGGACTCAAAATTTGTAAGATTGTATAACAGATTATTTGCGACTATTTGGTGGCATTATCGATATTTTTGAAGCACCCCCTTTATGGAGGATGACAACCCTTTAATTTCTTAAATAGCAACATGGGTCATGTGACAGTGTTCTGGAAAACATATTCAGCCTACTTTTTGATAGCGTTAATTATTTTTAAGTTACCTTTAGTAAGAACGAAAACATCGGCTTTCCATGAAAATAAATTAAGTAAAAAAAAGGACGATTCAAGTAATTTTATCTCTGTCCAAAAAGCCTAAAATACATGCCCTTATCAGACATGAAAGTTGTTTATGCGATAATACAGAGTACACTTTAATCATTTCACCTAGAAAATCAGTTTCTTCAAAATTATTATCTTCCACAGCGTTTTGGTTTGTGAATTAAAACACCAGTGTTTTTGTTATTTTACTTTATTTACTTTTTTGTGAAATGTTTCACCTAAGTGAACAAGAACGCATCCAAGTTTTGTTTATGTTCGGTTATGGTGATCGTAAAGGGACGTATGATTACGTTTGTCATTTATTCAATGATGTTTACCCTGACCGCCCACCTCTTAACAGGTCAGGTCAGATAAGCAGACTTGCGTAAAAGATCGCCGCAAGTCGGGCCGCTCTGTACTGCTATTTTGGACAAAAAGACCCTGGATTACTTGCTGTACAAGAAATTCTCAAAACTTCAGCATTAAAAGTTGCTAGAACGAACGAGATGTCCAGATGTTCTGTACAGGCGTACCCTAAACATCTGCAGAGCAAACAGACGTTTCACCCGCTGCACTAACTGAGACCGCCTGTCAAAACTTAGGCCACTGGAGTTTTTTATATTTTATACGCATACCCAAGTGCCTGTTGACTAAAATTTTCACCATATCAGGATGGATCATAAAGCAGTCACGTGTCAAAGTTTTGAACGTGTCCAACGTTGCCTAACTCCAACTCTTGTTGTCACCTAAGTAACCTGAGTTGCCGAAACGGCTTTCACATCATTTTATATTTCATCTAAGTGTCACTGAAGGTTGTTTGAATCTACTGGAAAACCCTTTCTCTAATTAATAGACAAACTATTAAGTTTTACCCTAAAAAGTGAATATTTTATAAAATCCGGTCCTGTCATCTTATTAATTAATACTTGGGTCTCTTCTATTGGTTTCCATCAGTCAGTGGTGGTTTTATTTGTGTTTTTCAATTATCAGGCTATCAATTTTCTATTAACTGGTGCAATTCCATAATGATACGTCTGCATGTGTATGTGTGTAAGATTTTTAATAATTCTGTGGTTGGTTTAGAATTCAGGCGCCGTCTGTATTTTCAAATAATTATATTAAGCTGACATGCACATATATTATGTTTTCTTATATCTACGTACGTGCCACTGTGACCCCTTTTTATATTAGAAAGCTATAATAATATGTTTATATTCTATTGAACTAATTAAATATGTCGTGTACAATGCGATAGAAGGCGCCTTTTTGATTTTGGTGACTTTATTACCTAAATATAATAAATTAGTCTGTCGTTGTGTTAACTCAGTTTTCAATAAGTTTTTATGGCTATTAAGTGTACAAGTTTGCTTCTTTCACAATATTTTAAGACAATAATAAAAAGTCTGGACGAGGAAGTGCGTTATGTTAGCAAATGTTCATACGTTTTGCAATTAATAAGGCAACTTACCTGGACCTGTTTAAACTCATGTATGTTAAATTTAGTCTGTGAATGATGGCTAGATAATAGGGATGGGCACAATTCTTAAAACATCGAGGTTAACATCGATGTTTAAGATCGTAACCTACTATCGATGGTAGGAAAAACATCGGCTGGAAAACATCGATGTTGGGAAACATCGATGTTTTCAAAATAATAGTAAATTTACTAATTCTGTTCTTTCGAAAAAAAAAAAATAGTTTGTAGTTTTGTAGGCATTAAAAAATGGAAACGTATTCCGATGCAGATTATGGCAGGTGCAGGTTAAAAATTTCTGGACGCAGCAAGTGCGTTATGGTAGTGAATTTTCATAAAAATATTTTTAATAGCAAATATGTGTGGGTTTTTTTTTTTCAGAAAGCAGGCATCAAATTTGATTACTAGTATAACATATATAGTAAAAACAATGTGCGCTGGTTCATTAAAATAACTTTATTGTTTGAAAACGTACAAAAA
The DNA here is from genome assembly GCA_964006375.1 of Tillus elongatus. NCBI lineage: Eukaryota > Metazoa > Arthropoda > Insecta > Coleoptera > Cleridae > Tillus > Tillus elongatus. The sequence goes on from OZ023263.1 coordinate 161,567,291, forward strand.
TTTCCGAAAGTAAACTTAAAGTGTAACCGAAAAAATCCGTTTCTTGGTCAACCTTACAAGTTAATAGCAAATTGAGCTTTTCAAATATGAAACCTTTAATCAAAATTCGCTACCACCGCACTTGCTGCGTCCAGAATTTTTTTACTTACAAACATGCATTATATTTCGATGGAAAATGCAAAAACATAAGGCGTTTTCGACTAAAAAAAATAATTATTTGTATCACCAAATACTTATGGGCCAGCCTGTGATTGTAGAAATATTTTTGAAGATGTTGATCAAGACACCCTATAATTAATGTGTACATTTTTTTTCATATCTTGTAGAATAACGGATATATTGAGCTTATTGATTTTTTACGAAAATTCGTCAAAAGTTATATACCATTAAACGATAAACTCTATAGCTAAGACTACTGCCAAGCATCAGAGAAGGGTCTATTGGAAATGAATTTTCTGGAAAAATTTTAGTAAAATGAAGGACAATGACGGTTGAAACTAAGACTTCAGGGTTTGTAAAACATTCTTCTTGACACATTTTCTTTCCATAGCCCGTATTAGATTCAAGTTCTTTGGCTAAATGTTGCGAATTTTCACGTTTTAAATTGTCACTTTGACGTTTTGAGGAAAACCCCAATTTATTTTTCTTTAAATGCCCATAACTTTTTTGCCTTTTGACCTACAGCGCTATATTTTGGTAGGTAATTTACATATAGCGATATAAAACGATGTACCAAATTTGGTTGCCCTTACATTGTAATTTCCGGAGATATGAATTTTTTTCTAAAGAAAACACAATTTTCCGGGAAAACCTCGGCCGATTTTCCTGGGCCACGAACTTATCCAAGCCACTTACAAAAGGAAGGTATTCACCAAATTTTTTCAACAAAACTGACACCGGATATGTGTTCTAGAGGGCCTAATTAGCGCTCATTTGAAGAAATTTTTTCAAAATTCAAAAGTGGGATCTCTTCATTAGTGAAAATTCACTAAAAACGGCTATTACTGGTTCTGTGTTACTGTCAGAGCCTAGCACCATTAGTCTCCGAGCCTTAAACGTTCCTGTTTATAATGTTAATACGTGAATTAATCGGACAGGAGTGCCCATTTATGCCAGGTAGCCGGAATTTAATACTTACTGCGTTCACTTACATATGTCGCTTAAGTCACAATGTGCAAAGGGTAAAGAATCAATTAGTAATTTGTTCAGTAAATTGATGTATTTTTTAGCTACTTAAGGACTTTCGAACTGAAAAATTACAGGACATTTGTGGGATACGTAACGATGTTTCGATGATTACAAATAACATCGATGTTAAAAATATAACATCGAAATTACAACATCGATTTTTTAAACACCGATGTTCAATGGAAAACATCGATATTCGAAAAACATCGATGTTAGGTGCCCATCCCTACTAGATAATCTTCCAATGCCATGCCTTTTTCTGCGCACACACACCAGTTAAATTAGTCAATTTTTATACAATTTGCCTAAAAGTTTCAGAATTTTTTCTATCGATCTATTATGTCAATCATTTTTGACACTCTGTCGATTAGAAACTAATGGATGAAATGTAATAAATCCATCTTCAATTATTCTATTTAACTTAATATAGAAGTAATGTCATTTTTTAACAACAGGGAATATAATTATATAAGTGACGGCCTTTTCCGAAAGATTATTCAACTAAACCGAACCTTAGCATATTGAATCTGTACTTTGATGGCAATATATGAGTTAAATTTTATAACAAAACATTTTGGGTGAGCTTTAAAGATATAGCATTTTTCACAAGAAAATTTGCAATTTTCTATGGAAAAACTAGACTCGCGGAACCGCTCAACGAACTTAGCCCCCAGAAAGACTTTTCAGTGTAATGAAAAAACTGGACGCAGCAAGTGTGTTATGGAAGTGAATTTCCATAAAAATGTTGTTAATAGCAAATATGTCTCTTTAATGCAAGCAGGCATCAATTTGCTTATTGGTATAACTTATACAGTAGAAACAATGTACCATATTTTATCAAAATTACTTATTGTTTGAAAATGTACAAAAATTTTCCGAAAATAAACTTTAAATGTTTCCGAGAAAACTGGTTTCTTGGTCAACCTTATGGGTCAATAGCAAATTGTGCTATTCAAAATTGAAGCATTTAATGAAAATTCGCTACCATAACGCACTTGCTGCGTTATGGTAAAAAAAACGAAGACATGCAAACCAAAAAGACTATTAATAATAAACATCCTAATAAACCGATTTAATTAACTGACCAAATTAATAGAAAGTCTGGACGCAGCAAGTGCGTTATGGAGGTGAATTTTCACAAAAATGTTTTTAATAGCAAATATGTCTATGCAAGCAGGCATCAATCACATTATGGGTATAGCCTATATAGTAGAAACAATGTACCATATGTTATCAAAATAACGTATTGTTTGAAAATTAACAAAAATTCTCCGAAAATAAAATTAAAATATTTCCGAAAAAACTGGCTTCCTAGCCAACGAACCCTAGGTTAATACCAAACTGAGTTATTGAAATTTAAAGCATTTCATGAAAATTCGCTACAAAAACGCACTGCGTATATATTTTTTCTTACAAACATACGTCATTCGAAGAAAAATGAAAAAATGCAATAATATAAGGGATGTTCGAAAAAACATTCTAGGTATCACCAGTGACATATGGGCCACCTGTGATTGTCAAAATAACTTTATAAGATGCAGCTCAAGACACACTATAATTAACGTATACAATTTTTTCTCGTATCTTGTATAATAACAATTATATTGAGCTTTACCGTAGAAATGCGTCACCTTGTATACATGCAAACAGATAAAAACGGAAAGTTAACAGGGATATGGCTTTTAGGGGTCCTAGTTTGCACTCATTTGAACAAATCTTTTTAAAATTCAAAAGTCACGGTCTCCTCATTAACGAATTTTTGCTCCGAAAATTAGCTAAAAATTATACATCGTTAGACCATGAACTTAATTAAAACTATTGCCAAAGCATCAGAGAAAGCGTCTATTTGAAATGAATTTTCTGGAAACATTTTAGTAAAATGAAGGACAATGACGGTTGAAGCTGGAACTTGTAAAACACATTTCTTGCGATATTTTCTTTACATAACTCGTATCCGTTCCAGGTTCTTTGCCTAAATGTTGCAAATTTTGACGTTTTAAATCGCGACATTGACGTTTTGACTCATATCCGGGGTCAGTTTCAATTTATATATGTTTATATATATATATATATATATATATATATATATATATATATATATATATATATATATATATATATATATTTATGTATATATGTATCACACCGATAACGCCAAAATAAATGCGCCGATTTTGATCAAATTTGGTGAGTAACTTCCTTTTGCATGTGACTTGCATAAGTTCGTTAGCCAGGAAAATCGGCCCAGGTTTTTTTTTCGGAAAATAATTATATCTCCGGAGGTAACTAAATAAGGGCAACAAAATTTGGTACGCGTGTGTGCATTATAAATAGTGACCAACATACCAGCACTTAGGTTTGTAGGTTGAATTACAAAAAAGTTATTGGCATTTAAAAAAAAGGGGTTTCCCTCAAAACGTCAAAGTGCGATTTGAAACGTCAAAATTCGCAACATTTAGGCAAAGAACGTGAAACAAGTACGGATTATGAAAGAAAATGTCGCAAGAAGAGTGTTCTGTAAACCCTTACGTTTCAGCTTTAACCGCCATTGTCTTTTATTTTACTAAACTATTTACAGAAAATTCATTTCAAATAGACCCTTTCTCTGATTCTTAGGCTGTAGGTTTAGTTAAGTTGATGCTGTGGCTGTAGGTCTAATGAAGTTTATGGTTTAACGGTCTATAATTTTTAGGTAATATTCGTAGAAAATATTCCTTTATGACTCTTAAATTTTAAAAAGATTTTTCCAAATGAGCGCAAACTAGGCCCCCTATAATCCATATCCGGGTTTACTTTCAGTTTTTATCTGTTTGCATATATACAAGGTGACGCATTTCTACTGTAAAGCTCAATATAACTGTTATTATATAAGATCAGAGAAAAAATGTATGCGTTAATTATAGGGTGTCTTAAGCTGCATCTTATAAAAATATTTTGATACTCACCGGCTGGTCCATAAGTCGTTGGTGATCCCTACAATTGTTTTTTAAACACCCTTATATTATTGCATTTTTGCACTTTTCATCACATCTGATGTATGTAAGAAAAAAAAAGTAGAAGCAGTAAGTGCGTTTTGGTAGCGAATTTTCAGTAAATCCTTCAAATTTCAATAACTCAATTTGCCATTTACCTAAGGTTTGTTGGCCAGGAAACCAGTTTTCTCGGAAATATTTTAAGCTTATTTTTGAAAATATTTTGAACATTTTCAAACAATGAGTAATTTTGATAAAATATGGTACATTGTTACTACTATATAGGCTATACCGGTAACCAGATTGATGTCTGCTTGCATTAGAGTGACATATTTGCTATTAAAAACATTTTTATGAAAATTCATTTCCCTAACGCACTTGCTGCGTCCAGACTTTTTTTTCTTTAAATGCCTAAAATTCTTAGTATTTGTTGAGTTATCGGTGTCATACATATATATATATATATATATATATATATATATATATATATATATATATATATATATATATATATATATATATATACAGGGTGATTCATAAGTGGTGACCAAGAATGAAACCCCATGTTTTTTGAACAATTTTAGAGAGGATATGCAACCCGTTTTATCAAACACCATAACCATGGTCTTTTCTGCGTTCACATTCAGATTCATTTTATTGGTTACTGTCACCAGTCTCGCTAATACCCGCTGCATTTCTTCTTCAGATTTAGATAGATAAATAGTATTTCGTCATCACCTCGGAAGCATTCATTTTTTGCCTTATGTCCCCGAGCAAACTTCTCTTATACATTTGTTCATGAATATGTTGAATAACATTGGAGACATGACATAATAGTCACTGAGTATTCTATTAATTCTCACACATGCTCTACTGTCATCATATAGCGATCTAATACCTCGAATAAACCAATCATACACAGCATGCTTTTAAAAAATAATCCACAGCTTCTGCCTACCTACAGTATACGCTTTTTTCAGGTCTACAAACCTGCAACATTATACTACTTACAGACCTGGAGACTACTTCTCTGGCTTCATTGTTGGGTTTCTTTTCTACAAGTGAAGGACGTAGCCAGCGCGTAAGAGAACTGGAACCAGTGGCCCTTCTGAATTCTAAATTTTGTAGGATGTTCTTCAACGTTTCTGTAACCGGTTTCGCTGCTTGACAGTATCCTCAGACAAATAAAAATTGAATTAATACGAAATGATGACAACGACAAATAAAGATCTGTTGCTATGTTTTGTTCAAAAAATTATTTAAAATTGAAAATAAAATTAAACACAAATGACGAATGAGGCCTTTAAAGTGTCTGCGTGATGTATGTCAATATTTAACAGAAAAATCGAACTAACCTATAACAGTAATAACTATAATAACAGTTACAACAATAAAATAACTAAACAACAACAGTAATAAAGCAGACTCTATACAATGGAAATGTTAATTAATTTTCTTATTAAAATTTTTTTTTTGTAATAGTTGGATTTATTTTGTTTGATTTATTTAATTACGAAGAAAAATATCAAAGAAAGGGAAATTCATTATTAATTCATAACTAAATGCTTTATTACTGTTATTGTTTAGTTGTTTTATTGTTGTAACGGTTATTTTAGTTATTACTGTTACAGGTTAGTTCTACCTTTATCTTGAATATTGACATACATCACGTAGACATTTTGAAAGCCTCATCCGTCATTTGGGTTTAATTTTATTTTTAAATTTAAAGAATTTTTTGATAAAAACATCATAACATAGCAACAAATTGTTATTTGTAATTTTTATTATTTCGTATTAGTTCAATTTTTATCTGTCTGAGGATGCTGTCAAGCAGCGAAACCGGTTACAGAAACTTTGAAGAACATATAGAATTCAGAAGGGCCACTTGTTCCAGTTGGCTTACGCGCTGGCTACGTCCTTCACTTACAGAAAAGAAACCCAACAGTGAAGCTAGAGAAGTAGACTCCAAGTCTGTATGTAGTATGGACCAGTTTCACCAAGTAAGGGCAACAACAATTAACGAACTGCAACATTATACTTTCTTTCTTACATTCAAGCATTTGTCCACTACCTGCTGAAGTGCTGAAGTGATAACAGTTGGTCAGTGCAGCCTCTTCCTGTCATGAACCCGCATTGAACACCCCAAATCTTTCCCCCAGTCAGCTGTCTCACTCGTTCTATCAATACTATCAAAAACAGCTTCACCACAACACTTAACACATTTATCGCTCCATAATTTTTACACTCACTCATGCTTCCTTTACTTTATACAAACCCACCATTATAGCGTCCTTTCACTCCCTTGGTACTTGACCTATTTTTATGCACATGTTAAACAACTCAAATAGCCATACAGTCAAATTCGAGCATTCATACTTTAACCTTTCTCCATGGATTTTATCAACACCCGCTGCTTTACCGTTTTTTAGTTTCTTGGTCATTATTTTAACCTCAAACACTTTGACCGTGTCATATTCTGTCTAACTTATAATATTATATATATATATATATATATATATATATATATATATATATATATATATATATATATATATATATATATATATATAATATTAATCAAATTCGAGCATTCATACTTTAACCTTTCTTCATGGATTTTATCAACACCCGCTGCTTTACCGTTCTTTAGTTTCTTGGTCATTATTTTAACCACAAACACTTTGCTTATATATATATATATATATATATATATATATATATATATATATATATATATATATATATATATATATATATATATATATATATATATATATATATATATATTTCATTGATTGTTGTTGCCCTTACTTGGTAAAACTTGTCCATACTACATACAGACTTGGAGACTACTTCTCTGGCTTCACTGTTGGTTTTCGTCTTTGTAAGTAAAGGACGTAGCCAGCCCATAAGCTAACTGGAGCAAGTGGCCCTTACAAATTCTGGAAGTTCTAGGATGTTCTTCAACGTTTCTGTGACTATAGTTTCGCTGCTTAACAGCATTCTCAGACAGATAAAAATTGAATTAGTACGAAATCATGACAACTACAAATAAAGATCTGTTGCTATGTTATGATATGATGTTTTGATCGAAATTTTTTTATCAAATTGAAAATAAAATGAAACAGATGACAGATGAGGTTTACAAAATATCTATGTGATGTATGTCAATATTTAACATAAAAATAGAACTAGCCTATAATAACTATGATAACAGTTACAACAATAAAATAACTAAACAATAACAGTATAAAAGTAGTCTCTATACAACGAAATAACCACGCTGACAAATCTAAATCTGCAAAACATATTATTAATACCGTACATAGACCTACAGTAAATAACCGCATACAACCACAACATTTTTATAATGACAAACGTAAACTAGACTTATTTGAAGCTTTAGAAGTCAAAAAGCACACACACGACAATAACTACCTTGTTTTAAACGAGCATACTGATTTAATGAATTTCCCTTTCTTGGATATTCTTCTTTCTAAGTAAATAAGTCAAAGAAAATAAATTTAACTATTCTTTCAAAAAAGTTGTAAAAAGATAATGAGTTGATGTATGTCGATATTTTCGTTGTATAGAGACTCCAGTTAGCTTAAGCGCTGGCTACGTCCTTCTCCTACAAAAACAAAAACCAACAGTGAAGGCAGAGAAGTAGTCCCCAAGTCTGTATGTATATATATATATATATATATATATATATATATATATATATATATATATATATATATATATATATATATATATATATATATATATATATATATATATATATATATATATATTATAAGTTAGACAGAATATGACACGGTCAAAGTGTTTGAGGTTAAAATAATGACCAAGAAACTAGAGAACGGTAAAGTAGCGGGTGTTGATAAAATCCATGGTGAAAGGTTAAAGTATGAATGCTCGAATTTGACTGTATGGCTGTTTTAGTTATTTAATCTGTGCATAAAAGTATGAATATATATATATATATATATATATATATATATATATATATATATATATATATATATATATATATATATATATATATATATATATATATATATTCAGAAAGATTTCCGCGGTCTTTAATGTGAGACATACTTGGTTCTCAGGTTGAACCGCGTCCAGAATTTATGAAAACCCGGCGTTTTGGCTCCTGTTTTGGAGCCATTTTCAAGAGGTAAAGGAAATGTGTAAGGACCTTAGAGTGGTGGACAAAGGTTGGTAAAGGAAATATGTAAGGATACTCTAAGGCCTCAATCTGCCTACTCCTTAGAGCGGTGGACAAACGTGGGTTGGGTTGTTGTAGCTCGATTACGGGGCCTCAATCTGCCTACTCCCCAAATCTCGCCGGTGATCGTCTGTGAGGTCTCAGTGTGTTCAACCCTAGGCCTCAGAGAGATCTCTCTAAGGAGTAGACAGATTGAGGCCTTAGAGTGTCCTTACATATTTCCTTTACCCACGTTTGTCCACCACTCTAAGGAGTAGACAGATTGAGGCCTTAGAGTGTCCTTACATATTTCCTTTACCCACCTTTGTTCACCACTCTAAGGAGTAGGCAGATTGAGGCCTTAGAGCGTCCTTACATATTTCCTTTTCCCACCTTTGTCCACCACTCTTAGGAGTAGGCAGATTGAGGCCTTAGAGTGTCCTTACATATTTCCTTTACCTCTTGAAAATGGATCCAAAACAGGAGCCGAAACGTCGAGTTTTCATAAATTCTGGACGCGGTTCAACCCAAGAACCAAGTATGTCTCATATATATATATATATATATATATATATATATATATATATATATATATATATATATATATATATATATATATATATATATATATATATATATATATATATATATATATATATATATATATATATATATATATATATATATATATACTTTATAACGAAAAAAAGAATTTTCATGAAGTTTTTGTACTTTATCATTATCTTTTTCCGTAAAAATATGATGAAATAATTGCATTCCATAAATCTAATAAGGGTTTAGTTGTTTGGTTTACAAATAAAAGCACTAATCACTTGCTTACGCCTTTTAAGCGAACTTTTATTTTTTATTTATCGATATTTTCGTCTAGTCAGAAACATACGTTTGTTGTTTGTGGTGAAATAATTTCAACAAAAGGTACATTTAATTTAAATGCTTCTCTTGTCAGGCCATTCTAACTAAAATTACACAACTTTTTTGAATGGAACCAGGAAATTATCCGGAAACTTACGTATTTACTACGTGTATGACCTTAAAAGTAGACAATAATATAAAATTATTTAAACATTATAGGTAATATAAAATATAAGTCAATAACAACTAACTTACAAAAGAATTAAATGATGGTCTTAAGTCATTCAACCTATAAGAAGGTATCGACTTTTCAGTTTGGCGCCACATGCTATATTTCAGCCTCCATAACCATTTTTCCTTTTTTCTTGCATGTCCGGCAAACAAAATTTGCAGTTCTGTTTACAAGAGATAAATCTCCGTTAGCTGGTCTTAAGTAACCAACACATATATGTTAATGTCAATTTATATAAAATGTAATATCCAAACCAGTCGTAAGAATGTTGAATTTGGATTCCAATGCAAGATGCAAAAGTTATTTTTAGAGTTAAGAACTAAATTTAGCACCTTGTAAAATGATTATATAAAAATATATACGTTTTATACACATCCATGCGATTTTACTTTATGTTTATGTTTTTAATAAAGACATTCTTGTTAAGGACGTTTTATGGCCTAGACTTATATTCCTGCTTGCTGTGGAATGTCCATCGTCTTGAAATGTTCGTGGTTGTTTTACAAACAAGTTTGCGGTTGTTTTTTTTTTTTTAAATAATTTATCTCGTCATCAATATGTTAATGTTGGGGTTTTGTTCAAAATCAAAAGACTAAGAGAAAGCAAACCACCTTTATAGATTTCAGTAACTGACATTTTTTTTATCTCAAAAACTGCCAACACTCGCATCTTTGGTCAAAAATCCCTAATATATAAATTATTGAAAATATGTTATTAAATATGTAAGGCTTAACACTTTCAAAGGCGAATGAAATAAATTAGGAACGTAATCATTAAAAAGAAAATATACATATATTAACACTGGTAAATATAAGTGAGTAAATCACAGAGCGACTAAAGTAGTAGTAGTAGCAGTGGTGGGGAGGCCAACGCCAAGCAAGTAGGCCACAATGGGCCCTTTTTGCCAACCCCAGCAACCATGCTGTACTCTTCCTCGGTTCCGTCGCCAAACCGCCTCGACCTCGAGATGAAGGCCGTGACGGTCTTCAATTGGACGATACTTACCTGATTTCTATGCAGAGTCCTTGATCCGAACAATTCTGCTCGAAGACTCCCAAAAGCCTCGCATTCACACAGGTAGTGGTAGGGCGTTTCTTCATCCTCGCCGCATTCCTGGCAAATGGGATCCCTCTCTACGCCTATCAATGTGAGGTGTCTTCTAAGGGCACAGTGGCCTGTCAGCACCCCAAGGATACGGCGAAGCGTAGGTCGACTCCTTTCGAGTAGCCAGACATCTTTATCTCTGTCCGGCCCCTCCACGAAGTCCATCGCCTCCCTGCAGCCACCAACCGACCCCCAGTGCCTCTCCATTGCTTCCTCGGTCCTCCTGTCTAAGGCGACAGAGAATGTCTTCCTACTTACGCCTATCGCAGGCTCCGGGCCACAGAACGGCCGCCGGGAACCGAGTCTTGCGGGATTATTCGCCACCTCATTCCCGCTACGCCACAGTGTCCGGAACCCACACCAGTTGCATCTCCTTCGTCCTGGCTAGTCCTCTGAGGGCGTCAGCGCACTCCTGAATCAGTGTTGACCTGATTCTGGCCGCGCAGACTGCCCGGAGGACCGCCTGGCTACAAGAGCATATGTACACACATTTATCGGGACTCCTCTTCACATCCTGTCTATTGGCCACAGACAGGATAGCATACACCTCTGTTTCGAATGCCGTGGTGTATGCGCCAAGAGCATCGCTCTCGCGCACCCCCAGGTCCCCGATGTATATTCCTGCCCCGGAGTATTGTTGGTCCTCCAGCTGCGATCCGTCGGTGAAACAGACCAGGCTTGCGGACTGGAATGCAACCTCATTTCCCTCCACTGATCCCTACTGGGGATCCTGAGGGTGTATGGCCTAGTCAACCTAATATCGTCCTCGGCATCCTGCACCTTTATGGCGGAAATCGTATTTTTCTTTTCCACCTCCTTGGCGACTCTTGCATGCCCTATTACTGCTCCATCTCCGCACCAGTTTCTTGAGTCTCGCATTCTAAGATGCGACGCCATAGCCTCTCTTCTGATACAGATGGGAAGCGGTGGCAGCATCAACAGGACCTCTAGCGCGGCTGAGGGTGTCGTCCTCATAGCGCCTGTGATACCCAGGAGTGCCAGCCTTTGGAGTTTGGCCAGCTTCCTGCTAGTAGTTTGGTTCACACCACACCACCAGACTAACGCCCCATAAAGGATTCTCGGCCTGACGATCGCAGTGTAGATCCAATGACAAAGCGACTGAAAGATGAATGTCTATTTTTCTAACCTTTCAAATGCTGCTGGTAAACTCCTGACCGGATCTCAGCGTATCCTGTATCCTACTACTTGCTCGATATACAAAGAGGCCCTTGAAAGGTTGGTGATGGACATTGCGATCTAACATTCGGCCATCCTATAGGGAGACCTATCCTCAGGTCGCTTGGACACTGCTTTATTGATCTGAAATAAACGGTTAGTAAGGGATCTTCGCAGTCATCTGGATGCATGTACATCATGTGACACGTCTAACCCTTTCTAGTGCGTAGGCCTAACATCGTAACGTGTCTATCTAACATTTTTAGTTAAACATGGCACTTTAGTATGCTTCCCCCAGCAAGCACTATCGATTGCTGAGTTGATGAGTCTAGCATTGCAACATGTTCCTCTCACTTCAGCATCACTTTACATGCTGTTGTGAGTCCAACAACTTATTGTGCGTCTCTCACCTTCCTTTTTAACCTTAGTAAGTCTGACACTAGATCCACCAGTTTGGCGGTGCCTCTTAACTATCTGCAGAGCGGATAAGCTCATCATTTAGCCATGTCCATCCTGATATTCTACTTCTGATCAAGCGTGACATTTAGTAATGCTCCTCCTAGCAACCGCTCGTCTCATGCGTAAGGCTACGGCTTGCCTTTCATAATGACCCATGGTTTCATTTTATCAACTGCAGTAATGGTCTTTAAGGCCTTGGAGCCCTCCCTCAGGTCCTCTGTTACGTATCTGTCATTGTGTAGAACATTGACCACTCTAAACGGTCCGATAAATTCGGGCATGAGTTTTCTGCTTCCCCTTGTAGAGGGTTGAGCAGTTTTTAGGATCATCGCTAACTATCCTATTTTATACTGCTTTGCTTCAGCCCTTTTTCTGTCAAATCTTTTTTTTTTGTTCGGCATGGTTTTACGATATACGCCTTTCTACATCGGTTCTAAGCATCAATAATCCTAAATGCTTAAAATCACTTTGCACAACATTCAAAAACTTGGTCTCACTGGGATTTTTCATTTTATATCCTGCTAGTGTTTCTATAGGTGAGACACTAGTAGCCATGGTAAAAGTACCATTAATTGCACTCTGAATCTTTTTCACTACTGTGTCCCACTTATAATTTGGACTGCCAGCTGCTGTTGTTGCCAGAGCACTTAAAATCGTACGGTTGTACAGCTCATACTGCCAATTGGCTCTGGGAGTAGCCATTCAAAAAATGATGTCGTTACTTTCACAAAACACATTAAATGTTCTTGATGTGAAGGCAGTACCCTTGTCACTAACGAGTATCGCAGGAGTACCAAAAATCTGCATCAAATTCATGAGAGCTCTAATAACATAGTGAGCACTTGTATCTCGACTAGGTCCACTGATCTAGAACTTTGTGAAGCCATCTACGATCACCAGCAGATACTTGTTACCCTTTTTGTTAGTTTTAAACGGACCTAGATGGTCTAGATGGATAGTATGGAACTGGATCGGGGTCTTCTCGATGGGATGTAATTTTCCTTATTTAATTTCACTCAGATGTTTGTAATATATACAACTTAAACATGCTGCAAACCAATAATTTTCTTTAATTTTCTTTAATGTTCCAGACCGGAATGCTCTTGTCCGTCATGGTACAGCTTAGAGATCTGATCGTGATGATTTGGGATTAACCCAAAAACACTTATCACCACCTAGTTTCCTATACAGCTTGCAATTTTGAAGTTTAAGTTATCGAAATACTGTTTCGTACTTCAGTTCACGTGACCATTTTGCAAGATTTTACGTATTCCTTGGAGTTGATCATCCTGCAGCTGAGCTGCTACGATCCAATCTCCTTCTGTGATGTCAAACTGGCATATTTCTGGAAAATCTTGTATGATCGGGTTTTTGCTAAGGGCGTCCACGTGACTCATTTACTACCAGCACGATATATGTCAAAATCGTTGTGCTGCAACGACAACCACCAACGACCTGTTCTTGAGAGCATGTCCTTTTTGGTGTCTGTTCTCAGACCACTACAGTCAGTCACAGCTTTGAATTTTAATTCCAGCAGATAAACTCTAAAACGCTTTAAAGCTAAAACCACAGCAATGATTTCCAATTCATATGAACGGTTTTTGCTTGGGGCTGGTTTGTTTGCTGAAGTATGCAACAACACTGCGTTTATTGTTTTCAATTTAAAGAAGAACTAAATTGAGTCTGCATCTGTGTGAATTTCAGTAAGTAGATTTGGGTCAAATATCCGCAATATTGGCCTTGTAGTCAAGATATCTTTAATAACTTTTACGTCATTTTCTTGCTCTTCGCACCACGTCCAAGTTGCATCTTTCTTTAGGAGCCATGTCAACGGCTCTGCCAACGAAGCATAGCCTTTTACGTGTCTTCTAAAAAACCCTGAGACACCTAGAAACTGACGTAGTTCTTTGACGTTTGTTGGTACTTTTATTTCAGTTATCGCAGCTATCTTTTGTTTACCTAATTTTACACCCTCTCCACTTATTTCTCTCCCCAAGTAGCTTATTTCTGTTTTGAAAAAGGTACACTTATTAAGCTTCAGAGTCAAATTGCCTTTACGCAGGTCTTGCAACAACAAGTCCAGTCTTTGTATGCGTTCTTAGACATCAGTCGGCGGAATAATAATATTATCAATGTAAGCATGGAAATTTTGTTCAAGTGTTTCCCAAGCACATTATTAGTTAACCGTTGGAAAATGGCTGGAGAATTGGCCAAACCAAAAGGGACTCTTAAAAACTCACAATGTGAAGTAGGCGTCATAAACGCTGTCTTTTGTACAGAGTCCTCAGTCATCGCAATCTGGTGAAAGCATGATGCCAGACCCGGTGTTGTGAAACAACTACTTTTGCTATCTATTTGGTCTTCTATTAAAGGAAGCGTATATTTATCTTTTATTGTTACCGAATTCAACCGCCTGTAATCAAAACACGTCCTGTAGTCTACAGTTTTCTTTTTCACTAATAAAACTGGACTTGCGCAGGGTGACATGGATTCATGAACTTTTTTACAGTATAAAAGTTCTCGAACTAATTTCTTTAGTATATCTTTTTCTGGTGCAGTCATGCGATATGGACGATATACTATAGGTTCTTCACTGGGTGCACCTTATATGCATCTCTGTAACAGTTGTCTCTCCCAACAGTTGTCTCCCCATTATCTAAGAGAGAACGCAATACAATCTTGATAACCTTGCAACAAACTCCTTATTTTAGTTGTTGTGTCTTTTGGTACGTCACCCAATTCTCCTTCCATAACGCCTTTGTCAATTGGCAAAGGAGTTCTATGCAACATAAAGAAGTCATCGATCTTCAGCATTTTCACCTGTGGCTGATTCAAGTAATCGCTGCCAACTAAGACATCATACTGTAACGACTCGTCACTTAATAGTACTAGATTTACCAATGCACCAATACCATCTATAATTATTTATGTTTTTGAAAATGCAGTGCTAACCGCGTTGTTGCCCATAAAGCACCGCAGTGACACCCCTTTATCACTGTTTTTCAATCTTAAGTCCTAATTTCTTAGCTACGGAATATTTCATTATTGAAAATCTGCTGCCCGTATCATTGAGGCACTTAATTTTACGTCCGTTAATTAAAGCCATTTTTAAATAAATGTTTTTTGATCACCAATAGCAGCATTGCCATTTTTTGTTTTAAAGCTTTTATTACTTCTATCATTGATTTGACGACATTGTTCTTTTGTGTGACCCATCTTGGAACATAAATAACATTTTAATTAAGGTTTGTCACATTTTTTGGTAAGTGGGGTACCTCGCAATTATAACATGTCAACTTTTTGAAACGTATATTAGAATTCTCCCCAGTACGTACAATAGTTTTTCATATTTAACACGTTTTTTGATGTCTGTGATTTTGTAGATTCAACTCATTGACACGAAGGAGCACGAATGTAGCTTAAAAACTTAGTCAAATCACCGATGCTTTTAAAATTTGATTGAGGAGAATAATTAGCAATCTCAATCAAAAGTCTGCCAAAATTATTTGGTACTGGAAAATTTTCTACAACCCATATTTTGAAAGTGGTCCACGTAATGTGTGGATCTGCCAGAGGATCGTATCACCTACGAGAATTTACACGAAGGTGACTAATTGTAAGTTTTACAACGTTAGAATCGTGCCATTTATATATTTGACTTAATTAGTCAACCTTTTTCACCCATTTGTGAGCATTTAATGGTGATGACAGGTCAAATTAAGGAATTAGACTTTCATTTATGCTATTAGTAAAAGAGCATCACTTACATTTTGTTAAACTCTGTCAAGCCGTTTTTCGAATTTTCTTATTTTCGTAAAGGTTCTGTAACTTCGCTGTCCTCTGAAGACGTCGGGGAGGATGACGTAACACGGCGTCGCCTGTTGTGACGACTTATATTGAAGGGAATAAAATGCACTTAACGTTTTAAAGTATTTGAACACTTTTGTAGGCACTTGTGTATATAAATCCCACTTTCTGAATTGTAAGATTTTAAACTAAAAATGTAATCATTAAAAAAATACATAGATTAACAATGATAAACATAAATCAAAGAACGACTGAAAGATGAATGTCTATTTTCGCAACCCTTCCAAGGCTGTTGGTAGAGTCCCGACCAGATCTCAGCGTAGCCGGTATCCCTACTACTTGATCGATGTACAAAGGGGCCCTTGAAAGGTTGGTGATGGACATTGCGACCGAACGCATGAAAATAAGTATAATGATGATCATAGTAGAAAAATACTAGTAATCATCAAAATATTTAACTATACTGCTTACCATCAAACAGGAAGTTGAACATGAAATTACTAACATAGCTGTTATTGAAGAAAAAGAGATGCCGTGTGGCGGTAGTGATCCGCAGCCTAAACAAACTTCGTAGATAAAAATTTTTTCCCAAAGGAAACCCAAACTTTAAAACCAGGCCCGATTTTTCTGGCTAAGGAACTTATCCAAGCCACTTACAAAGGAAGGTAACTGCCAAATTTCACCAATAGCTACAAAAATGTATTAAACCAGCAAATCTAACAGCATTTAGCACAAGATTTATTCAAGTACACTACACAAAAATGTTTCGAGACGTTAAAATAGAAGATTTTTATATACGAAGAACGTATGACAAGGTAAAACACCAACAACAAAAAAAGCGGAATGTTACAATGCTATTTTTAATCACTCTGTGTAGACTTTCTGCCGTCAAATTAATCTAGCAAATTATAAATAAGGAACAGATCAAAGTTTTTGCGAGGTCAACTAGCCAGGCCAGATCCCTGTAATATTGCCAAGCTGGGCTAACGAATAACACTGAGCTTGTCATAGTTGTTATGATTAAATGCATCATTAGCTGTTTCATCATAGGAAGACATCCGGGTCCAATGACGTCCAAAACTTTTGGCACAAGAAATTGTGGTGTACAATAATCTATTGGCAGTATTGATCGATAGTGTTGTACTTGGCTCAAAGAAAAAGGCAATGATTCTCGCATAAGAAGACGCGTATCTTTTGCCAAAGGACTAGACTAAAATGCTGCCTGGCATCGGCTAACAACTTGTTTTCAGAAACGCTCATATGCACACTGAGAAGAAAATAACATAATTGCAAGACAGAAACAAAGGGTCTATGAGGGAAAAAGAACTCCTACCTATTGGCTCGGTTTTGTGCAATCAAGCTTACAATGGACAAAAAGGCGTTTGATTTAGTTGCCTACGAATGGATTATAAGTGTGCTGCAGATCTAATAGATCGATACCTATATCTTGACATTCCTAGAACACATAATGTGTACCTGTAGAACAAAAATCCAGCTCTGAGTACAATCGGGTGATATCTTCGTAACCAACATAATTAGAAACGGAATATGTATTCCAAGCTGACTCTGTGTACGGTGCTCTGCCTTGCATTTCACTCACTATCAAACCGTCTAAACACTACCAGGTCAATATAAAAGTAATGCCACAGAGAAATGAGGTCAAGTTATCTACTGTATATGGAGAATATTAAGCTGATGGCTTCCACAAAGAACCATCTGGAACAAATGCATAAAAGCATCAGGGGGTTTTCCATAGGTTAATATGCAATATGTCTTGTCGGATGCAGAGAAATCTTACGAATATCTGGGAATACAGCAGGAAAGAAACATAAATCACTCAATAATAAAGGTTGAACTTAAAAATTAGTTTACGAAGCTAATAAAGTAGGTGTTGCGAGCACATCTCAACAGAAAAAATCTGATGAAGCTCCCAAGACACGCTTTGCGAACTTTAGCAACAGCGTCTGGCGAAACATCAGGTATGTTAGAAGACTTAAATTTGTGGCGCAGAGTCGCATCTTTCTTGAAGCTCCCAATACATCTGTATATTCTGCACTCAGTTATTTATTTTAAATTGTAGACTGGGGGGGGGGGGGTACACGGAAATCGAATGTCTACAACGAAAGGTGCGAAAACTCATAACAAAAGCCAATCTTTTATCACATCCGTCGTGTAATTGAACGAGCAACCCTTCCATAGACAGGTACTTACTTCCAAACCACACCGTGCTATATGCAAGACAAATGATTCAATGCCGTTAAAATGTAGGAAAAGCGAAATGCAAGGTCAGCTCAGGTAAGGTCACGTCAGATCAGGTCAACTACAAAGAAAGATCCCTGACTGGTTATGATGTTTTAATCAAGAAATTCTTTAAAAATAAACATAAAACTAAAATGACAGATGACGTCTGCAAAATGTCCACATAAAGTGTGTCAAAAAAAGCACATACATGACGATAGCTTCCTTGTCGTAAATGATCAAACATATCTAATGAATTCTCTTTTCTTGGAAGTTATTTTTTTAATTAAATACTTGAAACAAAGTACGTCTAACTATATAAAAAAAGTCTGGACCTAGCAAGTGCATTATGAAAGAGAATTTTCCTAAAAATGTTTTTAATGGCAAATATGTCTATATAATGCAAGCAGGCATCAATCTGATTACCGGTAAAACGCTTATAGTGGAAAAATGTACCATATTTTATCAAAATAACTTATTGTTTGAAAATGTACAAACATTTTCCAAAAATAAACTTAAAATGTTTCAGAGAAACCTGATTTCCTAGTCAACAAACCTTAGGTTAAATAGTAAATTGAGGTATTGAAATTTGAAGCATTTAATGAAAATTCGCTACCAAAACGCACTTACTGCGTCTCGATTTTTTTTCTTACAAACATGCATCATATTTCTATAAAAAATGCACACATGCAATAATGTAAGGGTGTTCGAAAAAAATTTTAGGCGTCACCAACGACTTATGGCCAACCTGTGATTGTCAAAATAGTTTTATAAGATACTGCTCAAGACACCCTCTAACTAACGCATACAACTTTTTCTCGTATCTTGTATAATAACAAATTTATTGAGCTTTACCGAAGAAATGCGTCATCCTGTATATATGTAAACAGATAAAACTGAAACTAAACCCGGATATGGATTCTAGGGGGTCCTAGTTTGCGCTCATTTGAAGAAATGTTTTTAAAATTCAAAAGCCGCGGTCACCTCATTAAAGAAATTTTTCTAAGAAAATTAGCTAAAAATTATAGACCGTTAAACCAAAAACTTAACATAACTACCACCAAAGCATCAGAGAAAGGATCTATTTTAGATGAAAGTTCTGCAAATATTTTAGTAAAATGAAGGACAATGACGGTTGAAGCTGAAACTTAACGGTTTGGAAAACATTCTTCTTGCGATATTTTCTTTACATAATTTGTATTTGTTTGAGATTATTTGCCTAAATGTTGCCAATTTTACCGTTTCGAATCGCGACTTTGACGTTATGAGGAAGACCCCTTTTTTTAAACGTTTTTTTGTCTTCAAACTTGCGGACCAAAATTTATGATACGTGGGTCACTGTTTATACTGCAAATACGCGTACCAAATTTGGTTGGCCTTACTTTGTTATTTCCGGAGATATAGATTTTTCCGAAAGGAAACACAACATTTTCCGGGAAAACCTGGGCCGATTTTCCTGGCTAACGAACTTGTCCAAACCATTTACAAAAGGAAGGTACACAGAAAATTTGACCAAAATCGGCCCATTTTTTTGAGTTATCGGTGTACATACATACATACATACATACATACATACATATATATATATATATATATATATATATATATATATATATATATATATATATATATATATATATATATATATATATATCGTATCGATAACTTAAAAAATGAGTCAGATTTTGATGGCATTTGTAAGTGGCTTGGACAAGTTCGTTAGCCAGGAAAATCGGACCAGGTTTTCCGGGAAAATTTTGGGTTTTCTTTCGGAAACCTTTTGTATCTCTGAAAATAACAGAGTTGTGACTACCAAATTTGGCACATACGTTTCTACTATCAAATTTACCCTACGCGCCAAAATTCAGATCTCTAAGTTGAAAGTAAAAAAAGTTATAGGCATTTTAAGAAAAAAAAATTGGGTGCCACTGGTGATCAGAGGAAAGCACAAGAACAAAATATTTTGTGTGACCAACAAAACCAATTGAATATTACATACAACCGTTAAGTGTTCTTGACGCAAGAAGGTCAAGAAGTATCAGAAAAAATATTTTGAAAATTTCTCATTTTTCTTCTTCAAACGTCAAAGTCGCGATTTTAAACGTCAAAATTTGCAATTTTAAGATAACGAATTTGAAACAAATATGGATTATGTGGAAGATATGTCGCACTAAGTGTATTTTATAACGCCTTAGGCTTCAGCTTCAATCATTGTTGCTCATTTTACTAAAATATAGTCGGCAAATCCATTTCAAATAGACCCTTTTTCTGATGCTTCGGCTGTAGTTTCAGCTATAGAGTTTATGGTTTAATAGTCTATATTTTAGCAAATTTTTGTAGAAAAAATTCGTTATTGAGAGGACTGCGACTTATGAATTTTAAAAAGATTTCTTTAAATGAGCGCGAACTAGAACTACTAAAACCCATATACGGGGTCAGTTTCAGTTTTTGTCTGTTTACACACATACAGGTGACGCATTTCTACGGTAAAGCTCAATATATCCGTTATTATACAAGATATGAGAAAAAAGTATATATGTTAATTATAGGGTATCTCGAGCTGCATCTGAAAAATCAATTTTGACAATCACAGGGTGGCCCATAAGTCGTTGGTGATACACACTTTCTTTTTTACTAGAACACCCCCTTGTGTTATTGAATATTTGTGTTTTACATCAAATTATAATGCATGTTTGTAAGAAACAAAAATTGATATCGTTTATCGTTTTTGAGTTATTTCAATTGTTTTGCAACTTGTCACGTTTTTCGCACATATTTCAAACACATCACAAATTGTGACGCGGCGTTTTCATCAATGGATAGCGGAGCCCCATGGAAATGACGCTTTCAGAGAGCTTTTTGTTTATATTACTCGTCGAAAAAATCGAGCTGCCGTATACAGGCACTCTAAAATAGTGGCTGAATTTTAAAAGTTTTCGCAGAAATGTTTTTAGTGTTTCTGTAGAAATTATTTTTGTAAGATTTTTGTGATATGTTGGTAATTAATAATAAATCTTTAGTAAGTTATTGTAAAAAAAAAGTTGTCGAATTTTTGTCAATAATATAATTTAGTGTAACATTACTGAAGGCAATTTCTTTACAAAAAATTGTGATTTTATGTAAAAGAAATTTTTGCAAATTTTCATAATTTTTTTTCAATCTTCGCCCTAAAGCTGTTTGTGAATAATTATATCTTGGCAGGTGTATAAATAGCTTAAAGAGGTTCTTTGGCCACGAAAATTAGACCAGTTTTTTCTAGAACTTTTTAAGCTTGTTTTCGGAAAATGTTTGCGATTTTTGAAACAAGAAAGCTATTTTAATGAAATATAGTACATTGTTAGTAGTACTATATAGGTTATACTGCCAACCAAATGTCCTTCTTCTAAAAACAAGACATATTTGCCATTAAAAACATTTTTACGAAAATTCGCTACCTTAACGCAGTTGCTGCGTCCAGACTTTTGGGTCTTTATTCGCGAGATTTGTGCAATCAACTGTAATTAGTAACTGTCCTGAAAAGATTCGTTTTTCATAGAACTCTCTGTGAACCAGTTAGTGGAACAATTATTGTTAATTGCTGCCTTTTGGTCCTATGGTGGAGATACGGAATGCAGAGATAAGTGCGAGCTGTGTTGTCTAATTTAGCCAGGATATTCGAGCCTCTGGTTTTTTTTAACACTTCACGCGCTGTTTGCCAAGCGTATGATCCAACATTTGTGTTGTTGGAATAGACTGGGATGATAAACCTCCTTGACTCTGTTAAACAATGGAAAAGGTTTCAGTCGGAATTACCAGTGATCAAGGAGGTCAAAATTCCTAGACATTTAAATATTAAGCATTAGAAATGTGAATTGCACGCATTTTGTGATGCAAGTGAGACTGCATATGCAAGTTGTGTCTATTTTGAAATGGTGGACGTGAAGAAAAATATTAAGGTTTCGCTAGTGGTAGCGAAGTCGAAGGTTGTCCCTATTACAAGGACAACCTTACATCGTTTGGCTGTATTGTTGTTAGACGTTGTATGCTTTGTAATTCATTCTCTTCCACAGCATATTAGTTTATCTGGAATTTTTGCCTGATCAGACTGCAAAGTAGCACTTTCGTGGATAAGATATCTGGCACATAAATGGAACACTTTTGTTACTAATCGTGATAGCCATATATAGGAAACGGTGTCTCCAATTCGATGGAAATATGTCCCTTTAGGCAGAAATCCTGCAGACTGCGCAAGTCGAGGCTTATTCCCAAAGATAATTGTACAGCATAGCGTATGGTGGAACGGGCCTTATTTTCTAAAGGAGAATTCCAATTGTTGGCCTTTACAGTCTTCTGAGGTTTGTAGCATCGAGAAAAATTAAACGGATAAAATCGTCGTTTTGGTTTCGTTATTGACTAAGGAGTCAGATTAAACGTTGAATGAAACGTCTGAGACACCAAAATTTATTTCAGATTTCTCTTACTCCCGACGCGTTTCGACACTCCAAGAGGTCATCTTCAGGGGATATCCCCTAATTATGGTAATCCCAGACGGTGTGACGTTCAGAAATAAAAGGAGTCAGATAGTATTCTATCTAGAGTTTCCTCCTTAAATAAGGTTCTCAGAATAGTGGCTTATTCTCTGAGATTATTATTTAATTCTCGAAATTCTGAGAATAAAAAGGTTGGTAATTTGCGTGAAGATGAGCTTCACGATTCTCTTCTTGTTTTAGTTAAACAAGTACAATGTCAAATGTTTTCTGATCCGATTTCCGAAATTGGAAAGGGTAATAAGTGTAGATCCAAGACATTTCGGAAATTAAATATTTTCGTATATGAAAGAGATTTCCTCAGGGTCCACGGTCGATTGACAAATTCACAATTTTCTTACGACAGAAAATTTCCTTTTTTGCTTCCTCAAGTACATTGTATGACTAATCTCATTATTGCAGATACTCACATGAAGCACCTTTATCCTGGTTTGCATTTCTTGATCTCTCAGAACTTTTGGATTTTGTCTGCGAAAAGAGTTATTCGTTCTTGTTTGTCAAATGGTTTTCGTTCTTTTCGGGTTAATCCTAAACCTATCACTCCTTATATGGAAAATTTACCAGCTGGTCGCGTTAGTCAATTAAAGCCCCTTTAAGAGGTTGCCATTGACTATGCCGGTCCGTTTCTTGTTACCCTTGGTAAGTCCGGAGGTATATAATCCCAAAAGGCATATGTTTGCGTTTTTGTGCCTTTTTACACAAAAGCAATCCATTTGGAGTTGGCTTCAGATTCGAGCATGGGTGCTTTTCTCGCTGCATTTAGGCGATTTATCGCTCGGAGAGGTCACTACATTGGCATAAATTCTGACCGCGGACCTTGTTTTGTCGGCGCACATCTACAAATCATGAAAGACGTTGTAGAGTCTGAAAAAATTGAGTGGCATTTTGGTCCCACCTCGGGTCTTAATTTTAATGGTTTAGCCAAGCCAGGTGTTAAAAGCTTTAAAGCTCATTTAGTTACAATTATTGGACGGCATTGCGTAAGTGAACTTGCTTGAAGGGAATCTACTGTTCAACTTAATAATCAAATTATCGATTTTATCTTTACTGAGGTCAAATATGGCAAAAATATTGTCGACATATCCCAACCATACCCTCAGCAAATACTCAACCGCCCAGTAAAAGTCATTCTTAATTTGGCTCATGATGAGTTCGGCAACAAAGGGATACAATGGGTTTCCCATTGTGGTTCCCTCAGTCTGCCGAAAAAACTCCCTGCCGGCTCAAAATAAACTCTCAGACACACATAGTAAAGTCAACTTACTATATTCCTCCACCTGTATGTTTGATAGCTGGTTATCGTGGAGCATGTCCCGAAGATACTGAAGAATTATGTCGATAGGGATGCTGGGGAACAACGACTTGACATCAAAAGAGAGCAGTACTTCATTTGGTTTCAATTTAATATCTTTTTTTTAAATCTTATTGGCTGCGGCATCTCAGGCCATTAGCACATTCTTTCCCATCATTCAATATTTTTTAAAATTTTTCAGAGTCAAATTGGCTCGCCCGGGAATCGAACCCGGGACCTCTCGATTAGCAGGCTGGCACCTAGCCACCTGCGCCACGAGGGCGTCAATTTAATATCTTTGATTTTATTAATAATTTATGTATATAAATAAGATAATCTTGTCCCAACAATTAGTATAGCGACAGCTACTGATGAAGCCAATTTCGTTGTCAAATACGTATCTAGCGCATAACCCTCTGTTTTTATTTTGTTATTTTTGGAGTGGATGTGCTTTTTGTTTCAGTTTCCAACCACAGTGTCCAACCTTTGTCTTTTATCTATTTTACTTCAAAAAATGACCACATATAGTATATGTAGTAAGTTCTGGGAGCTTTGATAAATTGACTGGATAATTTTTGCAGGTTATGTTTTCGTTCCTGTATTATATAGATTCCATTTTGTATCAAAGTTAAACCTCACGTCATTTCGTTGTAGAAACAAGCTGTCTGGTAGATAAATTAATTTATCCGTTACCTAGAGGTTAAACCAGTCGTTATTTTTTTTTGTAGATTGACGACAATGCAATTTAGCTTTTTCTGGTATTTGCTTATAAATGGTTAAATTGACATTTTTCTTTTGATGAAATCTCGAAATGTGTAAAAACATTAGATTGAAATAGTTTAAATTCCTAGATGAGCACCATCTGATTTACTCTCGTGTTTACTCGTAATTGTGGGCTGGCCAATATATCATTCCTTCTATGCAAATGTTAGTCAAGAATCTTATGAATGTTGTCGACACGAGTCATTTATTAACTCAACTTGCTTAAAGACTCTTCAGAATGGAGGAGTTGTTTTCGTAATTTATGATAGGTATTTCCTCGATTATCTTATAATTATGAATACATTCCATCCAGTCTTTATCATTTGTCAACTTGATTTATTCTTAACTTTAGTTGTCGTTTTGTCAAAACATTCGCGTAGCTGACTCATGTTAAAGGTATTTTAGAATAATGAACAAGTTTTGTAAGTTAATAGTTTCTGCCTGTCATTATTTAGAACTGGCATCCAGTGCCAAAGTAATAGATATTTAACAATTATCCCGAAATGTATCTTACTTTTTAATATGCATTACACGAGGATCTCTAACGTCCTAGACCAACGAAAGTGGCCATTTAATGACCCAAATAATTTATCATGTTACGAAGGGAACGTATTTAAATGATATATATTCTTTCCATTACTCTTTATTACATACGAAGATAAAGTTTTTAGTAAAGCTCTTGAAGGTAAAATACAGAGAAAGAGTGTTTAGTTAGCTGGTTAATATACGTTATGATACTGCTCTTTTATCCACCTGATTACATAGTTTGCAAAAATTGCAGATACCTAGTAGCATTTAAATGTGCTTAAGATTCTACAGAAAACAAAATAGCTGGTGGTCAGTACATCAATAACTATTTGTGCACAATAAGAACAATGATCTCCCAATGGATTCGGGAATGTAAAAAGAATAGTTCCAAGAGTCTCCTGTCTGTCGTAAAATAGGACTAGATTGTTGAATGTAGATAGTTTAATGAGTCGAAGGCTTCTCAGCGCTGCGACTCCAATAGGTCTTTTGTGCATGACTTTTTTCTAATAGTTGCACAATATGTTCAGACTTTTTATGTAGTCTAATATCTTTTTGGGAGCTATTTTAATTACTTCCTGGGGTCTTAAGATCACCCTCCAAGCTATTTAGCATTTTCTAGAACTAATCCATGCAGTCGCATGGCAAATGTTCTATTGTTCCTGCTGCTCATTACAGTATATGCAGTTTTTACTGTCCGCTGAGTGAAGATTGGAACAGGTAATGAGCACTGACAAGTACAATTTGGAGAACCTATACAGTTTTTAGACCTGACGATCGTTGCGCTAACAAAGTTAGCGTCATCAGAGTTGCTACGCAGTTGCGAACAGCGTCGTCTAGGAAGGTATTTAGACAGACCCCCCTGTCGAGTCTGAAATCCCTGTAATGAAAATAGCATATCTGCTTTTGTAAAACTCTGCATCGTTATCAAATATTCTACCTAAGAAGGACATACTGAATATTATGATAACAGTTCGGACTGAACCGGACGTACTCTATTCATCGAAAATTTAGGCTTGTTTCGTTTTCGGCCACCATATAATAGATACATATGTGACCATGGGTTTAACCACAGTTTGGTATATCCAATATACCATCTTCTGATTCAGCACCCATGTCTTTACTACGAGTCTATAGCAAATCAAGATTGCAATTGTGGCTCTCGAAAGAGTTTTTCCAAGTGTGTGTTCTAGTTGAGTTTTTGGTCTAAGAAGAGCCCTAAATATTTAACTTCATTGGAAAATTGCATCTGTGTTCCGTCCAGAGTGGGAGCTTTAAAATTTAGTTTCCTTCTGTTCGTGAATGGAACAAGAACTGTCTTATGAGGATTGAGATTAAGCCCCTGTGTCTCATACCAGTTCCTTACTATATTTAGGGCTGTTTGCATTAGGCCGGGTATTGAAGCTCCGTCTTTGCCCTTTACTCTTATGACAATATCATCATGTCATAAGAAAGGACTAAGTAGAGCAGTTAATGCCACGTCCAGAACACCTTCTCTTTCATGGTCTTAAACAACGGAAACATTTCTTAATTCGTCCTATTAGAGGATTTGTATTGCCAAACTTGCCTTGCATCTCCTTAAGACGGACAGACATCTGCCCCAGGAAACGAAGAGTAAACATTTCTTAATTCATTCCATTCGGTCTATTTATAAAGCCAGATTTGTCGATGGTACTCTTTGTAGGCAGTTATCTATTGGCGGGGGATGCGTTGCGGAAATGATATAATAATCAGACTTGCCTGAGGGAGCCGGTGTTAGTACTCTATAGTTTTCGAGGTTAGTCGTCAAAAAAGATCAATAGTATAGGCTGTATGGTTACTTATATTTGTAATGCGAGTCGGAACCTTTACTGTCCCCGTCAGATCTCGACTGATAGCAAATAGTTCAGCAGATTGTATTGCGTCATTTACAGAATTTAAAATTTTGAACCAGTCAGGATTATAAACATTAAAACTGAACAATTTCGGAATTCGAGTAGTTTTGTACCAAATAGTCAACTTTATTAGATATATAATTGCAAAATTCGTTGCAAAGATCGCCATTGGGGAACGATAAACGCACCCTAGGAGCTTTATGGAGATGGATAATCGAAGTTTAAAATTTTAAGCCACATGACATCACAATAAATAGCCACTTAACACTTCTGTCTTTGAACTGAAACGTCACTGTGGGTCCGGGGTCGAAATAAAAGAATAGGTCCAAAGTAATTTCATCCTGACGTAAGAGGCGAGTAACTGGAGTCAAACGCTGACAGGAGGCTGGTTCAGACCAACTGAAAGAGAGGCAGATATGTCTGGGGAGTAACATACACCAAGATTTTGAGGCATCCACTGTGGGCTGCGAAATGGACAATTAACCTCACTTGGTTGTTACTCGTGAGAGGGGTTGCAAATGATACCGCCTTGGGTTAAGCGCTGGCGGGTGTCGAGTCCAAACGAACCCCACGGAAGTTGAGATCTCTGGGAAGTGGTATACGCAAGGGTTTTCAGGTCCCCACTGCGTGCTTCGAAACGGACAAACGACCTCGCTTGGGTGATGCACTGGAGCACGACTCAGTGTGATGTTGCCTTGAGTGTCGCACTAGTGGGTGTCTCATCTGGGCAAACACGGCGGAGAAGTTAGATCTATAGGAGTGGATTACAACTGGAGAATGAGGCCTTCTCTGTGAGCTTCAAAACGGGAAAACGACCTCGTTTGGATACCGCTCGGGTGCGGGACGCCATCTGACACTGTTTCGAGTCAAACTCTGACGGATGTCGGGTCCGAATGAACTCATAGAAAGACTATTTCTCTGTAAACATGGGAAAGCGACTCCACTCAGATGGCAGTACACCTGTCAAACCAACTTTCACCCTAAAAAATTTAGTTTGCTGCCGGGAGCTCGATTTGTTGGGTAAAATTTAACCAAATACTGGCGGATATCGGGTCTAGACGAACCAGGGGAGAGCTGAGATCTCTAGAGGTAGATTACAACTGAAGATTGAGGCCTCCTCTGTGAGCTTCTAAACGGGCAAACGACCCCGCTTGGATGCTGCTCGAGAGTGGGATTCCATGATATCGCTTCGAGTCAAACACTGACGCATGTCGGGGATAGGCAAACTTGCAGAGAGACTATATCTCTGTAAGCTTCGAAAGGGACAAGCGACTTCACTCAGGCGGCAGTACATCTGTTGAACCAAGTTTTAGTCCAAAAAAATCTTCTCCCGCTGGGAGCTGGATTTGATGTGCGAAATTTAAGCAATTACACGTGAGACACAATAGACTAGAGCGACTGGTATAGCCCACTCACATCGAATCTAATCTAATATACGCAAACACCACCTTTGAACAGGGGAGCCTCGTGAAACTCATACCTGGTGCCCGGAGGATAGTGTGACATTGACAAGGTAGAACTTTCGATTTCATTTAGAACTAGGAGGTAGGGTTGATTGTTTCGGAAATGGTGATGAACAGCATTCAAATTAGCGTCCAAGTCTCGGATGTTAGTAAATTGAATTCTAAAGTTGCTGTCTGAGCTTGCTAGTAGCGGCAGTTAAACATTGTCCCTTTCTTGTTTGTGTCATATTTATGGATCTTTAGGTTGTGTTTTTGTTTTGGTGAGTGGTGGCTAGCCAATCAGCTTGCGCTGGTTTCATCCAGGTTGTAGCAATGCTTCCGATATCTAGGCCAGACATTAGTTACTGATACCCTTCTGCATACACTACCGAACAAAAATATAATAACTCTTTTAATAAACTCAAATATTTAAGCGTCGAGAATAAAATGTGCAACCGCGGAGATTAAAAATCTGTTTGTTTTAAAGGTCGTAGTAGGCTTATGTCACATAGGAAATATCATTGATTTCAAATTCCAAAAAGTAAGTATATAATAATTTATAAGTAAGTATATAATAATCCATTTTCTGATTACGACAAACGTAAAGCAAGCTTTTGATTTTGTTCTAAGAAAGGGGTAAGTTTCAAAATAAATTTTTGCGGCTTAGTTAAGCGTGTTCCTATTCTGACTGTTTGGTGCTTTACTTTGATACAGCAAATTTCCAAACAACTACTTTTAAGTTATACAATCTTGAGGTGGTTTTTTTAATAAAACAAAATTTTTCTAAAAATTACACGCACAAACACTTTATCTTAAAAGGGTGATACTTAAGTAGGGGTGAGATTTCATGTTAGTTTGAGTTTCTGCTTCTTTCATTAATTTGGGGATAATATAGACTTTTGGAGAAATATTCTGAGGAGGTCAATTTTATGTGGCATTTAACGTTTGGTGTAAAACGAATTTGAATTTTAACGGAAAAAATTGTAATCTGAAGTAATATGTTATAGGCATATTGTCATCCTTTCTCCTCGCCATATATAGTAGGTGTCGCTTACATTGTAAATATTCAATTTAATTGGTAGTTGTCAAGATTCATATTCAAGCAATGGCGACTAGAAATATACTAATTGGATACCGAGAATTGCATAAAGACAAACAAAGATAAGATGCAAAGCATGGTTGCGTAGTTTTAATTTGGGTATTGTAAAAAGAAAGAAAAGAACTAGTAACTGGTGTGCTAACGAATTTACTCAATTCAAAAATTAATTTTCGGCAAATAATTGAGTAAAATAAAGGATAATGGAGGTTGAAGCAGAAACTGAAGGCTTAGTAAAACACCCATCTTACCTCATTACTTCTACATAACCCGAATTCGTTTCAGAATATTTGTTTAGAAATCAAAAATTTTGTCGTTTGAAACTGAGATGTTGGCGTTCTAAGAAAGAAGCTATAAAATTTTTCATAATAAGTACCCGATCCTTTAAATGCTTGTAATATTTTCTTTCATCTTAGAGATGTGACGTTTGGTATGTAGAATACGTTTTTTAGTAAAAACTTGCATACCAAATTTGGTTGCCATAGCTTTTTTATATTCTAAAACACAACAATTTTCCAAAAGAAAACGAATTTGATTTTCCTGCCTAACGAACTTATCCAAGCAAATTATAAATGGAAAGCACTACCCAAATATTAAAATCGGTCCCTTTAATTTTTTAGTTATCGGACTATATATATATATATATATATATATATATATATATATATATATATATATATATATATATATATATATATATATATATATCTGTGTGTGTGTGTGGGTGTGTGTGTGTGTGTATGTATGTATGTATGTATGTATATATACAGGGTGTAACCAAATTGTTTGGATGAACTTCGGAAGATAATAGATTTATCAAAAAAAAATCTAAAAGTACTTAATTTGCAGATTAACACACAGGGGCTTTTTAGGAAACAATTCAGAAACATGCTTAAATCTCCTTCTCGGTATACAAACCACAAGAAATATTCCTTGCAAACGGAATGTCAGCATGTAGAACATTGAAGAGAACAACAGGGACGCCATCTCGGTGCGGAACCAGATAGTATGTTGTGGCGGCAGCTCTAGTTAACACAAAATATTATGGGTGGAGACGTGTGCAACGTTTGATATTTTACAACTGACTTTTAATTAACCTAACATATTTAGAACATGGATATAAATATTGAAAATAAATACTCGGCGATGGTTATAAATGAAAATTGTGAGGTAATGACTTAAAACAATACAATTTTGCGTAAAATAGAAAATCTGCATATCAGTAAATAATATTCTAAGAGCAATGTTAACAGTTGGTTTTTAATGTTTCTAAATTGAGCCACGACATGACCCTTAGACATTATTATCATTGTATAACGGGGTAAAATAACTAATGCATTATGTAGTAATAGCAACCATATCGGCATTTTTAGTGAATTTTCTTTAAAAAAATTCACTAATGAGGAGATCTCGACTTTTGAATTTTGAAAAAATTTCTTCAAATGAGCGCTAATTAGGCCCCCCAGAATACATATCCGGGGTCAGTTTCAATTTTATATATATATATATATATATATATATATATATATATATATATATATATATATATATATATATATATATATATATGTATATATATGTATATATATATATATATATATATATATATATATATATATATATATATATATATATATATATATATATATATATATATATATATATATATGTATGTATGTATGTATCACACCGATAACTCAAAAAATAATGGGCCGATTTTGATTAAATTTGGTGAATAAATTCCTTTTGCAAATGGCTTGGATGAGTTCGTTAGCCAGGAAAATCTGCCCAGGTTTTCCCGGAAAATTTTGTGTTTTCTGTTGAAAAAAATTCATATCTCCGGAATTAACAAAGTAAGGGCAACCAAATTTAGTACGCGGGTTTAGATCCTTATAGGTAAGTTAGATACCAAAATTTAGCTATGTAGGTCAAAAGACAAAAAAATTATAGGCATTTAAAGAAAAATAAATTGGGGTTTTCCTCAAAACGTCAAAATTGCGATTTAAAACGTCAAAATCGGCAACATTTAGGCAAATAACTTGAATCTAATACAGGCTATGGAAATCAAATGTCTCAAGAAGGATGTTTCACAAACCCTGAAGTCTTAGTTTCAACCGTCATTGTCCTTCATTTTACTAAAATGTTTCCACAAAATTCATTTCAAATAGACCCTTTCTCTGATGCTTGGCAGTAGCCTTAGCTATAGAGTTTATCGTTTAATGGTATATAATTTTTGTCGAATTTTCGTAAAAAATCAATAAAGCTCAATACATCCGTTATTATACAAGATATGAAAAAAAATTGTATATATTAATTATAGGGGGTCTTGAGCTACATCTTAAAAAAATATTTCTACAATCACAGGCTGGCCCATAAGTCGTTGGTGATACAAATTTTCTTTTTTTTTTAATCAAACACGCCTTATGTTATTGCATTTTTGCATTTTCCATCGAAATATAATGCATGTTTGTAAGAAAATAAATTATAGATGCAGCAAGTGCGTTATGGTAGCGAATTTTCATCAAATGCTTCATATTTGAATAGCCCAATTTGCTATGAATCTATAAGATTGACCAAGAAACGAGTTTTTCCGGGAACACTTTAAGTTTACTTTTGGACATTTTTGTACATTTTCACACAATAAAGTTATTTTTATGAAACATGGCACATTGTTTTTACTATATAGGTTATACTGGTAACCAAAATTGATGCCTGCTTTCTTAAAAAGAAAACACACATATTTGCAATAAAAACATTTTTATGAAAATTCACTACCATAACGCACTTGCTGCGTCCAGAGTTTTATAGTTTGTCTCCGTGCGAAAGACAATATTTGGTAGGTTCGTTGTGTTAAACTTAGAACCACGGGCGTCAATGTTCTTTGCAAGTATCAAGACCTGCTAGTCCAGTGTAGTCTTGGACAAAAGCTAGGTTGGTTTATTTAAAATAATATCGTAAAACTCTTGTTTTTTTTTAGATTTTATAAATGTGTTTGACTAATTCTTGTGTGCATACAGTTAGAAGTGATTTTTAATCAAACTTATGGCTCTTCACACACGATCTAAATGTCTTCTCTGCTTTTAAGTTTGTCTAGTCCCGATGTTAATTAAGGGTAAAAGTACATAAAAAAGGAAGTGAAACAGCAAGTGAATTTATTTACTTTAGTGCTGTATTCGATATTATTTGAAAAAAGCATTATAGGCGACATTGTAAGATGTAATTTCAGTAAATTTTCAGTTTACTGTATTTAGGCTTTTTAGATTTTTTTTAGAAACATGCTTAGAACCCTCCTTGGATGCACCATCCACAAGGCAAATTTGTTGCAAACAACCCCCAAGAAAGTTAAGGGACCAAAAGTGAATAGGGGTGCTGAGCGGGGAGGAAATATGAGCGGAAAATGCTAAAAAAATCTTTAGTCGATTTTGAAAAGATGCGTTTTTCACATTTAGAAGCAATACCTCCTTTAAACCCTGTCTACCCCGCACAGCATCCATATTCGCCCAGATAATGTCGTAATAAGTGCGTTTTACAAAGCCTTAAGGTTCAGCTTCAACCATCATAGTCCTTCGTTTTACTAAAAGATTTTTGGAAATTCCATTTGAAATTTATGCTTTGGCGGTAGTTTCAGCTATGGCGTTTTTGTTTGTTTGTTTAATATTCAATAATTTTAGCCAATTTTCGTAGAAAAAAACGAGTTTTGAGAAAACAGCGAGATGAATTTTGTAAGTTCTTGTTAAGTTTTTTTTCTGTTTACACATATACAGGCTTGTGCATTTCTACGGTAAAACTCAATATATGCGTTATTATACATGATATGAGAAAACATTATATACGTTAATTTTAGGATGTCTCGAGCTGCGTCTTTTAAACCGATTTTGACAATTACAGGGTGGCCCATGAGTAGTTGGTGATACAAATTTCTTTTAGTGAATTGTCTTTAAAAAACTTACTAATGAGATCTCGACTTTCGAATTTAAAAAAAATTTTTTAAAATGAGTGCGAACTACGCCCTTTAGAACTTATATCCAGGTTCAGGTTGAATTTATATATATATATATATATATATATATATATATATATATATATATATATATATATATATATATATATCACACCGATAACTCAAAAAATAATGAACAGATTTTAATCAAATTTGGTAGTTGCCTTCCTTCTGCAAATGGCTTGGATAAGTTAGTTAACCAGGAGACTCGGCCTAGTTTTTCCGGGAGAATTTTCTGTTTTCTCTCGGAATTTTTTTATATTTCCGGAAATAACAAAGTTAGGGCAAGTAAATTTGGTACGCTGGTTTATGTCAAATGTAAACTAAGTACCAAAATTTAGATCTATATGATGAAAGAAAAAAAAGTTGCAGGCATTTAAAGAACCAATTTTGGGTGCCACTGATGACCAGATAAACACATGTGAAAGAAATGTGTTTTACAAGTACATAAGTTTCAGCGTAACCGCCATTGCCCTTCATTTTACTAAACTGTTTAGCAGTAGTTTTCGTTGTAGAATTTATGGTTTAATTCTCTAGAATTTTAAGCAAATTTTTGTAGAAGAAATTCGCTAATCAGGAGACCGATACTTTTGAATTTTAAAAAGTTTTTTCAAATCAGCGCGAATTAGGTCCCCTAGGATCCATATCCGGGGTTAGTTTCAGTTTTTATCTGTTTAAATATATACAATGACGCATTTCTACGGTAAAGCTCAATATCACTGTTATTATGCAAGATACGAGAAACAATTGTATATGTTAATTATAGGTCATCTTGAGATGCATCTTATAAAAATTATTTCGACAATCACAGGTGGCCCATAAGTCGTTGGCTATACACATTTTCTGTTTTAAATCGAACACCCCTTATATTATTGCATTTTTGCTTTTCCCATCGAATTGTAATGCATCTTTGTTTTTGAGTTATTTCAATTCTTTTGCAACTTTTCACATTTTTGGACATATCGAAAATTTTGATACGGCGTTTGTACCAAGAAAAATCAGAGTTTAAGGCAAATGACGCATTTAGAGAGGTTTTCGTTTATATTATTTCATGACACAATCGAAATGCCAGGGCGCTCTCAAATAATGACTGAATTTTTTAAAAACTGTCCTAGCTCAATTGTTTCAAATAGAACAGTGTGTATTTCGTGTTTCAGAAGTGAAGGGCATAATTATAAATGTTTACTAAGTTATTTACAAAAATGTTTTCGGATTTTCGTGAAAAAATGGTTTGTAAATTTTCATGCAAAAGTTTTTTGCGAGTTTCATTGAAAAGCTTGTTTGATGAAATATGGTACATTGTTTTTACTATATAGGTTATACTGGTAACCAAATTTGATGCCTGCTTTCATCAAAAACGACATATTTGTTATTGAAAACATTTTTATCAAAATTTACTACCATAATTCACTTGCTGCGTCCAAACTTTTTTAATAACCACTTATGTTATTGCATTTTTGCATTTTCCAACGAATTATAATGAATGTTTGTAAGCAAAAAATTTATATCGTTCATCGTTTTTGAGTTATTTCAATTAACTGTTTTGCA
Source organism: Tillus elongatus (assembly GCA_964006375.1). Classification (NCBI taxonomy): domain Eukaryota; kingdom Metazoa; phylum Arthropoda; class Insecta; order Coleoptera; family Cleridae; genus Tillus; species Tillus elongatus. Next base: position 161,602,617 of record OZ023263.1, read on the forward strand.
ACTTTTTACGTTTTTGGCACATATCACAAACACATATTACAAATTGCTATACGACGTTTTCAACCAATAGATAGCGGAGTCCCATGGAAATCACGCATCCAGAGAGCTTTTTGTTTGTATTACTTGTCGAAAAAATTCAGCCGCCGTATAAAGGCGCTCTCAAATAGTAGCTGAATTTGAGGTTTTCGCAAAATTTTTTAGTGTTTCCGTAGAAATCATTTTTTTCAGATTTTTTTGAAATGTTGGGAATTAATGATAAATGTTTAGTAAGTTATTGTAATAAAAAGCTGTCGAATTTTTGTGAAAAATATAATTTTGTGTAACATTACTGAAGGCAATTTCTGTAAAAAAAAGTCTGGACGCAGCAAGTGCGTTATGGTAGTGAATTTTCATATAAATAATCTGGCACAGAATTTTTTTTTTATAACTTTTTGCTTGTAACATAGAAATATAGATGTTAGTTTATAGTGTACTTCTTATCTCATAAACCTACCTACCAAATTTTGTTACCACAGCCTTTTAAATTTTGAAAAAAATTTTTTCGACAGAAAACAACATTTTCTCGGAATACCGGGTCTAATTTTCCTGGGTAACGAACTTATCCAAGTCACTTACAAAAGGAAGGCACATGCCAAACTTTATCGGAATCGGCGTATTATTTTTTGAGTTATCGCTGTGATACATATATACATATAAAAATTGAAACTGATCCCGGATATAGGTTCCAGTGGTCCTGGTTCGCGCTCGTTTGATTTTTTTAAATAAAATTGGAAAGTCGGGATCTCCCCACTAGTGAATTTTTTCGAAGAAAATTCACTAAAAAGCGTTCAGGTGGTTCTCTGCAAATTTAACAAATATACACATAAATGTAACAATATTATGTTTTGTTACATTATTTGTAGATGCTGTAAGACCTATTGTTAGATGTATTTGATACAGGCAAAAATATGTTTAAAAGTATATAATATTTATTATATCTTATTCAATGAAAGAACTACAATCCGACAACACTGTATGCGGTATTTACGTTTCTATTCATTTTCTGGCCTGCGCCGTTTAGAATGCGCCGTGTGACACCCTATATTCAAAGATTACCCAAATTTGGTTACCAGTAACCTATATAGTAGAAACAATGTTACATACAGAGAATATCTAACCCAACAGTGAAGCCAGAGAAGTAGTCTCCAAGTATGTATATAGTATGGACCAGTTTCACCAAGTAAGGGCAACAACGATCAATGTAAAAACAATGCGCAATGTTTCATCAAAATAACTTTATTGTTTGAAAATGTACAAAAATTGGAAAATGTACAAAAATTTCCAAAAGTAAACTTGAAGTGTTCCCGAAAAAACTCGTTTCTTGGTCAACCTTATACGTTAATAGCAAATTGAGCTATTCAAATATGAAGCATTTGATTAAAATTCGCTACCATAACGCATTGCTGCGTCCAGAATTTCTTTTCTTACAAACATGCATTATATTTCGATGGAAAATACAAAAATGCAATAACATAAGACGTGTTTGATTAAAAAAAAAAGAGAATTTGTATCACCAACGACTTATGGCCCCCCTGTGATCACAGAAATATCTAGCTCAAGACACCCTATAATTAATGTATACACATTTTTTTCATATCTTGTATAATAACGGATATATTGAGCTTTATTGATTTTTTACGAAAATTCGACAAAAATTATATACCATTAAACGATAAACTCTATAGCTAAGGCTACTGCCAAGCATCAGAGAAAGGGTATATTTGAAATGAATTTTCTGGAAATATTTTCGTAAAATGAAGGACAATGACGGTTGAAACTAAGACTTCAGGGTTTGTAAAACATTCTTCTTAAGACATTTTCTTTCGATAGCCCGTATTATGTTCAAGTTATTTGCCTAAATGTTGCCAATTTTGACGTTTTAAATCGCAACTTTGACGTTTTGAGGAAAACCCTAATTAATTTTTATTTAAATGCCTATAACTTTTTTGTCTTTTGACCTACATAGCTAAATTTTGGTAGCTTACATATAATGATATAAACCCGCGTACCAAATTTGGTTGCCCTTACTTTGTTAATTCGGGAGATATAAATTTTTTTCGAAAGTAAACACAAAATTTTCCGGGAAAAACTGGGCCGATTTTCCCGGATAACGAACTTATCCAAGCCATTTGCAAAAGGAAGGTACTCACCGAATTTAATCAAAATCGGCCTATTATTTTTTGAGTTATCGGTGTGATATATAACAATAGTTAGCTGCATGTGTCAGTGTAACTCTTATCGACTTCAGTCAAATTCTCCAAAAGTTCTTTGTCATGTTTTTTATTTAATAATCAGTTCAAGTAAAACTCACCTTATATGTAAGTATTTTAAACCTTTGTATTTTTCCTATGTAAATCGTATTTTTTTTTGTAGCCTTCATAATGGAATAAATTATTCCGAAAGCTGTGAAATTAATACAGCGCTTGTATTGCAACTGACAGCTATCCCACAATTTTTAAGAAATAATAGTATTAGTATTAGTATTAGTATATTTACTAGTACATAATTACCGTCACAAAAACTTAATATTATAGCTAGACGTGTCAGTTTCGTCTGGAACTAAACAAACAATTTTAGTGTCAATATATATATATATATATATATATATATATATATATATATATATATATATATATATATATATATATATATATATATATATATATATATATATATATATATATATATATATATATAAACATATAAAAATTGAAACAGACCCCGGATATATGTTCTGGGGAGCCTAATTAGCGCTCATTTGAAGAAATTTTTTCAAAATTCAAAAGTCGGGATCTTCTCGTTAGTGAATTAAAAAAAATGCACTAAAAATTGTGTTTTTTTTTTAAATTGCAAATTTCCATATTTTTTTTTCAATTTTGGTCATAAAGCTGTTTGTGAATAATTATATCTTGGCAGGTGTCTAAATAGTTTAAAGAGGTTGGTTGGCTAGGAAACTCGGACCAGTTTTTTCTGGAACTTTTTAAGTTTATTTTAGGAAAATGTTTGTACCTTTCGAAACAACAAAGCTATTTTAATGAAATATATAACATTGTTACTATTATATAGGTTATACTGCTAACCAAATGTCCTTCTTTTAAAAACAAGACCTATTTGCAGTTAAAAGCATATTTACGAAAATTCGCCATCATAACGCACTTGCTGAGTCTAGACTCTTTTTATTTATTACAATCTAACTTTTTCTCAGACTTATTCCCAGTTTCACAAAGCCCGATTAAATATTTAGCGGACGGTTAGTTAATCAAGGGTTAAGACAACCAATCACAGGTTGTGATTCTGGTTTTTGCCATGACAACTAAATATTTTGAAGCTGTGATTGATTGTATTAAGCCTTGATTAACTAAGCAGCAGTTAAATGTGTAATCGAGCTTTGTGAAACTGGGCATGATTGTTTTCAAGAATTTACAGTTTTGTCACTATTCAACGTGTTTTGATGTCAAGCTTTGTCAGCTTATTTATAAGAGATCATACTTGTTGCCATAGCAACTAAATTCACTCTTGCGTACTGGAAAGTTTCCAGGATAACTAGATACTGATATACCCTCGTATATTAAACAGTACACACATTTTTTGTGCAAATTTTACTGATCTACAGCATATTACTACTTTCAATTTATACCTGCACACTTTTATAATAAAAAAAGGTCTTTAAACTTGTAATACGAATAACACTGCAGCTTATATAGCCTATAAAATCACTTGTATTAATAAAAGATAAAATTTATAGCGGAAGACAGCCAATTAAGCAATACAGTAGCAGGACTGGAGGCTTATATTAAGCGCAACAGGCGCCACGAAACCCTGCATTCATAAATCTTCTGCAAGCTGGAGGCACGCATCAAACCACCGAAGGAATATAAATAAGAACAGGCATTGTGATGACGGCTAGTGGCCACTGAAATCTGGATTAGAGGCCACTAACATGAGTGAGACTGGTAGCATTAGTCTGACGGATAAAACAGGTTTAATTGCGGAGGCCTGAGGCCAACCTTATCTGAAATCAGGAGCTTTTGTGACGCTTTGACTCCTTGTTATTGTAGTATTCACACATAATAATTTACAGACACGTTACACCAGATAACAAATGATAGAGATATATGGGCATCATAACCTTACAGAGTTGCCAGTTACTCGAAATAAGATACGTTTTTATTTAAACATTTTAACACAAACTTTTATAATTCCATATTTTTATAATTACCTATTTTTGGTTTAAGTGTTTAAATACTATGCAATAGGATAGCATGTAATTATTATTTACCACACAATGCATGATTCTCTAATAAATTATTATATGTGGGCATTTCTGTTAACTAGGTAATTGTATACCTACGATCATTTTGGTTTCAGCATATCTACCTGTTCCAAAATTGTGTACTTTAAGTAGGGCTCTTCAGGTTTAGTGAAGTTTCGTAGAAAAAATTCGCTAATGACGGGATCGGGACTTTGAATTTTGAAACAGTTTCTTAACCTAAGCCAGATCAATGTTTATATATATATATATATATATATATATATATATATATATATATATATATATATATATATATATATATATAAGGAGAAGGGTTAAGGGCAAAGCCGCAAGGAGACAACCGCATACACGTGATTCAAGCTTATTAGCCATCATCAGTACGGTATAGCCAGGTGAAGATGGGAACACTCTGGATGAAGATGCAAAAATACACGGATTGAGGGTCTTCCAAATGTTGCTGAAATTGTGCACTGGTTGCCTGTTGTGACTCCGTGTATTTTTGCCGTGTTATAAATCCTGTTATAGTTAATATATATATATATATATATATATATATATATATATATATATATATATATATATATATATATATATATATATATATATATATATATCTCCAAGCATGTGCATTTTTATCGATCTCGCGAAAGCCTTCGACACCGTGGACCATGGGAGGCTGCTAGATGTTTTGGAATCTGTCGGGTTTAGAGGAAACATACACAGGTTGCTAAAGAGTTACCTTCTGGGAAGAAGACAATGTGTAAAGATAGGTGAACACATTAGTGAGCAAAAAATAATAGAATATGGAGTTCCACAGGGCACAGTCATCGGCCCCGTAATGTTCAACATATACATTAACGAATTGTTTGCACAGTCGTCTCAGGGTACTGTCGTTGGCTTCGCAGATGACACCGCCATATTCTACAAGGGGGAAACATGGGAAGAGATGACCATACAAACACACAAAACCAAAATATTTTGTGTGGATAACAAAATATATTGTATATTACAGACAAAGATTGAGTTTTTTGGCCCAAAAAGGTCAAGAAATACCAGAAAAATTACTTTGAAAATTTTATAGTTTGTCGTCTTAAAACGTCAAAGTCGCGATTTAAGACCTCAAAATTGGCAACTTTTAGGCAAAGAACCTGAAACGAATATGTGTTGTGTAAATCTGTTAATTTTACTAAAATATTTGCAGAAAATGCATTTTAAATAGACCCTTTCTCTGATGCTTTGGCATTAGTCTTAGTTATAGAGTTTATGATTTAATAGTCCATAATTTTCAGCGAATTTTCGTAGAAAACATTCGTTAATAAGGAAGCCACGGCTTTACATTTTGGAAAGATTTCATAAAATGAGCGCGAACTAGGCCTCTCAGAACCCATATCCGGGATTGGTTTTAGTTTTTATCCGTTTACATATATACAGGGTGATCATTTATACGGTAAAGCTCAATATTTTCGTTATTATACAAGATACGAGAAAAATTTTTATACGTTAGTCATAGGGTGTTTTGAGTTACATCTTATGAAATTATTTTGACAATTACAGGTGACCCATAAGTCGCAAGTTATAAAAACTTCTTTTTAATCGAATACCCCTTGTTTTATTGCATTTTTGCATTTTCCGTACAATTATAATGCATGTTTGGAAGGACAAAAAAATTGATAGCGTTCATCGTTTTCGAGTTATAGCAATTTTTTTGCAACTTTTCAAATTTCTGGCATATATAAAAATTATAATACCTACGGCGTTTTTTTTTTTTGTACTTTTTCAAACAATAAAATTATTTTCATGTAATATGGTACATTTTTTTACTGTAAATTATGTGTGATTATACTGGTCACCAAATTTGATACTTGCTTTCACTAAAAAATTACATATTTCTTATTAAACAAATTTTTACAGAAATCCACTACCATAACGCACTTGCTGCGTCCGGTGTTAAAATAGCCGCCAAAAGATGGCCGCCATTTGACCGAAGTTGCCCGAGCCGAAAGTGACGTCGGTCTCATAAGGTAGCCACTAGCCACATCAATCAAGTAACTTGCACATATAAGCGATGTCAATCCTCTTAATCAACACTGGATAATTATATAACATAATACTTGACTAAAATACGATAAATAAAATATAATATTAAAAAGAAAATGTGGTACACGCCATGCAAGTGCTTCAACCCACCGCTAAAGTTAAAAGAGTGGCGGCTGAAACAATAGAAATGAAAAGCCAGGTTCAGACTAATTTTAAAATATTCTTTGGGATACTAGAAATATAATATTTAAAGGAACATCTGGTCTACGCCCTCTAGTGGTTCAAATCCGCCGCCAAAGTTTAAAAAACTGGCGGCTGAAAGAACATAAATGAAAAGCTAGGTTCAGACTTATTTTAAAATATTCTATAATATACTAGAAATATAATATTTAAAGGAAAATCTGGCACACGCTGGCTAAGTGGTTCGAACACGCCGCCAGAGTTTAAAAAAGTGGCGGCTGAAACGATAGGAATGAAAAGCCATATTCAGACTAATTATAAAATATTCTTTGGGATACTAGAAATATAAAATGTAAGGAAAATATGATACACGCCCTCCAAGTGCTTCAAACCTGCCGCGAAAGTTTAATAAAGTGGGGGCTGAAACGATAGACATAAAAAGCCATGTTCAGACCAATTTTAAAATATTCTTTGGCATACTAGAAATATAATATTTAAAGGAAAATCTGCTACACGCCGTCTAAGTTGTTCAAACCCAAAGGACATTTTAAAATTAGTCTGAACCTGGCTTTTCATTTCTATCGTTTCAGCCGCCACTTTTTAAAAATTTGGCGGCGGGTTTGAAGCACTTGGATGGCGTGTACCACATTTTCCTTTAAATATTATATTTCTAGTGTACTAAAGACTATCTTAAAAGAATACTCCTTAAACACAAGTTTTCATTTTGCAGTTTTCCCTATTTTCTTCTTTGGATATCACACTCTGTTTCTTCACTAAGAAATGGCCTTTCTGACAAGTCTATGCTCAAAGGGTAAATTTACAGATAAGCTTACGGAGGGCTTTTAGATTTTTTTTTCAGAAACGTGCTTAGAACTCTCTCGGACGCATAGATCACAGGAAAATTTTCTTGAAAACAAACCCCAAATAATTACGGGACCAGAAGTGAATAGTGGTACTGGGCGGGGAAGAAAATAAAAAGGAAGCACAAACGAAAATGCGAAAAAAAAGCTTAGTCGGGCCTATATAAGCTGCCTTTATCCCATTTTGCAGCTATACCTACTTAACATCCTGTTTACCTCGCACAGAACCCCTATTCGCTCTAGGTCTATTCCTTGAAGGCTGTTCCCAAGAAACGATCTTACCTGAACTGCCTCCCCTGCCTTGTTGCTTATTAATTATTTTAGAATGAAATGGAAATTATTTGAACACTTTCAACAATCGAAATTATCTTTATATGTATATCCGCAACAAATGAGTTTAAAGAAACGAATGTATAAAAAACTTGTGACATATCTCTTGCCATTTAAAATTTTAAGGGTGTGATCCTCCACCGCTCGTGGGTTGCAATTCGGCGGCTGCAAATAACAAAAACGTGTCCCCTTAATTAAAATTGACATGTCCAATTGCCTTTTGTTTTTTGCCTCAATAGAGAGAATCTGAGTGGAATGTTTTTAATAGGCCATGTAATAATAAAATGTAAATCTCATATTCCGGTGTTTTAGTGATTTTTTTAAAAATAAATACATGTTTTAGTAAATTGTCATTAAGAAAATTACTAATCGAGACCTCACGATAGTGAGACTTTTGGAAAGTCTATTTAAATGAGCGCGAAGCGAAGCCCCTAGACCCCAATTTAGGATCCATTTAAAGTTTTATTTATATATTTATAACATTTATATGGCGCAGCGTGGCGCAACTGCGAAATAACTTCGTTATTTACAGAGACAGGAAATTTTTTTTGTATAAAAGTTGTAGAGAATCGTGTGCTGCAAAACTTGGTAATACTGCTACAAATACAGGAGTACTATATTAAAGTTACCTATTAAATTTATAGTTTTTTTTATGAAACTTCCTGTATGTTACTTATTAAAATATTTAAAAAAAATTTCTGACAAGCAAAAAAATTATGAGGTTATATTGCTCAAAACTGCAAGTAAACGAGTTATTTGCAGAGATAAATCAAGAACTTTATGGGAAAAGATTATGCCAACAGATTTTTCGCAAACATATTCATCAAGAGCTCAGGGATGACATGTTTCTCATTGCATCATTGATGTTTTTTAATGCCAGAGTAAATCTGAAATTATGATTGAGAAAGCGCATTGAAGTACAAGCGTATACTTCCGAACATTTATTATAAAAATCCAATTTCTATATGTAATTAAGACGTCTTCTCATTTCAGAATTCACCAATTAATACTCTTTTACTTTAAATCTGTGTTCATTTAGTTTTCACTTTACGTTAAGCATCTTATTACTTTGGTTAATTGTTTATAATTATTTAGAGTTTAATTTTAAATTATGTAATTTATTTCTCATTTTCCATGTTCCTAGATAGGGTTTTTTTTTTAGTCAGGTTTAACTTTGATTTTGGCTTTATTTTAAACACTCGTTGTATTCTTAAGCTCGATTTGATTAAAATTACTTTCATTTTCCTCAGTTTATTGATTCTTCAATGTAGGTTAAAATACATTGGGCAAACAAGCGGAGTCCTTAAAGATATATTAACACAGCACAAAAGTGACATACGTTTACAAAAAAGAACTTGCGCTCTGTCTGAACATAATCTTGTCACTGGCCACAATATAAATTTTAACAATGTTTCTATTTTACACTGTGAAACCTTAAGTAATAAAAGAATGTGTGAATGAATTTGAAATTACTTTTAACGACAATTTAACAAACTTAAAGAAAGATAATAACTTTAGAAATCACTACTCCTATTTATATTTCCTAGACAAAAACAAAAAACCAAATTCAAATACACAATAGTTAGCTTCATATGTCAGTTTGGCACTTTTCGACTTCAGTCAAATTTATAAAAAGGTTTTGTTCATGTTTGTTTATCCATAATTAGTTATAGTAAAATCTACGTTATATGTAAGTATTTTGAACTTTTATATTTTTCCTATGTAAATTATAAACTTTTTTCTTTCCACGTTGTAGCCTTGAGAATGGAATAAACTTTTCCAAAAGCTCGGCTTTTAATAAAGAGTTTTATTTTGCAACTGACGGCTTTCCTACAATTTTGTAAGAAACTATATATATATATATATATATATATATATATATATATATATATATATATATATATATATATATATATATATATATATATTTGTGTGTGTGTGCGTGTGTGTCTCACAACTCAAAAAATAATGGTCCGATTTTGATTAAATCTGGTAAGGACCTTCCCTTTGTTAATGGCTTGGATAAGTTCGTTAGCCAGGAAAATTCGACCAGGTTTTCTGGGAAAATTTTGTTTTTTCCTGCGGAAAAAATTTGTATCGCTGAAATTAAGTTAACAAAGCTATGGTAATCATATCCGGTATGTAGCTTCACGTTATAAGAAGTAAACTGTATACTAAAATTTCAATCTCTATGTTAAAAAAAAAGAACATTTCTATGAAAATTTGCTACCATAACGCACTTGCTGCGTCCAGACCTCTTTGTATGTATCATCAATATTTTCTTTCAAAATATATCTGCAGTAATTTCTGGTGCTAATAACATGGTCTTGAATTGCGACCATAAAACATAAAAGTCCTAGTTTCACCCCTTAGTTCACCTCCTATTATTATGACTATAATTAGTGACTTATCCTGAAAATATTTCTTCCCCAAAGGAAAAAATACACTCATCACAGGTATCTCAGATATCAAAGGGATTGAGCTCAAAAGGGTAGCCTTCCAAGTTGTCAGATCTTGAACGACGACACGTCACTTCCTCATTTCCCAAAAATTTCCGCACAATGGGGAAAGGTCCGAGGTTTTTTTTCCCGTGTTTTCTACCACCGCTATGTCATCTGCGTATCTTAGGCAATGAAACCGTTGTCCATTTATTTTGACTCCTGCTGTCTTTTCCTTTCGTTTATTTATTGTGTGTGTGTGTGTGTGTTGTTTCGTTAACGTCGGTCTACTTCCGCTGCTATGGCCAATCACCGACGCCAGGAAGCAGTTTCACCTCACTATCCTGGAAATGTTACTAAACCCGTGTTTTTCTGTAGAAAGGGTAGGGATCTTTAACGTGCCCAACATTGCATGGACACGGGACCGACGCCTTTACGCCCCCTCCGAAGGGCGGACCGTGCAGACATTCAACTTGCTCAAATACAATGCCACAACCTCGGTTGATGATAATTCTCCAGTATGTACTAAAAAGGTGAAAGGAGAACCCTGGGATCGAACGCAGTACTGGTTTAGAGGCACACATTCTTACCATTGAACCACCGAGGCTCTGTCTACTTATTGTATTCTCTATAAATAAACTGACCAAATATGGAGATAATGGACATCCTTGTCATACACCTTTTTTCCTTATTTTAGCTTCAGTTACATATGCGTTAATATTTATTATGATACTTTGATATTTATATAGCTTGAGAATTATACGATGATCCCTCATATACAACTCTCTTTATTATATTAAATAATATTTTCCAATCACGTTATCGAACGCTTTTTCCAGGTCTACAGAAGCATTAAATGTATATCTATGATTCTCAATCCTTATTTCTCCTATTGTTTTGAATGCTAGTATTGGTTCTCCAGCCTAGTCCAGGTCTAAATTCGAACTGGTTTTTATCTATTAAGTGAATTGGGATATCAAACTGGGCAATGATGGGGTATAATTTTGACTAACGGTTAACAAGGTCTTTAATTTAAAGTATTGGATGTCTGTGTAGAAATCATTCGTGATAAAAGAAAAAACATGTATTATTTTCCCTCTCACCGGCGAAAATTTTTAAACTTTTGTTGAAATGCTCTCCACTTTTACCTGATTAGGCGCGTAAAAATAGTGCTGAAAATTGAATCATCACTTCCGCATAACTGTGATAATTTACCCTCTTCAAAAACACATTCTTATGGAATGCATTTAGGGCCCATGACTAGACCATAAAGAAAATATTTATATTCCTGTACCCACAAACTTTTGACGTTATATTACTCGAATTTTCCTGAAAACATGTCAACTTTCACCAAATCAGCCCTTATTTATCCCCTACCGCCCAATCGATCTTACCCAAAAACAATTCGAAGCGTTCCTTTGTCGGTTGCTAACTGGATACCAAATTTGAAGAATTCGTTCGAAGGTTATTGCGCCTTCTAACAAACAACGTATATGCCGACAGACAGATCGACCGACAGACGATAACATTTCGTTTCAGAATCAAGTTTCATATATGTTTTGACACTTAAATCCCCCCACCCCATTTATGTCCTACCCCTGGAGCGATTTTACCCAAAAAACAACCTGAACCGTTCGATTTTAGAGTACTCACTGTATACCAAATTTAAAGATGATATCTCAATTCGTTGTAAAGTTATCGTGGCTACAAACAGACCGACCGAGAGACAAAAAAAATTTCGTTCCCAAATCATGTGTTCTATAAGTTTTGATACTTTTTACGACGTTTAAGCAACAAAAAAAATGTGACATTTTTGTCGCCGATGTGGAAGTAATAGTTAACTTTTACTGTCCCAATGTGTGGAATTTTAACATGAAATATCAAATACAGTATGATGATAAACTTTGGAACATGATTCATAAATGCGTTATTTAATTTTTTAAAGAAAAACGCTGGGACAGGTGTATTTTATCTTTTCAATTGCCAACTTATGACGTAAAAATTACATTTATGACGTCACTTATTTCTGAATGATGTTAGTGACCATAAGTTTTTTAAATGACAACTATTTTTCTATAGACCTACTTACTACTTCAATGATGATGAAAAAAATTGGTACCCAACAATAATTTTTTTGAAAAAATTGCATTATTTACTTTAAAAAATGGAAACTTAAATTTAATAAAAAATAAGAAATATTTCTCACCGTTTTTATTTAGGACGAGTTTTCTTTAGAATAATGAAATTTTACTTCATTTTTCTAAAGTAATGAACACTGGATTTTCTGATTTTTTATACAGTGTCATGTAACTATTTGACAAGTGGAACAAAAGTAAAGTCAAAATCAATTTTTAACAACACTCGTGTGTTAATTTGTTGAGTATTTTCTGTTATCAGTATTTAGTTATCGGACTTTTATCGCAGCATTGAGTTGGAATTCAGTGAATAAATACAATAATGTTATATCTTGAATTAATTTCAATTATTAGCTGCCGTTTAAATTAATTAATAGTCTTAGTGGTGAAAAGGTAACAGTGCTAAAAGTAATCAATTCTAATTCGAATTTAACAAAAATGGCACCTTTAACCAAAAGGGAATGAATAGAGATATTGATGATGATTGGATATGGCGACAGGTTTAGAAGTCATCAGGAAGCATGCGAGTTATTTATTCAACAACATCCTGATAGACCGCCAATTGCAAGATCTACAGTATTGAGTGCCAAATTCACAGAAACGGGATCCGTAAAAGATTTGCCTCGACAAGGTCGACCTCGAGTAAGTAAAGAAATCAGATTGGATATACTGCTTGAAACTGAAGAAAATAATAACTATTCTACAAGGCAACTAGCCCTAAATAACAACTTAGGCCAATCTTTAGTGGTAAAATTATTCAACGAAGAGGGGTATCATCCTTACAAAGTGCAATTGATACACAAGTTAAACGATGATGCCTGAATGGGACAGTAAATCGTCACAACTCAAGATATTGGTCACGAGGAAATTTTCATTGGACTCAAGACTCCCACAGTCAACATCATGGCAAAGTGAATGTATGGATTTTAATCATCGGACGACGTTTCATAAGGCCTTACATTTTCCAAGGAAATCTTACAGCAGCACGTTACCAACATTTTTTGCGATTGGATTAAGTGTCAGTTCTGGGAGTAATTTTTTCAAATAATCACGATACAGATGTGCCCCACAAGATATTTGGTTTCAGCAAGACATCAGCGCATCCACACTTTGGTGTAGACGTCTGTCAATATCTAGATACCATATTTTCCGAAAGATGGATAGAGCGCCGAGGGACAATTCAGCGGCCAGGCGTTCCCCAGATTTGACTCCCTTGATTTTTTTTCTGTGGGAATTATTTAAAATCGAAAGTTGATTTCAACGGACGAAATAATTTGGCGGAGTTTTAGCAAATAAGTCCCGCTGAAGTGGAGCAAATTAGTCCTGGCATTTTTTAGTGCAGTGTACAAAGTGTTTACACTCGTATCGGTCAATGCCAAATGGTAGGTGGAGAACAATTTGAACATTTGCACCAAATTTTGTTTGTTTTCCTTGGTTCAATAATTTTTTCCATTAAACTTATGTTTCCATTCTTAAAGTGAAAAATGCTCCTTTTTTCAACAAAAAAATGGTTATGTAAGGTACCAATTTTTTTTCATCTCACTTAAGGAGTTAGCAGGTCTATAGAAAAACAGCAAAAATATGGTTGTCATTAAAAAAAAACTTATGATGACGTCACGATTCAGAAATAAGTGACGTCATAAGTCTAATTTTTAGGTTATAAGTTGAGAATTGAAAACATAAACTCGACCTGTCCGAGAGTTTAACTTAAAAATAAAAACTTCTGGACGCAGCAAGTGCGTTATGGTAGTGAATTTTCATTAAAATGTTTTTAATAGCAAAGATGATTTTTTTTAAGAAAGCAGGCATCAATCTATATAGTAGAAACAGTGTGCCATGTTTCATCAAAATAACTTGAAAGTGTACAAAAATTTCCGAAAGTAAACTTAAATTGTTCCCGAAAAAACTGGTTTCCTGGTCAACCTTATAGGTTAATAGCAAATTGAGCTATTCAAATTTGAAGCATTTAATGAAAATTCGCTACCATAACGCACTTACTGCATCCCGAATTTATTTTCTTACAAAGATGTACTATATTTCGATAAAAAATGCAAAAATGCAATAACATGGGCATGTTCGATTAAAAAAAAAATTGAATCACCAACGACTTATGGGCCATCCTGTAATTGTGGAAATATTTTTTAAGATATAGCTCAAGACACCCTATAATTAATGTAAACCATTTTTTTTTCGTAACTTGCATAATAACGGATATATTAAGCTTTTAAGAGTTTTTACGAAAATTTGACAAAAATGATATACCATTAAACTATAAACTCTATAGCCAACACTACTGTTAAAGCATCAGAGAAAACGTCTATTTTAAATGAATTTTCTGGGAATATTTTAGTAAAATGAAGGACAATGACGATTGAAACTAAGAGTTCAGGCTTTGTAAAGCATTCTTCTTCAGACATTTTCTTTCCATAGCTCATATTAATTTCAGGATCATTGCCAGAACCTCGGGGGTTCAGGGGTAAGAACGTGTGCCTCTGAACCGAAAGGTACTGGGTTCGATCCCAGGGTACTCCTTTCACTTTTTCAGTACAAACTGTAAAATTAACATCAACAGAGGTTATGGCATTGTATTTGAGCAAGTTGAATGTATGCACGTTCCGCCTTTCGAAGGGGACGTAAAGCCGTCGATCCCGTGTCTATGCGATGTTGGGCACGTTAAAGATCCCTACCCTCCTTACAGAAAGGATGGGGTTCGGCAAAATATCCAGGATAGTGAGGTGAAACTGCTCCCTGGTGATTGGCCATAGTCGCGGAAATAGGCCGACGTTAAAGAAACAAAAACACACACAACACACACAGGATCATTGCCTAAATACTACCAATTTTGACATTTTAAATCGCGACTTTGACGTTTTGAGGAAAACCCAAATTTATTTTTCTTTAAATGCCTGTAACTTTTTTGTCCTTCAACCTACAGATCTGAATTGGTAGGTAGCTTACCTACGACGATGTGAACCCGCGTACCAAATTTGGTTGCCCTTACTTTGTTAATTCCGGAGATATAATTTTTTTCGAATGAAAACTCAAAATTTTCCCGGAAAACCTCGTCCGATTTTCTCACTAACGAACTTATCCAAACCATTTACAAAAGGAAGGTATGTGCTAAATTTCAAAAGTCGGGATCTTCCCATTAGTGAATTTGTTCTACGAAAATTCACTAATAACGCATTTATTAATTATGTTCCAAACTTTATCATCACACCGTACATTGATATAAATGCGTAAAAATGGTTTAAAGGAACGTAATTAATTTGGGGTATGTGGTTAATTAATCACAAATTTATAGATACAGTTTTCTATAAATTTATAATTTGGTTATTTCTGGTTGGACATACTTATTAGGAATATTTCGCAATTGTTATTTACTTTAAATAAGCATATCACATTTGCTGACAAGTTAATTTAACTTTGCTATACATACATAACTTGTAGTATCCGAAAATATTTAAATTAAATACGACCAGAATTATAGACCACTATCAGATTTATTTCTGTCCGGTTAACAAAAGTAAAACGTAAATTAAATTTGTTAAATGCTAATTTCGAAAATATTTTTTTTTAAAAACTATGTCATTATTTAAACAATATTAAACGTTTAACAAAAATGTTTAAAATATGTGAATGTCTAAACTGCTATTTTTCTGCATCGTTATAAAACTAACCAAATTTAGCAGGAAAGTCATAAAAGTGACAACGTCTCAAGGCTCCTGGCGCCTCTGAAGCCTGCCTCTCTCCTTCCAGTAAGAAAATTTAGGCGCCACCGGCGACCACAACCACTCGTCAGTCACTAACAAACCAGCGGACCAACCAGCTGATTTATTACATACACACATATAGTGACAACTTCCGGTTAAACTTACGACTTATTCTTCCCTTTCCTTGTCGAGTGGTGCGCGGTATAAAACCCCTAGTACTGGTGTGTCCGATGTGCCTAAAACGCTTCGACTGTCACTGTAGTAACAACCCTCCCACTTTCTAAACCTGATGGTGGTTAAAGCCCGAAACGTCACCGCGATGTCTGTACTTCTTTTGTCTTTTCTGGGTGTTTCGATGGGGGCTCAGTGTCCCATTTGGAAGGAAATAGCCCCGTGTACTTGTTGGATAGACGGTTCTCAACATACGACTATTTATTGTGAAAAGGTGAACTCTTTCGATGAAGTGGTGAACAGGATAAACGGGAAGTTCGACCCTATAGACAAAGTTACCCTGTGGATTCAGAAATCTAAACTGGACGACTTGCAATATAGAAGGTTTAACGAACTGAACATCACCATAGCGAATCTAAAGCTAAATCACAACAGTCTTGTGTGAGTGGTGTTTTTTTCTACTTTTTGCTATTTTTTATCGTCTATATGGCTGTTGGGTTAATAATTTAAATATATTAATATTATTTCGAAATCACTTCAAAATTTAAAAATAAATTACAAACCCACCAGAAATTTACATTTGCAAGATTACAAATTTCAAAATTAGCATTAATTTTCTTTATTTTTGTATGAAATAAAATTTTAACGACATCTTTGAAGACTACGTTTTTAAGTAAAAAATAAATAAGACTAAATTTCTTTTAACTGTTTATAAATAATTTAATATACTGTACAAGTGTTATGACTGCCATAATGAAAATAATTTCAATAATAATAGTTTTACAATCCTTATTACTAAATTACAGTGGAGTAAAGTAGAATATTAAAATATATTTGTTTCTTAAATGGACACTAAAAGCGTGGCTTAGGGTTTGCCGATTAAAGGTCGCAAGTGGAGGTACTAACGAAGCAATTTCTAAGTGGCAATGTCGATAGTCATATCGATAGAAGAGGCAGAGATCTCGAACCTATCTCCTGTCATCGAAATAAATGAGATTGCTTGTGATAGATGAATCTCCTATGAGGCGAGCAGCTCGTTTCGTTACTTTTTATATTAGTGAATTTTCTTAAAAAAAATTCACTAATGAGGAGATCCCGACTTTCGAATTTTGAAAAAATTTCTTCAAATAAGCGCTAATTAGGACCCCTGGAACCCAAATCCGAGGTCGGTTTCAGACTTTATATGTTTATATATATATATATATATATATATATATATATATATATATATATATATATATATATATATATATATATATATATATATATATATATATTTATATATTTATGTGTCACACCTATAACTAGAAAAATAATGGACCGATTTTGATAAAACTTGGTGAGTACCTTCCTTTCACAAATGGCTTGGATAAGTTTGTTAGCCAGGAAAATCCGCCGAGGTTTTCCCGGAAAATGTTGTGTTTTTTTTCGAAAAAAAATCGAAAAAAAATTATTTCTCCGGAATTAACAAAGTAAGGGCAACCAACACAAACGAGTTTATATCATTATGGGTAAAATACCCAAGAAAATTTAGCTCTGTAGGTTAAAGGACAAAAAAGTTACAGGCATTTAAAGAACAATAAATTTGGGTTTTCCTCAAAACGTCAAAATCGCGATTTTAAACGTCAAAATTGGTGATTACCTTCCTTTTACAAGTGGCTTGAATAAGTTCGTTAGCCAGGAAAATCCGCGGAGGTTTTCCCGGAAAATTTTATGTTTTCTTTCGAAAAAAAAATATATCTCCAAAATTAACAAAGTAAGGGCAACTAAATTTCATACGCGGGTTTATATCATTATAGGCAAGTTACCTACTAAAATTTAGCTTCGTAGGTTAAAGGACAAAAAAGTTACAGGCATTCAAAGAAAAATACATTTGGCTTTTCCTCAAAACGTCAGAATCGCGATTTTAAACGTCAAAATTGGTAATATTTAGGCAATGAATCTGACACTAATATGAGCTATGGAAGGAAAATGTCTGAAGAATAATGTTTTATAAAGCCTGAAGTCTTAGTTTTAATCGTCATTGTCCTTCATTTTACTTATATATTCCCAGAAAATTCATTTCAAATAGACCCTTTCTATGATGTTTTGGCTGTCGGTTTATGCTTTCGCTGTAGGTTTAGTGAAGTTTATGGTTTAACGGTTTATAATTTTTAGCTAATTTTCGTAGAACAAATTCGTTACTGCATTTTAGCATATTTTATCGAAATATGTTTGTCTGCATGTTTGTAAGAAAAAATCTGGACACAGTAAGTGCTTTTTGGTAGCAAATTTTCATTAAATCCTCCAAATTTCAATAACTCATTTGCTATTAACGTAAGTTTTGTTGGTTAGGAAACCAACATTTAACTGTATTTTCGGAAAATTTTTGTATGAAAGCAGCAAGGGCGTTTTGGTTGCGACTTTTCATTAAATGTTTCAAATTTCAATAACTCAATTTGCTATTAACCTAAGGTTTATTGGCTAGGAGACCAGTTTTCTCACAAACATTTAAAGTTTATTTTCCGAAAAGTTTTGTACATTTTCAAATAATTATTTTGATAAAATATAATACACTGTTCCTACTATATAGGTTATACCGGTAACCAAATTGATGCCTGCTCGCATTAGAGCGATATATTTGTAATTAAAAACATTTTTATGAAAATTCACTTCCATAACGCACTTGCTGCGTCCAGAGTTTTTTTTATAGATAATCTTGTTTTTTGTTTTACAAACCTTATGTCTAGTTTACACTGAAGTCGGGTACAATGTGAAAATGTATTACTTTTTTTAACATTTTGTTTCTCTAATAAATTGAAACCTAGAATTGATTGCAAGGTTTATTTGTGTAACACAGAATGAAATTTGAATCACATTGCCTGCCACTGTGTTTACAAGTAGAAAATAAATTACTATAATTTAATTGCATATAAATAATTTAGTTTTCTTTTCACAAACTTTATTTCGAAATTACAGTAAAATCGATTACATGAAAAAAAATTCTTATTTTAGTTTTTCTGGTTATTATTAATTTAAAACTCCAACTTAATGGTGACTACTATTTGTTAAGACAAGATAAAATGTGAGTGACATTTCTTAAAATCGAACTTTTAAGTAGGTAAAAAATAAATAAGATTACATTACTTTCAATTGTTTATAAATAATATCGTTTTTAGCCAAGTTTCAATAAGAAAATTTGCTAAAGTGAGTTATCGATGGTGATACTTTGCAAAAGCTTCTTAAAATTACGAATTAGAGCTTTTAGAACCAAAAACCAAGGTCTGTTGGAATTTTCGTCTGTATGTATGGATATACAGCGTGGCCAGCGAAAACCTTTAGTTAGAAATGTCTGGAAAAATAAAAATTACGGGATTTCGAATGTTTATTCAGTAACGAACTTAAACAGTGTCATTCGTACTGCAATACTCTGAAGCTGCTACAACTTTCCGTCAAACCGGAAGTTGCTGGCAACTTCCTTATTTTAAATTATATTTTCAGGTTTTTGGATTCTATAAACAATTCAGGGATGAATTTGTTAAAGGTCCTCTACATGTAAAATTAACTGTTTCATATCTTCATAAATCTTCAAAATTCAGTAACTTCAAATACGCTAAAAACTGGAAAATCATATTTAGCTATCCAAACGCGCTAATAGTATACAATTTAACAGAATCTTTGTATTTTGTTAAACATCTACAAGGTGCTCATAATTGCTCAACAAATTTAGTCAACTCAAATATCGTCCTTATCTTAAATAGAACCATATGCTGATTTTCCCCTACATTCCTGCAGAATTTGGATCTGCATAAATCAAATATTAGTTTCCCTATACCTATCCGCAGCCTAGAAGTGATAAGCACGTTTTTTCGAAATTTTTGGCAATTTCATATTAAAAACAGCTAAATTGTTTAAATGGAATTCCTATTGCTGTCAAAACAGTTATGTGACAATTGTTGCTGTAAGAATGTCTAATTTAGGATTTATGAGCAACGAGTTTTTCTAAATATATGTATATATAAATATATTTATGGCTAATGTGCCCAAATTGCTATAAAAAG
The DNA here is from genome assembly GCA_964006375.1 of Tillus elongatus. Lineage (NCBI taxonomy): Eukaryota > Metazoa > Arthropoda > Insecta > Coleoptera > Cleridae > Tillus > Tillus elongatus. The sequence continues at coordinate 161,622,833 of OZ023263.1, forward strand.
CTGTGATACTGCAACAGTCATACCTTAAATTAGTTTTTATTAAAATAATTGTGTTTTCTCTTTTTTAAATTACAATTTAGGTTTATCTACATTAGCTGGTAAAATGCTCTTTTGTCCGTTGTGTACTACTTATACGTATTTATTGTTATTTTAGTTTTACGGCATGTCACACAAAAAGTTTAGCTTGTGCTTGCAAAGGGCATAATTTTAAAGTTCTTCCAAAAAATCCAACTGTCAGACGGTTGTGTTTTGTCGCTTTCCAAATGTCCTCTGAACTTCTCTCCGCTACAATCCCAAATTTCACCAATATATCCATTTTAACATTTTATATTTACATTTACTTTGGTATAAAAATAATTACTTTTCTACGACTATATATTTCGAAAAAAATTAATTCTTCTAGAGTAAACAGTAGCAAGCTGATCAGCTGATGTTAAAATGGCTCCTATAATCGAGAACTATATATTTTATTAATTGAAATTAATAGATATCAGTGGCACCTTATCAAATCTTCACTATGGAAACGTAGACGCAGAACTTTATTATTTTGAATGAATAATAAGCGCTAGACTGTCGACGGTTCTGATAATGGCATTTTGTCTTTTCATCGTCGTTTTCGAAGATTCCAGTCTTTCAAATATTTGACTATATTATTGCAGTATAATGTTTGATAGAAACTGACTGTCGCAGTATCACAGGCTTTGCTAGCGATTTTGCACATTCATCATAAATAATCCTCGCTCATAATTCCTAAGTTAGACATTCTTACGGCAACAATTGTTACATAATCGTTTTGACAGCAGTAGGAATTTCATCGAAACAATTTTCATTGTTTCCATGACGCATTGTCAATTGAGACTAAACTGTTTTTAATATAAAGTTGGTGCAAATTTCGACATAACAGCTCTTACTTTTTAAACTGCCGCCAACATGTATAGGGAAACACATATCTGATGTATGCAGCATTATAATCTGCATCAATACCAAATAATATCATCATATGGTTCTATTTAAGATAAGGAAGATATTTGAGTTCAAAGTGAACTAAAATTATGAAAAGGCTGTGATATATAACAAAATATAAAAACACTGTGAAATTGTAGATTTATAGTCCCTTAGCAAAGCCAAATATGATTTCCCAGTGTCTACTCAGGGTACCCAGCGACCTGGAAAACCGGGAAATCCTGCAAAAAATCAGGGAATTTGAAATAACCCCATAAATGTCAGGGAAATTTATGATTTTGCTCAAAGGTCAGGAAAATTATTCAATGGACCTGGAAATTATATATTTGTAAAATTCCGTCACTAGCAGATTCCTTGTTATTTTTATTTCATATATATTATATGAATTTCTTTCACAATAATATTTTTCTACTATGGCTGACAATTGGTATATTAATTGAAACCGCCAATGAACTCAGCACATGTCACATGCGCTGATATAAATATAGCGTCTTCTTCATGTTAAACATGTCTCATTCGCTCATATCACTTGGAATGTTCTTCTTTGAATGCATAAAATGCAAAATGCATTCTAGTTACTGGCGGCGTAGAGCTGCGCTGTAAATTAGTTGTTTCGACTGTAACGTTTATGACCATGTAAAATAGAATTAAAGTTGGAGTGAAAATATTGGGCATTTTTATAGGGGTATTTATTTCGTAATCTACAAGAGAAAACTTTAATATCGCAACGCATTGTTTATGATAGTTTAAAGAAATTAGCAAGAGTGGAAAATATATAAATCAACGATAAGCAGGGGCAGTATGTCAAAAATTCTTGATGAAAATCAGAAGATAATGTTTAAGATAAGCAAAGCAGAAAAAATGAAACATAAAGCACGCAGAGAAATATCACAATTAAGAATTAGGAAAAGACACATTAAAGAAAATGCAAAATAGGAAACTGAAGTTTTAATATCTAAAATTACCGCATTAAGAAAATATGTATGAATAATTCCTACTATCTTATTTCAATGTGGTTATTACGATTGTTTTTTTTAAGTAAACCTTTGAGATGTGAGTTATTATTATTTGTTTTTTCATTTACTTTATTATATTGAGTAAGGAGACGTGTTTTCATTCGAATGCTTGAAGAGTAGTTACAGTATGGTTCATTTAGATTTAAATGAGTGAAACTGTATTAAGTAGTTACTGCAAAAACGTGCAATAGACTCAGTCATTTAATAGGCAAAAGGTTATCACTTTTCTGTACTAGTCCAACAGAATTAAGCATGTTTGTGTTTTTGTAATGTATGTCTTAAAAAGAATTTTTGTTCAAAACTTTTATTTAGTTTGTTAACAAAAGCATTCAAAGATGTGTGACTTTCATTTCGAGGATTATGAAAAATGCATTTGAGGGACCTGGAAATGTCAGGGAATTTAATTTTTGATTTCTGCTGGGTACCCTGCTACTGGATTTGAGGTTACTGAATTTATAATTATAATATAATTGAAATATATTTTTTTTAACAAAAATTTGTATATCCATGTAACAGTAAAATTTAAATATAGATGACCTTTAATAAAAAGTCACCCTTAAATTGATCGTAAAATGCACTGTTTTAACTAGTTACTGTATCAATTTTCAAAATCTTGCAATTTTTATTTCCCCAGATACTCCTAACTAAAGGTTTTCGTTATACAGCCTGTATATATATATATATATATATATATATATATATATATATATATATATATATATATATATATATATATATATATATTTAATTCTTTATTTAGGAATACAATAATTATAGAATGTATTTTCGAAAAAAAGCTTAAGATTGTACTTGCGTGGTAGGTACAATTTAAAAATAGTTTTCTCTACTGTTTGACAAATCATCGTCTCGATCTCTCACGCTTAGATTTTAACATACAATTTTTTCTTGATTTTCATAATCTATTCCTTACTGATGGAATATTCTAAAGATATAATAATATCACCAACGCTAGAAGTCAAGACGCGTTTTCCATTGCATTTTGTTATCCCCCTTTAATTTAAACAAAAATCATTTTAAATCTGATATTAAAATTACCCAACTGACATAAGTACACTTACATAATCCAAATCACCGCAACACATCTTTTAAACACCTGACGATCGTTTTACTTACAAAGTGAACGTCATCACAGGATGAAAAATTCGAAACTTAATGCTTAATAGTTAAGTACCTACTTTAGAATTTTCATCCTCTGATGACCTTAACTTTGTTAGTGAAACGATCATCAGGTTTTTAAAAGATGTGTTATGGTGATTTGGATCCTCCAAGTGTACTTACATACACACACAAATATATATATATATATATATATATATATATATATATATATATATATATATATATATATATATATATATATATATATGTGTGTGTGTGTGTGTGTGTGTGTATCCAACTGATAGTTAAAAAGTAATTTTGATGAAACTTGGCACGTGACTTTCTTTTGTTAATAGGTTGAATGAGTTCATTTTTTCTTCAAAACATTTTTGTATCTCCGTAAGTAACCAAGTTATTTTGATGAAATGTGGTATACATGTTGCGCCTCACTATATACACCAACCAAGATTAAGATTTCCAAAAAAATGCCAAATCGTGTTATTAATAAAATTTGAAGCATTACATGAATAGTTGTTACCATAACGGACTTGCTGCGTCCGGACTGTTTCTGCTTACAAATGTTAATTCTAAATTACAGTGCAGTCAAGTACAATATGATAACAAATCAGTTTTTAAGCTTAATATATTTGTTTTAGAACAATCAAATCATAATCGAATGTTATAGTATAAATAGGGACTGTTTACATATCAAGACACATACATATCTCAAACTTGTGTTTTCAACTATAAATATACTACTGTGAGAAATGAAATCTTTGAAAAAGCAAATAAGTAGCTGACTTTTATTAATAAGCAAATTATAATTTAAGAAAATTGATGTACGAGTACATTTTGGGGTAAACAAAACTATTACTATGATTTTGTTAGCCTAAAAAAATTTTGGTTTTTGAGATATTTTGAAAAATTTTGATTTTACGATGTAAGATATTATTTTTTTCTGGCCTTAATCGTTAAGCTACACCAGTGCCGATGACACTTCTCGACAGCAACCTTTCATTTTCTTTAACGTAGCCTTGCTAATTTTTGAATCCGACGTTTCGTCTTTGCGGGACCATCATCAACTTTTTTCTAAAATACGGCCCTCATTTTCGTACGCCATATTCTGAAAACCCTTTTAGTTCCAAAATCAGTGATGTGTCACACTTTGTGGTTTAATACCATTTTAGTCTTTCTTTCGACCTTAACCAAGAAAAATTCTAAATTATAACCTGAAATCCGTCCACCATTTCCTCCAGGCTAATAGGCCCCAACTGCTCTTCCTCACCGAAACTCAAATCAGTGCTAAAACAGCCACTAATCACCTTAATTTCCCGGGGTATGAGCTCCTTACTTCCTTTAGATTGCATGGAGGCGCGTGCGCGTACGTCCGTAGCAATCTACCCTGCACCAGACTCCCCAATTTAGAAGCTGGAAGAAAAGACATACTATGGATAAAACTCTCCCAGGGCTGCAACTAAATTCATCTGTTGCATTTACCGGTCACCTTCTGACAAAAACTTTGTCCAGCTCTTTGACTACCTTTCTGAAAAAACCGACCATCTGATTTCTGAATATCCTTCCTCCGAGGTCACTATTCTTGGTGACTTCAATGTCCATAATAAGGAATGGCTAGGATCTTCAAGAACCGATCCACAAGGAAGAGCATCAGAGGCCTTTGCAGTCAGCAATCCCTTAGCCAATATGGTTCAGCAACCTACTTACTTTCTTCGCATCCCAACACACAGCTCAAATCCCTTGGATATCCTTCTTACTACAAATCTTGACTGCTATAAGATATCAGTCACCGCCCCGCCCCCTTGGGTCGCTCAGACCACGGCATGGTCACTGCTTCCTGCGAAATGCAACCCGAGGTCACACAGTCATCAGACCCACGTATCGTTTGGCACTACAACTCCGCGAATTGGGATGAAATGAGGGATTACTTTTCCTCATTTCCATGGGCGTCTGTCTGCTTTTCTTATCCTGGCCCCTCTGGTATCTCACAAAACGTCACCGAAATTATCCAAGCTGGCATGGACTTATTTATTCCACGTACACAGAAAACCTCTGCAGCCACTCAAAGCCCTGGTTCTCTAATCCTGTGACAAGGCCAGACTTGAAAAAGTCAAAGCTCACAAAAAGCTTCTACACAATCCCAGTCAAGAAAACCGTCAAGCATTTAACAACGCAAGAAACCGCATAGGTTCGCATTCTTTCTGGGGCAAAAAACTCGTTTAATAACCACATCAAAAACAAAGTCCTCTTAAGCTCCAGCGGCAGCAAACCCTTCTGGACTCTTGCTAAATCTATTGGGAATAATTTCTGCAAGAGTACGTTCCCACCTCTTGTCTCAGGGGATGAAATTGTTTCTACCGCCCTGGGCAAGGCTAAACTTTTTGCCTCGTTGTTCGCCGACAATTCTACTCTCAACCAACCTCCAAATGTTCAACCGCCAACAGTCTCCAATGTCGCGCATAAAATGACGGATATCACTCTCAAAACTAAAAAGGTACGAAATATGCTCTTTTCTTTTAATACTAGGAAAGCCTCTGGCCTTGACGAGATCTCAGCAATTGTTCTCAAACAATGCGCACCAGAACTGGCTCCTGTCCTGACTCGTTTGTTTCAGACATCTTACAATAGAGGCATATTCCCTAGTAACTAGAAAACTGCTCGAGTACAAGCCGTCCCCAAGAAAGGATCGAAAGCGCTTCCTAGCAACTACAGGCCTATCTCCCTCCTTTCAGTCGTCTCTAAAGTGATGGAAAAGTATATAAACACCGAATTACGAAAATTTCTTGAAACACACAGTCTAATCCACGACAGGCAGTATGGATTCCGTCAGCGCAGATCAACTGCCGATCTCCTTTCCTTTGTCTCCTATTCTTGGAACAAGTCTATGGAACTGCACGGTGAATCCCATATTGTTGCTCTAGACATATCCAAAGCATTCGACCAGGTCTGGCACGCAGCGCTGCTTAATAAACTACCGGCCTATGGATTACCACCAAAACTCTGTACGTGGACAGCAAATTTCCGCTCCAACCTGCGCATTTCTGTTGTCGTGGATGTCCATTCCTTTAAACTGTATCCAATTAATGCAGGAGTTCCTCAAGGTTCAGCTTTAGCCCCTACTTTGTTTCTTCTCCACATCAATGACCTCCTCTCTAGCACATCCAACCCAGTTCAGAGTAACGCGGACGGCAGCACCCTCCACACAAATATACAATATTCTAAGCCTGTCTCTTTAGCCCAATTAGATGAGGATCGCAGACTCATGGGGGTCCTGTCTCCGTGAATCTCCAAAAATATTAGGCTGGGGAAGTAGAAATCTTGTACAATTCAACCACACCAAATCACAGTCTTGCATTCTTTCTCATAAGACATACACCAGCCCTAGACCCATGACAATAAACAACCAAGTTATTCAAAGTAATGAGCCCTTTTCACTTGTTGGCATTTCTGTGAATCGAAATCTCAATTGGCACCAACATGTCACATCAATTGCAGAAGCGGCTGCTAAGAAATTAGGTTTCCTCTTTCGGGTTCGCAAATACTTTTCACCAGCTAATCTCTATACCTTATATACTTCACAAATAAGACTAAAGCTCGAATACTGTTCCCACATATGGGGTACTGCTGCCGCTTCTACACTCGCTATCCTGGACTCCATTCAGAAGAAAGATATACGTCTCATCGGTGACTCTACCCTCACCGAAAGGCTGCCATCCCTTGCCCACCGACGTGCCGTTAGGGACCTCTCTCTCTCTCTCTCTCTCTCTCTCTCTCTCTCTCTCTCTCTCTCTCTCTTTTATAGATATCTGCACGGGCACTGCTCAGTGGAGCTTACTTCCAGAGTTCCTCCACCTGCTGCCCCCAAAAGATCCACCAGGGGAACAGAGCGAATGCACCCTTTTACTGTCCAGGTCACCAGACATATAACATCTTGTTATGCCCGCTCTTTTGTCCCGAGGACTTCCAAGTTGTGGAATTCCTTGCCGGCACAGGTTTTTTCTTCTCCCCCGAACCTCCAAACCTTCAAGTCCAGAATTAACAAGCTGCCTCTTTCCTCCTTGTAGACACCCACGGTACGATAGTATTTATGCTGTAAGCCCTCGTGGTGTGTTGTTGAAATAAAAAAATAAAAAAACTCCTATTATGGAGGTGTACATACCTTTCAAATTAATGTACTAAACAACTAGCCATATCAATTAACACCTCATGTCATTTAGGCGTTTAATTATAATCCAATGACTGAATTTAGGCATTAATTTAATGGAATAAACGCAGAACAAATAAACCTAAATTAAAAAGAGAAGTGTATGCTTTGGAAAAAATGGATGTGACAATAGCCTTACTTGGATTGACAGTAACATTAATTTTTGACACATTAGTTTCTTGTTTACTGTGTAATAATTAGTCACTGTTTCTAGTAAAGATGTTTTCTAACGAAGAAAATTTTGACCTCTTGGCATGTTTCATTTCTTCTAACCAAAATTGTTCTGTTGAGGAGCGTATGTATTTGCAGAACTATCCCAAAAGAAGACAGCCAAATAAAAATACTTATGTGTACAGCCATCTAACAATTTTGTAAATTATCAGCCCTGGCCCATTTATTTCCTAATATAGGGACAATGTATGTAAGACTGGATGTATTCTCCGCATAATTACAACCGCAGATGGGTTTTGCTCTAATTAGAGCTCGCCAGTACGGTATACTAATTACAGCGAGAACACACATATAAAGTAATATGGCTATGGTAGCCAGCCTCCTGGAACATTGTAAGATGTACGACACGGTCGCCATCTGGGTGCGGATAGATGTGTTCTCACCATCATTAGAACCGCAGACGGGTTTTGCTCTAATTAGAGCTCGTCAGTACGGTATACTAATTACAGAAAGAACACACCTATAAAGTAATACGTCTATGGTAGCCAGCCTCCTATAACATTGTATTAAGTATTACATTTAGTAAAATAAGCGACAATGGCAGTTGAAGCAGAATCTTAAGGCTTTGTAAAACACACTTTTTACCGTGTTTATTTTAAATAACCTACATCCGTTTTAGAATATATGTTTAAAAATAGCCAATTTTAACATTCCAAATTGCGGTTTGGCGTTTTAAGGAGAAAAATGTAAACATTTCTGATATATCCGGTTCCGAACAAAAGGAAGAAATACTTAAAATATTTAAAAAATGTTTGCATAGTTTGTAATCTGACTGTCTTCTATTTGAATGCTTTTCAGCCTACAATCTGCATACTATACGTGGATTAAAATTTGCTTGCCCATAAAGGCAAACCATATACAAACCATGTCTCCATTAGAAAAACAATTATGTTGCGGCATACTTTGGGTAATCTTGTACAAAGGCTTATCAAAATAACAACTTTGCTTATGGCAGACGACTACTGCCTGGTAATTTTTTAAAATCTGATAACCGTTAGGAAGTATGTACTATAGCAAATATTTCGAAAACAGTTGATTTTTAGCTCTATTCAACAAGTCTTTGCTAAGAAAATGCAAGAAAATACTCTTTTCTAAAGAACCGTTTCCTAGCGGCCATGAAAAAAAATATGAGTAGTTTTAAAATCTAAGGGTACCGCAGCGCCGTCCACCCGGTAAAGGCAGATTGGGGAGTAATTGTATTTCATCACTATGAAAAATTTATCTGCACCAGTTTTCGATACCATACGTCCAATACTTTTCTAGATATCAGCGAGAATCGAAATTCAATTTCTAACTTTGGCACAAATAAAATCCAATCAAATCAAACTTGATTCATAAAGCAAGTAATAAACAACTTATCTGGCTGGTGAATACACATAAATCAAAAAGATAAAAATCACGCTCAACTTAAAACTACAACAATATAAATGAATATTATAAAAGTAATCCGCAAAAGTACAGATTAAAATACAACAGAGTTCTCAAAAATATCTACGTACTGAGAAATTCCCTACTGGATTAAAATGCACCCTTTAGAAGAAATTCAAATAAAAAGGACAAACGTCCGTGTTTTTCACCTGTGGTAACAGTTTGTTATTAAAAGTAACTCTAATATATAAAGGGCTTTGCTGACCCACCCCCAAGCGCAAGTATTGCTGATATATGTATAGACATGGAAGACATCTATATTTTTGAAAAAATGGGCGACAGTGATAATTGCAGCATGTCCCCTCAATGCAATCTCAAACTCTTCTTCTGATATTTAAATGCCTCTTCCGCATGCACCATTCCACCCCGAATAATTAGCCCATAAAGTAGGCGACCTTTGACTAAAGCATAATGAACTGCCACCACAATTTCCAATTCAACTGTGCCTCTCAAATAACGCAAAAGAAAACACGAACAACTAGCCTAGCCGAAAGGGCATATTCCTAAGTGAGTTTCGCATCCAGATATATTCTCAAAAACTTCGCAACATTCACCTGTTGCACGGACTTATCTCCGACTCGTATGATATGGGCAACACATTTCTTGGCAGGGACTCCATAAAACAAGACTTGTCCACGTTAAAATTCAAACCATTGGCTCTTGCTCACCTATATAAATCAGAGGAGGTGCAACTTGCTGCTAATAAGACTTCGTTGATATCGATATCGGGTTCTGTCTCCTTGGATCTCCAAAAAATATTAGACTGGGGAAGTAGAAATCTTGTACAATTCAACCCCACCAAAACTAAGTCTTGCTTTCTTTCTCACAAGAGATACACCAGCCCTAGACCCATCACAATGAACAACCAAGTTATTCAAAGTAATGAGTCCTTTTCTCTTGTTGGCATTTCTGTGGATCGAAATCTCAATTGGCACCAATATGTCACATCAATTGCAGAAGCGGCTGCTAATAAATTAGGTTTCCTCTTCCGGGCTCGCAAATACTTTTCACCAGCTAATCTCTATACCTTATATACTTCACAAATAAGGCCAAACCTCGAATACTGCTCCCACATCTGGGGTGCAGCTGCCGCTTTTACACTCGCTATCCTGGACTCCATTCAAAAGAGAGCTATACGTCTCATCGGTCACCCTACTCTCACCCAAAGGCTGCCATCCCTTGCCCACCGACGTGCCGTTGGTGACCTCTCTCTCTTTTATAGATATCTGCACGGGCACTGTTCAGAGGAGCTTTCCTACATAGTTCCCCCACCTGCTGCCCACAACAGATCTACCAGGGGAACAGAGCGAATGCACCCTTTTACTATCCAGGTCACCAGACATAGAACATCTTGTAATGCCCGCTCTTTTGTCCCGAGGACTTCCAAGTTGTGGAATTCTTTGCCAGCACATGTTTTTCCTTCTCCTCCGAACCTCCAAACCTTCAAGTCCAGAATTAACAAGCTGCCTCTTTCCTCCTTGTCAACACCCACGGTAAGATAGTATTTAGGCTCTAGGCTCTCGTGGTGTTTGTTGAAATTTAAAAAAAAGATGTAAGACACTAATGCATTTATGTCATCTGCATATAAAACCATTTGTGTCATCTACATACAAAACCATTTGATCAACCGATCCCGAGTTCGTCGGCAAGTTACCAGCAAAGACAACATAAAAAAGAGGACCCAGAATCGATCCCTGTAATATTTTCTCAGACTGCTTACCGCCAACTTGAACAGAAGCGGACCTGTTCTCAAGGTAGGTTTGCACCCGCCCAGAGGCATTGTTCTTAATTCCTTATGTCCACAGCTTGTCTGTCAAAAGATCATGTTAAGATAATCAAATGGCGTCGAAAAATGATAAAAGAGGCCTAGTATATATTTTTTAATTTTTTTATGAAGCCTATCTTAAACAAACTGGTTGACCTACTCTTCACAAAACCTTTCTAAACGCAACACAGAAGAACCTTGCTATTTAAATAAATGTATAATCTGTTATAAAAGGCCAACTTGAATAGTTTACTCAATATTGAATAGTGGTCAATCTATACTAAACCGGTTCATCCTTTTTTTCTCAGGGCTCGTCCGCGGCCTTGCCGCCCTGATAGCATTGCAACCTTTGGTTAATTATGCATACCCTTAGTCTTACTCCACCCATTACAAAATCACTGTGCCCTGAACTAGTCTGCACAGCGATTGGTAGGGTGAAGTTTTATATTGCTCTGTCTCCGGTCTAGACTGACCGTAGATCAGTTGTCTTTTGCGGTCCAGAGCTTTACACTCGCACAAGATGTGTTGGGCTGATTCCTCCTCAATGTCATGCTTCGCGGTCGGTGATTTCCACTGTAAAGTTGTTTTACCTGCAGATTCGCAGGCTAACGAAGTCTGACCTCATTTCAAGCATGGACTCCTTCACGATCTCCCTAATTTTGCAGTGGCCCCTGAAGCCTGGGTTGATCTTCAGTCTACCATTGCAAGCTAGTCTATGTAGTCCTAGCCTGGCCTCCCCCATAATAACTGAGTATAGGGGGGGGGGGGTAGATCCAGCAACTCCTCCATGGCCACTGTTGGGGTTGAAGACATGGCCCCTGTGATGCCTAGGCAAGCCATCCTTTGGATTTTGCCTAGTTTTTGTTTGGCACTAGATTGTGTCACCTTAGGCCACCATACCAGTGCCGCGTATGTTAACGATGGTCTGACCACCCTTGTGTACAGCCAGTGGGCCATACTAGGTCTGAGTCCCCACGTTTTTCCATATAGCCGCCTAGTGACGGCTAAGGTCATGACTGCCTTACGCAGTATTTTTGCAATGTGACCATTCCAGGTTAGCTTAGAGTCAAATACGAGGGTTCATCCTTACTACCTCGCACTTATAAATACATACACATTTACCCGGTTTCAATTCATCAGAAAAAATTCCGGACAGGAACGACTAGGTATGATAAGGTATGAAAGTGGGTTAGCAAGCTGACTGGCAGCATGCCTAGCAACAACAATTTCTTACTTCTCTCTGTATCTCTTTTAATAATTTTTTTTGTGCTTGTAGTTACGTCGTAATATTTTGATGCCAAGAATTTACTAATGTTTTATGTACCATTACTTTTAGACTGTAGGTTCAGAATTATCAAATACATGTTCATCAATGCCCCTCATCAGACCTGGTGGTCTTGTATACTTGTAGCGAATTGTCGTAGAAAAAAACTCACCATTGAGGGATCCCGACTTTTGAATTTTGAGTAAATTAGGATCATATATATATAAATATATATATATATATATATATATATATATATATATATATATATATATATATATATATATATATATATATATATATATATATATATATATATATATGTATGTATGTATGTATCACACCGATAACTCGAAAAAATAATGGTTTAATTTTGATGAAATATGGCAGGTACCTCCCCTTTGTGAATGGATTGGATAAGTTCGTTAGTCAGGAAAATTGGACCATGTTTGCCGGGAAAATTTTGAGTTTTCTTTCGGATTTTTTTTTTAATCTTAGAAAATAACAAAGCCATGTCAACCAAATTTGGTATGTTGTTAATGTTATAAAAAGTAAACTATATATCAAAATTCAAATCTCTATGTTAGAAGAAAAAAAGTTATAAGAATTTAATTTTAAAAAAATGTTTGGTGGCAGATTATTTCTATGAAAATAAATAACACAGTCGCTGCGTCCAGGATTTTTTTATTTTAAAACCATTGCAGCAAAAGCGTTGTAATAAAATATTCAGACCATGTATCTAATATACTCATAAAGTAAGTAAACTGTACTATGTGGCTATGTACTTAAACAAATATTAAATAAATTATATTACACACAAATATATATATATATATATATATATATATATATATATATATATATATATATATTTATTATATTATTAAGTTACTTAATGAAGTACAACAATGAAATGACAAAAGAACTGATCAATAATATCTTATTTTTTCATAATATGGTTACTTAAACCACAGAAGATAATATTTATTTATTTGAATATTAAATATTTTACTGTATACTCCATTATAAAAACAAAGCCAAAGATAACATCCTTTCAATTAAACTTGTACCAATATTATGCTAAATAACTCAGTGACAAATAGGAATCAAGCACAGATAACCTTAGGGACCTTTCTATATTTCAATTGGACATTGTAAAGATTTCGCCTACTTGATTTATTAATTAATTTCCCAGAAGCGATGTTTAAAACATCACACCGCCGCCAACTTCGATAACGTTATTATTTTTATAACAACCCAAGAAGTAATGACAGAAATTTACAGGCATGCGAATTGAGAAAACACAGATCTCGATAGGTTTTCAATGACGTTTGCTACGTTCATTATTTTACAGCCATTGATCAACGTTTGCTAATAAAAATCAAACGTCATCACTGATAAACAGGCTGTAATAAAATCCCAGTTGAAAACATGAATGAACTCTGGCCAATGATTGCAGAGAGGTATCCATTACTTCCATTACTGCGAGCTCATTTAATTCATCAAATGTAGTATATGGCTATATGGTTCATCAGTTAATAAGCGAAGTGCGTTTTTGATGTAGGAAATTAATACGAACCCGGTTTTAGTGAATTTTCGCAGAACAAAATCACTAATAAAGAGACGGAGACAAGGAAACGGCGTAGACTCACAATTATTTTTTCATTTTTCAATATGGTCCCCCTACCATCAATGCACTTTCTACATTGTCATAGAGCAAACGCACGCCTCTAGTCAGTTTCCACACGTCTTTTCTCCAGAATATTTTGTCGTAACTTATGCAGAAGTGTTGCATATATATATATATATATATATATATATATATATATATATATATATATATATATATATATATATATATATATATATATATATATATATCTTTTTTGCAAACTAATTATACAGTGTATCTTACATATAAGCATTGCTTGTGCATGTAAACAATACAATTTTTAATATAAATGTCAAAATAAAAACGTCAAAAACTTTCTAAACTGTCACACATCAAAATTTTCTTCAAATTTCCAGGTAGAAAAACACTCTAGTTAGCTTTGCTAATATTTCTACTAGATCCATAATATTTCATCTCCATTTTTGGGTAACACTTTTTTATTTTAGCGTAGTTTCTCAAAAGATCTCTTTAGATCTTATCAATATCACCATAAATTTTGACGTCTGCAAGTGCCTTTATTTTATCAATATATATATATATATATATATATATATATATATATATATATATATATATATATATATATATATATATATATATATATATATATATATATATATATATATATATCTGCTCCGTTGGCTGTGGTGTTGCGTTCTTTAAAGTTTGTGAGAAGAATACCCTGACAATCCAAAAAAATTGTATCCATCACTTTTTTTGTCGACTAACAGAGCTTGAACTTTCTTGGCGGTTCTTCTACTATACGCATCCATTCCATAGACCCCCTTTTGCACAAAGCACCATACTAGAGAACCATAGTCCCCTGTGATAATTGTCTTTGACACGTACAGGGGGTTTTACCCACAGAGGTCCAAAAAGCATTGGGCACATTCAACACGGCGCTGGCTCTGAACTGCTGAAAGATGTCTGGCAACCCACCTTGCACTAACTTTATTCATGTTTAAATGTTCGTGGAGGATTCGAGGAACACTTGTATCTGAAAACCTCGAAATTTTTGATAAATCTTTCACTTTTAAACGTCGAACGCTTAATACCAGATCCTCAATAAGTGCAATCTTGTTTTCCATTACCACTTTCACCGCCCTTACTGTTCTTACGTTATATTCCTGTCCCATTCGAGACCGTTTTGACCAATCTTTTTACTACATAATAATAGAAATAATTTTCCCCATACACTCCATCCAGCCGTTTCATATTATCCCATTCTCGAAGTGCTTGAACTGTTATAAAAGAGTAGTTAAGCATTTTATGATACTTGAGAATTTTTTGTACTGAGGAAAAGGATATTCCTAGGTCCTGTGGAGCAGATTTTATAGAACTATGAGGATAAGCATTATGGTAGGCCAGTACACTTACTTTGTTGTTTTCTGTACCGGTAATTGGTTTATTGTGGACTTCTACAGTGCTTGTCTTTCCATGGCGTATAAAATTTGACTCTATTCTTTTAAATTTTGTTTCGTTCATTCAGGGCAAATGAGGATATCTTTCATTGAATAATCGACAAGTTCATTCTGCTATCTTACCACATTCTCCATGCAAATAAGACAAGTTCAAAACATCTGTATTTGAATAGTTTCCAGAGTTTTCCATGATGGTCAGAATTCAATTAGAGCCTCGGTGTTTCAGTGGTAAGGACGTGTACCTCTGAACCAAGGGGTACCGGGTTCGCTTTATAGGGTTTCCCTTTCACTTTTTTAGCACATACTGTACAATTAACATCAACCGAGGTTGTGGGATTGTGAACAATTTGATTGTCTGCACGTTCCGCCCTTCGGAGGAGGCGTAAAGACGTCGGTCCCGTGTCCTTGCAATGTTGATCACGTTAAAGATCCCTATCCTCCTTACAGAGAGGCAGGAGTTCGGAAACATTTCCAGGATAGTGACGTGAAACTGCTGCCTGGCGTCGGTGATTGGCCATAGTTGCGTAAATAGACCAGCGTTAAAAAAAATCTATTGTAGAGTACTTACTAGGTATGTACTTATTTTGCAACAATCCATAACCGCCAAAAATGATAAAAACAAATAATTTATAAGAGATTATAACAACTGTAGTGGACACTAATGTCAGTAGCCGTCATTTCAATAGGCTACTATGCAAAACACTAAAAATATTTACGTGAATTTAATTTCAGCTAAAATCTTAAATATCATCATCTAGAAGAGATAGTTATAGAGAAGAGATAGTTATAGAGAACTCATATACCATTGGAAAGGTTATTCAATCCAGAATACAACGAGGTTATAACATACAGGGTGTTTCATCTAAAATTGTTGACTTAATGTAGTTTCAAGTTTTTAAAAGCAGTGAACAATTTGCGAACACCCTGAGTTAATAAATTAAATTCTGATTTTATGTCTCGAAAGAATACTGTTAGCTGTTTGTATGTACCAACTTCTGTAAGGGTTTGTTGCTAAATAGCCGGAACTCGGAAAATCCTCTCTTTTTTTCAATAATGTTCCAAATGAGTTTAGACTAGAATTTTATGTACGATTCAAAAATGTAATAATATATAAGTAAATAATATATATATATATATATATATATATATATATATATATATATATATATATATATATATATATATATATATATATATATATATATATATATATATATATATATATATATATATATATATATATATATATATATATATATATATATACATAGGGTGGCGCATTGAAAACGAAACAGACCGATTTGCGTCCAGAGATTTTTTTAAAACGCTGAAATACGTCATACGAACATGGATCGAGTGTTACATCATTTTAAAGCTCTTTCTTTTTTGAATTCAGCACACAAATTTTTTTTGAAGTTTTATCAACTCGTTTAAAAATTATTCACAGTTGAAGATGCAAAAACGCATTTCATTCATTCCGATAAGAAATGTGCTGATAGTCAATGTTTTGTTGGTTTGTGAACAAAAAATTGACTATCAGAACATTTCTTATCGGAATGAGAGAATTGCGGTTTATTATTTCAGTTTATCGGTCGGTTTGATACTTGATAGTACTACCAAAAATTAATTTCACAATGGTGTATTCTGTAGAAGAAAGAGTTGAAATAATTACTCTTTTTTTCAAAAACGATGACTGTGCCAACCGTACCGAAAATGTGTTTAATGAACGACATCCGAACAGACAACAGAAAATACATTTTGGAGTTAGTTGCAAAATTTCGACAAAGTGGTTCAGTAGCCAACAAAACACGGGATCCTGAACGTGAATTTCCGGTTAGAAATGAGACTACTGAGATTGAAGTTTTAGGACAAATTGCTGCAGACCCAACTTTGAGCACGAGAAAATTGGCCACTGTTTCAACCAACTTTGAGCACGAGAAAATTGGCCACTGTTTCAAACGTCAAAAGAAGAACTATTCAGCGAATATTGAAGCATCATAAATTTCACCCTTATAAAATTCATCTTCTACAACAACTGAATAAAAATGATTTTGATGGGCGGCTGGAGTTTTGTGAAGTTATGACTGCACGAATAGCTGATAACGGAAACTTTTCAATATCTGTTTTTCAGACGAGTGTACGTTTTTATCAAACTCTACAGTCAATCGTTATAATTGTTATTATTGGGCAGATAATAATCCAAGACATTTTCACGAAGTCCACACTCAAACTCCACAGAAATTGAATGTCTGGACTGGCATTTTTGGAGACCGTTTAATCGGACCAATTTTTCTTGATGGCAGTTTGAGTGGTAAAACCTATTTGGAGTTACTATAAGATATCGTTTACCCTCTACTAATTGACATTTTTGAAAATGATGATCGCTATCAAGAAAATCAATTCGTGATTCAACAACACATTTTTTACAACGTGTTAGAGAGTTTTTGAACAGAGAGTTTCCAGAGCAATGTATTGGGCGTAGAGGTGCTATTGAGTGGCCTCCTAGATCACCGAATTTAACTCCTTTAGACTTCTTTCTATGGGGCCATTTAAAGAGTAGAATTTACGCAACAGAACTGGAGTCTCTGGAAGAATTACGATGACGCATTGTTGAAGCTCGTTTTGAACAAAATTTGTACTTTTGGATGGAAGCTGGTGCTCAACAATTTGAACACTTACTTAACTGAATAAACATTTTTGAACGTTTGGTTTTTTTATAGTTTTTTTTAACGAAACATTGACTAACTAGTGCATTTCATATCACAATGAATGAAATACGTTCTTGCAACTCCAACTGTGAATAATTTTTAAACGAGTTGCTAAAACTTCCAAAAAAATAATGTGCTGAATTCAGAAAAGAGAGAGCTTTAAATGATGTAACACTCGACCCATGTTCCCTATTTAAAATATAAGGGTTGTTATCACCACCCATAAGGGGTTCATTTGACAAAGTTGAGTTTTATGTCAAAACATGTCCCCCTCAATATTAAAATTGACGTGTTTTAGCGCTCTTAAAAAAAATTCTGGATGCAAATCGGTCTGTTTCGTTTTCGATGCGCCACCCTAATTGCCATTTTTGAATTTTGAAAAACCTTCTTCAAATGAGCGTAAACTAGGTCTCCTAGTTGGGGTCAGTTTCAATTTATATATATATATATATATATATATATATATATATATATATATATATATATATATATATATATATATATATATATATATATATATATATATATATATATATATATATATATATATATATTGCTCAGAAAGATTTCCGCGGTCTTTAATGTGAGACATGCTTGGTTCTCGGGTTAAACCGCGTCCAGAATTTATGGAAACTCGACGTTTCGGCTCCTGTTTTGGAGCCATTTTCAAGAGGTAAAGGAAATATGTAAGGACACTCTAAGGCCTCAATCTGCCTACTCCTTAGAGTGATGGACAAAGGTGGGTAAAGGAAATATGTAAGGACACTCTAAGGCATCAATCTGCCTACTCCTTAGAGTGGTGGCCAAAGGTAGGTAAAGGGAATGTGTAAGGACACTCTAAGGCCTCAATCTGCCTACTCCTTAGAGCGGTGGATAAAGGTAGGTTGGGTTGTTGTAGCTCGATTACGGGGCCTCAATCTGCCTACTCCCCAAATCTCGCCGGAGATCGTCTGTGAGGTCTTAGTGTGTTCAACCCTAGGCCTCATATATATATATATATATATATATATATATATATATATATATATATATATATATATATATATATATATATATATATATATATATATATGTGTGTGTGTGTGTGTGTGTGTGTGTGTGTGTGTGTGTGTGGGGTGTTCCATTTAAAGTAACAGAGTTGTTGCCAACCGCCGGTATAATCGGCAGAGCTTCCAATTTAAAAAACTATTCCATTTAGATAAGACTTTACCCATAATGGCTAGATCGATATTTTCAATAACAAAAATCAGCTAGAAGTATAAAAACTTTTAACCAACGGGTTCCGTGAATCATCTTGTATACACGACAATGGAGGTACTGAATTTATTCCATTTGGCGTCCACACTGTATACTGTAACTGAGAGGATCATAATTATTTTGGTTAGATTTGTCAAGATTAACATTACCGATTTCCTTATGCACAATCATAAATAATTTTTGCTATATAAAAAGATATCGACCCCTCATACTGTAAAATAATACAAAATATGTATGTGGTTTATGTTCAAAATTTAGATTCTATTTTAGTGAATTTTCTTTAAAAAAATTCACTAATGAGTAGATCCCGACTTTTGAATTTTGAAAACATTTCTTCAAATGAGCGCTAATTAGGCCCCCCAGAACACATATCCGGGGTCAGTTTCAATTTTTATATGTTATATATATATATATATATATATATATATATATATATATATATATATATATATATATATATATATATATATATATATGTATATATCACACCGATAACTCAAAAATAATGGGCCGATTTTGATTAAATTTGATAAATAAATTCCCTCTGCAAATGGCTTGGATAAGTTCGTTAGCCAGGAAAATATGCCCAGGTTTTCCCGGAAAATTTTGTGTTTTCTTTCGAAAAAAATGTATATCTCCGGAATTCACAAAGTAAGGGCTTATATCCTTATAGGTAAGTTATATACCAAAATTTAGCCATGTAGGTCAAAAGACAAAAAAGTTATAGGCATTTAAAGAAAAATAAATTGGGGTTTTCCTCAAAACGTCAAAGTTGCGATTTAAACCGTCAAAATCGGCAACATTTAGGCAAATAACTTGAATCTAATACGGGCTATGGAAATCAAATGTCTCAAGAAGGATGTTTTACAAACCCTGAAGTCTTAGTTTCAACCGTCATTGTCCTTCATTTTACTAAAATATTTCCAGAAAATTAATTTCAAATAGACCCTTTCTCTGATGCATGGCAATAGTATTAGCTATATAGTTTATCGTTTAATGGTATATAATTTTTGTCGAATTTTCGTAGAAAATAAATAAAGCTCAATATATCCGTTATTATACAAGATATGAAAAAAATTTGTATATATTAATTATAGGGTGTCTTGAGCTACATCCTAAAAAAATATTTCTACAATCACAGGCTGGCCCATAAGTCGTTGGTGATACAAATTTTCTTTTTTTTTAAAGCAGACAGGCCTTATGTTATTGCATTTTTGCATTTCCCATCGAAATATAATGCATGTTTGTAAGAAAAGAAATTCTGGATGCAGCAGGTGCGTTATGGTAGCGAATTTTTATCAAATGCTTCATATTTGAATAGCCCAATTTGCTATTAACCTATAAGGTTGACCAAGAAACGAGTTTTTCCGGGAACACTTTAAGTTTACTTTTGGAAATTTTTGTACATTTTCACACAATAAAGTTCTTTTTATGAAACATGGCACATTGTTTTTAGTGAATTTTTATTTTAAAAAATCACTAATAGAGAGGTATCGATGGTGAGACTTTGCAAACATTTTTTCAAATGAGCGCGATTTAGGACCCCTAGAACCCATATCCGGGGTAAGTTTTAATTTTTATATGTTTATATATATATATATATATATATATATATATATATATATATATATATATATATATATATATATATATATATATATATATATGTATGTATCCGTCTTTAACTCAAAAAATAATCAACCGATTTCAATGAAACCCGGCGAGTGCCTTCCTTTAATTAATGGCTTGGATGAGTTCGTTAGACAGGAAAATCGGACGGGTTTTTCCGGAAAAATTTTGAGTTTTATTTTTTAAAAAAATTTTTTCTCCGAAAATAACAAAGCTGTTTTAATGAAATTTACTATATATGTTGCTTCGGGAGAGACCTTACCAGATACCAAAACTAAACTTTCTCAGTTTATATAAAACTGAGTTATTCAAATTTTAAATTTTCTTTCAAAAAAATTTTTTTCTCCAAAAATTACAAAATTATTTTAATGAAATTTGGTGGATATCTTGCCCCAGGAAATACCTTACTATATACCAAAATTAAGCTTTCTAAATTTATAGAAAACTGAGTTATTCAAATTTGACGCATTTAATAAAAATTCACTACCATAACGCACTTGCTGCGTCCAGAGTTTTTTACTATATAGGTTATACTGGTAACCAAAATTGATGCCTGCTTTCCTAAAATGAAAACAAACATATTTGCAATAAAAACATTTTTATGAAAATTCACTATCATAACGCACTTGCTGCGTCCACAGTTTTTTTACGGTCTTTTACGCGCTAAGTATATTTGTAAATGCTCTAGTATAGTGTATAGCTAGGTTTTGGGTAGATTTCAAATTATGTGAATACGTAAACTAGCATGAGGAGGCGAGCCAAATTGCCAATTTTCTATTTATTAAGTAATTTGATAGTTGACTTAAACGTTAAATTATCTCAAGAAATGACCCTCACATTCTTCTGCTATCTGGTAAACAAATTTGCATGCATACAGTGTGGAATCGCAAAATGGAATAATTCAGTATCTCAATTAGTGTGCATATTTATTAAAAAATGCCGAAACAGGTAAATTTTAGATTAAAAAATTACATCCTGCAACGTGAAAACTTCACCTCCTTCGAGTGATACTTGCAATCAGAAATTTTCAAATAGGAAGTAGGGGCTTGTGTTACCTCGTTTGAAAAATCTCCTCATTCCCTATTCAAAAATGCTATGGTTAAAAAATTATTGCAAAAGTTAACAGTAAAAAAATCAGGAATACCTCGAATTGACGCACTTCGCTACAACACACTAAAACATTAATAACTAATCGCGTTTCATTCTCGATAATGAGAAAAAATAAAAAAAGTCTGGACGCAGCAAGTGCGTTATGGTAGCGAATTTTCTTTAAAATATTTTTAATAGCAAATGTCTTTCTTTGATGAAAGCAGGCATCAAACTTGGTTGCCTATATAGTAGAAACAATGTACCATATTTCATTGAAATAACTTTATTGTTTGAAAATACATAAACATTTTTCAAAAGTCTGGATGCAGCAAGTGTGTTATGGAAGTGAATTTCCATAAAAATGTATTTAATAGCAAATGAGGGCAGGCATCAATCTGATTACCGGTATAGCCTATGTAGTAGAAACAATGTACTATATTTTGTCACAATTACATATAGTTTGAAAATATACAAAAAATTTCTGAAAATAAACTTAAATATTGATCTCCTAATCAACAAAACTTACGTTAATAGCAAATTGAGTTATTGAAATTTGAAGGATTTAATGAAAATTCGGTAAATTTCCAGATTAGCTCCCGAACGCTTATCAAAAAATTGTTTTCAGAAACATTACTAGGACCCCACCTGGATGCACAAACCACAAGAAAAATTTCTTGTACACACCCCCCAAGGAAGTTACAGGACTGGGAGTGAATAGGTGTGCTGGGCGGGGTAGGTAGTATAAAGGAAATATGATATAAGCAGAAAATGCGTAAAAAAAAACTGCTTGAAAGCTGTCCATTTAATCCTGCCTACCCCGCACAGCACCCCTATTTACCCCAGGTCACGTAACTTCCTTGGGGTGTATGAACAAAAAGGTTTTCTTGTGGTTTATACAACGAGGGTGGTTGTATGCCCACGAGGGGGGAAGAAAAATGCCTACGACGAAGCACCCCCCCCCCCCGTACGACTTGCGACAGAGGCGGAGGGTTGGGGGGTGGCTGCTTCGCCGCAGGGATTTTCTTTCCCCCTCGCGTGCATACAACCACCCTCGCTGCATAAACCACAAGAAAAATGTCTTGTTCCTACCCGCCACCTACGGCACCTGGGAGGATAAGGGTACTGTGCGGGGTAGGCAGTGCTTAAGGGGTATATGGCTTCAAGATGTGAAAAAGACAGCTTTCAGGCCTCTTTTATTCGCATTTTCTGCTCATTTTTCTTTTTTACTACCTACCCCGCGCAGCACCCCTACTCATTCCTGGTCCCGTAACTTCCCTGGGGGGTGTGAACAAAAAATGTTTCTAGGGGTTTGTGGAACAGTGGGGGCTAGGCAGGTTTCTGAAAACAGTTTTTTGAAAAGCGTTCGGGAGCTAAACTGCAAATTTACCGAAAATTCGCTACCAAAACGCACTTACTGCGTCCAGATTTTTTTCTTACAAACCCATCATATGTTGATAAAAAATGCAAAAATTCATTAACGAATTAGTTCTACGAAAATTAGCTAAAAAAATTATAGACCGTTAAACCATAAACTTCACTAAACCTACAGCGAAAGCATCAACTTAACTAAACCAACAGCCAAAGCATCAGAGAAAGGGTCTATTTGAAATGAATATTCTGTAAATATTTTAGTAAAATGAAGGGCAATGACGGTTGACTCTTGCAACATTTTCTTTTCACAAACGGTATTTGTTTCACATTCTTTGCCAATTTTGACGTTTAAAATTGCGAGTTTGACGTTTTGAGGAAAACTCCAAAATTTGTCTCTTTAACTGCCCATAACTTCTTTGTCTTTAAGCTAGAGACCTAAGTTTTGGTACAGAGTTCAGTATTTATAATACAAACACGCGCACCAAATTTGGTTGCCCTTACTTTGTTATTTACGGAGATATGAATTTTTTAAAAAGAAAACACAAAAATTTCCGGGAAAACTTGGTCCGATTTTCCTGGCTAACGAACATATCCAGGCCACTTGCAAAAGGAAGGTACTTACCAAATGTGATCAAGATCGGTCCATTATTTTTTGAGTTATCGGTCGGATATATATATATATATATATATATATATATATATATATATATATATATATATATATATATATATATATATATATATATATATATATATATATATATATCTCCTCATTAGCGAATTTTATTTATTTGCTAAAAGACATCAATCTTAATGTAGGACAGTGGCGGCTCGTGATTTCGAGAGTGGGTGAAGCAGAATCCCCGTGGCTCCAAAGGAGGGCGAAGGGGGCCGTAGCCACCCTTGGCGTCGCAGACGATTTTTTTTTAATTTTCAAGGTCACGCGTTCTTCTGTCACTTGAAAATTTAAATGAAAAATCCATTTGTACAAAAAGATAGACTTTCACAAGGCATAATTTTCGGAATAATGACCACGAATACTGGATGAGAGGACATAAATAAATAAATTTATTATTATTTACATTATTTTTTTTCACACCGTACGCGCACGCTACGGTAGTATAATACTATTATAAAAATCTGTTTCTAGCGAAACGCGCTACAAGCATTTTTTCCGAATTCAAGGCCCTTCCCTTTTTTTACAACTTGAAATTTTATATCTAATATTTTGTTATTTTGAAATTATTCTTTTACTTTATTTATTCTATAACGGCAACATAATAGAAGTCTGGGCGCAGCAAGTGCGTTATGGAAGTGAATTTTCATAAAAATGTTTTTACTAGCAAATTAATGCAAGTAGGCATCAATTTTGTTACCGGTATAACCTATATAGTAGAAGCAATGTACCATATTTTATCAAAATAACTGATTGCTGAATGTGTGGACGGGTATACTGGAAGACCACCTCATATGGCCTTTCTTCCTACCGGGAAATCTGGATGGAAACATGTATCTACATCTACTGGAAACACGTATCTACCCGACAATTGTGGAAGTATTGAAAATAACAACGCTTTGGCAAGAAAAATGTGTGGTTTCAGCAGGATGGTTCTCCACCACATTATGGCGCAGCTGTGCGTGATTTTCGTAATCAGAATTTTCCTGATCACTGGAGAGGTCGCAGAGCTTCAATTGAGTGTCCTCCCAGATCGCCAGATTTAACACGCTTAAACTTTTTTCTATTAGGATACTTGATCTCGAAAATTTATGCAAGACGACCAATTTCACTTGAGGAGCTTAATCGGCAAACTGTTGAAGAATGTCGTCAGCGAGCGCCCGAAATGTTCGTTCGGAAGTGAAGCAAATATTTTATTATTGTATAGAAATAGAGGGAAAACAATTTGAACATTTAATTAAATAATTTTTTCTCATTTGTTGATGTTATTTTGTGATTTTATTGCCATATTCAAACCAAACTTAGAAATGTCGTATGTTATCATTAGCAGAATTGAGAAAGTTTTAAAATGAGGTGTCACTCATCATAGGGTGCGATTTGAAATTTAAGGGTACTTTACGCCCCTTCCTAAGAGGTAGGTTCCAAAACACCAAAACTTACGGTATCGTGTCCGTTGAAAACAAAGTAGGCATGTCTCGGGTTTTTTATTTTTTCATTTAGTTCGAATATTTTTGAGGTGGGAAGTTTTAATTGGCACACCCTGTATATATATATATATATATATATATATATATATATATATATATATATATATATATATATATATATATATATATCTAAAAATTATAAATTTAGAAAACCTGTTATAGTCCTAAAGAGTTATCTAACCTTGGCGGGCAAATGAAAATGAAAATCTCGAAACTATATGTACTCACTAAGGTTGATACATTAGTTATCGAATAGAAAGTTCGATTTTCAGTTCAAAATTGACGCATATCTACAAACGAAATTTACACTATACAAAAAGTTAGACAAGTTGGAACTTGATATGGTATCTTCAGTAATGTTAGCAGAGAACAAAACTAAACATATTTACACTTAACAATGAAAACGGTAAAATAGTTGACTCTGTACGTGTCAATTTTTATCTTTTTCATTGTATCAAGTCTGGAGATATTTAGTTTTGTTATCTGTTGTTGTCTGAAATCACTGAAGACAATGGACTAAATTCCAATTTCTACAAGTTGTTATATAACGTAAAGGTCTTTTGAAGATATAACGTTAATACGTCAACCATTCTGGCTGCTCATCATTCTCTAATTTTTATCATGTTAGGATATTCTCTGAAAGTTCTTCTGAGCTGTGCAGCCTGCTGGAAACTACTGTTTTGTTAGATCTGTTTACCTTTAATAAATTTTAAAGTTTCCGTCTTCACGCTTTGTTGTCCTTGCTTTGACTTAGCCACTTTTGCGTTTGCACATCATAGTCCAACATTAGTTTTACATTTTGACATAATTTTGTTGACACACGCTCGGTTGTAAAAAGGCTTCTTAAATCTTTTATGCGGGGTTAGTTAATCATTGGTTCCGACGACCAATATTGTGATTTGATGTTGTATATATATATATATATATATATATATATATATATATATATATATATATATATATATATATATATATATATATATATATATATATATTGAAACTGTGGTTGATTTGATCAATGATTAACTAACATCACATTAAATATCTGTGTGTTCAAGGCGCTAGAGTCACCAAGAACACTTTTACGCAAGATCCGGCAACACTAGCGGGTATGTTGGTTTCCCTCCAACAAATCTCTACCACTCCGAGCTGCCTGCGATGCTTTTAATTGGTTTGGCAGCCGTTCGCAATTGAGCTGCCACTCACCGCTTCCGTCAGGTGTGAGTTATGTTATGTGATTCGTTTTTTGTGTGGGCTAAAGATACTGCACCTATAGAAGTTCGTAGTCAGTTATGTGAATTGTATGGACATCAAAAACGTTGGTGAGGAGAGTTTAGCAATAGGCGTACAGACGTCCATGAGAACAGCGTGCCGGACAGCCATCGGTTTCGGAGGAAACAATTGCAACCGGCAACGGATTGAAGCGGCCCACGAATTTCTTGAGCGCTGTGCACAAAAGGACGTGCAATTTTTGGATTCAATTGTCACTGGAGACCAAACCTGCGTACACTACATGACACCAGAGACAAAGGAACAGTCGCGTTGGTGGCGGCATTCGAATTCGCCGAAGCCGAAAATGTTTAAACAAACATTGCCTGGCGGAAAAGTGAAGTGGACTGTGTTTTCTGACAGAAAGGGGTATTGTTGTGCTAGTTTATGCCTACTGGGACAACAATAAACGCTTTGAAGAATGTTAGCCGTGCAGTTCAAAACAAGAGAAGGGGATGCTGCCAAAGGGAGTGCTTTCTCATCAGGATAACGCTCGTCCCCACACCGCACGTGCAACAGCCGATATCCTCAATCAATTTGGATGGGACCACGTCACTTCCTCCGCCTTCCTACATCCTGAACTTAGCGCCTAGTGTATGTCATTTTTTTGCGCCGAAGTCATACCCGTGTGGAACGAAATTTCAGACCGATGAGGAGTTGGAAGAAGAGGTCGTAGGCGTAACAGAGTTTCTGGCATGGCAAACCAGTTTTGGGTACTTTTAGATTTTGGTTCCTTGGGGATGACTTTATAGATGCAAAAATCCGTTGGGAAATCAAATAACGTTTGTCTGGAACTAAAGGCTTTTCTTCAACTTAAGTATGGTATGTATTAATCAACCTATTGGCCTATTGGTTTCGTAACACGATTGCCGCTCCATTTATTAAATAATTTTCTTCTCTTCCACTATAATATTATCGAACATTATTACTTTCAAATTGTTTCCTTTGGCCACATTATTTCTGACCTGCCGAGATTAATAATCTTATCCAATTCTCCCACTAGGTTCTTTGCATCTTCAAGTTTCCCTATCATTAGCTTACTTTATTACACTTTGTGTTCGTATATTTTTATTCTCTTTTCTTTTTATAACGCCTTTGATAATGTATGAAACTGAGGTTCAAAGCAGCTAAATATAAATTTGGGACATCGTTTTTTAGAAGGCTATGCCAAACGACTTCTCTTACATGGTATTAAGTTCCGACTCATGACCAGTAGAAATGGGTTGATTGTCATTTATGTGCCGTTGTTGTAATTTTGGGAAAAGTGCGTTGCGGTGGTTTCCTGTTGCTTTCGGCAGAATTTAGTACCCACCCGTGGGTACTTTATTGGTTGTACCGTAACCTAATACTCGTAATAATATGACCCTTCTCCCAACTTATATAGGCTGCCCTAATGATCGGAATGTTCTTATCGCCACTCGGAATATCTTGCCGGGAGTATCGTACAAAGGTATATATATATATATATATATATATATATATATATATATATATATATATATATATATATATATATATATATATATATATCTAGTTAGCTTGGAAACTTTCCAGAAAGCTAAATTAAATTTAGTTCCTGTGAAAGCAAATATGACATTTTATAAATAAGCTGTCAAAGTTTGACATCAAAAAGTTGAATAGTGACAGATCTGTTAATTTTAAAACAGAATGTCTGAGAAAAAGTTAGATTTTGATTTTAAAAAAAAGATCGGTCAGTTATTAAAATTTTTGAAAAGGTTACCGGACAAATAAATGTTTGCTAATATAGTAATAAACTTAGGTGATCAATGTACTTCGTATACTACTAGTTATTGACAACTGCGTTGCAAAATTTAAAACAGGGTGATCAAATGTTAAAAATGAGCACAACTTCGAAAAGCCAATATCTGTGACCACTCAAGAAAACATTGATTAGGTCCATAAAATGATCTCAGAAAATCAACGCATTGGGCAGGAACCTGGAACGTATAGCAGAAACAATGCACATTTTCGTAATTATTAACTATCCGCAGATACGTACGAGTCTTTTGTATACAGACGTGTTTTAGGGTTTAGATCACGAGAATCACAATAAAAATGAGAGCAGAAGCAAACTTTTGGAGCTATTTGATTTTTTTTTGTGGCAAAAGCGTAAGTTGTACTCAGTTTCACACGACCGATATAAATATACTTATGTAATACTTTAGTACCTTCTTTCATTATTATATATGTCATTTGTTGGTGTAATATATGTTGGTAGTTCTGCTTATGTATTTTGTCATTTACCACAATATTTGAATAAAATTAGGAAAAGTTTATTATTTCCAAGGAAGAAGCGAACTTTTTTGGAGATCAAAAATAAATGAACATGAATTCAGTGGAAGAAAGATTGATCAGATTTGTTAGATTGATTATCGATGAAAAGAAGGGAAATCTTCAGAGACACGTAAACAGTATAAGGCGTGCACGTACTATAGAAAAATGAAATATAATAGAGGAATGCACCGTTTTTTAGCTTGCCTAATTTGACAATGTAAATACAAAAGACCTGACATCAACAATGCATGCAATTTGTGTTTTTATAAATTTTACTCTAGTTTGTAGTTAAATGTTAATCGTTTTAAATTTAAACTTACCGCTGCTGGAACGCATTACAATATAAAATGATACTATAAGATAGCACCAACTTAGTTAACTTTATGTGAATAAAATAGCTGGAAATTGAAATGACACTTTCAGCTTTTTATTACAGAACAGGATTTTTAGCAAATAACGTTGTATGTATTTGTTTGTGTCAAAGTAAAATGTCAAAATTTTTGTGCTTTAATTTGTGATAAATAGAACAAATCTTGGGGGTTTATGGAGAGAAGTTATTCAAATATGAGAGATGAAGGTTCAAGATGGTGGTATATATGCTTGAGGCAGCACAGAAGTTAAAGAAATAAGAAAATTCTTACAATATCGGAAAAGTGACAGTTCACCAAAAGTATTTGAAGCTCATAGTTTGGAATTTTTAGTAAAATTGTGTAATGTAGAAGCACAAGCTTCAGCTTATTTGTACTGCACATTGTATGAATCTTATAGTCAAATATACTTACTTACTGGTTTAAATCGGATAATAAATTCATAAATATTAATAAGTTATGTCGTGTATACTTAAAGTGTGGTGTCTATAAAACAAACGCTCCCCGAAAATGTGTAAAATATGACAAAAACTTGTCGCAAAAGTGAGTACAACTTACGCATCTCCAACAAAAAGTTCAAATAACTCCAAAAGTTTGCTTCCGCCCATATTTTTATTGTGATTTTTGTGAACAATGCCCTAAAACACGTCTGTATACAAAATCAGAACGCTTTCGGCAAATTTGATTCTAAACTGGTTGAACGCTGTTCAGAAGCGTGCTTGTTTGATAATGTTGAAGAAAATGTGCCACCGTTTTAAAAAAGATTCCTCAAACTTTTAGACTCCTTGTCACTATGGACAAAACTTTATCATTATTATTTAGAAATTAAAGAGCGCACGAAAGAGTGGCAGCATTCCAGTTCTCTACGGCCCAAAAAAATCGGTGTTCAAAAGTTGAACAAAGATGGGATAATTTTGCTACTGACTAAATTAAGCAAAATTATTGTGGGATAACGCCACTGAAAAGTGGCCAAAGCTGGGCTTTTCTTACAAGACAACACTCCTGCTGACAAGTAATAATTATAATATTCCTATTAGCCCAAGAGCTGAAACCCATTTACAGGGTATTCTTAAAAAGAAAAAAAAAATACAGATAACATACTAAACACAGATCATAATGCCAAAAGGTAAGCCCATAAATAAACAAACACTGATGTGTAATATAAAGAAAAATATCATATGCAAAACCAAAGAAAATAAAATATACGCAGATACACATCAATGTGTATATAAGGGAGCTCTTGATTCGTTAAGGACGAATGTACGACACTATTAACATGGCAATAGTTGCTAATTAAATTGAATATACTACACATGACGTACACGGGTAACTTTAACATTAGATTGGTTCTCGGCACTGGTAGGCACAATGACTCATTCAGTCTGAAGTTTAGTCTAGGTACTCGAAAATTAAGTGTTGGAAGTAAATTAATGCATTTAATCTGCCCGTGTAATATTTTATGCAGGAACATTACAACCAATGTGAGCCGTCTTTCAGACAACTTGAGACATGCCACTTTCAAGTAAGAACATGTGGTCACAGTTTTGCTCAAGGTAGCTTGTAATAAACTTCAAGTATTTTTGTTGTAGTGATTCAGGGGCATTTTTAGTGTTATTATAAATTGGATAATATATAAAACACCTATCCATCTTGGATATCGCAAGTGAAAATTATGATCTCTTTAAGGTTTCAGCATTACTTAATTGCCGACAGTTTCGAAACAAGAACCCTATTATACGAGATACACTTGAAATTAGTTTTTGCACATGTAAATAAATTTGTAGTGAAGGATCAAACGTAATTCCCAAATCCTTAGCAGTAATTTATCTTTTGATTTGAACCTTACTTACAGTGTATGGTAAAATAAAGTGGTTTTCTTTTCTGGTAAAAGAAACAGCACTACACTTTAGCAAGTTCAAACATTGGTTATATTGATTTCTGAAGTCCAATTCAATGCTCAAAGGAGTTTGCTGAATAGTATAATTTCACTTCATTGGCAAAAAGCAAATCCTCAGCGGGCAAAGAGAAGCTCAAGTCGTTAATAAATAAAATAAATATAATATGTCGCAAGTTTGACCCCTGAGCAACACTAGATGTAGCAATTAATTCAGTCGATTTATAGTTATTGCAATAAACATATGGAATACGATTAAACAGGTATGATTTAAACAAACATAACAGTGGTTGTGTGAAGCAATAAACTTTCAGTTTTTGAATGAGTAACCCACGATCGATTTGGTCAAAGGTCTTTTAAAAATCCATGTAAGCACGTCGACCTAACCTTTATTGTCTATGACATTAGTAATATATTCTGACATACAGACGAGATTTGTTATAATTGATCGCCCTGGCACAAAGCGATACTGCGACTTAGAAATGTAACCCTTTATAAGTGGGTAAATGTGATTGTATAAGCAAATTTCAAAATTTTTTTGCAAAATTTGACAACACAGCCATGGGACCATAATTTGTGAATAAAGCTAGATAGTCAAAAATTAGCCTTTTTTGTAAGATTTTTGTGATATGTTGGTAATGAATAATAAATGTTTAGTAAATGTTTAGTAAGTTATTGTAAAAAAAAAGTTGTCGAATTATTGTGAAAAATATAATTTAGTGTAACATTACTGAAGGCAATTTATGTAAAAGAAATTATCTTTTTTTTAATTTTGGTCCTTTTGTGAATAATTATATCTTGTCAGGTGTGGAAATAGCTTAAAGAGGTTCGCTGGCTAGGAAAATCGAACCAGTTTTCCTGGAACTTTTAAAGTTTATTTTCGGAAAATATTTGTACTTTTTGAAACAACAAAGCTATTTTAATGAAATATGCTACATTGTTAGTACTATATAGGTTATACCATCAACCAAATGTCCTTGTAAAAACAAGACATATTTTCCATTAAAAACATTTTTACGAAAATTCGCTACCATAACGCATTTGCTGCGTCCCTAACGTTTTATCTTTTAACTTACAGAGCCATTTTTTTGTACGTAGGTCACTTTTTACAAACACGCGTACCAAATTTGGTTATCCTTGCTTTGTTATTTCCGGAGATCTAAAGTTTTTCCGAAAGAAAACGCAAAATTTTCAGGGAAAACCTGGACCAATTTTCCTAACTAAAACATTTTTTCGTAAGAAAACTCACAATTTTCTCAGAAAACCTATTTCGATTTTCCTGGCTAACTAACTTATCCAAGCACTTGAAAAGGAAGGTACTAAGAAAATTTTATCAAAATCTCTCCATTATTTTTTGAACTTTCGGTGTGATACATATACACACACACACACACACACACACACATATATAAATACATATATATATATATATATATATATATATATATATATATATATATATATATATATATATATATATATATATACATATAAAAACTGAAACTGAAACTGACCCTGGATAGGGTTCTAGGGAGCCTAGTTCGCGCTCATTTGAAGAATTTTTTTCAAAATTCAAAAGTCGGGATCTCCTCATTGGTGAATTTTTTTAAAGAAAATTTACTAAAACATTGATTAATTTATTATGACAAAACACGATATTAATATTTCACACATATCGATGAGTACAAAAAATAAGCCAAAACAATATGGTATCAGGCTAATCAGCATTGGCGTGGCTTTCCAATAATGTCATAATATACAGGCGTTCTATTAAAAAAAAAAGAAGTTTGGTGCAACACACTGTATGTTAACATCCTGTATAAATGGAAATATTTTTAAAATGTGCACTTGTGGAACATCTATCGCCTCGAGAAAACGGCATTTTAAAATATAGCATTAGTGAGGAGCTAACTTCCGTCCTCACACCCATGGGACATCCTGTATATAAATGAAGATCCGCTCGCACAAGCACGAGCTTACTACATTCACACAAATACACATTATGTGTAGAGGTTATCTACAATTTACACCTGCAATCTTCTGTATACCTATTTATCACTAGCTGATATTAAGAAAAAACGA